>OX637395.1:5110950-6310950 GCA_951799425.1 Ilex aquifolium
AAGTTGAAGTTGTCACAGGAAGAGTATATTGGAAAGGTGCTGAAAAGGTTCAACATGGAGAATGCTAAGCCAGTCAGCACACCTTTGGCAAGTCACTTCAAGCTTTCGAAGGAAAAGGGAGCAGTAACAGATGAAGACCAGAACTTCATGGCAAAGGTCCCATATGCCTCGGCGGTAGGGAGCTTGATGTATGCCATGGTTAACACAAGGCCAGACATTGCTCAAGCAGTGGGAGTTGTCAGCAGGTTCATGGCAAATCCGGGCAAGGAGCATTGGGAAGCAGTCAAGTGGATTCTGCGCTACTTGAGAGGTACTTCAGACTTGACTTTGAATTTTGGGGGTTCTGATATTTGTTTGCAAGGATTTGTGGATTCAGATTTAGCAGGGGACATTGACAGCAGAAAGAGCACTACAGGGTATGTTTTTACATTGGGTAGTGCAGCGGTCAGTTGGGTCTCAAGGCTACAGAGAATAGTAACTATTTCAACAACAGAGGCGGAGTATGTTGCAGCCACGGAGGCGTGCAAGGAAATGGTATGGTTGAGGAGCTTCATGAAAGAGTTGGGTAAGGATCAAGACAATTCAAAATTGTTCAGTGATAGTCAGAGTGCGATACATCTGGCAAAGAACGCAGCCTTTCATTCGAGGACCAAGCATATTGACATAAAGTATCACTTCATTCGCTCTTTGTTGGAAGATGGACAGTTTACTTTGGAGAAGATTCACACAAGGGATAATCCGGCAGACATGTTCACAAAGGTAGTTACTGTCGAGAAGCTGAAGTCTTGTTCAGCTTCCGTGGGTCTCTCAGTTTGAGGACAGGAGGATGAGCTGCAGGGATGAGGGACTATTGTTCGGGAGGATTGCGATTGATGGTGATCAAACTAGTCTCCAAGTGGGAGAATTGTTGGGCCATTTGTGGAGTCAAGTTTCTGAGGCGTACTGGAAGGCGCGTCCGGACGGCAGAAGATCGCGCGTCCGGACGCAAGTGGCAGAACGTTGAAGGAGCAAAACTGAACTCACTGGAAGTCGCGTCCGGACGCGGTATAGTCATGCGTCCGGACGCGTGTCTGTTTCGTGGCTTAGTGCACAGAATGTATAAAAACCCTTTGTCTTGGTGATTAGGGTGATGAGAGTGGTGTGAGATATTACATAGCCTCCTTTTTTGTATTTTTTGTCTCTCCTAATAGTGAAATCCCTGCAGCGTCGTGGATGTAGGCAAATTGCCGAACCACGTAAATATTGTGTGTCTTGTTCTTCCTTGCTTGTTATTGTTTTCTGTTCTTGATTTGCTCTTGGATTGTGTGTGTGTTTCTGTGGGTTTTAATAACGGTTAAATCCACAACAGGGTTTTTGGTGGCGTAGCCATTAAATGGTTGGACCGAGCTTTGGAAGCTGAGGCAGAAAGGAAGGAAATTTTGGTCTAAAGGGAAGTGTGTCTGTTGAAATTTGACCTAAACTCTCTAATTATTATGAAGGAGAGTTTGTTGGGTAATCAATGTGAGAATCTTATATGGAATAGGATTATATTGGAAATGTTTTTATATACTATGAATATGTATATTAGACATGTGATAGGAAACATAAACATCAAGTTGTTTCTTAATAAGTTTAGATTACAGTATTTTATTCCTATAAATAGGGGTGTATATTATGTAATCAGTTACCAGATGATTAATTTTTCAATGAATAATACATCGATGTAGGTTTTTGATCCGTTGATGTAGGTACGATGTACTATGTCATGTTTTTATTGTTTTCCTATCTTTGAATTCCTATATTCCAATAAGTATTATTTGTGTTAATTATCCGCTGTGCAAAACTAACAAGTAGTATTAGAGCTAGATTGATAATCCCGGTAGATCAATCAGAGTTAAATTAATGATCCTCTAGATTAATGATTCTGGTAGATCAATTAGAGCTAAATTAATGATCCTCTAGATTAATGATTTTAGTAGATCAATCAGAACTAGATTGATGATCTTGGTTGAACAGTCATAGCTAGATTGACGATTCTGATGCAACAATCAAAGCAAGTTGTTGGCGATTCAATGATCAAATTGGTATTTATGTTCTAGAAGACTCTATTTCCATGTGTGTATGACGTGGTGTGGAGATTGATTTCGTCTTATGTACAATAAGGACGTAATCTTGAAAAATTAGTTAATACATATTTTTGTTTAGATTCACAAGATAAAAATTAAAGTTGGTATAAAACCAAACGGAATACTAAGTTACTTCCTGATTGTTTAGATTTCAAGAATTACCACACGTGCTCTGTTAAAGATGTTTTTTCAGGATTTTGGGCTCTTAGAGTTGAAGTTGCGGTATTTCAACGGTTTGAGAGCTATTGGGCCGACATACAGTAGTGATGATGTGGTGTCTCGTGGGTGACAAGTCACTGGTCTTTACTTTTGAATGGTAAAACATTGACCATTGAGACCTCCCAAGAACAAGTAAGACGCGGGTGGAGATGCACAGATGATGCAGGCCAAGACACAGGCTCTTGAAAGATAGAGAGGATTGTGGCGACTCTGAAGAACAAGTTTGCATCAAAATCAAGGATGCTAATCTCGATCTTGGACATGACTAAATTTGAAGAGTTTGGTTTAAGGGAGACTGTTGGAATTTGACTCAAACTTTTATGAAAGAGAGTTTGTTGGGTAATCAATGTGAGAATCCTATATGGAATAGGATTATATTGGAAGAGTTGTAATATACCATAAATATATATATTAGATATGTAATAAGAAACATAAAGACCAAGTTGTATTTGAATAGGTTTGGATTACAGTATTTTATCCCTATAAATAGGAGTGTATATTATGTAATCAGTTACTAGATGATCAATTTTTCAATGAATAATACGTCGATGTAGGTTTTTGGTCCATAGATGTAGGTACGGTGTACCAAGGTAGGTATTTTGTATCGAACCACATTATATCTTTGTGTCATGTTTTCATTGTTTTCTATCTTTGAATTCCTATCTTCCAACAAGTATTATTTGTGTTAATTATCCGTTGTGCAAAACTAACAGTGCCTAGTAGATTTATTAGGATTTATCTGTATTATTTGTATTGTTTATTATTTGCCTTACCTAATTAGATTGTATCTTTAAGAACTAGGATTGCATAGTTTGAAGAGGATAATAATTTTTATTTTGGTAGGAGACTTGTCCTATAAACAATCATGTACCCCCATTATTTTATATAAACTTGAATTTGAATTGATTATTCTGTAGAGCATTGTGTTTTTTGACCTAATGCTTGCAAGAATTTGGTAAAACTCCTTTTTTTTTTGTTTTACTTTCCTTCCCCTTGCCTAAGTTTCCTTGGAAATGGCGGAGAATTTTCTTATTAGAAGATTGGAGGCAATAAACAAGGTGCACGAAAAAAATTAAACAAATTATTTCCCATAATATCTCCATGGTAGGCTTGGAAATCAATACCCTTTTTTTCAATACAATGTATAGTATTATTATAAGGCTATAATTTATCAAAAAAGATATTACTGTATAAAGTATGAACCATCATGATCACACTACTATCTAAATATTTTGTTTCTTTGGTTTGTATCTTCTTGGTGATCCTTTCTTACGTATACCAATAATTACTATAATTAAATAAATTTCTTTACATAAGTTGATTCTGTATTTTGATACTAATAAATTTTGTGGGTCAGTGGCCGAACTTTTAAATGAAACCAAAGTAACGGTGTTGAACTGATAGCATCTTGCTCTATCTTTTTGTAACCTTCGGTCATGCACCTAATTTGTCATATATGCAACCTCGTGATCCTTTCATCATCATATATCTGAATACATACACATGCAGTTTCACTTCCTTCTAACAACTTTAAAATCAAAATACGGCATTCTTGGTACCATTTTATTAGTTGTTGGAACAATATTTGTATGACTATATATGTGAGCTTATATGAAAGTAGAAATGTAGGGACATTTCTGTACTACCGTACCACCTCCATGGCCATGCCTTACATTGGGTGGTTTAATGGTGTAGGTGTTGCATTATGGCCTTGACTACACTATTATGGAGTTGTTGTTTCTTAAATTATATTTATAGTCAACATCAGATGTCAATTTTAGGTATTTCTGCTTACTCCAAGGGAGGTCCAAGGCTCATTCTTCAACTGGGATACAGTGAAGTTTGTCTGTGTGTGTAGTATTCACACCCACTTGCAACATGTGGCTGAATATATAAGGAAGTTCACACACCCTGGACAAATCCATCCTCTATCCCTTACTTGCCAGCTTGATCGCTTGTTTTATTTACTGTTTGCTTTAGCGGGTGATTTATGTCTGGTTCTTTCGGATCGCCTGACCTGGGCAGATGTCCCTGTTAACAATCATCAATGAAAGAGGAAAATATATTCATTAAGAATAGGTCTGTGTTACAGTCTCATTAAGGGACAAACTACACAACAATAGACTTATATACTAGGGCAAAACATAGTAATATAAAAGATTAATCTACCCCTAATGTTAATATACTAGATTACTCTAACATCCCCCCTCAAACTCATGATGTGATAGCATCAAACATCAAGAGTTTGCCAAGGAGAAAATGAAAGCGCGCGATAGTGTGAGATGTGGTGAAGAAATCTGCCAACTGCATAGTAGAAGGAAGATATGGGAGAGAGATAGTGTCCAACTGAAGATGATGGCGCACAAAGTGACAATTAATCTCTATATGTTTGGTGCGCTCATGAAACACCGAGTTGTGAGCAATCTGGATAGCACTAGTGTTATCACAATACATAGGAGTAGGAGTAGTCAAGGAAATGCCAAGATCAGTAAGCAACCAACGCAACCAAACTATCTCTGCTGTGGTAGAGGCCATAGCACGATACTTAGCTTCAGCAGAAGATCGAGCTACAACAGTTTGTTTCTTGCTTTTCCAGGAAATAAGAGAATCACCAAGAAAGAGACAAAAACCAGTGATGGATTTGCGATCCATAGAGTCACCAGCCCAGTCCGCATCAGAATAAGCACGAAGTTCCAGAGACGAAGAGGAAGAAAATAATAAACTCTGATGTAACGTACCCCGTAGATATCGAAGAATCCGAAGAACAGCAGACCAGTGAAGTGTGGTAGGAGCAGCAACAAACTGACTAACCACATGAACCGCATAAGCAATATCTGGACGAGTAACAGTAAGATATACCAAACTCCCAACAATAGTACGATATAAGGTAGGATCAGGCAGGAGAGAACTATCAGAGGAAGTATAACGAACGTTGAGCTCCAAGGGTGTGTCAACCGTTCTAGTATCCGATAAGCAAGCTCGCTGAATAACATCCGAAGCATATTTTGACTGAGAAAGAAGATAACCCTTGGGAGAGAAAGCAACCTCAATCCCTAAGAAATATCGAAGTGGACCCAAATCTTTCATCTCAAAATAATCCTGTAACTGAGTTTTCAACCGCTGAATCCCATCAGTATCGTCACCTGTAATAATCATGTCATCCACATAAAGTAACAGAAGAATAAAACCAGAAGAAGTGGAGCGAAGGAAGAGAGCAGAATCATGATCACTAGCACAGAAGCTCAAGTCACAAATGACTGAAGAAAATTTTTCAAACCATGCTCTCGGGGCCTGTTTAAGACCATATAAAGCCTTGTGAAGTTTGCACACATGACCAGGACTACAAGGCAACCCAAGAGGAGGAGTCATATAGACCTCTTCAGATAAATCACCATGAAAAAAAGCATTTTTCACATCCATTTGAGATAAGCTCCACTGACGAACAACTGCCACAGCAATTATTGTGCGAATCGTGGTCATCTTAGCCACGGGAGCAAAAGTCTCATCGTAATCAAGCCCATACTCTTGAGCAAATCCCTTGGCCATTAATCTAGCCTTGTACCTTTCCACAGAACCATCAGATTGGGTTTTGATTTTATAAACCCACTTACGACCAATGGGGCGTTTACCAGGAGGTAAAGGCACCAACTCCCAAGCTCGAGTCTTATGTAACGCAGAAAGCTCCTCATCCATAGCCTGTTGCCAAAGAGGATCAAGTATAGCCTCCTTATAGGAGGTTGGTTCAGACAAAAAGTGTATAGAAGTCAGGAAAGAACAAAAATCAGAAGAGTAACAAGAATTGGACCAACCAAACCTGTCAGGACACCTCCGAGTGCGCTGAGGGTAACGGGGAGTGTGATCCACGGTGTCAGAATTTGATTGGGAGCCAAGAGGTGCAGATGAAGGCACAACATCTGTGGAGGAGACAGTGGGATTCCTGCGAACATAAGTATGCACAATAGGAGGGCGGGTAACAGACAAATCAGGCAAAGAGGAAGAAGAAGAAGACGATGAGGGAAGGTCAGCCACAGTCATATCATCAACATATGAATCAGAGGAAACATTAGAGGGAAATGGATCAATATAGATAAGATCAGATTTATGCAGAGATGAAGAACTAGACGGTATAGAGAAAAAAGGAATATGCTCCATAAAAACAACATGGCGAGACACATAAAGTTTTTGTGTACTAGGATCATAACAACGAAATCCCTTTTGTCCCTCACCGTAGCCAAGAAAAACACATAAGGCAGAGCAAGCCGAGAGTTTGGTACGATGAACACTATGTAGCAGAACAAAGCATGTACATCCAAACACACGTAAGGAGAAATAGTTAGGTGTCTTACCACATAATTTTTCAAAAGGAGAGACACCAGAATTAAGGATTGTAGGAATGCAATTAATCAAGTGAACTGCTGTAAGGACTGCTTCTCCCCAAAAAGAGCTAGGGACACTGGATGACAATAACAGAGAACGGGTTGTCTCAATAATGTGACGATGTTTCCGTTCAGCCACTCCATTCTGAGCAGGTATGTCGGTACAAGAAGACTGAAAAATAGTACCATCAAATTTCAATAAATCACGAAAAGCACTAAAAAAATATTTTCCACTTTGATCACAGCGGAAGCATTTGATGATAAAAGAATATTGAGTACACACCATAGCACGAAAGGTAGTGAAAATGGAAAAGAACTCAGACATACGTGTCATCAGATACACCCAACAATATCTGGTATGATCATCAATAAAAGAGACATAATATTTAGACTCCCCTTTAGTAGCAATAGGAGTTGGTCCCCAAACATCAGAATGTACAAGATCAAAAGGTGTAAGAGAACGATAATTACTTTTATTAAAAGGTAATGCAGTAAATTTTGCCAACTTGCAGCCACTACAATCTGAAATATCATGACACTCTAAACTACCCAAACTACTGGTGGAAGCTAAAAATTTTAAACGAGAATGAGAAACATGACCTAACCGAGAATGCCATAAATAAAAATTAGACGATTTTGGACTCAATTGAAAAGAAGATAGATTAACAGTAGATGCAACAACTTCAGGAACATGAAGCTCGTCTAACACATATAACCCTCCATTTCTATGGCCTGTCCCAATCAGCTTCTTGGACCGTGGATCCTGCACAACACAACCAGTAGAAGAAAAGTGAACTAAAAATCCCGAATCAAAGAACTGACTAACAGAGATTAAATTTAAAGTAAGTTGAGGAATGTAGTAGACATCAGGAAGTGTAAGCTGGGAAGACACGATAGTTCTAACACCACCTAAAGACATTTGGGTGCCATTGGCTGCAAGGACAGATATAGAGGGAGGAGAAACAATCGAAACAAATAAGGAAGAATTACTAGTCATATGATGGGTGGCTCCTGAGTCCAAGACCCAAGCAGTTCGAGATATACCTGAAGGACCTGTAGTGAATGAACCAGTGGAGGGAGAAACCGATAGGGCACCTGATTGATGTAGGGAAAGAAGTTTCTGCAACTGATCAGCTATCATAGTCATGCTGGGAGCTGATGGGAGTGACTCATCCACTGGGGAAGCAACTGCTGTTGTATGACGATCTTTGGGCTTAAATGATTGATGTAACACCCCCTTGCTATTCTTGTTCATCAATTTAGGACATTGAGCTTTCCAGTGACCCTTCTCACGACAAAAACTACACTCATCTGAAGCAGCTCGACCCCGATATTTAGTCTGTGAGTGAGAAGTCCCTCTGGGTGGTACAGCCAGTACAGTCTGATTAGGCAATGGAAGAAGACCCTTTCCAGAAAGAGTCTTAAGACGAACTTCTTCAACCAGAAGGTCATTCACTACTGCATCAACTGTGGGAAGTGGGAGGCGATGAAGAATAGAACCACGAAGTCCCTCAAAGTCATCCCTAAGGGCCATCAAAAACTGCACCAACCGCTGCTCCTCCCTAAAAGTACGATATACCATATGAGTACTCAATTCAGCAGGTTCAACAAGTGCTAACTGATCCCAAAATCCAGTCATAACTGAGTAGAACTCTTGTATGGTCTTATCACCCTGACGTGCAGCTCGAATTTCATGCTCAAGCTGATATCTCTTTGCAAAATTGGACTGAACAAACAGTGTAGCTAAATAATCCCAAATCTCCTTAGCTGTGTTAAACTTAGCCAAATGCACACCAATAGTCTGATCAACTGAGTTGTTAATCCAAGTGATGATTTTAGCATTATTGACTTCCCAAGCATTCTTTAACTCATCATATTTCTCTGCCTTCGGATCTGTTGGAGCTTGCAAAGCACCACTGACATAATTCCACATATCTTTTCCCAACAAGAAATTTTTCATCACATAAGACCAATATACATAATTTTCACCATTTAATCTGACACTAATAGCCCGAAGAGAATCAGAATGTCCACTTGCCATAATGTTAACAAAGATCAATACTCACAGCAAAATAATACCCAAACTAAAGCACCACCCAACAAATTAATAAACAATTACTTCCCAAATCAGAAAACAATCAGAGACCACTAAAGCCGTCGATGCACTGTGAAGTCGATAAACAGCCAACACATTAAACAAACCAATAACAGTAACAAGTTTTGAAGAAAACCAAGTTTTGGTGAAGAAAACAACACAGCCGATGCTCAACCAACACAGTCGATGCTCGATGCTCAGCCAACACAGTCGATGCTCAGACAAACCAAGAAGACAGATCAGTGTAAAGAAAAGAAACAGCCAAGCCAAGAACAGTAAAGCCGAAGCCCAGTTTCAGACCACCGAACAGCTCAAATCATCCAAATCTCATCCCAAATCAACTAAACTACCTTGAGTCACTCCGATGAACATTCTACACTCTTAGTCGCACCTCTCTTGGCTGATTGGAACCATAAATTTTGGCAGAAAATACCAAGGATAGCAGATCGAAGATTTTATACGTATTTTCCCAAAAATATTTAGAAAAATAGAAACTCTTACCAGATGAACCCGAAACAAAAAGAGAAGCACACCAGTGAGAAGCCCATAGAGAATCGATCCTGGTGGTGGTCTTCACGGTCGGAAACTGATGACGTCATCATGACGTCATCGTCGGCGATGATGACGTCAGCGGCTGTCTATAGTCTAGTTCACCAAGTCTTCACCAGTTCCTCACGTCGGGTACAGGTCTATTTCTAAACTTCAATCATTAATTATTATTTGAGTTTAGGGGCTCTGATACCATGTTAACAATCATCAATGAAAGAGGAAAAGATATTCATTAAGAATAGGTCTGTGTTACAGTCTCATTAAGGGACAAACTACACAACAATAGACTTATATACTAGGGCAAAACATAGTAATATAAAAGACTAATTTACCCCTAATGTTAATATACTAGATTACTCTAACAGTCCCTTACTGGCGTTGGGGTCCAGAGGCTTTCTAAGGCTTCGATGTGCTAGTATCTGCACGGTGCACCAAAACATCGTGAAGGATTCAGTGAACGTCTTGAAAGGCAGCAACACAAGACAATTCACTGAATGGTTGTTGGCTCTACCGGAGGCGTATGAAATCAACAACGTGTAATTGTTGGGGTATTGAGTGTTCCGCCGCTTGAGGAAGTATGTGAGGGAATCTATGTTGGGCAGGAATCAGATATCTAGTTGTACGTTCACAATAAGACGGGCGCCTTAATGATGTTCTATGTAGTGATAACTATTACAGGATGATTCCCCATCCACAACCCCGTGAGGAAATAGAAAGACCCAAAAGAATTTTAGAAGTACAATACAGACAATACACACAAACAATCGCCACCGTCTCTCACACTCATATATTCACACAGATGAGAGACTTTTTCTGGCTTCGCCTGTGAGAAAATTAAAATTTCGGGGATTGAGACTCTTCAATTGTTGATATTTGCTTGGTTTCTCTATGCTTTGGTTTTCCTCTTTCTTAAGAGGAATTTTCCTTTTCTTTTAATTCTCTTTTGTTTCTAATTTTTTAGGTCGATTTTTGTTTTGTTTGTATGCCCTAATGCATCTGAGATGGTCACTGTGACGAGAAGTTTCAGAGGGCTGTTATACTATTTCTATTGAAGCTCAAGAAAGATGAAGGTAATTGTTCTTCAAAATCTTTCAAGAAAAAATTACTTACTGCATTTGATATTGTTTTATTAAATATGATTACAAAATATGATGGAGGATGACAGCGGATGTTACCCAATAACTAACATACTTAGTGGTCAAAATAAGCAGCTATCTGTTTGCTCATTTTTGTAAAATTGAGTATGGAAATGATAATATTGACTGTTGGAAAACTTCTTAAAAGGTGGACAGAAAATCTCTAGTTATACATGCATTATTGTGTTCATAGGGAGCAGTGAATAGCTTGAATTTTAGGAACTTAAATGGTATATGTGTCATTGTTATCATTCAGGAAGAAATAATGTTTGAACTTTTTTCTTGCTCACAATAATGTTTGAAGTTTAAGCCTACTTATTGCAAATATAAATTCCAGAATCAGGATCAGAATACACTAGTATAATTGGTGTATAACTTTTCATTGTCTATATGTTTTTCTCATCCAAATGTTATTATATCTACAGAATAGAAGGTGTCTTGACAATAAAACTGTAGGATTGGGACTGTAGTTTTTTTAACTTTTACAATCAAAGTAATATGTATATACATATATAGTTTCATTATTGCCTCTTCAAAAGAGGAGAATCCCATATTCCTGACTTTCAGAAGGTTTCTGTTATACCAAGATTCCATTATTTTGATGATATAAAAGCAGACCTTTGCAATGTTGTAAAGTGTCTCCTTTGGAAGAATAAAGGTTGATTCCTTGCCTGCTTTTTCTGTGTGATCTTTAGCTGAATATCTGTGTTCTGTGGAATAGGATTGAACGGTTGGAATTGTTCGATGAATTCGAAGAGTAGTACATGATGCAGGCAAGGTTCTTACTTTTCTTTTGTGCTCCAAAAGAGGAATAAAAATGGGGAAAAGGACTACCATAACACCCTGTGACAGAGGTAAATGGTGTCCATTGCGATGGGTGCTACACAAAATGACTATCAAAATTCAATGCAGTAGAGATGGTCCCTTATGATAAACTATTACAATTAGTTTAAGTAACAAGACTTGTATGAACTGACAGATTTGAGTTAACTTTTTGATTTTTCCTGAATGTGCTGGATGCATCCAGCTTTGTGATTTTAGTTTGTTTTCAGTTTTACATTTGGGAATGTAGTTTGTAATCTCTTTGAAGTGGCATGCCCCTTTGGTAAAGCAACAAAAAAAAAAAACCATCCATTATATGTATGCTTTGAATGTGATCTGGGTGAAAGACCAGTGAAGTGGAGATTATAGGTAGCATTATTTTGGAGCTGACCTACTGAGTCGAACGAAGGCTCCCAGTGATATACATATATAATTTTTGTTTTCACTTGTACCATGTTGATTTTCTTTTGTTTTTATTTTTATGCAAAAACAGAGGTTTACCTTATTTTTCCAGGTGCTTTATATCTTGTATGAGGATAACTTGCTAATGTTATAAATCTGATAACTTTTTAGTTTGGTGTCGAAGAATAATAAGATCACAGTAAGTCCAAAATTTTCGAGAGTCGTCTACTGCATTTTGTAGCTGATCTGGTTGATTTATGCCATGGACTTAAATGTCTTTGCCTTTAGGATCAGTCCCGTCCCTAGATGTAGTAGTCAATTAGCGGGGCTAACAAAAATGGAGACTACTAGTAAAGTGCATTATTCTTTGCATTTATTTCTGTTTTGGTCATCCAAATTGGCTGTCCTACTCTCAGTTTCAAAGCTAATATTTTTGTCTGAGCATGAGATTTTTTTTTCACTATACCACTCTTAGCTTATCAGAAGTTTCAGTGACAACTACTTTGATGATGTTATTTCTTGTTTGATTATGCCGACTTTCAGGAGCACTACTGCATGGCTTATTCAATCAATGATGCCATGGTATTTCCTTGTATATCTAAACACTATCAAATCAACTGAATATTGCTACCACCTATTTACCACTTTTTCTCTCTCTCATTTGTAAATTCATACTTCAGGGCCTATTCAAAGAGGCGAGGACACTTACTGAGCGCCATTCCGATTTTTTTTGTAAAAATTGAGGGTGAGTTCTTCTAGATGAACTTATAATGACTCGAGTCTTATAAGGAAACTTATTTGGGGGTAAGTCCATGTTTAAACTTATATACAGGTATTTAAGTTCACTTATTTTTTAAATCCCAAAATTATTCTTAACGGTGTTAATTTTGTCCAGTTATGAAAAGTCACATAAGTTAGATCATTGAGGTATATATGGAAACCCTTGATTTAGTTATATATGGAAATCGTTTATTAAATATTATGATAATTAACGAAAGTTTTATATGGAAGTTATATATTCTGATAGTTATATATGAGAAGCTTAATGTACGAATAAATTATTGATCTATTAAGTCAAAATCAGATCACAAAATTTCTTTACAACAGTAATACATAATATATTGAGGCTGAACAATGCCAATAGAGTTCAGTAACACGAATGTTAATATATAGTAACATTCATGTTACTATATGGTTAAAATTACAATTAAGGTCGTGTTACCAGTACAGTTGTGTTACTACACTGACACTAATGTTATTATAGTGAATTTTAACATACAATTACAAACCTTGAGACATATAATATGAAACATACATTTTAATATTCACAGTAACATCAAAGATTTGTGCTCAGTAACACATCTAATTTTACAAAATATAAGACAATAGTTTTTTTACACTAACATCAACTTCCGAATGATTTTAGTGAAAATACAATCCACAAATTAAAAATTTACAAAATGATGAGTAGTAACACGCAATCGACAGTTGAATTACGACACTCAACACCAAATTGTGAACATCAAGATATCGAAATTCTGAACTTCATTTTTCGGTTCACGTATAGTAATATGAACTTTTTTCACAGTAATACAACCAATGAATACTCGATTGTCTTGCGCAACAAAATAATCAACAAAATCGAAATCTATAACACTTTAATTTAGTATTAATGTATGAGTTCTCTTGAATCTTGGTTACAAGGTTAATGCCCACTTTGACAAAATTAAATCCCTAATTATTATTACTTTTTTACCATGTTACTATTTTTTTAGTGACCATGTTACTGTCTTTATTGAGTATGTTACTATTGTTATTTTTTAAATATTAATATTCAATATTAATATTTTGTCGATAGAGTCCAAAGTAAACTAGAATAGTAAATTGAAATTGTATTTTATGGAATGTAATGAGTTTAAAATTTGAATATGAATAGTTTTTGGTAAATTCCGGTTTCTTATTTTTCGGATAAGAAAACATTGTGGCTTGAAAGATTGTAGCCGGATTTGAAGGCAATTATGAAGGAGATGTATATGGTTGGTTACTGTGTTCATAAACGTCGTTTATAACATTCCTACTGGGAAGAGTTATAATAGTAAAATTGACAAAAAACGGACTTAAAACCAAATAAGTTTCCTTAACGGACTTATCTCCAAATAAGTCCATATAGGGAGACCGGCTTCCAAATTTTCCAATTTTTTTCACCAAATTCATGCCATTAAAAAATCCTATTTCCCTACCCCATTTATTTCAATTAGGGATGGCAAATGTGTCGGATTATGTTCGTATTGTGTTATGTTGGATTCATGTCAAGTATTAGTCAACTCTAACTCAACCTATTTAATTAATCTTGTTATGTCGTGTCGATCTATTTATTTTCGTGTCGTATTTGTGTTGGTCCATATAATCCGTGAATAAAAAAATTAACGCTCATTTTTATATTAAAAATTTCATTATCACTTAATTGAATCTATGTTTATATTTTTTCTATAAACTAAAAATTAACTTAATAAATATAATAATAAAAATGAGTAAAAATATCTTTTTTTGTATTAGAATTAAGTCACTATGATAAAATATAATAAAATAATAGCATTTTATTTTTATAATACTACTTAAATGTGTTAATCTTGTCAATTTTGTGTTGTTCGTATTTGACATTAATTTAATCTATTTATTATTTGTTTTGACGGGTCGTGTCATATACGGGTATATATTGAAAAATAATCAATTCTAACCCGTTAATTTTATATAAATTTTGAGTTGTATTTACGTGTTGAGTTAGAAATTGTCACTTTTATTTTCAATTTTATTTTTTCAAACCCTAATACTTTTTAAAAAAATCATTCCAAAATGAGTGTCTTCAGGATAGACATTGCTGACTATGCAAATGGGTCCCCCGACGGGTTTCAAAAGCTACTTGGGTTTTTCAACTAAGTTTGAAACTGCCCCTGTTTTTTCGCGAAATAAGAACTCGGCGGGCATCCCAATTCAAGTATGAGCTTTTATCAGATCATTATTATTTTCCCCAACTTGGATAATTTTTAAATCTGAAAATTCAGTCACACCCCTTTTAATTTAGAAAAATACTACATAACCCAAATGAATATCATACCTTGGACGAGTGTGGGATGAGTGGGTCTCACAGAAAAAATTGATAAGACCCACTCATCTAAAAAATGATATGCATTTGAGTTGTAATTTTTTGGGTTTTGTAGCATTGCTCTTTAATTTATTATATCTTGAAGAACACTCCATTTAATTTCTAGATCTTCACTGGCACTTCCTGTCAGAGTAAAAGTCTTAACTAAAATATAATTTTACTAAATTGTCCATGATATATTTTAGAAAAAACTTTATTCACACCTCTTCTAGATAGACACATCTTTAATGAGACCCTCTTGATTTTATGAATTTTTTTACGTATTAAATTTGAGCTGATTAAAATTCGTTTTTAATCGGCTAGAATCCAATTTTAATCAACTTGCATTGAATTTTAATCGACTCGAATCGAATCGAATTTTAATCGAGCTAACAGCTCAGGTTGAGCTCAAATCGGTTCAAATTTTAATATTTTTAAAAAATAATTTATTAGGCTTGAATTTTAATACTTAACAAAATAAATTTAATTAGCTTGAATCGAAATTTTATATGTTCAAATTCTAATATGTAAAAAAATTAATTTTAATCAGCTCAAATTTTATTACTTAAAAAAATAAATTTTAGTCAACTCGAATTTTAATATGTAAAAAAATAAATTTTAATAGTTTTATGTAGAAATATTGTTTGAGTTTATGTAAAGACAATTTTGGTATTTTAGATGAATTTTTTTTATTAGAAATTGTGATTTAACGACAAGAGGTGTCAATAATATTTAAATATAAACTAGAAGGAGTGTTAATAATATTTTAGATAATAGAGGGGTGTCATTGAAGATATGATAAATTAGAAGGGATGTGAATAAAAATTTTCCTTTTCAAATACATCATGAATCACGTGACTAGCATATGCCAACCCACCAGGAGGATACAGATACGGAAAGTCTTTAGCCCTAGCTACCTAAGTTTCCAAAAGGATGATGACTTATGTGGATACATCTTTTTTTATTTTTTTTCCTCGTTAAAAAAGATGTGGTGGGAAAGGAGAGCATTCAGAGATTATCCCGATAGGTTCTCATTGGTTAGATCATGAGACTCTTAATTGTATCCGTTACTCCGAGAAAGAATTTAGCTAAGCTAATATAACGGTCAACCACTAAAATTTAATATAAACTCCAAAATTTAAACTTTTTAATCTCAGAATGAGAAATTCGATTGATATTCTGGTGGACCACCCTGCTCGGAGTACGGTTGTGTGGATACATCTGTTGTCTGTATGTTTTTTGACTCAAAGTTGAGGGATCCTTTCTTTTTGCTAGCTGTTTGGCAGGAAAACGTGGTGGGACCTGTACAGCACAAGGATTGTCATCCAATGGGATTGTGGGGGTACCTAGTCTTTATGGGGGGAAAAAACTTGCATGGTTGGCCCCTTTTCAATGGTATTCTATCTTCTCTTTTCTTATCCCTTTGCACGTCCTTTTGTTCCTTTTTGTGTTCAATTTGACCAAAATGCCACTGGATTGGTTGGTATGCAGAATCAGTGTGTCATCTTCACCAACATTGCACTATTTTAACCAACTTGGGTACGTCTGTTGGCTAGAGTCTTTTGGCTTTTCAGTGGGAGGTTAGGGGTTTGAAGTCTCCTGGGAACCGTATCTAAGTATCTGGTGTATGTCTTGAGTCCCAGGCGAAATGCAAGTCCTGATTTAAATGGTATATGAGTTGAGAGACCGGTTCATACCCCGGACTTTGCCCTTGATTCTACTCAGAGTTACGAGCCTGAACAACATAAGCGCGTCTCTACTCGCTAAGAACATGCCATATAATTTTCCCATTTTTGAAAAAACCATTGCACTATTTTGAAGAAAGAATAGAACCATCGGTGATGACCCAGATGATCTAGGTTCGAATCTCTCTCCAAACGTACATCAAAAAATCAAAGAGAATTTTTTTTAATATATTCGAAATATTTTTTTTTTTTTTGTGGGTATAGTGTTAAGGGAAAATTTGTAGGAACCAAAGCATCCTCAGTGTAAACAGGGGGTTGGGGCTATTGGACTAGTTGCACCCACTGCTACTGGGGGATTGGAATAAAGTAATGCTGCAGCATGGATTCATTTTTTGAGGTGGGCCAAAAAATAATTGCATGTGTTCACCTTTTTAGGAGGAAATAGTTCCATCATTTTCTATGGATTGCAGCCAAATACCCTCTGTCTGTGTTCTATCTACTGTCTAGGCTCTGTTTCTGGGTAGGGCTACGGTACTACCTCAACTTACCGTGCCGAAGAATGATTTGGACCATTAATTTTTAATAAAATGATTTATAATCATTGATTGAAAAAATAATAAATTAATAAAAAATAACAATAAGAAAAGCATCCTCGTGACGGATTTTTGTTATAGGGGTGACAATCAAATCGTGTCGTGTCGAGTTATTGTGGATTCGTGTTGAACATTAATCAATTTTAAAGTAATCTATTTAATTAATCGTGGCTTTGTGTCGTGTTCGTATTGATTCATATAAACTTTGAATACAAAATTTTAACGCTAAGATTTTATTTTCACTTAATTGAATTCATGTTCATACTTTTTTTATAAACTAAAAATTAACTTAATAAATTTAATAATAATAATGAATAAAAATATTTTTCTATAAAATAATTATGTCAGTGCTTAATAAGCAGTTATAAATAATTAATATTTTATTCCTATAATTATAGTTAAACATGTTAATTGTTGTTCGTGTTATCATACAAACGAGAAAGATAGAGGAAATATTTCATTCTTAACTAAATTCTTCAAAATTAAACTAGATTTCCTCTACCCCACAAAAGAAGAATAGTCACCATATTCTTAAATTGAGACCATATTTCCTTTTGTACTATATCTAAACGAGTTGAACATGTTATTTGTTAGATAAAAAATTATCATGTAATGATCGTGTCGTTTTGGTCATTGTCGGGTTAGTGTCGACACGATTAAATAAACAAATTGATCGTGTTAATTTTAGGTTTAACGGGTTAAACTTAAACACGACTTGTTTGTATTTACAATTTGCATGTCAAATTATTTTCAAGCTGTTACCAAATTATAATCCAGCTTGTATCATTAAATTCGTATCGAATTCTACCTTATTTGGTTGGCCAAAAAGTGTAAATTCTACTGTTTGGATGCTGAGAAACCCCAAAATTTAGGGAAATAAACAATTGTTGCAGCTTTTAAGTGGCCATTGCTAACCTTTTGGGTCAGGAGATCTTGGGGTTTCTGGTTCTGACCGTTTGTTTCTTAACAGTTTTGGGGTGTGAGAAATGGATAAATAATGATTTATGTGTACCTGTGTGGTTAATAATATATTTTGTCCCATGTAGTTCTAGGTGTAGAATATTACTTAGCTGCAAGTCTAGCCTCCTCTGAACTCTGTGTGTGTCTGGATATTTTAGTAGATTACAGAAGATTTTGTTTGAGTTATTAATGTGCCTTCCACAGGTATGGTTGCATCTTCTCGATAGTTGGCAATTTTGTCATTTAACTCAGTGAGTTTTTTAGACTCGTGTTTGTTACGTAAACTTATGCGTTTCAAGTTAATTATACAATCACTCGAGTTGGTAGTCTAGTAACAAGTCATATTTGTTTATGGTCATTCTTAACTCTCATGTGGTTATTAACCAGGATTTGATTTATGGGAGCAACGTAGTTTGTTGCTTGGCTTTAGTAGTTTGCTTGGTTTTAGTGGTGTTGTGGTGACAGGTTGTCCTTTCGAGTTAATAGCTATGACTCAAATCGGATATTCTATAATGGGAAGACCCTAATGGTCACGCCCAGGAGAATTACTATCTACTGGTCGCCTCTCCCTCTTTCCTTCTGACCAAAAAATAAAGAGTTAACTATGACCTTTTTTATGAGATTTTAATTTTCTTGTTGAAGCTACGCCATCCAACCGATGGATTCAATATGAAGGATTATATCAAAAACTTCTCATAAATTAGAGTTTGAGCTAGATTTCTACACAAGTTATACAATCACTTCCTTTTGAATAAATTTTATCCCACTATCTGAAGAAGTAAATGTTCTTGCATTCATTTTGGAGAATTCAGTTTTAGAACTCGAACTTAGGACGTGTCGATTGGATGGATAAGTACTTCTTATCAATCCAAGTCGGATCTCTTACATAACCACCATCTCTAGAGAAATAGAAGGGGAAAAACCAAAATATAATTGGCATTATGCAATAATTTAAATCATTTTTTTTCCCATATTAGCCACAGTAGGAGGGCTTATAATTCTCTACCAACCCCACTGCCCAAAAATATTGAATGTCTAATCAAATTTTTTTTTTTGGAAATGAGGAAAATCTCTGACCTGTCTCTGGCTTAGGAATTTCTCCCGTTTCCCAACAAAAAAAAAAACTTGATCAAGTTAACAATGAGTTGCTTGGTGGTTGGCTTGTTTTGGATGATCATATGGGTAAGCTTAGTGCAAACTTAGGAAATTTGTATTTTCAAAATGCAATAAAGCAAAATATAGGCTTTCTTAATAAGTTGCAAAGCACTAGGCTAGCCAAGTTGGGCAACTTTTGATCCTTTTTTTGACATTGATTTGGCTAGTGTTGACTAAGCTAAGGGTAGGAGTGCATAACATTGGTATCAATCCAAATCCAACTTGAAAATATGAGATGATGATTTTTAAGTAATTGGGTTAAGATCCAAATTCAGATAATATTGAAATTGGGGTGCGGGGTTGGTTCAATTCACATGATCTTAACCTAGCGGACTAAAACTCGAATTCTAATTTGAGTTGCGAAACCCCATTTCAAAACTTTAAATTGGGATAACATTAAAACTTAAAAGTGTTTATGTCAAATTGAATCTTGGGTTAAACTTGGATTGAACTTTCAATCCGTTAAATTGGCATAAGTTGGAGAAAATATTGGATATCACAGTTACACTATGTCATCACGCTGACACAGTATAACCGTCCTTTAATAAGACAACAAGTAAATCTCACAATTAAATAATTACCCATCTATATCATGTAATAACTATCTCACATAGAAAAAATGAGGTAGATTTTGTTAATTTGATTTTCTTTTATTGAACTGTTACACCATGTTAACGTGATTAAATGGTATAACCGTGACACCCAATATTTACTATTATAAGTTGCATCCCCACATCAAGTTTCCTGTCGTATCAAAATTAGTTGATAGGAACATTTTTGGCAATTTTCCTAAAAACCATTTATCTACCCTGCAACCAAGGCTTGTGTGTGTGTTATTTATTTTTATTTGAAAAACCCAAATGACCTTTCTCACTATTAAAACTTTTCTTTTTCATTCTACCTCAAAAGAGGAAAGTCTAAAGCAATCACATAAATAAATAAATAAAAATTGGGGGAAGAGGATATGGATCTGGTCTAGTGGTTGAGTCCAAAGGGAATATGAAAAGAGGAAGAAAAAGGTGGTTGGGAAAAACTTTTTCACCATTTTTCAATCTCTTACTTTCACCTCTTTCCCTCTTTTCTTTATTGCTTTTGTCAAAAAGGAACCACTTCAAATGGGCTAATAGGAATATTTCTTGTAATCTAGGGTTGGGAAAAAGAAATTTAGGGGTTTTAATAAACTTAATTGGACAATAATCAACTTTGTGGGGCTAAATTAACGCCCAATTTTTAAGTGATAGTAAAACCTCCAACAACGATGAACTTGTCATCATTGAATGATCAATAATGGATCGAAGTGAAGCAAACATTCTCTTAATGTTTGAAAAATCTCTTGAATTGATAAAAAAAAATTACAAAGGGATTTAAGAGTTGAAGAAGTTCGTCTAGGGGTGCAACTCAGGCGGGTTGAGAGGTCAACTATAACCCAACCCTAAGTATATAATCTTCAACTCTAACCCTACCTCAACCCGAGTACTGCCCGAGTTTAATTCAGGCGGGCTCGGATTGAATTCAGGTTACTTAATTCGGGCTGATTTCAAGTTAAAAATCGGGTTGGGCTTGAGTTACTTAATTCAGATTGATTTTTTGAAGTGTAGATTTGATTTTTTGAAGTGTAGATCTAATTTTTTTAATTGATCTGAAATGAAGGGCGAGGCGCAGATGAAGAGAGAGGGAGGAGTGACGAGTAAGAGAAAGAGACTGAGGACTTAAAACGACTCAGACAAGTGACGATTAAGAGAGGGAGGCTAAGAGAGGGAAGAATGACGAGTGAGAGAGGGATCTGAGAGTGATGGAGGCACAGAAGTGAAAGTCTGAACTCTAAAGAGTGAAGATAAATACTAATCCTAGTTAAATATATTTATATATTTATGTATATTCGGGTTCAACCCGATTTTAATAATCGGGTTGAACCCGACAATCCGGAGCTTCAACCCGAGGCTTGCCCAAATTCAATTCGGGTTGGAATTTTTTTGTCCAGGCCCAACCCAAGTATTAAAAATTCTAAGCCAAGCCCTGTTTTTTTTGAGTTGGGCGCGGGTTGAATTCGGATTAGCCCGTCCAAATTGCACTCCTAATTTCGTCCCCTCAATTTTTTTTATAACTCCAACACTAAAAAAAATTCTGGAAATATTATATTTATCATTCCCTTGTGTGAACATTGAATTAGACATTTGCCATACTTGGATCCTCTCTCTCTCTCTCTCTCTCTAGTGTTTAAGTTTTAAAAAAACTAATTGGAGCATCAACCTAACGAATCCATTCAACAAACTTTATTAGCAGCCTTCACTAAGCATTTAGTCAAGTTTATTAATATGGTCTCAAACCCCTTTTTGAGCAGATACCAGAATATACTACTGCTACTACACTTTGGGGTCATGTAACCATAATTGCTATGTTTCTTATGCTATAAATTATGTGTTAATTTGGGTAACTCGTGTTTGAATGTATGGTGTAATGTGAATAGTTTTGAGAGAGATATTGATGGCCGTTGGATGAGTTTATTTGAAACCGTTGAATAGACTTATTGAAACATGCCCTGACTTATATTATAGATAACAAATGGTTTTATTCTCTAGAGCAAGGATATTATTCTTACAAAAAATTTTATTAAATTTCACTCATTAAATTTATATGGGTTATTATTAGATCAATAAATTTCGTTAATTTTTTTAGTGGGAATCCACTAATATAATCTTAGGTCTAACACATCTCATTTCCTCTATGTACTAGTCACCCGTGTTCCTCAGAAGACATATTTTAAATTTGCTCGGGTTACAGTGGCCTGAATTTGAATTTGAGAGATTAATAAATACAAATCTGAACATCTTGTAAAAAAAAAAAATCATCTATATTTGTTTAGCAATCAAAATTTGGTTAATGTTTGACCATCTAATAGAATTAATTGCATATCTTCCATAGTATGAGGATTGAATAGTTTTCCACATTGCTAGTGATTGGAATCCACTTTTAATATTAGATTATTCATAGTAGATTACTTTTCATGAATTTGAATGACACTTGTTGTATTCAGGTGGAACCCTACTATGAAATGATTTAGTATTGAATCTTAATATGTAGGGCTTAATTCGTTAACGTAATCTGGATGACAGAATTGGGGAACTCTACGGTACCGAAATTTTTTTTTGGGTATCAGTATTATCGGTTACTATTTTTTATAGTAAAGTTACAATTTTAAAAAGAAAAATTACAACTGGTCAAGGGAGGTCATGATCGACCACAGACACCCATGATAGATCATAAAAAATGCAATCTCAATCCCAATTTTCTATAATCGATCATGCCTTTTGAAATTGTAAATTACATCTTAAAAAAGTTATAACTTAACCTTAAAAAATTGTCATTTTCAGTACCGACGATACCGTAGAAGTTCCCAACAGGATTTTAATAGTTGATACTTTAAAAAAAAAAAAAAAATACTTTAAATTTTGGATTCAGATTTTCTTCGATATATTTTCTTTTCAATTTTTTTCTTGGTGGATCATTCACTATTGTTTATTAATGAATGAAGAACTCACTTATATATAATGAGTTCTACTTGAATGCATAATAAATGATCTGTCAAGAATAAAATTAAAGAGAAATTATAATACAGGGGATCTCACCATAATTATGAAAATAATATTATTTAGATTTAATTTATTGATTTAATGAGTCATATTCGTTGAATTGATAGTGAATTTCAGTATTTTTTGGGAGCCACAACTAATTTAATTAACTATAATAGATTAGACCTACAAATTATATCACTAAATTAAGTTTAAATAACATTATTATAATTATGGGTGGAGATGTTTTCTCCAAGTAGACAAGAATGATTATACACTTTAATCTTGTAGATTTGACTTAATTACAAAATATCATTCCAAATTAGGACAATCAAATACAATCCCAGCTGCAATCTATTATATATTTAATCCTGGCTTTAGGAAAGAGACATAGTGAGAAAATAATAACCAACACCACCTTCACACTTGCTCACACTACATCAACTACAAAAATAGCAATGGACCCCACTATATATATATTTTTAGTAAAAAAATATACTAAAAATATTTTTTAGTATATGTCAACACTCACCTCCTTTATTAATTAGGTCTGTTAATCATGTTGGGTGAAGCGGATTTATGTCAAAAATATTATATTTATATTTAATTCGTTTATTAATTCGTGTCTAATGAATTATTTCATATCGGGTTTTCTGTCATGTATTTTTTTTGATTGACTTTATCCATACATGATTCGTTTATTAATCGTGTTGTGTCAAGTTCACTCATTTACTAAATGAGTGACTTAAAAAAGACTCAAATCTTCTAATTTCGTGTTATATTTATGTCGTACTAACAAGTCGTATCATATTTTAACACTCATAAATCAATTAAATTGTAAATCTCATTTAAAATTTATAATAAATATTATACAATAATACATTTGTTAAATAAATGAGGTAACTTAAAATCAACTAAACACTATATGAATCCACTTAGCAAAATTTATACCCCACATGAATATAATCATAAATAGGTCGAATTTGATTTGAATAAAGTTGTTGACACGATTCAACGTAAACAGAACACAAAAAATTGTTATTAATCTATCTAATATTATAATTAAAAAGTTGAATTCTCGACTTATAAAAACACAATAACGATTAAAATTAATTAAATTTTTATTTACTTTAATTTATTCTCATTGCACGACTCTCAATGTCAGACAATTTCACTAATTCACACTTATATCTCTCTTCTATCTCTCCCCTATCACTTTCTGATTTTATTTTAAATTGCGTGATTAAATAAAAAAAAGTTAAATTTAAAATATTATACAATGAATGTTTATTTTTTAGATTAAATTTAAAATTTTATTATGGTTGATGAATTTATGATGTTGATTCTCTATTTAAATTATTTATAAATTATAGTTGTGATCCGATGGGACATAAACGGTCCAGTTGAGCAAGCACCTACCACTTTAAGCTCAGTTCAGCTCCGCACTGCCTCTGCTTCTCTCTCTCTCTCTCTCTCTAAGAAAATATCGCGCCACCACTGCGACAACCGCCGTGGATCAACCCTTTCTTTCTGGTTTGTCTCCGTAGACTATTCTCTCTCTACTTTAAATATAGAGGTGACTGGATGGGGTGCACGGCGTCGAAGCTGGACAACGAGGACACAGTACGGCGGTGCAAGGAGCGTCGCCGCATGATGAAGGAAGCCGTCTACGCCCGCCACTATCTCGCCGCTGCTCACTCCGACTACTGCCGCTCTCTACGCCTCACGGGTACTGCCCTCTCCGTCTTCGCCGCCGGCGAACCCCTCTCTGTCTCCGATAACGCCCCCGCCATCCTCCTACACAATTCCTCCCTCCCACGCCCCGCCTCCACCAATCCCACTCACCCACGTGTCCCCTCGCCCTCTCCTTCCTTCCACGCGCCACCAGCACCACCGCCTTTTGCTCCCTCCGCTTCCCCAACTATTCCCAGCTCCAAACTGCCTCATAGCCTCTCCGCCTCAAGCCTCCCCTCTCGCCACCACCCTAACAACCGCAAGAAACCCATCAGACTCCCTCACATTCTCTCCGAATCAAGCCTTAACGGTTCTTCCCCACAAAGCCACCGCAATAACTTCAATCCCAACGGACCCAATAGGCCAAACCATTACACTTACGACGCACAATCAACCTATTCTTCCACTCCCTCACAAGCCTCCTCTGTCTGGAATTGGGACAATTTCTATCCTCCATCCCCTCCAGATTCAGATTTCTTCGAACACAACCGCAAAAACAACAACAACAACAACAGCGATAACAATGATGATGATGATGATAAGGCCTCTATGTATTCAAATTCAACCTATTCGACCCATCACAAAAGTGACAAACTCCAAGCTCAAGATCGAGTTCATGACAAACTTCACCACCAGCACCACCTCGACTCTGACTCTCAATCTGAGGAGACAGAGAGGGAAAGAGAGGCAGAGAGAGAAGAGGTTCATTGCAGTGAGTGGGGCGATCATTACAGTACAACTTCAAGCTCTTCTGATGAAGAAGAAGCAGAAGTTAGAGAGTCAAGATCTGAGATCGGGACGAGGAAGTCGAATTTAGGATCGTCTGTACACAATTATGAGCCGAAAGAGACTCCGGTGATGGGGGCTATGAATTCGAAATTATCCGACGATGCTGGGTCTTCGGTGAGCTGGAATGCTGGGAAAAGCGAGATCTCTTCCTCCGATATGAAGATTGTGGTGAGGCACAAGGATTTAGCTGAAATTGTCGCCGCCATCAAAGAGTACTTCGATAAGGCCGCTTCCGCCGGCGAACAAGTCTCCGAGATGCTCGAGACTGGCCGTGCTCAGCTCGATCGGAGTTTCAGTCAATTGAAGAGTTAAGTCCATTTCTACTGTTTTTCCACCAACCCAATTCTCCAATCGAATGATTTCATATGTTAATATGGACTATTTTTTGGTGGTTGTTTTTGAATTGGGATAATTTGCCAACCCAATTCTCCAATTGAGTAATTTCATATGTTAATTTGGATTAATTTTTGTGGGTTGTTTCTGAATTAGGAAATTGGTGTTTGTTTTCGTTTGATTATTATGTGAAGTGAACTGATTTTGTTTTGGGTGTTGCAGAAACTGTATATCATTCCAGTGGATTGTTGAGTAACTTGAGCTCGAGCTGGACTTCGAAGCCGCCATTGGCGGTTAAGTACAAGTTCGAACCTGGTTCCATCACTGAGCCGAGCGGGTCCAAGGGTCTTTGTTCTACTTTGGAACGGCTGTTGGCTTGGGAGAAGAAGCTTTATCAGGAAGTGAAGGTACTGTTTTAATCTGTCTTAGATTGCATCTCATTAGTTCATTTGAATCTTACTAGAAAACATGACAACGGCGTAAGTACACCGCAATGTTTGGCGCAATGGCATAAAAGTGTTATTTTTAGTTGGGCTGGGTATTTTTACATGGTGACCAAAATACCCTTTTGCAAAGATGAGAGAGAATTGGATATTCTATATTGGATTGGCATTGTGTCATTATTCTGCTTGTGTTGGTGTTTTTGGAGTGTGATTGTGAGGTGTTACGGATTGATGCTTCTGTAGGATGACAAATTTGCCCTTGATAAATGTTTGCTTTGGTCTGGCTAGTACAATCTGAGCTGGTATTTTTGTGCTAAATTGGAACATGCTGGTGGGTCTGCTTGTCCAACCAATTATTGGCATGCATGGTGAGCTCTTTGCTGAGATAGTAAACATTTACTGTTTGTATTGAACATTCATATTGTCTGGTAATTGCCTCATACATTGGTGTAGCGTTTCTGTAGTAATCTGAGAGTCCCAACTAGTTTGTTCTGGTTTCTTAATGTTGGGCAGCAGAGATGACAAATACCCATTTAACAAAAAAGGGGTTTATAGCATAAATAAAGATGAAAAGTGAAAGTGCTCTTATCTGTGCATTTTTTCCCTCTACTTGTTAGTAAAACGAGATTTATTACTTTCCATGGAAAGTCTTTTAAGATATGTGCAAATTTGGCCTGGAACTACGGCTTTCAATGCAAGGAATCTAGGCATTGAGGAAACATGAAACTGCATTAAATTAGTTTCTGAATGTACTGCCACATTCAAATTGTGTTGAAATTCTAGTTTTTGATTGATGAGTATTGATATCTTCATTGATTAATAATGAATGTAGGCTAGAGAAGGAGTAAAAATTGAGCATGAAAAGAAGTTGTCGGCACTACAGAGCCAAGAGTATAGAGGGGATGAGGATGCAAAGTTGGACAAGACGAAGGCCTCAATAACGAGGCTGCAGTCCCTTATTATGGTTACATCCCAGGCTGTATCTACAACTTCCTCTGCTATTATCGGTCTAAGAGACACTGAACTTGTCCCGCAGCTTGCTGAATTCTGTCATGGGTAAGTAACTTCTCTTCGTAATCCGCCGATATTGGAGAATCAGTTGTATAGGTGTGCAGAGATGCTATCCAGATGATGCTCCCCCCTACATGATATTGGTTAACCAACTAACTTGCCACTCCTACTGACTAATATGGCAACGCAAGAGCTTAAAATTTCAAATATATTATAATTTATCAAGCCACTTTTCCCCATCTTATTAGGAGTTCACAGAAACACTATCCAATTCATGTAATTTTTTAAAAAAAAATTATAAGTATTCATGACAATACAAATTATAGAGTCCAACTATGAAGCCAAACTTTTCCATTCCAAAATTGGAAGCTCAATTTGACTTCAATGCCATCTGAGTCTCATTTCTTGAGATTTAAGCCATGCCACTGTTTCCTTTTTGAAGATAGTACAATTCCCTAGGAAAATCACCCAATTCAGATTTTGAAATTTGGCTTTTCCATTCTCTATATTGCAGAGAATGATGGCACAAAAATTCTTTTAGTTCTTGTATATTTTGAGTGCCATCAGAATATGTGGTAACTAACTACTGATCCATGAACATTATAATTTGGATGCATTATCTTTCCTCAATTAAAACATGCTAGTTTAGGACACTTGCTTGTCCAAATGTAGGTGAAAATTATTATGCTCTGCTCTGTATGTGCCATGCAACTTGTTTTAACCATAAATAACAGCTGGAGCCTTTTGTCCTGGACTAATGGCCAATTGTTGGCAGTACTTTCAGAACAGGTTGGGTCCCATCCTGGTGGCGGTTTGATCTAACTATTCTTTTGTTGATTATTTTTTCTTGGCTTATGCCAACAGCCATTAATGGGTGAGAGTTAGGTGCATTGCTTTAATTGTGATACGGCCCACCATCGTGTACTCTAGATTAATTGTATGGTGTGGTGACTTTAGTCAAGAACAAAATCATAATAATCATAACTTACAAGTTGGGCAATTTCATTGGATGACTGGGTACACACACAGACAATCATTATGATTGAGGGACGACTAAAAAAACAGCAGTTTGATTGCTAATGAATTTGTTTATGTTGTCCCAGCTGAGGTCAATGTGGAGTGTCTGATTCATTCTTTCAAGTTTCAACATCTGGTGCTTGAATTTACATTCTCTGTTCAAGCTGATTCAGTGGGCTTTGGGAGTCAGGAAAGAGTTGCCTGACTGATCACCAAAGTTTAATTTGAAAGATGTGCCCGTTGGTCCAGATATTATGTGCTTACAACTGTTACTTAACGTATCCTTCTGGATTAAAAAAATTGTGAGTTGTGTTTGGACACTTAGAAATGAGACAAGATTATGGACTTACTAGATTTGCCAATGAGGAACTGTGGAGCCAAAACTTGGGCAAGAAGTAAAAAATTATGTAAATGGTCTTATATGAGAATTTATTTTGTTTTGTGGAGATGTGTTCTTGGATGGTCTCGGCCTTTATTATTTTTCCAAATCTGAGGCTACGGAAGAGAACAGACATTAAATTTGAATAACATGTCAGATAGCACTTTTTTTTTCCTTGCATTCATTTTCCTTTTATATTGAACATGTAGGTAGTGTGCTCCTGCCTTGATATACTGGTAAAACTTGTACTGGTGAAAACATTATTGCAGGTTCATGTACATGTGGAGATCGATGAACCAGTTCCACGAAGTCCAGAATGACATTGTGCAGC
Organism: Ilex aquifolium; assembly: GCA_951799425.1. Taxonomy (NCBI): domain Eukaryota; kingdom Viridiplantae; phylum Streptophyta; class Magnoliopsida; order Aquifoliales; family Aquifoliaceae; genus Ilex; species Ilex aquifolium. The sequence goes on from OX637395.1 coordinate 5,139,796, forward strand.
AAGTGCGGGGTCTGGTCAACCGATCAACCAAGGGTGAATCAACCTCAGACCTCCACCGACAGGCAACACGTGACCTTGAGTCAGCTGTTTCTGCCTGGCACTCTAGTTTCTGCCGCCTAGTGAAGTTCCAAAGGGACTTCATCTGCTCCCTCCATGGCTGGTTTAGGCATACTCTTCTACCTGTTAACAGTGAACCAACCAATGGTAATGGGGAACCTTCTGAGGCGTTTATGTTCTGTGATGAGTGGAAGCTTGCCCTTGAACGTCTACCAGACACAGTTGCATCTGAAGCCATTAAAAGTTTCATCAACGTTGTCCATTCAATATCTTTGAAACAAACAGAGGAGCTCAAAATTAAAAGGCGAACTGAATCTGCATCAAAAGAGCTTGAGAAAAAATCTTCAGCTCTTCGGAACATAGAGAAGAAGTATTACCACTCATACTCTATGGTTGGCATTGGGCTTCCTGATACTGGGCCTGATAATGGCCATGTGTTGGATGCACGAGACCCCCTCTCCGATAAGAAATCAGAGCTTGCAGCTTGCCAAAGGCGAGTAGAAGACGAGATGCTAAGGCACTCTAAGGCTGTAGAGGTGACAAGAGCAATGACCCTAAATAACATTCAGACGGGCTTACCTGGAGTATTTCAGGCTATGGCGAGTTTTTCTGCCTTAATTATGGAGGCGCTTGAGGTAGTGTGCACTCGTTCCTATGCCATCAAGTAGATAAAACATATATGTTGCCTAATACTATTAATTTTTCTTTTTGTGTCTTGAGGTAAGTTGAAAATAGCAAGGGCTGCATTTATTTGGGGGGCTCTTTTTTTTTTTTTTAATTTGTCAATATATGTAATTTAGCAGTTTTGTCATCCTTTTTGTTGGGGAAGGGGAATGTCTCTGTACAGAAAATTGCTTGCATTAATTTATCAGAGGTTCGCTTTTTTCATCATATGAATAAATATAATGCCCTCTTCTAATTCCTAATGTATAGTTGTTATCGTTTGCGTGAGTTTCTTTTAACTTTTTTATTTTCTATCTATTCGTTCGCTTTTGTGTAATATGTTTGCATTTCATGGTATTTTATGTTATTTCATCATTTTTCAGTAAAATAAAAAAACATAGATCATTGTGATTCTAGATTTGAGAGTAGTCTTTTTAGTCATTGTACTCTTTCCTGTTGCTGATACTGAAGGGGATAACTGTTGTTTTCTGAAACACTCTAGTCATGTAAAGTCATATGAAAACACAGCCACCCTCTTAGTGCATGCATATTCTCTTTCTGAGAATAGAAAATGACAGGTAAGTTTGGAAGCAAATAGACACTTTTGTGTTTGTATTCTATCCCCAGAAAAAGTCATTCATCAAGCAAATAGAGTAGTCTTTTTAGTTAGTGAGGCTGCTTATCACTTATCTCTCTCAAGACCCTCTAACACGGGAGCCTTATGCGTTAGGTGTGACTTTTTTTCTTTTTTATCTCAAGTTCATTGATCTAGTAGTTTTTAGTTAAAGTTGTAGTAGTTTTTTTATCATTTGGTCAAAAGAGTGTCAGATGTATTCGTTTAAATCTGTCCATGATGTCTTCGTTTCACCTCTACTACCACAGTAGCAAATTCCCTCCATTTTCCCCCTTTCCATCTTTCTCTTTTCCTCTTTTTCTTCTTGTTCAACGTCTGGTTCAATATGAAGGAGACAAACCAGTGTCTCTCCAGTCTCCACACTACATTTAAACCCATGAACATTTTTTGTGCTTCTCACGTGAGTTTACTTCTGAACTGAACGATTGCCCTCGATTTGTTGGACTCTTTTAATCATAAAAACTTTCATAACCATTATGGACATACATGGAAAAAAAAAAGTACTTTTGTGAGCAACTTAGGTGCACCATCAAATAGGTAAATAAAAAGAAAGACCAAAAGGAAGAAAATAGGAAAGGAATTCTTAAATAAATAGGGCAAGGGTAGGTTTGGTGGCTCATCATACCATGGTTATTGCTCTCAAGAATGATTGTTTTATGTTTGATGGTGCCAATGGATACTTGATGAGTTCCTTCCATATCAAGCTTTGTAGAATTGGTGATTGCTTTCACATAGACAAAATCCAATAATTTGAGCGGGAGTGAGATTTTTTCTCAAATTTTTATCGTAAATTTATGCGAGACTTATATGGGTCTCTCATAATACTTGATAAGTAATCTAGCAAAGAAAAATTGAAAAAAAAATATATCGAAGACGATCTAGAGCCACGTGAGTTGATACTTTATTTATCTGACAAGTTATTGTTACGACAATCCCATGAAGTCAAAAAGATGAAATCTCAAGGCCTCTTGCAAGTAGCAATAATTGCAGAATAGAAATTGAATCAGGAGAGAGAGAGAGAGGTGGAGGGGACCAACCAATCATAATAAAAGTTAAAAGTTTTGTGGACCTCAAACCATGCAACAATACTACACACGTCACCTTTTTACGTCATTATTTATACGCCACTTCAACATACACTATTAGATTAATAAGTCTCATAAAATTTATCAAATATTCAATGATTGTGATTGTGTCATGCCAGATAGTGAGATAGTGTAATTGAGGTGGTGGACAAAACATTATTCTTATAAGTGACTCCATGTGTTTTTGTTTTTCTCTTGTTTTATGATATTTTGTTTTGGTTTCCATGTCAGTTGTGTGTGTGTGTGTGTGGAAGAACTGAAATTAAGAAGTGCAAAAAAGTAGAAAAAGAATGGGAACTCATCAATATCACTACTTCATGGACACTCAAAAGAATCACAGATGGTATGTTATGCATTTTACAAAAACAAAACCAAATTCAGATGTCTTGAATTCAAATTTTAGTAACTCTTTAGAACCAGGTCATTAGAAATTTATTCCTTATGAATACCCTAGTCCCGATATGAATGATTATTTTTTACCAACTCGGGAAGAAAATTAGTCAACCAAACACCCCTTGATCGTTGAATTAAAAAAATGTTATCTATTGTTATTGTTAGGGATGTCCATGGGCCAGGTCGGGCTAGGCCCGCAAATTTTTTTTTGGGACTGAGCCTGAAGAGTATAGACCCAAGCTCTTATCCAAGTGAATTATCTGGCGGGCCGGATCAGGCTTCGAGTAGGGATAGGCTACCCGCAGCCCAACCCACGAGCCTATTGACTGGCCTGCTCACGGGCTTTTTTATATTCAACTTCATTGAAAAATAATGAATATTTTTGTAACTTAATATTTGTATAAATTATATTTTTAAATCAAAAGTAGAGTCAAAATGAATAAAAATAAAATAATGAATAATTTTATTTTTGATTAGAGGATGAACTACATCCAATAGAATAAATGCATTTCAACTAGATTGACACCTACTCACTTATCTATCATGTGCATTACTCTATCCTTTAAAACTTGTATGCTTAATACATGGAAAAGAAAATAATACATTATTTATAGAATCTAAATTTTTAAAACTTTAAATTCCGATATCGAGAGACTTATTTCAAAGTTTCAAATTTAATGCTCTAAAAGTATAATTTTTTTCAAATGAAAGGTGGACTAGCTCTTGGGCCGAATTTTAACGGATTTTTTCCGACGAGCTATGGGGCCGAACTTCGGGCCGGACAATGGGTTTGAGGACAAACCAAACCTTTTTTAAGGATATTGGCCTCGAACGGACCAACTATCCGGCCTATCAAATTTAGACCTATTTTTTCAGACTGGGTAAGGAGACCCATGGACACCCCTACCTATTGTAGCCATGAAATGTACATTCTACAAATGTTTCCTTTTTTTTTTTTTGGCCAGAAGCATTACATCATAGGTGGAGGAGAATATACTTAAGGCGTGAGATTTGAACCCGTGGGGCGAGGAATTCAAAAGAATGCAGTCATTAACTAAAAACATGTTGAATTACTATTTAAACATCTTATTATGTAAATAATACACTTTTGTATGTGCAAACGTGTACTACTATCTATATGTGCAATAAAATTTGGAAGGAGTAAATATGAGAAAAAAAGGAAAAATCGAACAAAAACATTGCAGTTAGAACTAAGAAATATTTGCATATTAAACTTCTGCCTTCATATAGATAAGTAAAATCGAAGTGGCGAGTCAGCCAAATAAGCATGGGCAACCCTTACCAAGTCCATCATTTAGGTAAGAACTTCACCAATTCCTATTTCCTCCCCATGTAATGATGTTCTTACAACTTATTCCAGAGAGAAACATTTTATAGCAATCAGAATTGTTAACATCGTCTACTATGGGGTAAAGAAATAGCAATGAGAACCAGAACCCCCTTCCCCCCTCCTCCATAGAATAAGATAAAATGAAATGCATTCTCCCTAGGGTTATTAAAAGACAACAAAATCTCATGCCCTGTATGTTGCATGATTGCATCATCAAATTATATGCTGTGTTAACACAGATACCAACCGTATACAATGTTACAGTTATCCAGAAGTTCTCTAGTAGAAAACATTGGCTATATATTTATCCAAGTTGATCCTAATTTTGAAGCCATAGGGACAACCCACCCATCTGGAAACTAAGAATTTAAAGGTGATAGTTTTTCAGTGCACTGATATTCAATAAGAAACAGGATAATGCAGGAAAACTCCCATGGAATTAACTAATGACACTAATACAACATAGGCCAAGTATCCTAGAATTCTAAACTAAAAGAACTCGAAGTCCAGATAGTTACCTCCGGACTTCATGTCTGTCCCAACCACCCTTTTACTGTTGCTGCAAATTCCAACTACGTCAACTGCTCCAAACTTCCCAGGAAGCTCAGGTTCTACCGGTCTTGGAACTTCTGGTGGTGTGCTGCACCGTATAAGAGCCCAATTTACACCTTCAAAAAATGGGTGCTGCTTGATTTCAGTTGCTCCCCTCTTGACCCCAAGCCGGTGTTGTGGTTCCTTTACAAGCAAGCCACGGATCAGATCCCGGCTAGCATAACTGGTTGCGGGTGAGTCTGGGAATCTGAGTTGCTGCCCTACCACGTTGAACAGTGTAGCACGATTTCCGGACCCCTTGAAGGGGGTTTTACCATACAGTAATTCATACAAGAAAATGCCAAATGTCCACCAATCAACTGCACTGCCATGGCCTTCCCCCTTTATAATTTCGGGGGCCAAGTATTCATGGGTTCCAACAAAGGACATGGACCGAGCTGCAGTAGGCTCTGCAACAAGCTCAGGGAGTGTGCTGGCTAGCAACCCGGGCTCAGCTCGGTGTTTTCGATCATTTTTTTTGCTCTTTTGAGGGAAGATTCGAGGAAGGAAACACACTGGTTGGATGCATACTGCTGAAGGCTCAACACAGGCAGGCTGGACACAGAATGCACCACCAGTTCCTCTCTTGGAAGGATCAATATCAAATGAGGAGGTTTTTATGAGGGTGGGTGACACTGCACATCTAAGTGACAGGTCAAAATCTGATAGCATTATGTGGCCGTCATCACGTACCAGAACATTTTCAGGTTTCAAGTCCCTGTACACAACTCCCAGCATATGGAGATACTCAAGTGCTAACAGAACCTCAGCAGCATAAAACCTGGATACATGTGGTTGTGTGATGGTTATGTTTGCTTGCCAGAAAATGTTTAGCAAAGGACATATTCTTTAAAACAACTAATCAATAGGGCAGCAAAAAAAATCATTCATTTAAGTACATAGGAATTGATACAAGCATCAATGTTATAGTGCAAAGAACATCTACAAAATACATATATACGTGATGGCTAGACCAATGAGACATAGAAAGAAGTGAATAGCAACTTAAGAAGCTTGCAGAACGTGACACCTTATTATAATCTACATTCAAAAGCAAAATTCTTCCAACACAAATAATACACAAAAAAATGATGATACACAAGGAAATCAATATTAATTCTAAGTTAAGGTCGTGATGACTAAAATTAAGAGCAAATAATGGCAATAGCACAGAACACTATTAGAACAAGGACCGTACCGTGATGCATACTCTGAAAAATGTTTCCCAGGCTGCCGTTGCCTCAGGGTGTGCAGATCACCTCCTGGACAATATTCCATCACCAGACATGAGAATCTGTCTGTTTCAAAATGAGTGTACAAGGTCGGCAAGAATGGATGGTCCAGCAACTGCAAGATCTCTCTCTCTGTCTGAGCCCGGGTCAATTTCTTCCTGATTGCAAGGGATGCTTTGTCCATCACTTTCATTGCAAAATAACATCGGGTCCCACTCAGCTCTGAGAGATACACACTACCAATATCACCAGAACCTAGCAGTCTGAGTAACTTGAAATGACTCATGCCCAAAATGCCATCCCGTGCTCGGATGGCAAGAATAGCCTTCCACCTAGGATCATTTCCTTTGTGAGGTTTATTAGCACTCCCTGTAAGGTTACTCCAATTACTATCATCACTAAGGCCACTGCTATCACTTAGTCTGCTAATGCTAGTTTTTGCACTCTCAAGGGAATCCCCTCGACGGCTCCCTTTTGTACTTTCATAATTCCTGTCCATGCTAAGCATACCATCACTCATAATCCCATCGCTTCGATATGTACTTGTGGTGCAACTATTTGCAATGCTCATAGCAGTGACAACCCCAGTGCTATCGATGCTGCTGTGTGGACTTACATTGCCACTTGGAGGCAAAGAAGCATCCCAAATGCATTCCTTCTCCTCAGAATCTGGGGGGAGGAGACTGTTTTCTGCATTTTGTGATGGGCGGGGAACCAAAAAAAGGGGAGAAGTTGCTGCTATGCCATTTGGCTCTTCAACCAAACTTTCTGATGGGGAAAGAGCAGATGGGCTTGGTTTGAAACCAGGAAGCTGAATAGAAAGATCTTCTATAAACGGACCCTTCATAGACAAGCTCTTCGCTAAGCATTTACTGTCAGCTTTGTTCTGACCAATAGGTACATACACTGGTCTCATCAGATCTTCATCAACCGGTTCCAGGGGATGACTAGCCCCAGAGAATGAAATTGAGTCAATATCTTCAAATGAATCACCACTGCCTTTACAAGGAACAACCTGAGGCATAAATTCCTCATGTTCCAGGATAGAGTCTTTTCCCTTCCTTGTTCTAACTGGTGCTCCCATCCGTGTTCTTACTATTGCAGATGAGTCCAAATCCTCCCGTGCATCCGATCTACCCGTATCTCCTCTTGGAAAAGTCCTGTCTGCAATCGACACCTTACCCACCAGAGACAACTTGCTGGGAAGCATTTTTAACTCAGGAACACTTTCCATTCCTTAATACAGTGGAGCACTACATGGAATTATTCCAGTAAAACAACCTGTAAGTTGTAAGAAATTTAATTCAATAATTGAGCCCTTAAGCTTTTTCTCTTTTTGTTTCCTCTAATGGAAACTTTCTTAATGGCTACAAATAACAAGTATGGTATGAGTTTAACCAACTCTAGCCTTACTACATTTCATTCAATGGAGCTTTAACCTTCCTGATATGCTGCACAATGCAATCACTCTAAAATCTTTGCAAGATAAAAGGTTGTGCTTCTACAGATTGGCAGATTGATCTTTGTAAATGCAGGAATCAAAAAACCAAGGAACATAAATTGGCAAAGAAAAAAAGAACACGATAACAATTTTATATTTCGTGCACCAGTCAACTGCTAAATACCCCATTCGGTTGCTACAGAAATTAGAAGATATGAACGAAAATAGGAAAATTAATATCTATTAAGTTTCAATTTGCAACTTACTTTCCCGTATGCAAGAAAGTTGTTCATGTAGCTATATATAAACTGCATATGTTTGTAAGCTATGATAGGTTCAGATTAGTAAAGCAGTCCTAATTTAACTCACTCATGGGTATAATCACATAGAACCTCCAAAAGCTCATGAGAATCAAACCCATAAATATACAAACATCCACAAATTCAACAGATCAAGCAAATAATTCGATGAGCATAACCAGAAATACCTAACTTAACTCACAATCAAGTGAGAAAGACAAAAAAAAATCATAAAATAGTCCACAAGAAACAAGAACATAACATAAAACATTTAATAAAAAACAACAAAAAGCAAAACCCACATCTTCCCAAAAGCAAAATGCCAAATTCCCCTGTACCCTCTCAGCACAGTACACATTAAGCATTCACACGTATAGATATTCGAAAATATATGCAAATGGAAGTGCGTCCCCCCCCGCCCCCCAAACAGGTACAAAGAAAAGGAGGCAAAGAAAATTAGAAGGACATTCATTAGTGATATACGAACCAGTACGGACGAATCTGGATCTAGGGTTTTCTCTTCCAGAGCTTGATCAAATTGTTCAGCTAAGCTAGAGCTTCTTCCTCTCTCTTTTCCCTCCCTCTAGCCTTTAAGAGCTTCAGGAATGTTGAATTGAATGGTGAATTGCTGTGTAGACTACTTCTATTCTTTAGTCACCTCTCTCTCTCTCTCTCTCTCTCTGTAGAGATTTCTGCAAAGTCTGCAAAAGTAAAGACAGATTGTTGGCTGATTGTCACTGCTGATTCAACTACTTAGGAGTAATAGCTTTTGCTTTTTTTTTTTTTTCCTCTTCTTTCGTGGTTTCGGTGCACTTTATTTCATATGGTTATTGATGTCTCTCTGTGTATTTTAGAGAGAGAAAATGTGTGAGTGTGTGTGTTTTAGAGAGAGAGAGGGGGGAGAAAATGTGCTTGTAGTTTGGGTGTGTGTGTGTGTGTGTGTGTGAATGAGAGTGAGAGCGAGAGAGAAAGAGACACAGAGAGAGGGGGGCGGCAGGAGGATTGATTGGAGTGGTGAATGAGTGGGCCCACTGTCACTTCTTTCTAATTCACCGATGGTAATTGCCCAGACATGGGACCCATCTCTGTTCCCTCTTTGGACTACACGTCTGTTCAAACACCTGACTCTCTCTCTATCACAATCCGATCTCCAAGGTGGGTCGGTCACGGATCGGGTCGAACTGAACCTAATTTTTTATTTTTTTTTAATAAGTTAAAAAAATTGTTTAAATTCAACCCGTTAACTTAAAAGAATTGAACCTGAGCCAAGCCCAAGCATTTGTACATAAATGAGTCAAGTTTGAACTAAGTCTATCAAACTTATTTCTCAAACAAACCTAAAAAATTATTCAAATTTAAACTTATTTAAAAAACGAATCAAACTCAACAGGTTAAAATTTGGATCGCCAATCAGGCCATTCGGCCCTGAAAGTTCAAATACATGATGCCCTATCCATTAGGTTAACGGACTATCCACGGTCCTTCTGAGTGGGGACTGGATTGTCGGGTTATCAGCAACCCATCTACCATCGGTCTTTTTGTCGACGCTTACTCCCACTGTCTAATCTCCATCTACAGATTTGATTAATTAAAATAAAATAAAAAATAAAAAACAGTGAATAAAGAAGAGTCTTATTTGATTCAATTTGGGATAAAAAAAATTAATAGTAATTCTTGTATGATTCATCGACCTAAAAATTCGTACCCGTTTGATATAACATTTTGGATTATAAATTTGAGATCCCGAGCATTGTTCTTCTAAGAATTTAATCTTAGGTAATTTTTGAAATGCATAAAGGCAATCTTGTATTTTTTTTTGAATTGTATATAATTTATGTTGGACTAAAATAGAATTTTAGTAATAAAATTTGATTTTTTTATCGATTTTGATTCTAAATTAAAGTGAGATCTATTTATTATTTTGAGTAACATTTCATGTATTCGTGTTTTAATCCGTAAAGAGAATAACGTAATATATTAATTTGTCTCATTCTCATGGAGGTCACAGCCTTTGTCTGTGTGATAAGACTTTTAGGAAGTGTCCAAGTGGCTAATAAAAGTTTGGTTGTCTACAGTCCAGGCACTGAAGTGAGCTTGAATCATGGAGGAACCAGTGGCAGCCAATGTTGCTGGAGGTGGGTGGGTCATGGGTGAGGTGCTCTATCCAACTTTCAAGATAACTCATGCATTTGATCAGATTGGTAAAATAATTAATCGAGATACGCATAAATTAAATAAAATAAAAATTATACATTCCATGAGTCCTATTTGAATCAATATTTTTTTTTTAATTTGAGATTCATATAAATCCTTTATAAATTATGAATCTTACTCGACTTTAGATAGACTCGGATATGTTTTAAATTATTTGACAAAGTAGTTAAGAATCATTTTTTCTGCAATTCTGAATTTATCTCAAGATTTCTCGTCATTTGAAACTCAATTTATCTAACATTTTGTGCTTATTGTCTATTATTATTTTGCTTTGGCATGAACAACTTGTTATAAAAGCTCTTTGAGTCGATGTTCAATACTAAAATCATAAATCATCGCGCACTCGTTGATAATTTTCAATGTAAGTTGTCAATTCAACATAATATTCATATAAAAAATAACCAAATATAATTTTAGCTTTAACAAGTTTTGATTATAAATTAGTTAATTAATAAATTAATATTAACTATATTATACATGACATGAAATGAAATATATGAGTTATACATTATATGAATCCACATGACAAAAATCCATTATCTAGTCTAAAATTGACCCGTTGATACAAATTTGTCACGAATGATTATAAAATTGACACGATTATTAAATACGCATAATAAATAATCTAAACTAATGTTTAATACTCAGAACACAGTAAATAGATTTTTTTTCGTGGGTTTTGACACGAATACAATATGAATAACACGACATGCGGGTCACACCAACACGATACGATTGACACCCTTTTCACGTGATATTATTTGAAAGGATGACACGTGGTTATTTTCGTTAAATAAATTAACAGACTGTATAGTTAAGAACTATTTAAACACGTATTGAATACTTTAAAAATTAAATTGTCAAAATGCATATACTCTAAACATTAAAAATAATATTAAGCCTGAAAAAAGTACAATGGATAGATGATGCCATTCATGATTATTTTAACTTTCACTATTGACGGCCATGATCAATTAGACAAATTGGCATGTGGGGTCACCAATTACATGAAAGATATACAGATAATGATTAAAATGATTAGCTCAATATTTTACCACTAATTAATTTAGTCTCACCACATTTTTCAAAAAAAAGTGTTCAACCCCTCTTTACTTTTTGAAAAGGGCAACCAGAGGTCTGAAAATTAGGAGTGAGAAAGTATTGGAATTAGCAAAAGAAATTGCATTCAAATGTGGCTTCTTTATGATGTCCATTTCTCACATGATTTTGGTCGACTAAACACCTTCTTTTAGAGGTGTTTTTCTCATTAGTGGGGATGGAATTTTTTTTTGTATTGCTTATAAATTCGGTACGTGACACGTGATATTATCATTCAATAAGAATACATTATATATAATAAGTGAACCTAACTATTTTCATGTGTTAGTTACTTAGCAAAATGATTATTAAAAATTACTAAAATAATTGGATGTACTATACACACATGGTATATTGTTAGTGATAAGAGATATAATGTATCACTGATGCCGTGATATCACCGTTATATTATAAATTTTCTCCTATGAATAGAGAATAGTGGTAACTCAGATGAGCTAAAATGTCAATTTGCATTCGGTCTGAAGTATCAACTCTGAGTTTGAATGTTGACAACTTCTTGGAGTTAAGTCATGAAAAATTTATCATTCAAAAATACTCTAGTCTTTGCGTGTAAGATCGGCCTTTGACCGAACTGAGGCAGAGATTATTCAAGGTGCACGTAAGTTGTCGAGACACCCTGAGCGTTGAAAAAAAAAGAAAGAAGTATCAACTCTTTAAATTGAATATAATTTAATTTTTTTACCCAAATATTATGTATATTAAAATTTTAAAATGTAGAGTTAAATTTGAATTAAACAATCTGTGTTAAAATTCACTTCTAATTCTCAAAATTAATTTTTCATTTCAAATATAGATCAATTCGAGTTTGGCTCCAGGGTTATAAAAACTGGTGGAAATTCAAATTATGTTTGAATTAAAATTCATTGATTAATTTTTTTTACCGAAATTCAATCAAATACATGAAATCTTTATTCGAGCATTGAATATTTTAGAGTTTGATTTGAATTAAATGTGATTTGATCAACGAGAGAGAGAGAGGGGGGGGGGGGGGGTTCTCTATGCGTACAAAGTTTGGGCTGGTTATTGGACACCAAGTTTTAAGGATGACCCAACTATAGTGGGCCTTTTGTAAAGTGGGCTGGCCATTTATGAGTCACATTGGTCCTCCCCCCAGCACTGCCCCCGTTGGCCATGAAACCAACCCACACTCCCAATTAGGGATGTCAGTGGACCGAAGCGGGGGCGGGGGGTATAGTCTCCATCTCCGTACCCACTTAAAAAAATTTCGTCCACCCCCGTTAACGGGTATAATTTTCATCCCCATCCCCGTCCACGGGTAAATTTTTAACCCCCACCCCCGTCCCCGCTTCCCCTGTACTCGCCCAAGCCCAAGTCCAATTTGAATGACTTTATGCAATATAACATGAAATTGATAATTCATACTGGTCTTTGAAGAGGTCTCTGTGTTGTGAAAGGCTTGCATGTAAACCATTTTGAATGGCAGAAATAATGCCTCTATTTCTATAATGCTTTCACAATTCGTTCAGACAACCATTTTTAGACTTTGTTGAAATCTATCAAAATTGTGGAAACAAAAGATATTTCATAATGCAAATTACATGCAACACAAGTTTCTTGAATAGAACATATGAGCATGACAAATCAATTAATGGGGTGGCAGCAAAAAGACAAAAGATTTGTGTTTTCAACACTAGTCTCTGGTTTTTTTTTTTGGCCAATTGAGTTTCGGACTGCTCCATAAATCAATTGGATTTTATTGAATAATCATGTGTGGAATGTTAGGTTACGTCCTTGTCACATGGTAGACTTGGTTTGAGTGAGTAATAATATGGGCCTCCACTCCTTGTTTTTTTGAGAGTAGAATTATAAAACCTTGTGGACTGCCCTTTTATCACAAACCCCTCTCTTGCAAATAAATAATCAAGTAAGCATTAATCTTGCACTTCACCCACCACACCAGAGATAATCTGAAAATAAGACCCAGAGAAAGTAAAGAAATTGAGAAAGAAAGTGAAACAAAGACACAAAATTATACCCAAGAAACAGGGAAAAAAAAAAATTAGCAGACCTTTCAAAACACCAGATTTGATGTAACTGGAAGTTGTCCATAAATAAAACACAAGCATCTAAAGTTTGGCAAAGTAAAATATGGATGTGACAGGAATACCTTTCGATCAGGTGGCACAGGCAGATGAAGTATCGTTGGCAGAGGGAGTATCTGTCCCAGAGCTTCTGCTCCTATTGGTAGCGAACGTTCTGAAGAGGAAAGGAGCAAAGAGAGGGGGAGTGCTTAGCGTTGTGGGTCTGAGAGACTGAGATTAAAACCTGTGTGTCGAAGATCTGCGAGCAGTTGGTCGGCTGAAGGCTGATCGCTTAGCGAGGAAGCAGTCGATCGGCTGTGAGGAGTTGCTGAGTGCAGCGATCAGCGATGGGAAGAGGTGGGCAGCTGTGAGGAGCTGTTTCACTGTGTGTGTGTGAGAGAGAGAGAGATATGTACAGAGGAAGAGGTGGGCGGCCGAAGGCAGAGTGAAGAAGAGCCGAATAAATTAGGGCTTTAAGAGTATATATATATTTATTTAACGGGTAACGGGGACGGGGCGGGGCGGGGCGGGGGTAAGGGTAAGTCTATCCCCGCCTCCATCCCCGCACGGGTTTATACGGGTATCCCCGTATACGTCCACCGTCCAATACGTATAGTCCATCCCCGGTCCAAACGGGGCGGGTTTGGACGAATACCCGTTTTTCCCCGGTCCACTACCATCCCTACTCCCAATAGGTCTGTTTATAATCAAAATTCGAATTCGATTAAACAGATATGTTTCAATTTTTTAACCAATAATTCAAATTTAGAATTGAATTCGTTACATGAGTTTTTGTGGATCAACATTGGAATTTATCAACAGCCAATTTGGTTACGGATCTAAAATTCATAGAAAAATATTTTTTAATTTAGTGATTATTTTAAAAAGTTTTGTTACAATTTAGAAGGAAAAATTTCATTTACACCCCCTCTAGTAAGGTTTAAATTCAATGACACTCTCTCTCAATTCTAAAACTTCACTACATCCCCTTCTGGTTTATACTTTCAAATCAAAGACACCCGGTAATTTTTAACGTTGTCCGTACAAAAAGTAACGGTTTGACTATAAATCTTATGAAAATGTCAAAACTACTATTCCTTATGTAAATATACTAAAATGCCCTCAACTTTTTTCCCACTATATATACCACACATTTTGTTGTTTGTGAAAGTCAAACGATCTGGGGTTGTTGAAAGACATAGGGGATTGAAGCCAACCATTATTTTTCAACTCCTTCTCTGTAGTGATCGATTACTACCTAAGTTGGTAAAAAAAAATTATTTTTTTCTTGCAGATTTGTAAATGTTTTTCATACAATTTTTTTATTATTTTTTTTCATGCATATATTTTTAATTTTTTTCATGCAAATTTTTTTTTAATTTTCTTATGCAGTTTTTGTTTTTTTTCATGCAGATAGTTTTAATTTTTTTCATTCAAAACACCCGTTAGACTTTTAAGTCATTAAATCCATTTTTTTATAAGTTGTTGAGTAAGAAATACACTTTTCGATTTATTATTTTCTTATATTACCTAAGTTCCCTCTGTGGTATATTTTTTATTGTTTGTTATAAATTACATGGTTTTAAATTTATTTTATAGTTAAAAATAAATTTTCTATAATAAAATTACAATCGATAAAGTCAATGTCAAAATTCCATCAATTTCTAACTTCTCTACTATCGTCTGTCTTCAACAACTTCACTTGACTACTTTTCATACATCACCATTCATATATAAATTTTAAATATTATTTAATAAAAATTAATATTAATTAAATAATTTTGGTCTTAATATGATAAATTTAAATATTAATTTGGTTTTAATTTGATAAAATTAAATATTAATTCAGTGTTGATTTGATAAAATTTAATGTTAATTGAATAAATTTAAATGTTGTTTTAATGAAATTGAATGTTCATTTGGTGTTAAATTAAATAACTGACATTAATTTGATAAGGTTAAATGTTAAATTAATAGAATTTAATATTCTATTTAATATATTAAATTTTAATTTAATAAAATTAAATGTTAATTTGATGAAATTAAATAATAATATAATGTTAAATTAAAGAAATAATATTAATTTGATGAAATAACATATTAAATTAATATAACTAAATTCTAAATTGATAAAATTAAATATCAATTTGTGTTGATTTGATGAGATGAAATATTAATTTAATTTAAACTAAATAAAGGAAATTAATTTGATAAAATTAAATATTAAATTGTTGAATCTAAATGTTAATATAATAGAACAAAAACGGAGTGCATTGAAATTTCAAAATCAGGAGGGGGCATTGTTAAAAATAGGCCTATTTACAGTGAGGTGTCGTTGAAATTATGTCTATTTATAGGGGGTGCCGTTGAAGTTATGTCTATTTACAAGGGGTGTGAATAAAATTTATCCTATAAAATATTCCTGAATATTTTTATAAATTAACAATAGCCGTTAACGCCGTAATCCGACAAACACTGACAAGGGGTGACAGTGAAGTTTCAGAATTGAGAGGGGGTGTCATTGAATTAAGACCTAATTACAATGAGTGTGGATGAAATTTTCCCAATTTAGAAATAATTTGAGAAAATTAACTATAATTAAGTTTGAATATGATCAAACATTGAAATTTTTAATGAATGCAATTAGGGGTATCAAAATATGACCTGACTCGTTAACATGATACGAGATTAGAGAATTTGGGTATTCTTCAAGCTACCCATTTTATAAACAAGTGAGCTCTATATGATACGATTAATAAACGAATCGGGTATGAATGACGTCAATCAAAAAAAAATAAACGGCACATCTCATTTATATATTATTTATATACGATTCATACGCGACATGAATCCGATATAATACAATTCGTTAGAAACAAACAAATAAACGAATCAAATATAAATAATATATTTTTTTATATGAACCCGCTAACAGCTGACACGCACCTACACCCCCACACGACCCGTTGGAGAGCCCAAATGCAATCAACATATGCCCACATCAATGATCAAAATTTATTCTCTATATAATATTGAAAAACAACTTTTTGTTACCTAGTTTGAACTCAATGAAAATGCACTTTTTTGAAAGGTAAAGATGAACAATTGAAAGTTGCTTGATAAGTGAAAGGGGAATATCCCTGTTATTATGCCTAACTATAAGGAAGGTTTTTACTTTCCGGAACTATAAGGGAGGTTTTTGTTATGTACCACAAAATATGGGGCCATTTGTAAATTGCAATTACTAACAAAATGAAAATCAAGAAAGCGATACCAAAACTTGTAAATTTATAAAAAGAAAGAATAAATTATATTTAGACCCTCCAAATTATACCTTATTTCACATTGTCCCTAAATTATTAGCTTTTTCAACTGTGTATTTTAGTTTCACTTTTCTATATTCATTGATTTTTGTCCAATGTTTCATTCCAAATCAAGAAACAAAATAGAATTCCACTCAGCTAATTATGAGAAACCACATCTTCTAGCATTGTTGGATCCATTTTTTGCTATGTTTTGCAGTAAAAAATTAAAAAAAAATCAATAATTTAGATTAATGTAAAATTCAAATCAATAATTTAAGGTAGAACTTGTAAAAATAAGTAGTTTAGGGGATAATCTAAAGTAGAGGGTATAGTTTACAGGGTCTAAGTGTAATTTTCCAAAAAAGAAAAATCAAGAAAACGATACCAAGTGGACAAGTGATCAACGTTCCTGACAGAGTAAAGACTTTCTTTTCTTCCGTTAGCCGCTTCAGAAGCCGATCCAACCGACACACACTCAAAAACCGTAAACCCCAACCACCATAGTAAGCCACGTCTCTCTCTCTCTCTCTTACACAGCCCTTCTTTCTCTCCATCTCTTTATCTACCGGTCCACCATCTTTGGACTGATCAGCTACCATCGTCTCTATCTCCTATGGCGGTGGCGTATGCGAACTCGGAGAAAATTGAATCAATGGACGATTCATCTTCAAGACGAGTCTCCGACGCCGCCTCCGACTCGTCTTCTGCTGGACCCTCATCGACCGTTGATCCATCCGATCGTCCCTCTCTTGATCTTTCCAATTCTTCCCCAAGCCCATCCAGACTACTTGAAAGTCAGGTATAACTAATAATTCCATCGATTTTTGTGTTTTTGAATGATTGGACTCGACAACAAACTTGAACAACCAATAGTTCCTCCGTTTTTTGGTGATTTTCATTGATTGTACTAAGAAAATGCAAGAACCGACAATAAACTTGAACAACCAGTGGTTCCATCGATTTTGTGTTCTTGATTGATTGTACTTTCAATTTTCTTTGAATTACACTTCCGTGTGGTTGCTGAGAAAATGCGGGAACCGAAAAGAAACTTGAACGATCGATAGTCCCATTGATTGTTCTTCAAATTTATTTTAAATTGTGCTTCCGTTTGGTTGCCAATAAAGTGCAAGAACCGACAAGAAACTTGAACGTTGATTCTTTATGTTTGAACGTTGATTTTTATGTTCTCAACTCAGAGAAATAGTTGTGGTACTAGGATTATTTGGGTAGAATTTTAATTTGAATTGTGTTTGTGGTGTTGTAGATAATATATTTCTTTTTTGGTGATTGTGAATTGTTTGATACAGACTCCACAATCCTTGAGGAGTGAAGAGTATCGCCAGCTGTTTCATCTCCCACCTGAGGAAGTGAGTGATTTTTAGGGTTTTTCTTGTTGGTCTTTGGAGTTGGTAATTATTTGTGTTTTATCATTATTTTCTGAAATTAACCTCATCCTCCTAAGAATCGGATAAATTGATATTTTAAGTGTCCTACATTGTTATCAGTTGACGTCGAACTATTCAGACCTACCTCCAATCCCTACCAAAAGGAAAGGGAAAAAATAAAGAAAAGAGAAAGGAAAATGAGAATAGTTCTTGCTGTTTTTGTGCAGCTACTGCTGCCTTTTTTTTTTTTGTTACTGACTTACTGTTGATAGCATTATTAGAATCCTCAGCTACTCAAGCGTGGGCCACTTTTGGGAATTTCTTGCCACGAATATAGCTTCACGAGTACTCAATTACCTCTGTTCAGTGCTTATTTGGGTCCTTTATTGAAAGAAAATCTTAATATTATTCACTATTTGATAGTGCTCAATAAATAATATTGAAAATTACTGTTTCATTCAAGTTTAACAATTTGTTATTAACATGATTAAGTTTTAACGATGAGATTATGGAAGCACAGACTTCTTCACTTCGGCCCGTGTAAATGTTTGTATATTTGCTACTAACTTTGGTATTCCCCTCGTCACATTTTTCATCTTTGAGACGGGTGTACTGGTCAATGTAAAATGTCTGCACCACACTTATAGTCATCCCTTCTGTTAACTTTTGCTATTTCATAATGCTTCTACCGTACTTAGTCCTAATTATTTCAACTTGGTTTGATTTATGATGGTTTGTTAAGATTAGTGATCATTATTCTTTTACAGATAAGTAAAGATTACCTGTTGTTATATCATACGTGTAGCTATTGCGACTTATTTGTCTTAGTATTATGTGTAACATTGTTTCACCTCATACCCTTCTTCCTCATGCCCCATCCTTTCTTTAGAATTTCTAATTGATTATCTGTTTTATATTTCCTCTAGATCATGTAACTAAGCTCTAGCTCCCTAAGACCCAACATTACAAGATGGAAACAGAACGTGCAGTTTCTCGAGGCTAGCAATCATAGGTGTTATTTAACCACCTGCTTTTATCTTGACTTGTATCTGATGCTGGCCAACTATCAAAACACTTCAGGATGTGCTGCCTACAACAGGTGGAAGAGTGGTTATGGGCTTTAGGGTTTATTGATAGACAACACATAATTTGGAATTTTAATGTTAAATATTGGCCAAAGGTAGAGAATGGGTAGTGGCTGAATTCATGATAAAAAAAGGAGAAGGAAAAGGAGGAGAAGAATAAGAACTAAGAAATTCCACCTTGAATTCCTTAGGATTCGATCCCACGATAAGCTTGCATTGTTCATTGGCTGCAAACAACCTATAGAAGATGTGTAATGCATCAGAAGCCCAGATATCTTCATTGACTGTCCCAATATGGCAGTACAACAATAATATATAGGGTTCTGTAACAGGGAGACCAAGATAACTTGGTGGCCAAGTAAAACTAGAACACATTGAGAAAATAGAATTCAAGATGCCTTAATACTAATTTGGAAATTGGAGATGATTAAATTTCCAAACCATTGACACAAAGATATGTTTTTTTTTTCTCCTCACGCAAGTATGATAAATTAATTGTTGCAAAAACTAGCCTTTCTTGTTTCTACAATGTTCTTGCGTTCTGTGTGTGTGAAAAGGAGAAATATAAAATGCAAACATGACCATATCTTTAATATAAAAAAAAAAAATTGATATGCAGTCTATTATCAGGAGATCTACTACTTTTTCTTTTGGGTGATGAAATATCAGACAGAGGAAATGTACCCTGCTTTTAATTTCACCTTAGCGTCAGTAACTTGTGAACAAATGCTTAAAGTAGGTAAAATTTTCTTATCCAGTATTCTTTTGATTGGGATATGTTAGGATGCTGCGACTTACTAAAAAAATTAAAAAAAATTAGATTGCTGTGATTGATATGTTGTGGTTCTGCTGTTTTAATGAGGTTCATTTGTCTATCGTTATTTTTTTTTCAATATGGAGTGAAAGTAACCTAAACAATGCTTGATTGTTGTGGTTTAGAAGTGTCAAAGTTGCATTTCAAATTTTCCATTTACAGGGGATATGCCTTTTTTCTTGCCCTTTTTGTGTATACTAGTCGTATGTTGTTTATTGTGTATTTTCATATGTAACATTTTTTGTAGTTTTCGTAGAAATCTATGCATTCCCATCTCTCTTTTTGTGCAAAACTTAAGGATTCTGGTCATTTTGTTCTGTTGTTTTTGATACACGTTTAGTTTTGCCCCTTTATCTTCGTATGTAGGTCCTTATTCAAGATTTCAATTGTGCATTGCAAGAGAGTTTTCTTCTTCAGGTAATTTTGATCTTTATGACATTTTGAGTTGGTTGATTACTCTTCTCTTGATATTTGGGTGTGTATGCTGCATATCCTGCGACCTTTCTACTATTTTCTTATATCCCCACCAATCAGGATTAAAGCACTCATCTGTAGAATTATGACATGATCTGCTTTCTTTGTTATTTTTCTTCTTTTATGACACTAATTATTGCCAAGTTCTTATTGATATATCCTTGCTGCAGGGTCACATGTACCTGTTTGTTCATTACATTTGCTTTTACTCCAACCTCTTTGGATATGAGACAAAGGTTTGATGGTGAACTTATCTTCATTATTTTTATAAATTGAATTTTGTTCTAGCTTGCACAAGAATTTGTTGCTGCTGAAGTCCTAATATTACTAGTTTAATGTAATATCTTCATTCTTCTCTCTCTCTCTCTCTTCCTCTATTTGTGTTGTGAGATTATTCTGGATTTTCTCATTGATTGTAGTTTAGGACAGTAAGCTAACAAGAAGATGCACTAAGCGGTTACAAAGTCTCAAAGGAGAAGGATGATACTGTGATGGATAGTAGTATGAAGAACTACTTATGGGAATCCTAGGAAATGAGGTCTTTTTGGAGGAAATTTCTTTAGCAATGAAATCTACTGTCTTTGATTGTGAATGTGGCCAGAAATTTTCTGGAATTTCAGTTAGTTTATTGAGGAGGAAGATGGTTCTGTTCTGTGATGGGCAAACAAACATTCCTTAGGATTCCATTTTGCGAGAGTATATTGGGAGAAAAAATTGTTTCTAGTAATCAATAATGCCACAAAAAGGGCTTACATTTGCTGATAAAAAAGACAAAAAGGGCTTACATTTGCTGTTCGATTGCTGCAACTAGGTTGAAAGTGGTATTTAGATAAGTTCGATTCTACATTGCCTCTTATGCTTTGAAGTAAGATGTAAAATATTATTAAAATTTGCTTGCTAGGATATTTTTATGGGGACTATGGCAATATTTTACCTTTTGTTTTCCAAAGAGTAGAAACATTGGAGACCGTTTCCAAATTCTTTATCTTGGTCCTACTCTCTGCTTGGAGCGTCACATGACAGCCACGTCACTGCTTGAGGAGAGTAGGAACATGATACTTGCCTATACTGTTTTATATCTGAAGGGAGTTTTTGAGTGAGAAATTTATGTTATTAGTTATTTGGAATAGGAAGAAGTTTGGTGGAAATACTTCATATTAGATCTTTGTTGAACAGTTTAAGGCATGTTTGCAATAGCTTGATATTGATTTCCTTCATATTGTGAAATGATAGTATTATTTAGTTTGAGTGCTTGAGCGGTTAATTTCTTTCCATTATTTTTCTATTTCTATTGTGGTCTTGTCTTACCTCAACGATTCACAATTCAGAAAATAATCCTATTTCAAGAAGTCACATCTGTACGAAGAGCAAAAGCAGCGGCCATATTCCCTACTGCCATAGAAATTTTGGCTGGAGGAAAGAAGGTACTAAAGTGATTCTATATTGTCATTTGTCATAGTATTATGCATTTAGAGGATGATTCCTAAAGAGAAGCATGAATTTTGTATTATTGCTGAAGGGGTGACAATATCTGCTGCTGTCTCTAAATGTGCCTTCTGTTTTGGCAGTTCTTCTTTACATCGTTCCTATTCCGTGATGAAGCTTTCAAGCTCATTAATGAGGGTTGGTTGCAGCATGGTAATGAGGCTAAAGCAATCATGGATAATCAGGTGCTTCAAATGGCTTACTAATGATGATGAATGGCATATTCACAAATCAAACTTTTGTTTCGGTGCATAATTTTAGTTAGTATGAAAACACGAATGTTTTGGAAAACATTATAGAAATAGAGAAGTTTCAAA
The DNA here is from genome assembly GCA_951799425.1 of Ilex aquifolium. Taxonomy (NCBI): domain Eukaryota; kingdom Viridiplantae; phylum Streptophyta; class Magnoliopsida; order Aquifoliales; family Aquifoliaceae; genus Ilex; species Ilex aquifolium. The sequence goes on from OX637395.1 coordinate 5,161,782, forward strand.
ATTTATTTTCAAAATATTGCTCGAAACTTATTGAAGCATCTCAAAACATTCCTAAACACCTCGAAATATAGGCAAATCACTCATTCGTTTCGGTTTCCAACTTTCCATGGAGACACAATTTTTTGGTCGTTTCAGTGGAAAAGAAACGAAACATTGATCCTTGGGCATACATTCCCTTTAGCTCGAAAATACTCCAAATTATTAGTCCATGATAATATTGATTAATATTTTTCTGTTAGTTTTTCATGATGTGTCTCTCTTTTCCTTTTTCCTTTGTTGAAACTTCTATAACTGTGCTGGGTTTTGGTAGCTGGTTATGAATATTGAATGAAGTTGGGAATATGTTTTTCCTTTTTTTCCCAACACTCTGTAGTGCACAGGAATTTACTAACAAGTTCACATGCACATATGGTCATTTGATCGTCTTCTATTATGCACATTTATATCATTGCTTAAATAGGAAAGGTAATCAGATAGACTGCTCTATATGGATGAGTGATCTTATTGTAATGATATCAGAAAATAACTAATGGATTCTAAGAATTTTAGTGTGCATTGGTTGTGTATGAAATACAAATGCAGCCAGATCGCATGCCCTCATATTGAGAGCATTCCGGAAGGTGCATCTATTGGCCACATCTATCGACAATGAGCAAGTGGATCTTTTTGCTTAGGTCTGATCATTATTTGGAGGGGCATGGCTCCAAGATTTGATTTTTCTTCCCCCATATTTAGTGCAAATTGAAGTATTATTTGAAAGAAAGCACATCAAAGAAGGGACAGCATTAGGTCCATTGAGCTACAGACGATAGGGGCTTTTGTTTGTATCTTTCAGAAAGGGGTGGAAAAGAAAGCAAAGTATGCCATGTAACTTTTTTACATTTCAGAAGTGCTTTTCTTAGATGAAAGATTGGCTTCAGTCCTCTGAGGTCATTTTGATCATTATGGGGCCACTGAAGGGGTTGATCACACTTATTACTTGTGGTGGTGTAGTTTTACCCCCATGATCAAGACATTTTGAAGTGCTGATGATGCATGTAGGAGTTTCCTTTGAGGTTTCAACCTTTCTTGCAGCAAGGACTTTGCGGATGAAACTCTACTCAAATTAAATCAACGAAAGCCTTAATCCCACCCTTGCAGATGAAACTCTCTTTACAAAATTGATCCTACCTTCCTTGTTTGTCTACGATCATCTTTTGTTTCTTTTCCTTCCTGGCATCATTTTTATCCCATCTAGTCTCCCGGTTCATAGAATTAGGTCTTCCCCGTCTGCCCGATTCAGCATTGAGGGATAGTGCATCAGCATATTTTATGCTCGAAAGTAACTTTAGATCCATCCGACCTATCGCCAACGTCTTAGTTCAATCAAATAATTTGAGGTAGCCTTTAGGGGCTTCTTGAGGACTGGAAAACACCCTCAGGTGCTTGGAACTCCTTTCACGAAAAGGTTGAGTGTTTGGTAAGTCCACATTGAAGGACTTCAAGAGGAAGTCCTCATCTAAAAGTCCCTTTTTGTGGAGGTAGGTTTTGTTTGCGTTTGAAATTGACTTCCAAGATATTGGCACCAGTGCAAGTGATAGACAAGGCATTTCTTATGTAGATCCAGTAACAAAAAGTTGATGTCAATGTTGCCTTATTGTGTATTGCCGTGGCAAACTAGATTATTTTGAAGATGATTGGCTTCAAAGCCCTGGTAAGACAAACTGTGAAAGCGTGTAAAGCAAATTCAAGACTACTCAGTGCAATATTTCCCTTATTTCTTATGCTTCTATTCCTTACTACTTTCGACGATTGAGTTTTTGTTTTCAAGTTGATCAACCCTTTTCTATCCACCACATAACTCTCTCTTAACAACTCATTGGGATAATTAATCCAGTCATTACTTCTGGAAAATTGGGTGTGAATGCATCATGAAGTTTGAATTGTTTTATTTAACATTTATGAACTGAATATTGCTAATTTTACTTTTCTCAGTTTTGATTTGGGCTTTTCTTTTGTTAAAGAAGATAACCAATGAACTATATTATTTTGAAGATGATTGGCTTCAAAGCCCTGGTAAGACAAACTGTGAAAGTGTGTAAAGCAAACTCCAGACTACTCAGTGCAATATTTTGCTCCATTCTTGTGCTTATTTTCTACTTTCCATGGTTGAGTTTTTGTTTTCACACTTGATCGACCCTTTTCTTTCCACCACATAACTCTCTCTCTCTCTAACACAACTTTTTTTTTGGAAGTAGCCACACACACAACTCATTGACATAATTAATCTAGTCATTACTTCGTGAAAATTGGGTGTGAATGCATGATGAAGTATGAATTTTTTTCCCCACAATTTATAAACTGAATATTGCTAATTTCACCTTTCTCGGGTTTTTTTGGCTTTTTATTTTATTAAAGAAGATAACCAACAAAACTTGGAAGTTTGCAGTCAATGTCATTGTATTTCTTTTTTTATTGATCTAAATTCATTTTCTGGTCTTATGCTAGATGTGAAACATAGTGAAATGATTCCCAAAGCTTTGTGTGGGTGGATGAGAATTTGCATTTTCTATATTAACCTATTTTGTTCTGTTATTGTCTAATGAAATCAAGTATCATTTTATTGGGTTTGGTTGCTTTTCTTGATCTTCTGATTATTGGTATATCTTGTTTTCCAGCAGGAGTTAAAGTCCGAGTTGAATACCCAAGAAAATGAAACTGTTGTAGTTGGGAAGACAGAGAGCTCCAATTACGCAGTTGATGAATTGGATTTGAGTGAAAGGTATTACCATGAGAAAACCACTGGATTCAGAGTTGAGTTTTGAATAATTTTGGCCTTGCTGCTTGAATGTGCATCAGGGATAGGGATGTCTCTGTATCAGAAGATTCTAGACTTCCACCTAATGGTGAAGCTGAAATTGTCTCAACATCTTTAGCAGTTCAGGATAACGTCGAAGAGGATGCAGAAGTTGTTCTAAATGCTGATTGTTCATCTTCTGGAAAGACCTTGGTGTGGGAGCAGGAGGATGGTGATGCACCTAAAGGTTAGTTGGAAATTTCACTTGATTCTTGAGCTATTGGTTTTGTTGCATGGATCACAACTTTGCCAGAGTCAAGCACCTTTAATGGCTAGATGTTTTTAATATAACCAACAAACTCTTGTCCCAACATGTTTTTAATATGTTGGTTGTAAAATTGTTGGTATGCTTTCACTCCTCAGTTTAAGCTACTCTGTTGCTTGTTGTGTGGGATACAAATTCATGTGATGTTGCTTTTGTGAGTTAGCATAGTTGTAAGTAAATTAAGATACACAATAGATATCTTACAATATGTTTCGGTACAGTGACAAACATTGGTGATATGCATCACTGAGTTGTATCGTTTTTTCTTTGTAACATACGATATGCGACCATCCCGAGAAAGAGATAGGATGTGGGTAGACCTAACTCGATATCCATTCATCCAAAATTTAAAAACCAAATTAGATACCACTTACAAGGATAATCAAATCCATTCCCATAAACCAAAAATCCGATATTAACATATGTACATAACCAAGTTTACACTTGTCGTTAAGGCATCACACCCTCAAAACATCCTAACAAGTATGAACAATATGACACATAACACAATGTATTTGTGGATGATACTCATGTGTCTTGTGACGACATGAGTTAGGTGCGGAGGCTAGATGTTCCACCTAAGGCTTCATTGGGGGATTGATTTTGGGTTTGGAGTTCAACCCAAGGTGATACGTATCTTATGACATGTTTCTATACGTGAAAAAATGATACGTGCAAGACCATTTTTTTTGTAATTTTTGACTCAAGTATTGGAATGACTTTGGTTCACTAGACTTTTTTATACCCTGAACAGTGAAACGTCGTTTCTTATAGGTTATTTTTTCTTTTTTGGTTTGATGCAGTGTTATCATAACCGAACCAGACCGGACTGGCCCGTTCAACCGGTTGGACCGTGAATCGGGACCTCAGCCGGTCCGGTTCTTGAATTGGACCGCTTAGGCAATTAAACTGGAGTAAAATTGCCAAACTGGCCGGTTTTTGACAAAAACCGTGAACCACAGACGGTTTTGTCAAATCGGCCGGTTCTACTGCCATTTCTATAAAATGCCCAAAATTCCTAATTTTGCCCTAAATCTAATAGGTCCCCTTCTTCTTCTCCACTTTAGGCGTCAATCTTTTTCATATGCTTCAGCCTCTCACATTTGCTACCCTGTTGGCCATCATTATTGGAGTGGTTCCTTTCTTCAAAAGTTTTGTTTATGGCGATGATGCACCACTTTCATTTATCACCGATAGTTTAGAAATTGTGGCTGGAGCAATGGTGCCTTCAGTAATGCTAATTCTTTGAGGAATGCTTGCTGAGGGTCCCAATGAATCTAGACTTGGGCTTCGAACTACAATTGGCATCATCATTGCAAGACTTCTGATACTTCCTTTGATTGGAATAAGGGTGGTTTGTTTGGCTGATAGACTGAACTTTTTCATCCATGGTGATCAAATGTATCGGTTTGTGCTTTTGTTTCCAGAATCGAAGTTCTTATCAAGGGCCTCAGGCTGAGGAAAATCAGGGTATATCCTAGGAAGAAAATGTTTCACTTGTTCTGAATCATTGAAAGGATACTCTGGAAGCTCGTTCTCAGGAGGAAATGAGCTGGTCTTTAGTTTTTTAGTTCCACGAAAAAGCAATCCATCTTCTGGCAAGTCCCAAGGGTCATCATTGAATGGTCCTCATCAAAATTTTTAATATATTCATTATTATTAATAATATTTATTATTTTTTTATTATACAACCGGTCCGACCAGTTAACCCAACGGTTGAACCAGTGAACCATTGACCCGGTCCTTTTGCCAGTTCGATGTCCGGTCCGGTTCTGATAACTATGGTTTGATGTCAAATATACAAAGCCTGCGATCATCGTCTTATTCTGCGGTCATATCATGCTTCTAATGCTTTTTATTCTTCTTCAGACAGACGAAATATTAACTGTAATTCAATCTTTGCCATGCATGGTTCAACATCGAGGTGTTGACCATTGACTCGGAGGGTACTAAGATATATTGGTTGTGGCACAGTATCGACCGATACACTCAAAATGATGTATAGAAACCCCAATTTTTTTGAAAAAATCATAAAAAAATTGTAAACAAATGGCATCCATCCATCACATGTCCAAAATACATCACTTAATATATTAGTCATAGTCAAAAATAAATTACAAATTCACTATTAGAAATATTTATTCAATAATGCTACTTGTACCTAATTTAGAACCTAATTTGAGGACATAATATATTGTGTTGGATTGGTCATAGACTTGATTTAGTTATGGGACATACTACTTAGTTTAATTACCACAATCAATTACGTTTGTTCATATATATGACCATATTTATATAACAGTAACGGTTGTACCTGTACACTAACATTAGCATGTCTGACCACTGACACTCTTATCTAGTAGAATACAAATTATATTATATTAATACAATTATAAAACACCCTAGAGACAAGGACAATTGCAATCGTACAAAGAGTGGGAGAGGGAAAACTTGAGAGATGAGGAGAACAACGGTGATCGGAGAGGAGAAGAACCCATCGGCCAAATCGAAGGCTTGTTGCTGCTATTTGGGAATAATGGATGAGAGAAGAAGACGGTGAAGAGGTTTTTTTTGAAATTGATACAGGTTTTATTACAAATCCTCTCAATTCCTTCTCCCCTTTCTATATTTACAAAACGGTGTGCGTTAGGGTTGAAGAATCAATGAATTTGCTGGGTCTGCGATATTTGCTTTATTTCTTATCATCCTTTTTGATTTGGCCATTGAATCTACAACTTGGTCTTTTTCTTTTTCTTCTTTCTTCTTCTTCTTCTTATTCTTATTCTCTTTTCCTCTTTGTTTTTTACTTTTTGCAGCTTGTCTGGGGGTTTTGCACATCAAGTCGCATATTATCGGCTCGACACAATTGATATTGTCCTAGTCGACTTCGATTTAGGCCGATACCTCCGAGTCACACTCGAGTCAACACCGTCGATTAGGTTGAATCTCGCTATATTCATGTAATGTATATTGATATCAGATCAAAGGGGCTGAGTCGGATACGACTTGACTAAGTTGCATCGAACTCAACTGATATTTTGAATCTTGTCACGAAGATGGCGGGTTGTCTCTATTTCGATTTTTGTCGCAATCTCTTAACACACCAAATGATACGAGTTGAAATGATATTTATATAATTTTATATATACACAATAATATATAATATACTTTTTTAAAATTGGTCATGTCTTATGATATACGATTCATTAGGATACATGATATATTATTTTTAAAAAACAATACGTTTTGCAATGCATGTTTTGACAACCTTGTTGGTTAGTAAAACCCATGGAGTAGCACATTGTTGAGTGTGCATACATACGTGTGCAAGTTACTTTGTTGTTGTTTGATTGCTCAACTTTGCAAGATCTAGTCCCTTTGAAATATGATGTTATGTTGCACGTTTGCCCCGTATTGGCGTGCATGCGCTTTTGTTTGTGCTTGTGCATGTGGTTGCCTTTGCGCTTGGTGGTGTATTTGTAGTTTGGGTACAAGGCCGCTCCATGTCATTTAGGTGGCTGCCTCAGGTCCCCAACAAAATTTTTGTTTCATGGTCCCTAATGAGTTTTAGGCCCCTTAAAAGGAATTTTGGAACTTTGAGTGCAAGCTGCACTTTTTGTCTTACATGTTTTTATATATGAAATTGAAGACATATTATTTTCCTAACCCAAATGTACAAGAGAGAATAGCTATGGTTGTCGTTCTATCTCCTTCTCACACCTGCAAGCCCTTTGTTCTCTCTTTACTTCTCTCCCTCTCCCTAATTTCTCTCTCTAAAACATGATACAAAGACATTGTGGATCCCTTGTGGTTCGTACATTAATCCCAGCGATTTCTTTCTGCTGTCGATCCACAATGCATTCAAAACTTCATCATAAATAGCTCAACATCAGTGGCAGGTCATGGACTATTCTCCGCAGGTTATATTATTGTTTTCTTTACCTATTGTTTATCGGGTTCATTTCTAGATCTTATGAATTTTGTGTCAAAAATCAGGATAGGGATTTTTGTGGAGAACACATGTTCTAACTTACAGATATCTTTTACTTGTGTGTTTTTTCCTTGTTCACATGAAAAATGTGGATTCCGATTTCGGGTTTTTGGTAAATTTCAATATTTTTTATGTCTTGTTTTCAAAATCTGATTAAGTGTCATTCACCTACTTCTTGTGGGTTGTAACTTTTTCTTTCTTGAATTAAATTCAAGGCTCTTTTTGATATGTGTTGGATTTTTTGCTCAGTGGTTTTATTTATAATACACATAATACCAGAAAACAGTGTGAGTAGGAGCAATTCATTATCCAAATCGAACTATTACCATAGCTTCCCTACTTGATATTCTTGCTTAAACATGAATTTGCATCTTTGCAATCTTTAACCACTCTGCATTTCTTCTAAAACAATTCAGCACACACAAATTCCTACTTACATTCGTCCTTTTATACCAAAACCAAGTTTGATTCTTTTTCTCTATATGTTCAAGTGATAACAATCTTGATTACATTTAGCATCGGTATTTGACTTCGACTGATGGAGTTTCCATGCACAAGAACTTAATATTTTTGCATCTGAAGAAACAAGAAAGACATTTTCAAATTTAATATTTTAATATGTTGATTACTATTCAGTATGATTTGTATGATTAAACAAAAGATTAATAAGGCACCATTTAAAATTTTCGTCTTGGGCCTTTGTGTGTGTCAGGCAGCACCTTGTTCGGTATACTCTATACGCCCATGGGGATGTTTTCATCTGTGTTCCTAAGTGTTGGGATGGGTGGATGGGTGTCTGTGTGCACGTGAAGACATCTCTTGTTGGCATGCAATTGTGGTGCAGGTTGCCTTATGTCCTTTTTAGAAATTCTGACCGTTACATCTTACATGTTATATTGTAACAATAATCCAGAAATTTGTGTGCTGTATGTCTCCTGGGGTGATACAGATTACATACTTGTAAGGATTGTGGATTTTTTCGGTAGATACTACTTTTTGGTGCTTTAATTGATCCCTCCTACTTTTGTTATCTATATAATAAAACACATAGTAACTTAAATTTTTATTCCTTACATATTTTTCCCCCTAAAAATATCACATCACTCATTTCTATCACATGCTCAATCATTTAATATTTGATTAATTTGTAGTTTAACATAATTTTTATTTCAAACATTATCCATATAATAGTATACACATGTTGAAAAAATTTAATATAGTAGGATCGATTTTTTGGGCGCTCGAATTTTATGTCCCATCGTGCCTTCAGGCATGAGTTATGACTGTATGTTAATATTACAAATCATTTTTTTTTATTTTTAACTGACTCTTTTATGTATGCAGTTCCTGAATGTTATAAACAACTTGCAGAATCAAAGTTCCCGGTATGTATATTTTCTTTTTTCCCCGAAGTTATATTGTGTTGCAAAATTGTTGAGCATGCTCTGATTTGCACTTTTGCCATCTTGGGAGCATAGATAAAGGTGGAGGAGTTCTTTGATCTCTTTTTTTCAAATGATGCTGTTGATTTTGTTGATTCATATCACAGTAAATGTGGAGACAAAGGTAGGTAGTTTGATTTTGATGGAATTATAATACATCTTTTTTATCTATTGAGTACTTTATGTGCTGGAAGATGTTAATCTTACAACACCACTGTTATGCTCTCAGAATTTAGGTGCACTTCATGGTATCCTCATGACAAATTTGGGCATGCTCGCGATGTGTCATTCCAACATCCAATTAAGCTTTATTTTGGTACTTTTTCCTATAAAGATCTTATTTTGTTACTGGTGTGTATTTTCTCCAAAGGTACACCGATTGGTGTTCTTACTGTTAATCCTGAATTTCATAAGGTGCAAGATTTGGCAGCTGCCGGGAGGTTCAGAAATTTAGAGTTTACAGAAACAGGTAGCTAATAGATATAATTCAGTAATCTTTCAATAGCCATAGATAATGCTCTACACTAGCTAATATTACTACTGCTGTTGCTTATCAATGACTATTGATAGTACTATGCTTTCTTGTAATTTCTCCTACGAGTGTGCCTCTTGTCTTGTTTTACGCGCATGACAAATTTTATTTAAATGTAAATTGTTAATTAAAATGCATGGATAAATTGGATAATCATTTTGTGGTGTTGTGAACCTATCTATTCCAAAAATGAAGAAGGCTAGAGACTTGGAATATGATATCATTCTAATTTGATTTTATTATGAAAAATAACTGACCTCATGGAATGAGTGAAGTCGTGATTTGTGAAGTTACATGGTGTTGATCACTCTTCTTCAGGGCATTTTCTTGTGAGTGAGCCACTTGTTGTCTTTAACAATCCCCACAAATTTAACTAACCATTATGATTTGTCTGCTTATCTGTTTATTCTCTTCTTTTATTTAATTTTGCGCTACTTCAAAAGCATGGGCACGTGGGTCTAATCTCCCTAAAGAAAAGATCTATGTCCATTTGTAGGTCAATGGAGGTAAGAACAAACCTAAACAAGCGTTGTGACTGTCTAACCTCACTATGTCTAGTCACAAGAGATTGGATGCCATATGAGTAACACAACAGAATTCAGCTGAAATGCTACATATTCAAACTTATGAGGTCTTATGGCATTCCTAATTATGATTGTATTGGGATGGTGGTTTGGTTGGATGAGAGGGTGGTATGTTTGTCCTTGGAGATGGGATTGTTAATGAATGGCGATGGGATTAAGTGATAGAGTTGATGAATCCTAATCCCGAGCCGATATGGTTGACAGTTGCAGTATTGGTCTAACTCCGATTGTTGCATTGGGGTGAGGGTCATTAAGAAAGTATTGGGGGAAAAGGAAGAGGGGTTTCGTTATTTGATGGGACAATAATACATATCCATGGTTGCGGAAACAAGTTGTTAACTCGTATGTGTATAAGATATTAGACTTGGCACATGCAGTTATGGAGCTATGGACTGATGTTTGTAATGATGAATAATGGCATGGGGATGTTGAGAGGATACAAACTTGAAAACAACTCTTCTATTATGTTTTTGTGTATTTAACTTTTTGGTCCATTATCTCAATGTAGTTGTATGTAAACCCCGAGAGCAATAACATGATAAACCAAAAAGTCTCCGGGACCTATTGTTAAGAATAGTGAATTACTATTCTCATTAACAACATTTAACCACACGGGCAACCATATGTGCCGACCTGCGTTGAATGTCGGTCCATTCGTTGAAGATAAAAGTACATTGAATGCATACGGAATTTTACCTTGAGCAGATTTTACCCATTGAGTAAATATAGTTTTGAATCAAGATTTGTTTCTCCGGAGTACCAAAGGCAAGCATGACATCATTATGAGCATAAAGTCTCATGGTATGGAAGCCTAGAAAGAGGCTGACCCAACTTAAATGAGATATGATAGAAACGAGTAAAATAAAATGGGGAAAGTTTGAAGCTTAAAAGGATATGCTAAGTTATGTGTCTTATGGGAGGATGCCTACTTAGACTAACAGGAGCAATAGACATTTGGTGGATTTTAAATTATCGCACTCTATAAACATTTGTTCGATATTAATTGAGACCACACATTGTTAGTCCACTAAATACCTTTGTTTGTTCTGTCGTTTCCCATTTATTTTCTTGTGTTTTTCCATATGTTGTTGTACCTTATTTTTGTTTACATGTTTTTTTTCTTTTGTATCTCATTTTTCCTCTCCCTTTCTCACTTGGTCTATTTTTATACCTTTCCCTTTTCTTTGTGTTCTTTGATTTTCTCTCATCCGACTTCTTCAAATATGCATGTGAGCATAGTTGTTAGTATCGTACGATACGTCACGATACAGAGGCAAAACAATACGAATCGGAGTTCTGTATCGTTTTTGCATAGTATCGTCCGATACACGATACGTTTTTACTATACGGTATGTATCGGTCGATACGAACGATACGCGAAGTCTTTGTTTTTTTTTTTTTTGTTTGATTAGAACGCACGGTAAATCAGCAAAAATAGAGATGAAGAGAATACCCAAGCAAAAGCAAATCAAATAAATTTTTGAAATTGAAAAAAATAGCAACACTACCTGTAAATTTCAGATAAAATTCTAGGGTTTTTCTTCAGATTTTAAAAAACACTTCTTTTTCCTCACAAAAGTCCATTCAAGAAACCCTAGAAAACTGGAAACCATCGAAGAAGTAGATCATCCAACACTTCTTCTTCACGATCACTGTCTCACGATCCCTCTGTCTCTCGATCGCTCTCTCTGCCTCTCGTGCGATCTTTCCCTTTTTTTTTTCCTGGGCAGGCCTTCTCCGGTCGGTGGTCTTAAAATAGGGAGAATTACACTTAGATCCCTTGAAGTTTGTTACTTAATCACTTAGACCCCCTAATATTTGAAATATTATACACAGACCCCCTAAAATTTATACACTTTTACCCCTACTTAAATATATCTGTTAATAAATTACATCTAGACACCCTAAAATTTACAAATATATATTTTATTATTAATTATTTAAAATTACACCGTATCTTACGATACGATACGATACACTATTTTTAAAAATCGATACACCTTCCGATACACGATTTGATAACTATGCATGTGAGTGACAAGAAGGAATACACTCTTTTGGTGAATTCTATCATCTATCTCTCTAAACGTAATGGGTCGGAGAGGAAGCTAGTAGAGCTACTTTGACCTGAACCCTTTCTGGTAGCGTTGTCTTAAAAAGCAAAAGTGAAGGCTGGTGGTCCTATGTCACTTAAGGCAAGGCATGACCTTAAGGCCTAAGTTTTTGACCGGTTATGAATAGACACTGGTTATGAATAGATTGAATTATTATAAGAATGTTGAAATCAGAAAAGAAGACGTAGAAGATTTCAAAAATGAATGGCTGCAGACCATTTTTTGAATAACTGTAAGGGCTACCATAATGGTAAAGTGGATGGAGTAATGTAACTGGATGTTATCTTACGGTAACAGAAACCGGTGGCATGTTCTTTTTTTTTTTTTTTCCATTGCACCCTTTCAGGATTTAAATATATCCATATTCTGAGTTCAAAATTGTAAAAACGTAGAATTTTTTATTGATCATTGCTATTGTAATATGAAAAATATGTTTTGACTTGTTAAACCAACTTACCTTAATTTTTAGTCTCTAATATGGAGAAACACTTTCCATTACTCGTTTTCACTAATTTTTTAGCACAAATTCATATGTGAGTGGCGATTTCCAATTGAAAATATATGAAAATAAAGATTCAGTATGTTAGTAATACTCAAAAAAATTCATAACCATACATACTATTACAGTACCACTACAGCCTGTAACGACCGTGGCACCCAGTTAAAGAACCGTTACACTACTGTAATGTCCATTATTATTGTGAATTTTTCTGCCCATTATATCAGCCCGCAACAGGATCAAAGTCATCGGACCCCCTCCGATTTCAAAAATATGTTGTAGACCCTCCGATTTCAAAAATATGTTGTAGACCCTTCGCAACTGTAAGCTGTTCAGAGACCAACATATGAGGATAAAAAGATGTTAGAAAAGCATGCTGAATGGGAATAGCAAGGAAACCCCCTTAAAGGTCAAAAAGATCTTGATTCGGGAGAAGAACATGCCAGAAGCAAAAGGCTATAGAATCAGCTGGGAAGCACTCCATGAAAGGAGCTTCTGCAGAAGTGAATGCCTCTAGAATTGGTTGGAGAACAATCCATGAAAGGAGCTTTTGCTGTGGGAGAAAATCTGGTGTATTTTTTACACAGTCATTTCTTTGTCTCTGAAGCTCCAACCTATGAAGCACGGACACGGACACGGACACGGACACGGACACGTTGAATAAATATATTCAAAAATATATTTTATAAGCCTATATAATCCAAACCCAACATTTTTTGATCAAATTAGATATTAAAATAACCAAACCACCACATTATCACTAAACAACAAAGTCATTAAATAACAGTGAGCATAACAAAAAGTTTTTTTGTTCCATTTAATCAGCATCCAACATTCACAGTTCAACTTTTTTACATCAAAATAGTATGCATTCAACACTAGAAACCTTTACAAATATACCAAAAATAAAAACATTGTTCATTCCATTCAAACAAAAGGTCCTATTTCGATCAAGATCGTTAAACTTCAATTGCTTCACCACCACTAGGTCCACTACAACTACCACTACCGCTACCACTACCATAACCACCACGGGCACCACTACCTCCTCTATTACCATCCTCACTAAAGACCATGGCCTCCAACTCCGGTTCATCAAGTGAAAGTTGTGCAATCTCAAGCTCTCCTATATCTTGAAATGAATCAAAAACATCTCCGGCAATATCCCACATCTTAGTTTCTCCTTTCATATATTGTGGGGTTCTTCTTGATAGAAGACGAAGATTGCAATGAATGAAGACCAAGTCTTCGGCACGTTTTGGTGTCATCTTATTCCTTCGAACGGAGTGCACAAAAGAATAAGTATTTCAATTTCTCTCACAACATGATTAAGAAGGTTGCAAAAGTAGCTTCAAAAGCTAAACTTTGAAGCAAAGATGCACTTGCCCCATAAGCGACCCACCAATTTTTAGGGTCCATTCCATAGCGATCATAGATTGAATCAATATCCCCAAACTCTCCGGACTTCGTTGAGAAATTGTCAAATTCCTCAACTACCTTTACACGATCCTTCGGATTAGAAAAATATTTTTTTATGCATTTCACTCTTTCTAGAGAAACCTCCATATCTTTGTGCGGGGGAACTCGAGTAGGATCCTGATGAAAGCCATTGATCGCTATAGTACCTTAAATAAGAGAAAAGAAGAAAGAAGTAAGAAGTAGTGCATGATTAAGAGGAAAAAAAAAGTGCATGATTAAGAGGGGAAAAAAAGTTTAAGAATTAGAAATCACCTTGGATTCAATGAATGGTCAAGGCAATGGAGGGGAGTGTTGTTTTTATTCGAACGATCAACAAGAATTTTGTGCACCACATCATAAAACGTGGATGACTCCTCCACCCGCTTTCCTTCATGCCTATATATTGCAATCCTCACTTTTTCTATCATTGTATCCCACATGTCATATACTAAGTGAAGACAATGCTTGTCCGTATCACAAGCCCTAAGCATATCATATATAGAGTTGTAAATGCAAGTATGTAATTAATGGAGTCCCACCAAATGTCATCCAACACCTTCTCTTTCACAAACTTAGCTTTCCCCACATCATCTTCTCTATAGTTACTCCACCTTTCACTAATAACCATGGCTTGAAGAGAACCTTTTATGAGTTTAAATCTTTTAAGCATTACAAGCACCGAGGCAAAACGTGTACTTGCAATAGAAAACAATTTCAAAGGGACAAATTCATTAAACATCGTCAATCTCATAGAGTGATTCATTATGAAAGTCTTAATAAACACAATATCATCCGCAATATCCGTAATCCCAGAACACTCATAAAAGGTTACTTGATTATTTTCAACATTCTTTGCCGCACAAATATTTTGCAAAGTAAGGTTAAGTGTGTGAACCACACATGGTGTCCAAACAATATTAGGATATATCCCTTCAATGAGATGGCCGGCCCCCGAACAATTCTTAGCATTATCGGTAATCACTTGAATTACATTATCAGGGCCCACATCATGAATTACTTCTTTTATCAAATTGAAAATAAAGAACTTATCTTTAGTTTCACTCGAACAATCCACAGATTTAAGGAACATAGGCTCACCTTCCGTCACGGCCATAAAATTAATCAAGGGTCTCCTTTGTGAGTCACTCCATCCATCTCTCACAATGCTCACACCTTTTTTCTTTCTATGTGCTTTTAATAGGTTATAGCAATCTCTCAATATTAACATGTTCTTGTTGGAGTAAAGTAGTCCTCAAAGAATTATACCCCGGTGGCAAGTAACCCGGAAGAGGATTAGATGCGACAAATGAAAAAGAACTAACAAAATATGGATTCCTTGCAAGGTGAAAGGGTAAGCCTCCAGAGTAGGACATTCTAGCAATAAGTGCATTTAAATGATCACGCATCTTCAAGTTGAATGCCTTTTCAATAGCTGAAGTACTTCCACTTCTAGTCACCTTTTTTTTTTTTTTGATTCATAACCCCTTTCATCAAAGCTATCTAAATGATCCCCAAATGAGACACTAGGAGGCAATGGTACTTTCTTCAGGGCAACTTTCCTCGATCTTTCATTGGTTTCATCCTCTAATTTTTGCATATCTACAATATCTTGGCTTGTAACTTTATGGCATGCTCCAATCCCATGACCAAGCAATTTCAATAAATCGTACCCTTGTGTATGAGCTTTTCTTAGTTTGATTGCAAAAATTACATTGCCAAGAAATATTTCCCCCACCATCACTCAACTTCTCGAATCTTGTAACGTACCTCCAAAGAGGTTTACTTATGTCTTCTTCAGTAGATGGTGCACTGCTAGCACCCATAGAACTCATTTTCTTCAATTCTAAATAAGGCCAGAAAAATAAAAGGAAAAACAGAAATTACAACAACAGACAAAAAACAGTAGCATGCAGGAATAAAGCAGCAGAATTGCAGCAGCTCATATAGGAATAAAACAGCAGAAAATAGAAGGAAAAACGCAAATTACAACAGTAGACAACAAAAAATAGCATACAAGAATAAAACAGCAGACAAAAAACAAATAGTAGGGTTCAAAAAAAAAATAGCAGGGTTGCAGTAGCAAAAATAGCAGGGTTACATCAACAAAAACAGCAGGAAGCAGCAAAAACAGTAGGGTTGCAGCAACAAAAACAGCAGGGTTGAAGCAGCAAAAACAGCAGGGTTGCAGCCGCAAAAAATAGGAAAAAAAATAGCAGATACACAAAAAAACCAAGAAAAAATTGCAAGTTCAGGGTTGAGTAACAAGGCTAGAAAATAGAATGAACAATAGAATAGAAGGCTTTGCCAGAAAAATAGAATGAAAAAAAGTCAATTTTGCTTTTTCCTGTTAGGGTTAAACCCTAACAGGAGAAGCCCTAAAGAGAGATGAGAATCACATCTTATTGAAGAAAAAATGGTGTAAATAAGAAGAAAATATCATGGGTAGTTCAGATTAAAGGTTACCTGTGATGGAGAAATCTGCTAGAGAGAAGAAATCTACTGGAGAAATCTCCTGTCGACTTGCTGGAGAGAAGAAACGTCGCCGGAGAGGTTGGGCTCTCCTCTCTTGGCTTGACGGAGAACCAAAGGTCGCCGGTGTTTTCTTCTTTTTGTTTTCTTCGTGTAATCTATTCTCTCACAGAGAGAGAATAAGAAGTATATATGTTTCTTTTTTAATTCCTAGTCCTTGGGCTTTTTATTTTTTGGCCCCTCCACTTTTAAATAACTACAAAAAAAATCCTATGTTTTAATTTTAAAATTACAAAATGGCCCTTAAACGTGTCCACTGCGTGTTCGAATTTGAAAAATTAAAAAAAAAAAATTGCGCACTCTAATTAACGTGTTTGAACGTGTTCGTGTCCCGAACGTGTCGGACACGGATACGTGAGCCAAAATCGAGTGTCTGTGCTTCATAGGCTCCAACTATCGAAATGGGTCATTTTGTTTAGAAAAGCGACCATACAAGGCCTTAATTATGGGTTGTTTTTCAATAAGCATGGAAAACATAAGAAAAGAGAAGGCCATGATTCATCTTCTAATGAGTTGTGTGACTCAGAAGCTTATTGGCCAGAAAAATGTGCCTTCGGTGCTGCAGGGTGTCGGCTAGCTTCAATGAAGCATACACTTTGAGGAGGATCAGTTATAATTTAATACCTCAAGGCTTTTTAGCTTTTTTCTATTACTAGCTCAAAGGTGTACCTAAAAACATGCTTCTTAAACATTGGCAGCTTGACACCTCTGAAACCTTAGCAGCATTTGACAATGCAGAGGTGGTAAGCTGGGCTTAAAGATAGGGAACCCTCATTATGCTTCGTGAATAACAAGATACATCAAGATGATGTGATTAATTATTTTGTGTTGAACTTAGAAATTCAAAAATCAAGGTCATTCTTGCTGGATTGGATTTTATGACGTTCATCTCCTATTTGGCTTGTGATAGGCAGGCAGTTGATGACATATTAAGGTGGGAGTTAGGTAGCATTGGTGCCGTGTCAGTGAGAGCTTAGACACTCGGGTGTTTTGGTGAAACAGCTGTCTCGTAACAGATTGTTTGGAATGTCTTGTTTCACCATTGTCATATTGACTATTTTAACAGCTTCACATACATAAAAACTTTTTCACGAAGCATTGTGACGGCTGCTTATTTTTCTCTCTTTTCTTTTTGGGTTGTTGACATTTTTATTCTTACTTATGCCAGTCATTTGGTTATCGAGACATCACAAGAAGTTAGTGATGTGCCATATGCAGACTACTTCATTGTGGAGGTATGAGCTGTATTTATTTAAAATACATTGAAGTGTTTGAATTGCAAATGTTACATCTTCATTTATTGATAACATAAAATTGTTGAGATCACTTGTAAAATACATATGAATCTTTGTAGAATTACTTGCGATGATATATTAATTTTGGTATTTGAAAGCAAGGTCACTATCCAGTGGTGGTCGAATGGATGCGTGGTACTTTTGATAGTAGACTGGTTACATACTTAACCTTTAGCATGACACACACAAGGTGTTTGGCCTCATACCTGAATGTTATGATTTTGGAATTCATTTTGTTTTCAATGGGATCATGCATGAGGTTTTTCTCAGATGCATGGGGGTAGACCGGGGGCTTTGTGGATCATGTATTGCATAGCTTGGTGTGATGGTACCACTGATATTTAGTGATCTAAAGTGCAAGTATTAATAATGAAGCATCCACAATTGGCAATTACCTCACCATTGGTTGGATCATGTTAATTTGTTGCATAAACAGAGAAAATTGGTAGCATATTCGGGTGAAGAATCTTTTTGCTTTTGTTTTGTGTGTTTTTTTTTTTTGGGGGGGGGGGGGTTGGATACCTGTGGGCAAAATGCATTGGACACCTATTCAGCAGACATTTTTTGCATGGACAACGAGAAATAGTGCATTTTTCTTGATCTTAGTTTATTAGGCTATTTTTCTTTTCCTTTTCCTTTTTTGAGCTAGGGTTTGTTTTAGCTCACACGCAATTGATTGCTTTCTTTGGTCTGGCTTAGTATCAAACGCCAAAGGCTAATACATGAGGGAGTCTTAGTCACTTGGGCTAATTTAGCAATTCCTGAGCTGCTTTCTCTTTTGGAATGCACACCTTTTGATGGGCAATAGAGTGATAGGGCTGTTACTCTTACATTATTCCTTGTGATGCTACCTTTATGATCTTTGTAACCACGTACTCTCAAAGCTCAATATGAGGAAGAAAGGATGTTGGACAAAGTACTACCTAATCCGCTGAGTAATAAGCCATGGTATGCTAAAGGATTTATTAGACCTTGCAACCACGCGCTTTTGTTTAATTTCCTAAATCTTCTATATGCCTTACATTGACTCTTTCCCTTAGTTACCAGAATTCACTACACCCCTGACGAACCACAGTCTGGGTATATCAATCCCAAACGGTGTGGGTTCGCGATCCAGATTACTAAAATGTACGACCCCAAATTGTACACGTAGCACAAATATAAATACATATTAATTATATATAGATTTATAATTATATATTGTTTTAGATAATAGAAAATTGAGCACAAATATAAGCTAAATAGTAACTGACTTAGTGTTTATAGATGTTCTATGGTACATAATGGTGTATAGTGGTGAAATTGATTTAGATAAGTTTTTCAAAACAAATTGCGATCCAAAATATTATACCAATTAAACCTACCCTGATCGTATCGCGTACCTAAAAAAGTGTCATACTACGTACCTAAGAAAGTGTCATACCATGTATCCGTACCCGTATTGCATACTAAAGCAACCTATGATTTAGGTAACATTGCTTTTTCCGTTCTGGTGAGGGCAATGTGTAGTCTGGCACAACATTTTATTTCCAAATCATTTTTTGGGTTTTCTCAGTATTTGGAATATTTAGAAATAAAGGTGGTGGTCAACGTAAAATATTTCCTCTAAAATGTATTTTGTGGGTTGTTACAAGAATTTCCGCAAGTTGGATCATACCTTGACACCATGATTATTCCACTAGTATGTGGTATATACAACCATTTAGTATCATCTTGGGGTTGATACATAAATAATATATAGCACAAAATCATGGTATTAGCAATACCCCCAATAATGTTAATCCAATCAGAGAAAGATTTACATATCTTAAAATATTTTTAAGAAAGATTTTTCAAAATTGTGATTCATCCATTCTAGATGGATGATAGGCTGTTCTTTCTGGATGCAACCTTTTTTGTTGTTATAAATGTATTGTAAAGCCGCTATGATGATTAAAAGAATGAAAATTAGAAGAGACTTTAGTTTTCTGTTTTTTATTCTTTCTTCCCTTTAATATCAATGCTTTGGCACAATGGTCTCTCTCTCTCTCTCTCCCCTCATTTATATTTGTCTATGTTATTAGCATAGCCTCACATTCATACTTGAATTAGACATCCAGAACTTTGGTTATTTTTTTATGTGTATACTCGAGAGTGAATCAAGTCAGAAAAGTGGAAAAGGAAAATAAGGAGATAGAGCTTGCTTGGTGTACAAACCAAGGATAAAAAATGAGTTTCGATGTATAGTTTTGGTCAACCCAGAGATAGAAATGTTTCAGAAATGCTGTGAAAACAAAGAAGGAATTTGGAAACATGTAGATAAGCTTAATATTTGATTAATTGATTATGTTTATTTTCTTAACATCCATTTATATTAGACAATATCAAGTTGGAGAAGAGAAAAAGGTTAATACGAGGCAAAAGCTATTTCAACTTGTGTAAAACACTACACTTAACAAGATATTAAGGGCTCATAATACAAATGAAGAGCTCATGGGCATCATATGTAGAATTGATTCAAAAACATTATGAAAATAAAGAAAAAAATTGTTAATTTATTTGCAGAACATATTGAGAAGACGTCAAAGCATCGCAAAACGTAGGAATGTTGAGATTCAATGGTTGATTTGTTTCGGTTACCTTAGAAATGAAAACGTTTTTTTTTTTTTGGGAACGGAATTTAGTTCCTTAGTACAAACCATAATAGGAGACAAAATACCACGCGCTAGCTTGACTATGAAACTGAGAATAGCTTGATTCAAGTGGTCTTGAGACTTAGGAAGCATAGACACTTAATTTTGGTGGAGTGTTGGTGTCTGATATGTTTGGGTGGGCACGCTAAACTGAGTGTTCAATTTTTTTATTATTAGTTTTTTTCGAACACGTTTTCGACACATTAGGGACATGCGACCAATATGTTGTAGGGATGCAAGAGACACATTTTGAGCTTTGTTTCAATTTTTTTAAAACTTGTCAATTAAATTTATAAATAAGCTCATTATTTTTGAAATTTTAAATAGATATGGGTCAAAATTATAATATAGAAAGAGTTATAATCATCATATGAACATAGGATACCTCTATAGACATAATGTCGGACCCAATAACGAAATTATATATAGATGAAATGCCCTTTTTGTATGAAAGTAATTTTATGAAAAATAAGATTGTGAAATTGGAGCTCTTTGAAATTGAATGAAAATAAGAGTTAAGAAGTGGGATATTTTTTAATATTGAAATTGTAGTAGTCATTTATTGTTGGATCATGAATGTTTATCGTGAATGTGTGTTGGTATATCTGATATGACATGACGTGCATTGTTAGAATTATAGAAAGAAAGAATTGAATGATTATCATTAAGAAATATTATGATCATATTATAAAATAATAAATACATAATATTTAGTATGTCCTCCATCGTGTCCGTGTCCAACTTTTTTTGAAAAATTTCATGTCGACATGTCTGTGTCGTGTAGTATCCGTATTCGTGCTTCTTAACTTCAAATCTAAAAGATATACGAAAGACAAAATTCAAACTCAAACCGAAAAGCAATTACGTCTCATAGGATAGTCTGTATTATTTTTCTATCTTACATAATTGTAATCTATATCCGAAAGACTGTTTAGCATGACAGATTATTCGAAATTAGTCATGCAATTCACACCCCTCTTATCTTTTCCTTTTTTTATTTGAATATTTTTTTCAGGGATTTTGGGATGTGGAGAGAGATGGTGATGAAACAAAAAATTGCTGCATTTTGAGGGTATATGTAAACGTGGCATTTTCCAAGAAAACCATGTTTAAAGGTTTGCTTGTGGCCTCTTATTTTTTGTTTGTGTTAGTATTGGTTCCTTGGCATGTTTAATATTTACAGAAGTGATTCAGCAATTAGAACTTAGTTCCCAAAAAAAAAAAAAATTCCAGCTCACATAAAAGAAAAGAAAAAGAAGAAAGACATACTTGCCTAGATATTAAATTGCACTCATGTTATGATTTAAGTTAAATGTATGTCAAAGACAGGTGAAGAGTTGGTTTATTATCTATTTAATACATTTTGGTGGTTAAATTAGAAAAAAAAACTTTGATGTGATTGCTTGCAGTCTGCATGTAATCTCGAGAGCCAATTTTTAGGTATACTTATATAAGCAAGGAAAATATATGCAACCACTGTTACCAAGTAGTAATTTGCTTTTAATCTTAATTATTGGACTGTTATAAAACTATCACTAAAAAGAATCTTTTCGCCATAAGCAACTGCTAATTGTGGACAGGTTTGAAAATATTCACTTACTACTTCTGACATCCAATAGTCTAGTTAAATAGGTGAGTAATTAATGCTTTCACCAGTGTCATGATGAATAAAATCACATTTTAAATTATCATATTAATATTCATTTTAGTAAATTATCAAGAAAATTTTTCATAATTCAAAATATAGTCTAAGATATAGTATTTTAAAACTTGGATGAACTTTGTATTTTTAATTGTAGAATAAATTAAACTTTTTCGATTGCTTGGTCCAACTACGCAAATCATAAGCATTCTGATTTTTTTTCCCTTTGATCAGATGCATATGTTTTCTTATTTCTTTGTTTCACTGGGAATTTTATTTAGTTGCTAAAGTTTTTCTGGTCTAATCTTTCCCTAGGTTAAAGGCTGTGGAGGTGATCTTTCGTTGTGTTTGTTACCTTAGGTCCCACATAGTTTCTTGTCATGCTCGTTTACATTCTTTCCACAGTTTTTGATGGGTAGTGAGAGCTGTGGATGATGTAGCACTATTTAATTATCCAGACAAATCAACTTTTTGTCATTTTTTCAAGAGTGGTGTGGAAATTGTAGGAATACCATTGGATAAAAAGGTTGGTTATGCATTGTTGCAGTGTAGTTCATATGGGGAATTTGATGGCGAAATTCGTTCTTATAATTGAGAAAACGCAAAAGTTGTCGATGCATAAGCCGAAGTTATTGCAACTATTCTATCTATGAGAGTTTGTTTCCCTTTTTTATTGGTTCAGGGGGTGACTGAAGAGGGAAAGCTAGACTTTATTTCAGTGGTAGATAGTATATTATGTTTAAATCGGCAAACCAAACTTGACAATCTTTTTGCAAATGCGTTTTTCTTGAACCTCAAAAGCTAATAGCATAAGCAAAGGCGAGCTGTGCATCGGGGCAGGAATTCTTGCAAATATTTAAGGAAATGCTAGAAAAGCGACTCTGGCTGGTGGATCTGAATCCTGTTAGTTTGAGATGTTACAATTACTGGTACTGTATTTTTAAGCAGTAAAATCCCACTTACAATTCGACCAAAAAAAAAAAATCCCACTTACAATACTAATGTACAACTCAAGCATATGTCAGGTGTAAGGTATGCATGAAGGGTGATTTGCATGCCTGTTAAGTGGTTGGGGCTTCGTGCCTGGGTTTTGAGGTTCAAAGTTTTATGAAGTTTGAAGCCTCATAAACCTTTAAGAACCCTGCTTCAATTTCTTTGCATATACACTAGGGTGCTATCTGGAATAATGTATTATGTGCATGCTTCTAAATCTGGTATACCATGGGGTAGTTTGAGCTTGAAATGCAATGTAGGTTCTTATGAGCATTTTACTTTTGTTTAAATGCTACTAACTGGTTGATCCTTTTTGCAGGGAAAATAGTGCAGTCGACCTTGGAAGAGTCTCAAGATGCTTTTGCAATTTGGATAGATCTTGTATTCTCTTTCTTCTTGTGTACTGCATGTTTGTTGAATTTCTATTTATCAGTTTTACAGTCCGCTAAGGATTTGTGTACAAACTTTTTTTTCAGGCACATGAACGGTTGAAGCAGAAAAACATTGAAAAAGAAGGTAGGTTGTTGAATTACCAGTTTCATTTAGACCGTTTGTACTTTTGCTGATTGTTGCGCTTCATTTTGTGCATAAAGCAGCAGGAGATCTTGCAGCTAACATGATTCCAAATGGTCATCTTGAAAGTCAAGTGAAAGCTGGGGAGCATTTAGAAAAGTCACATGAGACAATTGACTTAAGGACGTCACAGGCATTGGCAGATTTCAATGATATTAACCAACAAGTTGGGGATCCATTGCAAGGGAGCTTGAGCACCACTGCTTCAGTTGCATCATTGTTTAGGGAATCTGTGCTGAAATTTGGTTCCTCTTTGAAATGTCAAATCCATGTTCCATTATTCTTAGTCATCGCCCTTGCTGTCATTCTCCTCCTGATGCAGGTACTTACTTTTTTTAACTTGGCTTGTGTTATTTCATATTCGGAGTCTGGTATGACAGTACAAATTTTCTTCCCATAAATATGTTTGCCACTTTCATGTGCTGATGGCCATATGAGGTTCTGAATTATGATTTACAATGTCCTTTGTCTTGCTGATTAATTTGGTGACTATTTCTGGATAGGATTGTTTTACGAATTTTTTTAATTGGATCTAAGGTATATTGTGGTAAAAGTGACATTTGTTTTTATGATGTAATCTGGCAGTATGTGGTTAACTATTATATTATTGCCTTGTGTATATGTTTATTTTGTAGACTTTCTTCATTAATCTTGCTGAATAATCATTTCATGTGGGATATTAGGTTGCTTAAGCTTGGTTCATATGGTAAAGGGGCCTCTCCACTTATTTTCAATTGGTTTGAGGTTGGATGCATCTAATATGATATGGGTGGCTAGTGTATAGAGTTTCTTAACCCACTACCTTATGTCTCACGTCGAATGATCACCTAAGATAAGTTTCTATAATGACGGACCCTCCACTTATTGCCAATTGGCTTTGGGGTGCCTCTATGAGTGGATAAATTAACAAGTACATTTTTTAGGTAAGGTAGTGAGTGATACAGTACTTACTAGAATAGTATTGTATCTCAACCATTATCTCAAATTTCACTCCTAAGTTTGAACTTTGATTTGTTCACTAAGAATGATTCGAACTCAGCATACATGGTCTTTTTGTTAGAAATATATGTCTATTTGGACTGCTAATTGCTCTAACTTCAAATGTTTTCTATTGCCTAAATGATTTCAAATGATTTTCTATATTAAGTAAAAGTAGTCATGTGATGTTAAGCAACCCATGTGTCAGCAATCTGCTACTCAGATACAGCTTTGGGATTTCCAGTTTTGTCTTCTCCGTACCCTGACAAAAGTGGTAAAGACCATCTCGTTTTCCCCTCAATATGCCCTTCCATAAATTTTGTGTGGCATCTAACTTAACACTAAGACGCCATGAGGGGAGAAGACCTGCAAGTCTCATATATTTGGGAGATCATATTTCAATGAATTAGGACCAGTGTTATTTAAGGCGTAAAGCGAACCGAAACGACCAAGACTCCTAAAGCCTAGGCGAGAAGCGAGAAGTAAAGCGAAACGTTTTACCAAAGCGAAGTGAACAATTAAAAAAAAATAAAATTATTTTAGTTTAATTACTTCTAATCATCTAAGTTCTAATTTTATACATACTAAATATTTAAATGCAAGTAAAACCATAAACATTTAAATTAAAACAAACACTAATAATATCTCAAATCTTAATAACAGTCATAGCTTAAACATTTCAATAACTGAATCACATTTCATAACAGAGTTGTAAACAATTTCATATTGACTGGTGTTCAAGCTTGGATCATCAAAACAAAGAGTGACTATATGACAGAACAACAGAAGCAGAACAACACTATCAGAACAACAAAATCAACACTATCAGAACAGCAGAAGCAGAACAGCAAAACAACAGAAGCAGAACAGCAAAACAACAGAAGTAGAAGCAGAAAAAAAAAACAGAAGCAGAATCAGAAAAAAAAAAAACAGAAGTAGAAAAAAAATAAGAACCAAAAGTGAGAAGAAGAACCAGAACCAGAACCAGAGAAGAAGCAGAGAAATAGAAGAGAGAAAAGAAGAAGAAGCATAGAAGAACCAGATTAGAAGCAGAAAAGAAGAAGAACTAGAGAAGAAGAAGAAGAAGAGAAATCGAAGAGAGAAGAAAAAGAGAAGGAGACTAATCTGTGTGTCTGACCAGCAGCAGTCGTCGTCTGTGTCCAGCGAGGAAGGAGCAGCAGAAGCCAGCAATTGTGTCTGATCATCTGATCAAAATTAGAGTTTGGGGGCTGTATTTATGGGATAAGGGGATAATTCGATGTATAGGCATCTTATAATTTTTTTTTTTCAATTGCCCAATCCAACGGTCCATAATAAAAATAAAACAATCCAAGACAATTTCGCCTCGCATGACTAAGGCGCTCGTTTTCTCGCCTTTAGCTTAAGCGCAAGGCGCTCGCTTTTTTCTCGCTTCAGTCACATTCGCTTTGCGTGGGGTGCTCAAGGCGAGAGACCCTCGCTTCGCTTCGCACCTAGGCGAGCTTTTCAAAACACTGATTAGGACAAGTTCTAATATTTCCCTGCATAATGAACCCTGTTTGGATGGTGAGAGATAGAAGATTTGGTGGAATAGATTAAAGATATGACAAGGTGCACTTTGGCATGAATAAATGAGGAATCTATTACGTAATCAAGGAGAATAAAATTGACTCGTCCAAAACCTCTTGAAACCCAGTTTTGATACCATGTCGAATACATCCTGCTCAAAACCCATGAGAATGAGTAGAAAAGTTTAGAAGGCTCATATGTTAGTTTGAGAGGTAGTAGTTCTCAAACTTTGAAGGTCTAATTTTTTGTTTAAGACGAACCTATTTTTTTTTGCTATGAGACTTTATTTGACCCTGTAATATATGTTTGTAATCGGAGCGCTGTTGAGAGGAAGATCCTTGCCCCCCTCTATTTTTTATAGGACTTAAACCTTTCTTCAACGTTGGAGACAAGAAGTTAGGTATAGATCAAAGAAATAAAATATGGGAAAAGGAAACAAGCTTGCCTTCCTTTTTGGACATTTTGACAGATGGGGATGAATAAAGTGGACAAACAATTAAATAAATGGGTTCCTTGTTCATTTTTTATGTCTCTCATCAAACAAATAAAGGGCAAAAATCATACTGAAAACCCTACCACTAAAAAAAAAAAAAAAAAATGACAGAGAAGAAGGGTGAAACAAAGAATGGCCCCCTCTATTTTTCGTAGGACTTGAACCTTTCTTCAACGTAGGTGACAAGAAGTAATGTAAAGATGGAGGAGACAAAACACGGGAAAAGGAAGCAAGCTTGCCTTCTTTTTGAACTTTAAAAATCATACTGACAAGGAGTGTAATCCTACCCCTGGACAGTAGAATAGTGAAACACATGGTTCAGGTAATCGACCCCATGTACTTGTGATAAGGTTTCATTGAGTTTAGTTATAAATGTTGTACAAAGTTATGGTAAAGTGATATTGCGGTTTTCTAAAGTTCTGTGGAGCCTTGCAGATTGTATTGGTGATTTGCCACATGCAAATTTTTACTTTTTCACCTGGCTTTTTCTCATTCAATGTGCTACATCGTGTCTTATAAATTATCTTTTCCACTTACCTGTTTCATATCGCATCATTTTTTCTTGTTCTAACTAAACCATCGGTCACAATTTCCTGTGGTTTCTGTTTCTTCAGATTAGCATTCTGGTATTATTAAGTAGATCCCAGCCGGTCCATGTGTTTCCACAAGCAGACTGCATGAGTGGCGTGTGCAGCAGAGTAGGGGGAAGAGGGGCCGAGACAATGGCTTTTATGGAGAGGCAGTTTAACCATCTTAAAGACGAGATGCTCATTGTCGAGAGACTGCTTGAAAAGATGCAGCATAATTATGCCCTATTGAAACTACAACTAGAAGACCTAGAGCTTCTTAGAAAGCAGCAGAGATAACGAACCAACTGTATGTATAAACATCTTCATTTTTTCTGGGTATGTAGATTTACTGCATATTTTTTTAACTCGTCAATTTGTGTTTTGTATATTCAATTGTATATGTGAAGAATGTATAGGTTGACAAAGCAGAGAATAATCACTAAACACGAGGACGATAACATGTGGATTGACTGTAAGTGTGACTTTTGATAGAGCCCAACAGGAAGTGTGACAAATGATTAAAAATAAAAAAGGGCGATGAATCGACTGTAAGGGACTGTCAGGCTAGACGATGTTGACCCACCGGCGTCGGTGACCTGTGAACTTGTCTCTATTGTGCCCACCCACATATACAGTCCTGGCCCCGTCCCTGGTTGAGATATGTCCGAGTCCCTTCTCTTGTATACACTTTTTCACTTGTCCGAGCCCCTTCTCTTGTAGTATGCTGCTTATTGCTACGTTGATGAAATTGCTATCTGTTGTGCCTCTGCCACTTTTTCACTCCAAATGGAAGAGAAACTACCTATCTGATCAGAACTCATCTAATTAAACTTCAATGGGTTAACTTTTAGGGTGGTCAAGTTTATTATCTTGCAAATAAGAAGTTTTAGATTTAATACATTTCACACACTCTAAAGGTCAGTCATCCTTGTTTTTAAGGAAACATGTCCTTAAACTAGCTCGAATTACGTGGTTGGTCTTAGAGCTCGAGAGAGTAGTCTGCGTAAGCTAGAATATCCTGTAACCAAAAAACAAAAAAACTTCAAAGGGTTGTCAAAGAGATCCACGAATAAGATTTTTGGTCGCTAAGTGATTTGTACAGGAATACCACTCGACAACCTTTTAACTATGTTGGTAGATTTAGTTGAGACATTAATTTTAGTATCGGAGTGCTCCTGTTGATTGGTAGTTTTTTTTGACTAATTTTGCTGTCTTGTTGGTCGAAGGACAAATACAAATCCGAGCTCCTCCGTGAAATTATTTTTTTTGATCAATAACTTAGGAGTCGTTTGGTAATGTTTTTGTTTTTTCAAAAAATTGTAAAACAGAAATAATTTGTGTTTAGTTTTGTGATAAGCACTGAAAATAGAAAATATGTTTGATAATTATTTGTGTTTATCAAATTATGCAAACAAAAATAAAAAACATGTTTTATAACCACTTCAAATTATATCCCCAAGTCTCCTATTTTTTCTTTAAACAATGTTATTGAGACTTAACAAATTGAATTAATTTGATAAATTAATGATTGGTCAACAATTCCAAATGACAATTTAATCAATTCCAAATGACAATTTCATCAATTCTAAATGATAATTCAACAATCTCAAATGACAATTCAATCAATTTCAAATGACAATTTAATCTCAAATTTCAATTCAATCAATCCTAAAATGACAATTCAACAATTCTAAATGACAATTCAATCAATACAAAATGACAATTAATCCCAAACACAACAAACACACAAAACACAACACACACACACGGAGACTTGTCACTCACACACGCACAGATATGTGCATATATATATGCATATATACACAGAGCGTTTTCGTCTTCTGGGTTTCACAAAGAACGAGAGAGAGCGAGAGAGAGAGAGAGAGAGAGAGAGAGAGAGAATCATCTTTTTCCACAAGCTTCTTCGTCTTCCACAAGGAGCACAGAGAAAACACAATACCCACAATTTATATTTTAGACAAAAAAATACTCTTTTGCAGCTAATAGAGATCGAAGTGGAGACCACATTAAATAGTTTTGGCCAAAAAACGCGTGTTTCGTTTTTTAGCTTGTTTTTTGAAACATGATTTTTTTGTTCCAATTTTTTAGCTTGTTTTCGAACGACTCAGGTGAAACAAAAAACAGAAACAACTTCTAAACACGTTTTGTTTGTTTTTTTGAAAAAAAATGAAAACAAAAACAAAAACATCAAACAAACAAGGCCTTAATTTTCTTTTCTTTTTTTTAGGGTAGGGGTACCAATTCTGGACGTCACATATAATTTGATTTTGATACAATTTGTTTAATTGGTATTATAAGAAGGAAACATTTGAATTTTTTCATGGGTTAATCTCACTTTGCACCTCGAAAGATACTTCGATTCTCAATTTGCACCCTCAAATATTATTTGGTAGCAAATGTGGACCTCGTTCAGACTGATGCTCAGTTTTCTGTCATAAATTGAAATACATGAGTTGCAAGTGCTTTGGACACGAGGATGAGGTGTGTCCATTACTGTAGATCTTTGTCTGTGATCAATTTGATATTGTTTTATGTATCGAAAATAAGGTTTTGTTAATCAAATAGAGGTTAAGTCTATCGTGTGCAACTCACATGAGGCGTCAATAGTCTGTGGATTTATACATAAGTTCATAACCGAAACACTTGTAACTCACATACTTCAATTTATCACGAAAAATTGAACGGTAGTTTGGGCAAGGTCATTGTTACCAATTCATAACATTGAGGGTACAAATTGAGATTTTTAATATTTGAATGTACAAATTGAGAATCGAAGCATCTTTCAGAGTGCAAAGTGACATTAGTCTTTTTTTTCATGTTAATTTCTTGATCAATTATTGCATGGAATATTGTAGAATAAAAAATTTGTTATTTGGTTTTAGTAGAATAGAGATCAAATAGATTTTCATTTTATGGTGACATATTATATGATAAAGCTCTTACAATTTCTAGTAAACAAGTTACACGAACACGAGATTAGTACAACATGAAAATAACATGATACGAATAATAAAAATTTAAAATCACCTTATGTAGATACAATACGAATAAGTTTTATACACTTGTGGTTGTGATGTTGAGGTGTTTTGGGGAACACAAAAATAACTTGACATGAAAATAATAAAAAAGTAAAATAACTCGATCTAGATGCGATTCAACTCGATTTACACTTTTGTGTGTCTGGTTTTGGGGGCACACGAAGATAACACTATATGAAGCTATTATTTAATTAAAATAACATAATCTAAACATGACACTATTTGACTGACACCCAGTAATTGGTGGCAGACGTTTTGTTTGGGGTGGGGGTGGAGATTATTTTATCTATGCTTCGTTTGATATGATGAAAAAATGAAAAGATGAAAATTTATAAGGATGAAAAGTTGGCGGGATAGATAAAATATCATGTTTGGTAAGGAATAAAAATAGGAATGATGGAAAAGTGGATGAATGAGTTTTCCTTTCAACTCACTAAATTAATCCCTCTAAAATTGGAAGGAAAGTGGATGAAGAATTAATTATTTATGTTGAAATGTATCTTATTTATCTACTAGTTATTGCCTAACGGCACAAAGTAATAAAAAAATAGTCAACAATAAACATATTTGTATTTATATTTAAAATCAAATCACAAATATAGAGGAGAGATAAATGAATTTAAACATCGGTTGTAGTGGGGGTGAGAGGTGTTGGGTGGCAGTGGTGGTGGTAGGAGACGGTGATGGTTGTGGTGGGTGGTAATGACCGTGGTGGTGGTGGTAGCCGTGGGTGGCAACGGTGATGGTAGTAGTGGCAGACATGGGTGACGGCGGCAGTGGTGGTGGGTGTGAGTGTGGGTGTGGGTGGTGGTGGTGGGCGATGGTGATGGTTGTTGCCAGTCATGGTGGTGGGGTGACGACGGTGGTGGTGGTGGTGGGGGGCGACGACGGATTCTTCTGAGCGACAATATGATGGGTGGTGGCGAATGACGGTGGTAGTTGGTGGGGTGGGGTGGGGTGGGGTGGGGGTGGGTGACAGTGGGTGACGGCAGTGGTGGGCGGTGAAGGGTGGTGGTGGTAGGTGTGGTGGGGGTGGGTGATAGTGGTTATTGACAACGGATGGTGGTGGGCAACAATATGGTGGTGATAGGTGACGACAATAGTCGTGAGATGATGATGATAGTGGTAATAAATATAAGAATAAGATGACGATAGTAGTGGGTGGTGATGGTGGTGGGGTAGTGTGGGGGTAGCAACGGCGGTGGTGGTAATGGTGATGGTCGTGAGGCGGTGGGAGTGGTGGTGGTAAGAGTGATGGTGGGACGACAACGGTGGTGGTAGTAGGGATGGTGGTGGTGGAGCGGTGATGATGGTGGTGGTGGTGGTAGGGTGGAGATAGTGCTGGTGGTGGTAGGGTGGAGATAGTGCTGGTGGTGGGGCGGTGGTGGTGGTAGTAGGGTGGCGACAGCGGTGGGGGTGGAGATGAGACGGTTCCAAACACTAGTTTTTTTGTTTAAAGTAATTATAAGTTATTGAAACACTTTTAAAAAGTCACTCTAAACACACCTTTAGGGGCATATTTTTCCTATTAAATTTGAGATGTTAATATTAGCCGTCCGATTAATTTTAAAATAAAATTTAAAGAGATCTCAACCGCGAAAAATAAAAGTCATTTTGTTTATCTTTTGAGATTTGAATTGTATTGTACTTTATTATATAGACTAGTTATTTCTTGTGCCTAAAGACACGGAGTAATAAAAAAAAATGATCAACAATAAACATATTTGTATTCACACCCAAAATTAAATCACAAACATAGAGCAGAGAGAAAAGAATTTAAGCACCAATTATAGTGGGGATGAGCGGTGGTAGTGGTGGTGGGCCGGTGGTGGTGATGGTTGGGGTGGGTGGCGACGACCGTGGTGGTGGTGACAGCCGTGGGTGGCAACGATGATGGTGGTGGTGGTGGGTGTGAGTGGTGGTGGATGACGGTGATGGTGGTTGACAGTAGTGGTGGTTGGCGATGACGATAGTGGTGGTGGGCGACGATGGGTGCTTTTAGGTGACAGTGTGATGGGTGGTGGTGGTGGTGGTGGTGGTAAGTGTGGTGAGGGTAGGTGATAGTGGGTGGTTGCAGTGGTGGGCTATGACGGGTGGTGGTGGTAGGGGTGGACGACAATGACTGGTGGTGACGGTGGGCGATGACGGATAGTGGTGGGTGCTGACGATGGGCGATGGTGGTAATGGTAATAAATATAAGAATAAGATGACGATAGTTGTGGGTGGTGGTGGTGGATAACAATGGTAGCAATCGGTGGTGGGTGGCGATGGTGAAGGTGGTGGGGTAGTGGTGGTGGTGGGGGTGGCGACGGCGGGGGTGGTTTGGCTACGATGGCAGTGGTGGTGGTAGTTGTGATGGTCGTGGGGGTGGGGGTGTGGTCGGTGAGGGTGGTGGTGGAAAGAATGGTGGTGGTACAATGATGGTGGTGATAGGGCAGTGATGGTAGTGGTGATGGGGCGGTAGAGGCGGTGGAGGTGGTGGTTGTGGTGGGGTGATAGTGGTAGTGGTGATGGGGCGGTGGTGGTGGTGGTGGTGGTAGGGTGATGGTAGTGGTAAGGTGGCGATAGTGGTGGTGGTGGCGGCGACGGTGGTGGGGGGTAGTTGTGGTGGTGGTAATGGTGAAGATGGTGGGGCGGTGGGGATGGGGGTGGTAGATATAGTGGTGGCTCGGTTCCAAACACTATTTTTTTTAAATACTTATGAGAAATAATTCGTAGAAACACTTTTAAAAAATCACTCCTACCACACCTTTTAAGAGCCTATTTTCCGATTAAATTTGAGGTGTTAATATTAACCGTCAGATTAATTTTAAAATAAAATTTAAAGAGATCAGAATCGCGAATAGCAAAAGTCATTTTGTTTATCTTTTGAGATTTGAATTGTATTGTACTTTATTGTATATATATATCATTTGATATATACATATATTATGTATACATTAATTTTATATATAAATATAATGACAAAATATGTATTTATACTTTTTTTTGAAAAATATAAAAATTAAAATTTTTAAAAATTAAAAATTAAAAAAAATAATTTTTCCATCTTACCTAGGGGTGCAACTTGGGTTGGGCAACCCGATTTCAACCCGAGCCCAACCCGAAAAAATTAGGGCTTGGGCTAGGGTTTTTAATACTTGGGTTGGGCTTGGGTCAAAAAACCTCAACCCGAATTCAATTTGGGCCGGGCTCGGGTTGAGGCATCGGCAACCCGATTTCAACCCGAACCCGACTAATTAAAAAATAATTTTATATATATAAAGTATTAGGACTTTTTTTTCATTTTTACTCCATCGACCTCTGTTTCTTGTTGCTTACTACTCTGTCTCTGTTGCAGTGAACCCGAATTCAACCCGAACCCGCCCGAATTAAACTCGGGCAGGGCTCGGGTTGAGTTCTTCAACCCGAGGTAGGGTTAGGGTTGAAGATTATATACCTAGGGTTGGGCTAGGGTTGACTGTCTAACCCGCCCAACCCACCCGAGTTGCACCCCTAATCTTACCAAGCACCAAAAAAAAAAAAGAAATTTAATCATTTTTATTTTTCATCCATCCTACCAAACACAAAGGAAGAAAAATATATCATTACTACTTTCCTTCTTTGGAGGATAAAAAATATATCTCTCATACATTTCATCCCTACTACTTTCTATCCTTCCTACCAAACGGAGCATTAGGAAATGTCAAAACCTCGTATCATGAGCTTAGGGTAACCTTATCATAATATCAAAAATAATGTATATAATAAAACAAAATTATTTTACTGATGTCACATCTTTATTGATAGAAATAAAAGCGCAATATATAAAAAAATCTATCTAATATTATAGATAAGAAGTTGAATTCTCAAATTATAAAAACACACCAATTGTCAAGATTGATTCAATTTTCATCTATTTTGATCCAATGGTACAAAATTCATCCCAATTTTTTTTTCTCCAAAAGCATCAATTTCTCTACATGACCGCAATGCTAAATAACTCAATCAACGTACTCCTTAATATCAAACAATCCCATCAATTCATATATACATCTCTCTTCATTTTAATTTTAAATTACGTAAATAAAAAAAATTAAAGTATTATTTAAAATACAAATATTGCAAGATCAGTTCTATTTTTTATATTGTATAGTATTTTCAGATACAGAGTTATTACTAGTTTTTCAAAGTTTTTTAGTCAAATACTTTTAGAGGCTATGTGAATGACGAGATTTGAATCTACGATTTTAAAGCCTAACAACAGAGCGATGACCACTAGGCCGCCAAACTCTTGAGTGGTGGGTGCTGGCACTTTTGCGTCAGTCCCGTGTCTAACGCCGCAATTGCCAAAAAATGCGAAAAAAATATTCATTACAACAGTAATATCACATGACAATATTGTCGCGATGTCACTAATCAAAAATATTAAAATAAATAAATAAATAAACCTCACAAAAATTAATAATCAACTTTTTACTTAATATTTTATTATTGATTGGTGATACCATGTCAGCATTATTGCAATGGTATCACCATTACATTAAATATTTTCTCAAAAAACACAGAGAAACAATGGAGGGGCGAAGCGAAGAAGAACATGTGAATAATAAATTTAATATGAGACAAAGAGTAGGATTTTTCTAAGAATGTGGCTATCTTGTGTGGCTAATATTAATACACTCGGTTTAAACGACGACGGATTCAACTCAATCATTGGAATTGGTGTTTTGACGAAAATAATGGGCGGAGTATGAAAATTGCTTTATCTTTCAAACAGTGATCTTTGCGTTTTAAGTTATGGGAGTGACAAACTCCACGATTACAATCGTATCGTGTCGGGTCGTATTTATTTTAATTGGTTTAATTAATTGTGTCGTGTTCGTGTTGACCCTTATAACCCGTGAATAAAAAATTTAAAACTTAATTTTATGTTTAAAATTTTATTATCACTTAATCGAACATATGTACATACTTTTTCTATAAATTAAAAATTAACTTAATAAATATAATAATAAAAATGAGTAAAATTATTTTTTTTTGTATAAGAATTATGTCACTACTTAATAAAATATAATAAAAAATAGACATTTTATTCTTATAATATTACTTAAACGTGTTAATCGTGTCAATTTTGTATTGTTCGTATTTGATATTAACTCAACTCATTTATTATTCATGTTAACGAGTCGTATCATATACGAATTTGTGTTGAGAAATGGTCAATCTTAATCCGCTAATTTCGTATCGTGTTTTCGTATTTTGTTAAAAATTGCCACCTTTACTCCATACCCTAAAAAAAAAATTCGATACAATACCAATTACTAATTTGATATTCTAGATTCCATTCTTATTTGTGACAATTGAATTAAATCCATACTTAAAAATAAAATAAAAAAGACAACTAAAAATGACAATGAATTTTATTGCTTAGTATCCACCGGCCACTAAGACTGCTAACTTTGTACCCATTACCGCCGACTATGAACTAAAAAGTGGGTCGGAGGTCCAAAATTGATGTTACTACCCACGTGTTGACCCAAATCATTGTGGTCCTCTTCATAATAATTTGTTTTTGTTGTACCACAAAAAAAAATGTTCTCTTACTCATAAAATGGTCCTGTTCATATCACCCTCATGTGATAAACGTTTTATAGTTTTGATTTATTTTTGGAGAATGATTACGGTACCGGAAAAAGTACTCTAATCTCGGGGCAGTGCCACGCAGAAGGGTGTGGGGGGTGGTTGTCGTCACTGAGCTTTGAGATACCTGCAGATATAGTATATTGAAACGAATCAATGATAGAATCAAAATTTTAATAGTTCGAAGTGTTTCAGAATGTTTTAAGATGTTTTAGCATGTTTTCACATTCTGTCAGAATATTTCAAAATGGTTCAAGATGTTCTGGTATATTTTAATGAATATTTTAAAATATTTTGAAAATAAATTCTCCACTTTCTTCTTCGTTTTCATTATGTTTTCGAAATATTTTCAAAACGTTTTTGTTTCCTAAATGATCGAAACAATGTATCAAAACAAAATTTTGATTCTTACCTCTTATTTGTAAGTGATTGGTATTATAGGACAAAACAATGTGTTGTCTTATTCTTAAACGGGCCTGTTCATGAATCATATAGAGTGTGTTAAACGTTGTAGTTTTAAGTCTACCGTTGACGGCTTTGGCCGGTTGGAACTGAAGAGATTTTTGTCCCAGTCCCGGGAACCAACATTACCCTACTACTCAAAAGATTATTTGTGGGTATCCAATTAAAAATTATAATTTAATTGGGTGACGTTACGACTCAATAACATAAGTCTTTTGGAATCGATCCTACTCTATCTCAAATGATACATTACATTTTTCATTATTATATGGGTCATTAATATTTAATAATGGAGATAGTGCCACGCTATTTGAGATTAGAGATGATAATTTCTAACATGACACGAAAACACAATACGAAATTAGTAGGTTAGAGTTAACCATTTATCGATATGAACTCGTAAAAAATTTGATCCTCCTCTAGAACGACCCTTTCTACCTCCAATCTAGATATGGTGTTTACCCTTTTTCTCACGTTCACTATTCAATGGAAGAACTTTGTGTTCTTATTCCCCTCCCTTAACCATGTCATTCTCGACTTTTGCCGCTATCTAATCTTTTCAACCTTTAATTTTATGTTTGGTTCAAGTTGAATTGTAGGCAATTCCTAATATAACCCTATTGCCAACTTAGTGTAAGCCTTGTAACCCATACTTTTGAGAAATTTTTGTATAGGTTTAACACACATAACCAATCAGAAGTTGTACATTCCCCAAAAAAGTTGTCATTCATCACTTTTATCAAAAGTTTTTTGAAAAAAAAAATAACTTATGTGTTTGACATGACAATTTTTCCTACTTTCGTTTCTATCTCTGCGTTATAAATTCGTGCACTTCTACATAAACGCCTTACCATAAGTATTTTCTTCCATGATATTCTCTCTCTTGCATCCATAAGTATAAGGAGCTTTATAACTTGAATTTGTTAAGCAAATTACCCTCTCACTCAATGAGATTGAGTTGTCCTAGCCATATATCCTTTTAATGTATAGTTGCAACACAAACTTTGGATGCATATAGAATTGAATATCTGTAGTTGGCTCACTGACCCCCACACCGTTATTGTTCTTGGTTTCAATTCTTGTTGCCCTCTCTCTATGTGAAAAAAAACAAGATTTGAATTCACGATGTACGAGTTGAACAACACGTATGCATATGTTTATATAACGTGTACGCTTTGTGGGTATTGTTGTCATTCAATATTCAAAATCACATATACTTCGTGGGTATTATTGTTCGTTCATTCAAAATCACCATGTTGATTGTTAGATTAAAACCACTTAATTCTATAAAAAATGACCTTTCCTTTAGAAGGGCTTCTATAAGAATTACAATGCCGACGATCCCTCTACAAAGGGTCGCTAATGTATCTGTACAATTTGCGACACTTGAGACTGACTCTTCCTCTTCTCTCCTCCTATCTATCATCTAAACAGAAGCTGTTTTTTATGTTGGGTTCTACTGAGAACCCTCTTGGCAGTGGCCCTGAAAGGACACGTGGAGCTCACGAAACCGTCCACCAAGTGCAGATACGTCTTGAGATCGTGACACGTGGCAACATTCCCATTGCAGAGGTAGGGTGACTCTTTACTACTTAGTCTAAGTTCTTTACCCACGTCAGCATATACCCCCAGTGTGTCCTCCATGCGCTTTTGAAGCCAGCTTGGCAGTCCCGCCACTTGTACCGCCCGCTTGTCCGCCATGTCATCATTTTGGGTCACAAAACCTGGCACCTTAGTGATGAGATCATCCGAGTTTACGATACGTAATATTCTGGTCCCACTTTTCTCGAGCTGACATCGAAAGCTTTTGTTTCCTACACGTGGCCCTCCAAATGAAACGACTGTCACCAAAGGCGCGTGATTGAAAGTTGTAGTAATATCATATGCAGTAAGTGTAGATAGTGCGGCACCAAGGCTATGACCCGTGATTGTCACACTAAGCGGCTCATCACCGTAAGATTGAAGGATTCTCGAGATCTCTTCTCTTATCAAGTATTGTAAACTCGGACACGTGGTAGTGCTTGATGTGTACATGCTCAAAAACCCGCTTTCCACCATTGGTCCACCAACTTTGCCATCCACATCACTAGGTAAGTTGGTTAATCTGGCGCGTAGATTTTCGAACCATTCCAAACACGTGGCAGTGCCCCTATAGGCGATCACCACATCGCGACGTCCTAGCCTAGCAATCTCATCCTTGTCGTTACAAACTGCCACGTAACCAATCCAACTCGACTGAGTGGAAAGCCAACTTGGCGCTCTATCAATCCAACGTGGCAGCTGGACTCCACAGGTTGCACGTAGATTTTTGGTTAATTTATACCCACTTTTGCCAAGTCCGCATTGAGTCAGCATTGAGTTTTTAGAATACCGACACATGGCGTAGCTCGGGGATGACGTGTCAAATTCAAAGGAACGATAAGCTGCTTCGACAAAATCTCCATACCGTAGTATCTCATCTCGTAGATCATCATCAAGTGGGTCAAGTAGGCCTTCCCAGTTCTTGATCCCTTGATACTCCCTCCACTTGTCGCCGAGCTTTGTCGTCCGGGTGGCAACACGACACTGGCTCGAATCACCTCCGAGTGGGCTCCACGAGTTTGTAACACTCAGATTTGTTTTGAGCCTCATTGAATAAGAGGTGGCGCAGTGTTTTGGCACCACCACATGGATTGAACCATGTACCATGTCACATGGCTTAAAAACTCCAATGCCAAGCCTCATATTTGTAGGTATCTATCTATACTTGGAAAAAAAACTATGTATCTTATGTGGGCATGCAGTAGCTGAGTAAGCTCTTGTATGCTCATTGTTTTGGCAGGACTACAGCCTCAATTTATAGCTTCAGAGAGAGAGAGAGAGAGAGAAGGGAGGCCGGTGGAGACGGAAAGGGAGTAAATTAATTTTGATGGGGATGGGTATAATAAGGATGGTTGATGAGGACAAAAGTGTTAATAACTGAAAAACGTTGATGGGCTGAAGTCAATCTAAAGGAGAGGTTGGGGGGGTACTAAATGGTCAGCAGCCAAAATGCTTTACATAGGGGTTTGAATTGAAGATTTTTTGACTTGGACCCACAAACCGAAAAATAATCGTGGAAATGACCCCCATTTTATCTTTCCGACCAGAAAGGACACACATGGTGGCATGTGCGCTTCACCAGACGCGTCCCCTCGCAATCACAGGTTGAACACTTGAACTCATGGCTTCAACTGGACTAGGGCCATGCATATTCGTTGCCTCTAATTCTTTCATACAAACCACCACCGAGTCGGGTCGTGTTATTTTTGGATGGTGTTAAGTTTTCTTATTTTTGAGTTTGTATCGTATTAAAATCGTGTTAATATGAAAGTAATCGAGACTCCAACCCCTTCATTTCCACTATTTTCATTTTGAAATTTCCTCATCGGTTTGGTCGGGACTAGAACATTCATGAGGAATCAATTCCTTATGACCTGACTCCAAAAGATTGCCAAGATCTTTCATGAGGGATATGTGTGTGTTTGACTCTACAACATGGGAGTAATGAAATGGTCCCTTGTGTGAAAACACACTGGAGCTATGTTAGTTTGAGGTTTCAGACACAGCTGACCAAACCCTTTTTAAACTTCGGCAAGTTCATATGACCACGGAAATTATTTTGTGAATGTATATTTTTCAAAGCTCTAATAAACAATCTAGAGGTCATTTGTGACTCTAAGAATTGGGTTCGACATGTTTTTCAGAATCGATAATTACCCGTAAAATGTCATGTCAACACTTAACCAATTGTAATATAATGATTCTAGTGGGGACGGAGATGTAGATTATTAGTCAATATAATGTTTTTATATCGGCCTGTTGCTTTTAATGAAGCTGGAAAGTAGCTGGTGCATGAGTGAGACTCTGAGAGAGCTGGGTACGAAAGTTCCAAGGTATTTCACTATAATTAACATTTTTTTTTTGTTCAACTGTCAAGAATGTCGGAGCTAGTTTACGTGCATCTTGACTAATTCCCTTCTCGATTCAGTTAAAGGTCAGTCATTCACACCGAGACTAGGATATTCATGAAAGATAAATCTCAGCTTTACCTCACAGGGTTACGAAAATTCGAACTCAGAACTTCTGAATTTATAGTTCGTACATGTTACTACTTGAATTACCTTTTAGAGTTTTTATAATTAGCACTTTTAACATCTCTCTTTCTTTTCACTTTTTACTTATAAGATTGATTTTATTGGATTAGACCCTAACCACCTACATGGAGATTCATCTTGATCTTTTTCCATAAAATATAAAAGCATCAAAATTTTATTTCCAAAAGAAGAAAAGGGAAAAGAGAGCTAGGGGTATCCATCTTTCAGAGGTGAGTGCAAAGTTGTAGGCTTATGAAGGTTCTCCGAGGGTTGGAATATGCAATATTATTCATAAGTTGGGCATTCTCTAATATAATTTATGACCACAGTTATCCAGATCAATGGCTTTTAATTGCTTAACGGGTCTGTTCTTCTCTTCTACAAAACTACACATATTACGTGCAAGTTTGAGACTAAAATTGCCAAGTGGATTTCATATCATATTTAAGTGGTGGTTTGTATAAGTAAAATTCACGTTAACCCATTTAATACGCTAGTTAAGGAGTCAATCCGTTTTTGAACCGACCCCGATAAGACTAAACCGTACTTAATAATTTTATGTTGATTTTATATTTCATTGACCGATCATGTACAGAATTGTCAATCCTATTTGAAAGACTAATGTATAAATAATTGTTTTCATTACAAAATCTATGAAAACATGGAATATATATATATATATATATATATATAGAGAGAGAGAGAGAGAGAGAGAGGACAAGGCACAATGGTTCCCGAATCCCAAAGTGGATACCTGAGAATTCTTCTAATGCATGTATTATCCCTTCTTTGGTTTGTAAAGTAGGTCTCATATTCCCAATACACTTTGCACCACCAACAAAGCCTCTTTACAAGTTTTGACATGATAACTACAGATTTTAGAAGAATGATTGTAATAATGGGTTGGCTTTGCTTTGCTTTGCTTTGGCTCCTGGGAATCCAATGAAGAATATTGCTCACTACTTTCAACTGTCAAGAAAACTTTTATTTGGCACACAGTTTCTTCCCTTACCTAACATGGCAGCTATTGACCACCCTTTCAAGAGCAAAGCAGCCCTGATTCCTGAACCTAAGCTTGCCGTGCTGGTAAAGAAATACATATATTTATCTTGACAAATGGAATTTAAAATCATAAATAAATAAATATATATATATTTATTTATCTTGACAAAGTTTTAAACCTAAATGATAAGTTTAGGCCCCCCGAGTATTATTAAATTATTGCCACGTATAGAAATTCACAATGAAGATGTCATATTACAAGTTTTAAAGAAGGTCTTGTAGTAGTTAGATGAGCTAAGACAGACTCAACGTTTATGGATGAGGTCATGCGGGACCCACCACCAAGTTGTGCTAAGCACTTGGTTGGGACCACCATAAGAGGTCCCACCTTGGTTTGGGAAGTGGAGACAATCTACATTTGGTTAAGGGGTATACCTTAAGGAGAGGACGAGAAGGAGACATTGGGATATATATTAATCTCGAGGTGATACATATATATTGTCCTGTATTACATGTATCTAGGTGACACATATGTGGACCCTCTTGTAAATAAACACCCCCTCCCTCTCACCCCCCCCCCCCCCCCTTTTTTTTTTTTTTTTTTGGGTTTAACAATCAGGGGTGTCCAGATTAACTTACGTATACCTCGATTAATCACATTCTCGGTCCGGTCAAAAGTAAACCATCCACACCGGAACTAAGATATTCATGAGGGATAAATCTCCCTCCTCCTTTTTCATCCTAACAAGAGAAAAGATTTCTTCTCCCGTTTGAACAATCTCATCCTTCTAACCTATCCCACATACGAAGAGGCAACTAATCTCTCCCTTCTCTCTCTTCTTTCCTTTGTGTGCTCCTTGATCTCTCTTACGTATCTTCATAAGTTCCTCAGATAGTGACGTGTATGAACTATCCTCTCTACCTAAGATGAAAATAAAATAGAAAAGGAAAATCATTAAAAGGTTGGCCAATTTCCCTAATGAATCTGCATTGCATTCAGGAGGAGCCCACAGTCGTTAGTCGTATCAATTGCATGCAAACCAAAATAAGTAGCCAGGGGAGGAGCTTGGGGAAAAATAAATAATAAACTATCACGAGTGTTAAAAAGAAAAGGGGGAGGGGGGGGGGAAATGTATTTTTCATATTTCATTTTTTGTCCCTTTTTTCGAGTAAGGATACACATTATCGTACACCAAATTGAGTCTCTATAGTATTGCACCAAAAAATCGAACAAAAACATCGGCAGAAAAAAGGGATATCATCACTGACACTTGATATAACCATCCAATAACAGTAGCCGGGTCTCAGAGATGTAATTGATATTCAACTCTATCTCTTTTCGGAAGAGGCCGAGTCCCGTAATATTACCCACAAATATTATTTGAACAAGTTAACTCTTAACATCGCTATCACGTATGAACTCTAACTAATTTTTTCTGATGAAAAGAAAAATAATACACAGACCTCAAGTTGGAAGAAGCAATACACCAAACAATTACATCAGTGCTTAGCAACCTCACCATGGTGTAATAGACTTGACCTCGTACAGAATATATCTTATCAAAGAAAGTCAGAGAAGCAATTACATAGAATTTTTTCCAACAACGTTAGGCAATTTCTGAAATGACAATGAAATGCCATAGAAACGTGAGACATGTAGCCAGTATTCCATGTCTTTTGGAGGAATGTACATATTTCTGATATGTGCCCACATTCAGGGCGGAGTCATGAATGAGGATGAGGGGAGGCAAAATATAACTAAAAATAATTTATTAGTTGATATCGAAAAAAAATAAAAATAAGTGCAAGTATGACAAAATAGACTAAGATTCAAGACAATAACACAATCATATATTATAATAAAATATAATATTTTTTAAAATCTCTAAGATTTTTTATAATTAATTAATTGTAAGCTAGATTTTTCACTAATTTTCTACCAATGCGTACAATCACAGAGTCCGTAGTAAAATTATTGAGTTATAGTTGTAAAATGTAGTTGAGATTATTCTCGATCTTATCGAGAAATTACATATTTGACATAACATAAAATGATTTTGGGTTATAACATGCAGCTTTTGCATCTAATTATGTTTTATTAGGTATAGACTGCAAACAAATAGAAAAATAACAAATGATAGCTACCCGATTATTTTTAAAAGATAGGAGGCATTGTATTAAATAGAATATAATTTTTTTTCAATATATATAAATAGATCACGACATTTTACATCTAATTTACTCAGGGCCGGCTCAACTGCATTGAAAAAAAAGCATGGGCTTTAGGCCCCAAATTTTTAGAAGGCCCCAAATTTTTAAATACATTATTAACCCATAAAAAAATTGAATTTTTAAAATTTTAAACCCTAAAAAAAGGCCCCAAAATATTAAGTGCAATCAACATTTTTATTGTAATAATTTGGGTCTATGATTTAATTCATAACATTAGAAATCTAAAAATCATAAGTTGAAAAAATAAAAAGTACTCAAAAGTCAACTCATATTTACCCCTTCTTTCTCTGTGTAAAAATTAGTACAAAACATTAAAAAAAAGTTAAAATTAAACTCTTTTTCTGATAAAAAAATAAAAACAAAAATTAAAATATTTTTTTCAGTAACACTAGCACGTCCTTCTTAGATATCTCTCATGTAATAAATTGAAAATATATTAATTTTTAAAAAAAATTAATATTAAAAATAAAAAAAAGTCTCATTTAGTGTTTTCGCTTTAGGCCTCCAATTGCCTAAAGCCACCCCTGAATTTACTCAATCTAAAAGTGAAACATTTATTTTAGGGGGCTAATGACTAAATCATGTGTCAAGTGATATGGTCCCGACGAAGAAATCAAATGTTTACAATTACTGTTACAATAATACAATTAGACCTTGTTAACTACTAGTCTAGGGCTGATAATTGAACAGAGATACTCGGATTCGGCTTGTTTTAGGATTAATTTGTTTTTTAAACGAGTTGAGTTTGAACAATTTTTTTAAACTCGTTTATATGTAAAATAGTCAAATGTTTACAATTACTGTTACAATAATACAATTAGACCTTGTTAACTACTAGTCTAGGGCTGATAATTGAACCGAGATACTCGGATTCGGCTTATTTTGGGGTCGGTTCGTTTTTTAAACGAGTTGAGCTTAAACTATTTTTTAGGCTCGTTTATACGTAAAATAGTCAAATTATTTGGGTTTGACTTGAGTTCTGCTCGGCTTGTTTAGAAAACGAGCCGAGTTTGAACAATATTTTAAGCTCATTTAGAAAAACGAACTCGACAAGCTCGACTCGATTATTAGCCCTTAACTGTTATATTATTAGGTCAATAAATAAAATTCAATTTTTTAAATCTCAATATTATTGTCCTTTTTCTGTATTTATTTCTCAGCAAAGAGTGCTTCTAATAAACCACCTTTTGGAGATGTCACTTTTTGTGTTCATATGTGCATTATGTGCTCTTGTTGGCTTTGTCTTCATTTCCTTTGTGACATTTTGCTAATATCCCATTGATTCTCTCTCCGGATGATTGGATGAGAAGCAACAGCCCCATGCAATGTATGAAATTTAAAGTCTATTTTTACCCTTATCCCTTGTCCATTTCCTACCTTCGTCTCATTTCC
The DNA here is from genome assembly GCA_951799425.1 of Ilex aquifolium. Classification (NCBI taxonomy): domain Eukaryota; kingdom Viridiplantae; phylum Streptophyta; class Magnoliopsida; order Aquifoliales; family Aquifoliaceae; genus Ilex; species Ilex aquifolium. Next base: position 5,206,679 of record OX637395.1, read on the forward strand.
ACTCTCACCCGTGTGATAAATTATTTTTCCAAAGTATTTTTTTCCATATTAGCAATAAATATTGTTACATATAGATGAACAATTGAAGATAAAATAGAACAAATGGTTTTTTTTTTTTATTGAACAATCATAAATGTTCAGATCAATCCCAAATAACTCTATTTTACCATATATCTCATCAAATAAAATTGTAACATTATTTTTTATTTTATCGTAATTTTGGTATGATATTGAAAATTTTCTCGGTCTCGTAGTTGATTTCAAAAATAACATATAATTGCTAAAATCTATCTAATATTATAGTTAGGAAGATGAATTCTCAACTTATAAAAGCATAACAATGTTCAAGATTGATCTATTTTCCATTTATTTTGATTTAATGATACAAAATTCATTCTAATTTTTTTTTCGACTAAAAATACAATTTTCTCTGCACGACTCCCAATGTCAGACAACCCTATTAATCCACACATATCTCCTTATCTTACTTCTCTCTTAAATAAAAGAAAAGAAAAAATAAATAAATTATTATTTAAAATGCAAATGTTGCATGATCAATGCTCGATTTTTTATATTATACACACACGGGTTATTAATTGAAAAAAACTAGAAGGAATCACAAGGGTTAGCTCAAGTGGTAACAGAGACGAACTGTAAACCTAAATGTTATGAGTTCGAACCTTAACAATTCTTTGGAGTCAGGGCATGAGGGATTTATCCCTTATGAATTCCTCAATCTCGATATAGATGGTCTGCCTTTGACCGGACTGTGGATGAGATTAGTCGAGGTACACGTAAGCTGGCCCAGAGACTATGAATATGATTAGCCAAGGTACGCGTAAACTGACCCAAGAGTCCAACACCTCGACCGTTAAAAAAAAAAAAAAAGGCAAAACAATGACATCCCTGCTTTAGCAACAAGCCACTTGCCCTTGAAAATTTTCAATCCAAACCATAGTGGAATGACTTTGACCTCATAGACATCAAAACAACTGAATAGATCAATAGAGAGATGTTATCAAGGTCAGTCAGAGGAGCACTCACCATGTAATTTTTTCCACCATTAACGTAAGAGCCGCAATTTGAGAAAAAAGGCAAACCCAAAGAACAATGAAATGCCAAGAACTTGGGAAAAAGTAGCAAGATTCCATTTGTTCTTTCTTTTTGAGAAATCTATGCAGGTTCCATTTGTCTACGCCACAACTCATTTACACACATTTTTACAAAAATATCTTATAGAAGCCGTCATTTAGTTAAGTTATGTGCTACCTTGTTACTAAAACGTCTTACAATAGATATCTTGAAGTTTATGAAGTTACGGGAAAAAAGTCTTAATATCTGCTAAAACAAGACCTAGAGGCTTAAAATTATCTCCCGTATCAGAAATCAACTTCAATCATAAATCGATGATAAGTGAACTACTATTAAGTAAAATCAAGTAAAAGTATAATATTGGAGAGCATTTCCATCATATAAATTGTTCATTGCGTATAAACCGCAGAAATATAAATAGTTAAATTACACCCGTTCAAACAGTTTAAACTTTTGCAGATTTTTACAAAATATCAAAGCAGGAGGTATTGTGTTTGAATCTTGTCGCCACCCTAATTATTAAAAAATATTTTCACGTGTTAAAATCAAAATCTAACCTATACGTAAGAGGGTGTGTTGAAATATAGATATTTATTTTCCTATACTTTTTTTATTATTTTTTGTTATTTTATCCTTATTATTGGAATTATTACTTATTTCTAGACCAAGAATGTTTCTCATAAGGCATGTTTGGAGGTATCACATTTGGGGAGTCAATTCATGCTTGGCCTTCTTCATTGTTTCCTTTGTGTTTCTTTGCTAATCTCATATCATATCAGGGAAAATTAGTTTGGGCCCCAAACATGCCCTTACCACTAATGGGGTCCTTCCTTTCCAGACGTTTGGGATTAGATTGGAAGACTATGGATAAATCAAGAGAGAGTAAAGTCTCCGTCATTTCCAAAAGCGGGATGGTTAGGTTTGAGTCTTCATCGAGGACGGAACGAGATTCACGACTCAATTCTTCACTCTATTTTTGGTGTTAAACGGGTTCATTCTTCTTTTCACATTGATAGCTCATAGTCGAAAGTGTCTTGACACATTAAAAGTTTGTCTTTCTGGTGATAAAGCAATTTGATTCTTACAAGTCGTCTTTTTAGTGACAACTTGCCTAGCTTGTAGTTAGCCATCGGACAAACATGAATTTTACAAATTTATTATAGCGGGAATGTTATGTATTATTATCATCTAATTGATACTGCATTGTTACACGAATTGGTCCACACATGCACCTCAATTAATTCACTCATCGAGTGAGTTCCGTTAATCTATGGGTAATCATTCATATAATCTTGATTTTACAAGTATAGATGTTAAAATGAAAAAAAAAGAAAATCTGTTTATAGTTATAAGAATCAATAAAATAAAAATAAATTAAGAAGTTTTTTCAAATCTTTATTGGCAATCATCCATTCTTCCTTTGCTAGATTAGATTAAATGTACTACTTTTGCGTGTTAATACGAACCCAAGCCGAATTTAACCCCAAATATTCAATATTTTGACAGAGTCAGAAAAAATTCCGACCCAATTTAGACTAGGGCATTACTCAAGTTGGGGTTTCAGACAATCCATATTAATATAACAATATTGACATGATATCACCGTTGTATTAAATATTTTATCGAGCAATAATGATATGTGCACCATCTTATCTACACCACTTGATGTGGCGTGATCTCAACTTTTAAATATTTACTGAATTTACTGGAACCCACTAATCTAATGATTTATATTGAGATAGTGTATAAAAGTGATGTAGAAAGGTGGCGTGTTTAGCATTGTTGTTTCTCGAGAGAGGGAGGGAAGAAAGACAGGCAAAATATTCACATTTTTCATTCGTCAAGGATGCCCCCAAATGGCTCGTGGCCCGGTCCAATAGTGTGGTGGTCCATTGCGTTATGGGCTTCCCAGTTCACCTCCAGGACAGGCTGTAGGCCTGGTTGTCAATTTGACTGACAGATTGTGGGCTTTACCTGCAGTCTATGCCCAAAAAAAAAAAAAAAATTTAAAATCATGATTTTTTTATTTTGAATGTATTAAGTATTTAAGAAAATTAAATCTTTCAATTCTCTTAATCAAATTTCTCTCCCTCTCTCTCATACACAGACACAGATACATATCCGTATTTCATTCTGCAAAATACTCTACTAATTTTTAAAAACACTATTTTTTGTATTTTTTAAAGTAATTACATTTATATAACATGAAGAAGTTAGAGAATTGTGACTGATTAATATATAATTTGAAGAGATATACTCATTTTATAGTGATGCAACTTATTTTCACAGTTAGTCATTTCTTCAGTCAACAAAAATGATTTTCTTAATAATTTAGCTTAAGTCCCTTAGTATAAGAATTTATAAATTACTGTAGTAGTATACATAAATATAAAAATGCAAAGATGGCCTATTTAGGGCCTGTTAGAGCCCACTCAATACAGAGTCTAGTAAAATAGGGTCCTTATAGGGGAAATTGGAAGGGGGTACACCAAATTAAACTTAATTGTAAAAAAATACACAGAAAAAAATCTTGGGTAATTAAGTCTTTAATTTTGATACTTATTTGTATATAAGTACATTATTTGAATTTTATTGATTTTTTTGTGACATTTTTGTCCTCCATTGATCCATGTGTATTTTCTTTGGAAAGTGGTGCATTAAACATCTCCTAGTTTTATGGGAAAGTGGTGCATTAAATTCGTGAATATACTTGTTTGAATATATATACAAATTCAAACAAGTATATATATACACACACACACACACACACATATATATATATATGAGAACTTTAATATTCTATATTTGTATATCCTCTCTTGATTCATGCGAATTTTTTTTGGAACTTTAATATTCTATATTTGTATGTCCTCCCTTGATTCATGCGAATTTTTTTTGGAAAGTGATTTTGTTTTCAAATTATATTTAATACACATTTATTCATGCGTTTTTTTTTTTTTGGAAAGTTATTTTATTTCAAATTAATTTAATATCCGAAATAGTATAATAGTGTAACAATAACAGTGTAACAATAAAAGTGTAACAATAACAGTGTAACAGTTATTGTTACACTATTACACTTTTATTGTTACACTTTGTGCATGTGGTAATAAATTCTAAACGGAGATGGACTGTTTTGAATGAAATTATGTGAAAATATATGTTTAACAAAATGTAATAGTATAATATTTTGTGTATATAGCTTGTTACACTGTTATTGTTACATTGTTACACTTTTATTGTTACACTATTACTCTATTTCGGATATTAAATTAATTTGAAAATAAAACCACTTTCAAAAAAAAAAACGCATGAATCAAGGTGCATTAAATATAATTTGAAAACAAAATCACTTTCAAAAAAAAATTCGCATGAATCAAGGGAGGACATACAAATATAGAATATTAAAGTTCCAAAAAAAATTCGCATGAATCAAGGGAGGATATACAAATATAGAATATTAAAGTTCTCATATATATATATATATATAAATTCAAACAAGTATATATATATACGAATTTATATACGTATATAAATTCGTATATTACGTATATATACATATATAAATTATCTATATGTGTATATATATATATAATATACGAATTTATATATATACTTGTTTGAATTTTGAATTTATATCTATATAATAAAGTAGAACGATTTTGAATTTAAGAGACAAAGAGTGGCTCAGATCGTTTCGAGATCAAAAAATGCATCATCCAGCGGCCGACGATATGTCAAACTGTCTCAAGCTATTGACGTCTCGGATCGTTTCGATTCGACGTATCATATTAGCTCTTGAAAATTTTTTGCCGCTCAAAACTTTTAGTTTCCAAAACTAACATCCCTAAATTTAATTCTCCAACCCAATCAAATCCGGCAATTAAGCGATCTCTCATTCCTCAACTCTTATTATTATTTCCCTGATTTTATTTCCTATGCTAAGGGATCACTTTCTATACTGAGACATTGACTGTCTCTCACACTCTCATCTTTCATTATTCTCTTTCCAAACTAAGACGCCTGTCTCTCCAAAATTCTATCATAATGCAACTACTCTCCATCTTTACTGTTCATATCACACACATATCTTTACTGTACATATATATAGTACAAAGATCGAAGATATACTATATCTACATGTTATATCTAGGGATGGCAGTGGACCGGGGAAAAACGGGTATTCGTCCAAACCCGCCCCGTTTGGACCGGGAATGGACTATACGTATTGGACGGTGGACGTATACGGGGATACCCGTATAAACCCGTACGGGGATGGAGGCGGGGATGGACTTACCCTTACCCCCACCCCACCCCGCCCCGCCCCGTCCCCGTTACCCGTTAAATAAATAAATAAATATATATATATACTCTTAAAGCCCTAATTTATTCGGCTCTTCTTCACTCTGCCTTCAGCCGCCCACCTCTTCCTCTGTACATATCTCTCTCTCTTTCTCACACACACACACACACACAGTGAAACAGCTCTGCCCACCTCTTCCCATCGCTGATCGCTGCACTCAGCAACTCCTCACAGCCGATCGACTGCTTCCTCGCTGAGCGATCAGCCTTCAGCCGACCAACTGCTCGCAGATCTTCGACACACAGGTTTTAATCTCAGTCTCTCAGACCCACAACGCTAAGCACTCCCCCTCTCTTTGCTCCTTTCCTCTTCAGAACGTTCGCTACCAATAGGAGCAGAAGCTCTGGGACAGATACTCCCTCTGCCAACGATACTTCATCTGCCTGTGTCACCTGATCGAAAGGTATTCATGTCACATCCATATTTTACTTTGCCAAACTTTAGATGCTTGTGTTTTATTTATGGACAACTTCCAGTTACATCAAATCTGGTGTTTTGAAAGGTCTGCTAATTTTTTTTTTCCTGTTTCTTGGGTATAATTCTGTGTCTTTGTTTCACTTTCTTTCTCAATTTCTTTACTTTCTCTGGGTCTTATTTTCAGATTATCTCTGGTGTGATGGGTGAAGTGCAAGATTAATGCTTACTTGATTATTTCTTTGCAAGAGAGGGGTTCGTGATAAAAGGGCAGTCCACAAGGTTTTATAATTCTACTCTCAAAAAAACAAGGAGTGAAGGCCCATATTATTACTCACTCAAACCAAGTCTACCATGTGACAAGGACGTAACCTAACATTCCACACATGATTATTCAATAAAATCCAATTGATTTATGGAGCAGTCCGAAACTCAATTGGCCAAAAAAAAAAACCAGAGACTAGTGTTAAAAACACAAATCTTTTGTCTTTTTGCTGCCACCCCATTAATTGATTTGTCATGCTCATATGTTCTAGGCAAGAAACTTGTGTTGCATGTAATTTGCATTATGAAATATCTTTTGTTTCCACAATTTTGATAGATTTCAACAAAGTCTAAAAATGGTTGTCTGCACGAATTGTGAAAGCATTATAGAAATAGAGGCATTATTTCTGCCATTCAAAATGGTTTACATGCAAGCCTTTCACAACACAGATACCTCTTCAAAGACCAGTATGAATTATCAATTTCATGTTATATTGCATAAAGTCATTCAAATTGGACTTGGGCTTGGGCTTGGGCGAGTACGGGGGAAGCGGGGACGGGGGGTGGGGATGGGGATTAAAAATTTACCTGTGGACGGGGATGGGGATGAAAATTATACCCGTTAACGGGGGTGGACCGGGGATGGACGAAATTTTTTTAAGCGGGTACGGGGATGGAGACTATACCCCCCGCCCCCGCTTCGGTCCACTGACATCCCTAGTTATATCTAGGGAAAGTTTCATTTAAACACCATGTAGTGACAACCCCTATAACAATAACTTTTGTCTCTATCAGTAGATAAAATAATGATTTAACTAAATATTTTGTGAAAATACTAAAATTACCCTTTATTAAGTAAATAGACTAAAATGTCATCAATTCTTTCACCATTATACATGCGCTAGCCAACCAACAAACGTAATTTCAATCATTATATTATCTCAACGAATTTTTTATTTTAAAACGTTGTATTATAACTTTGTAATAATATTAGTCATCATATTATCACTCATTTGGTTACATAATCAAGTTTTTATAATTTTTATATTTTTTTATCATAATAATTTTTATAGTTAAAAATAATTTTTCTATAATAAAAATTACGATTGATAAAGTCAATGTCAAAATCTCATTTATTTCTAATTACTCTGCTATTATATGTCCTACATAACGTCGTCCGACCGCTTCTCACACATCATACTTCATATATAAAATTTAAAATTATTTGATAAAATTTAATATTAATTGAATAAATTTAATCATAATTTTGATAAATTTAAATATTAATTTAGTTTTAATTTGATAAAATTAAATATTAATTTAGTGTTAATTTGATTGAATAAATTTTAATGTTGTTTTAATAAAATTGAATGTTCATGTGGTGTTAAATTAAAGAAATGACATTAATTTGATAAAGTTAAATTTTAAATTTATGGAATTTAATATTCTATTTAATAAATTAAATAGTTTAATTTAATTAAATTGAATGTCAATTTGATGTTGATTAAATAAAAATAAATAATAACTTAATATTAAATTAAATAAATAATATTAATTTGATGAAATGAAATATCAAATTAATATAACTAAATGCTAATTTAATAAAATTAAATATTAATTTTGTGTTGATTTGATGAGATGAAATGTTAATTTAGTTTAAATTAAATAAAGAAAATTAATTTGATAAAATTGAATATTAAATTGATCAAAATAAAGACTAATATAATAGAACTAAAATGGAGTGCATTGAAATTTCAGAATCAAGAATGGGTGTTGTTAAAGTTAGGTCTATTTACAGGGGGTGTTGTTAAAGTTAGGTTTATTTATAAGGGGTGTGGATAAAATTTACCCTATAAAATACTCGGGGATATTTCTATAAATCAATCATCGTCATTAACGGTGTAACCCGACAATCACTAACAGGGAGTGATACTGAAATTTCAAAATCGGAATGAGGTGTCATTGAATTTAGACCTAATTACAAGGGATCTAGATGAAATTTTCCCTTATATCTATACAAATCTATATAATAAAACACATAGCAAGTTGAATTTTATCTCATATACATTTCTCCCCCTAAAACCATCACATCACTTATTTAATATTTGATTAATTTATAATTTAACATAATTTTTATTTCAGATCTATACACGATAGTATAGATCAGTTAAAAAAATTTATCGAATTACATATTTTGAGAAAATTTTGTCAATATCTTTAAGAAAATAATGAGTAAAAATAAATTTTGAATTATTTAATCAAAAAATGAAGGAAAGAAAAATTATTATTTAATATAGTGATATCGATTTTTTAGGACTCGAATTTTTTGTTCTATCGTGCCTTCAGACACGGGTTATGACTAATATATAATAAAGTATAACGATTTTAAATTTTGGAGATAAAGAGCAGTCCAGATCGTTTCGAAATAAAAAAAGTCATCATCCAACGGCTGTCGATATTTCAAACTGTCTCGAGCTATTGACGTCTCAGATCGCTTCGATCCAACATACCATATTAGCTCTTGAAAATTTTTTGCCACTCAAAACTTTTAGTTTCCAAAATTAACATCCCTAAATTTTATTCCCCAACCCAATCAAATCCGGCAATTAAGCGATCTCTCATTGCTCAACTCTGTCTCTCTCTCCCTAAAATACAGATTAGAACTCTTATCATTATTTTCCTGATTTTATTTCCTATGTTAAGGGATCACTTTCTATACTGAGATATTGATTGTCTCTCACACTCTCATCTTTCATGATTCTCTTTCCAAATTAAGACACATGGCTCTCCAAAATTCTATTTTAATGCAGCTGCTCTCCATTTTTACTATTCATATCACACACACATTTTTACTGTACATATATATAGTACAAAGATCGAAGACATACTATATCTACATGTTATATATAGGGAAAATTACATCTAAACACCATGTAGTTGAGTCTAAATTCAATGACAAACCCTATAACAATAACGTTTGTCTCTATCAGTAGATAAAATAATAAATATTTTGTGAAAATACTAAAATTACATTTTATTATGTAAATAGACTAAAATGTCATCAATTTTTTCTCCATTACATATGCGCTAGCCAGCCAACAAACGTAATTTCAATCATTATGTTATCCCAATGAATTTTATCACTCATTTGGTTACATAATCAAGTTTTTATAATTTTTATATTTTTTTATCATAATAATTTTTATAGTTAAAAATGATTTTCCTATAATAAAAATTACAATTGATAAAATCAATGTCAAAATCTCCTCCATTTCTAATTCCTCTGCTATCATATGTCCTCCACAACGTCGCCCGACCGCTCCTCACACATTATACTTCATATATATAATTTAAAATTATTTGATTAAAGAAATAATATTAATTTGATGAAATGAAATATTAAATTAATATAAATAAATGCTAATTTGATAAAATTAAATATCAATTTTGTGTTGATTTAATGAGATGAGATGAAATGTTAATTTAGTTTAAATTAAATAAAGAAAATTAATTTGATAAAATTGAATATTAAATTGATCAAAATAAAGACTAATATAATAGAACTAAAAGAGAGTGCATTGAAATTTCAGAATCAAGAAAGGGTGTTGTTAAAGTTAGGTCTATTTACATGGGGTGTTGTTAAAGTTAAGTTTATTTATAAGGGGTGTGGATAAAATTTACCCTATAAAAATACTCGGGGATATTTTTATAAATCAACAATTACCATTAACGGTGTAACCCGACAATCACTAACAGAGAGTGACAGTGAAATTTCAAAATCGTAAGGAGGTGTCATTGAATTTAGACCTAACTACAGGGGATGTGGATGAAATTTTCTCTTATATTTATACAAATCTATATAATAAAATACATAGGAAGTTGAATTTTATTCCCTATACATTTCCCTCCCCCCCAAAACCATCACATCATTCATTTCTATCACATACTCAACCATTTAATATTTGATTAATTTGTAATTTATTTTTATTTCAGATATTATCTATACACGATAGTATAGATCTGTTAAAAAAAATTATCGAATTACATATTTTGAGAAAATTTTGTCAATATCTTTAAGAAAATAATGGGTAAAAATAAATTTTGAATGATTTAATCAAATAAATGAAGGAAAGAAAAAATATTATTTAATATAGTGATATCGATTTTTTAGGACTCGAATTTTTTGTTCTATCGTGCCTTCAGACACAGGTTATGACTAGTATATATATATATAAATCAATGTGCATTAAAGATAAGAGATTTTGAATTGTTAATACACATGAATCAATGTGCATTAAAGATAAGAGATTTTGAATTAAATGACCATAAAAGGGGTATTTAGGTCTTTGTATCTATGTAGTGTACTTTTTTTCAAGACATTTTTTAATGTGTACTTTTTACCAAATAATTCTAATTAGGTGTACCGGCTTCCAAAAACCCCTTCATTATACGAGCAGGGTGTTAAACACAACTTTAGTCCTAGGCCATCCTGTACTAAGCTTTGAGGTATTTTAGTATATTTCATCCTATGTTGTAAAATTTTTTTTTATTCTATTTTTTTAAACGTTTTCAAGATATTTTCAAAATGTTTCTCTTTTTTATATCACCGAAATAATGGGAAAATTTTAAATTGTACGTATATAATTATACATACACAAGGCATGTACGTATACTTACAAATAAAAAAACAAATAATAAATATAAAAATTCACGGAGCACGACTGCACGAGCTCCATAGAGCGACAATAAGTTCGCGATTCAGATAAGTGTGCTCTCTCTCTCTCTCTCGGACACACTCTTCACTGCATTGCGGCTAGGGTTTCACCAACACCTCTCTACAGATTTTTCTAGGGTTTTGTGGTCGTTGAGACTGTGATAGATCTAGATGGATACGAAGTGGAATTAGGGTTTCGTGGTCGCCTTTCGGAGTTGTGAGCTTTGCGAGCTAGGGTTTTTTGGCTGGAAATGGCGACTGCGAACCCGTTTGATTTGCTCGGCGATGATGATGCCGAGGATCCATCGCAACTGATCGCTGCTCAGCAGCAGAAGATCGTGCCGAAAAAAGCTCCACCTCCGGTCCAGCCGGCTCAGCAGCCGCCCTCCAGACCGGCGTCTAAATTGCCTTCGAAGCCTCTCCCTCCAGCTCAGGCAGGTGAGGTCTCGATTTATTCCTCGGCTATTCTTTAAATTTCCGTCATATAAGTGCAGATATGCATATATGTATGTGTTTGTTGTTGTGAGATTTTTTACTCTTTCTAGACTGGGTTTTGGTTGTGTTTTTACTTGTGTATCGAGCGGTTGTAAATTTGGGGTGTCCTATCTGGAACTGTGCTTTTTCTTTCCACAAATGGTTTATAAAGATAGTACTTTCGATCTGACAAGTATTTACTCTGTGCAGAAAACAATTTTATGGGAGATACCAAAAAAAAAAAAACACTATTTTTAGCTTTAAATGGTATCTGCAAAGAGGATCATGTTGTCAGTTTTTACGCTCTGTAAGAGTGTTATACAATAGCAATATGTACGAGAAGATAACTTTTCAACTACTGCTATCTACAAATTAGATTTACGGTAATCTGATGAGGTGCTTTTATAGTTCAGATGGTATTTATCCCAAGAAAAGAAAAGATAAAATATGAAGTGCGGAATGAAGTTTGAATATTTCACTTGTTAATATTTTATTCTTTTGCTGTGTGATACTGTGTATAATGTTGTAGGATATCATTTCATGGGATGCTTAATACCCTACATCATAGTGACCCCTCAATTATTCATTTATCTCCGATAGCACATTTCTTGTAATTATTGGACCATTAATTGAATAATGCACTGCGGGTCCTTTTTTTATTCCGTCATGGGACATCCATTGAGCTTGTATGAATTAGGTTCCTTGACCATTTTGTTTTCCGTTAGTTGGGCATGTCAGAAAGTTTCTTGAAGACAGCAAGTTGTTGGGGATTTCCTGTGATGTGCTTGTTTAAGGGCCAAATACAGACGAGTAAGACCTTTTTGTAGAGATTTTGGTAGGTTATTTGTCTTCCGCTAGTTTGTTTTTACATATACTAGGGGTGGCTGGTGCAGTCCCCTAATACAAATATGTCTTTCTGAATCACATTTTCAGATTGGATATTGTCATTTGTTGGCTGAGTTGGGGCAAGGAGAATATAGACCTGTTGGTGGAGTTGGATTATGGTTATGATAAGTAGGTTTATCATTTTATGATTGTGGAGATCAGAATTATTTACAGTCGGCCTGTGCTATCTGAGATATTTCAGAAGGTGGTACATTTTCTTAGTTGCAATGTGGTGTACTTGGATCTTATTCTTATCCTGTAACGACTGTCTGCAAGTGATACTATGAGGAAAGGAGGAAAAACACAGGTAGCAAGCAAGCTGTGATACAATATTCCCCTGAACCTCATCCCTGTTAGGTAGATAGTGGTTGATATCATTAGATATTGGAATGTCAAGTTGTCCCAAATATGTTATGGTCGATTTATTATATAGGTGTCTTGATGTTTTGCCGAGAATGGCCTTTTGCTATATTTGTTGGTTGAAGTTTCATGGTGTGACAATCTGAAAAGATATCCACGGAATATTGGTTTGCTTACTCTGGGTTGGCAGGGGAGTGGTGAGTTGTGATAATGGTGGGTTTCGTCAAATCATATTCTAACTTATATTTGTTTTGTTGTTTACAATCTTTTTTTTCCCTAAATTCCACTTTTTCAGAAATATTCTTCGATACTTGTGAAGAAGTTTATGCTGCTCTTCTGTTATGCATTGTACTGAATTTGATGTAATCCTTTAAATATTCTCTTAGTTTCTCTTCACATACACGTTTTTAAATCCTCTTATTTACTTAAGTGTTTGCTTGCTTTGCTTGTTTGTATCTTTGGAGTAGTCAAGGAGGCAAAAGATGAAGCTGTGCGTGGCAGAGGCCGTGGTGGACGTGGATATGGGCGTGGTCGTGGTGGTGGATTCAATAGAGACTTGACCAACAATGAAAATTTATTTGACAACAGTAGATTCACTGGTGGTCAAGGTGCCTCTGAAGAGGCAGATACTGGAAAACCTTCGGAAAGGCGGGGTGGCTATGGTGGCCCACGTGGTCCTTTCCGTGGTGATCGCCGTGGCGGTTTTAGTAATGGAGAAGTGGGGGAGGGGGAACGGGAACGGGAACGGCCTCGTAGTAGGGTATTTGAACGCCACAGTGGAACTGGTCGTGGGTAAATATAATCTGACGAAGTCTTTTTGATGTATCCACGGATTGTATATGCATATCTACTGGTCATATATCATGCATTTTTTTTTGGTTTATGACATTTATGTTTTCAACTGTATTAATCCTGTGCACAGATATGAGTCCAAACGGGATGGTGCTGGTCGAGGAAACTGGGGAACTCAAACTGATGAACTAGCTCAGTGAGTATTTCTTGGCACCTGCTGCTATAAAATATTTGAGATCCTTATGGCATAGGTTTTGTTTGAAGCTTTACTTGTGTTTTTATTTGTGTGTATCTCAGACTGATGAACTAGCTTAGTGAGTATTTCTTGGCACCTGCTGCTATACAAATTTTGAGACCTTTATGGCATAGGTTTTGGTTGAAAGATGCTTTTCTTGTGTTTTTATTTGTGTGTCAGTAGATTAATACTTTCTTCATCTTATTTGGTTTATCTAGGGTGACTGAGGAAGCTGTCAATGAAGGTGACAAAAAATTGGGCGCTGAGAAGCCCTTGGTGGAGGAAGATGCAACAGATGGCAACAAGGAGAATCCTATGAATGAACCTGAAGAAAAGGAACCTGAGGATAAGGTGAATGTCTGCAACTATTGTATTGGATATTTCTTGTTGATAGATAGTCATTTTTCATCGGTTTGCTGTGTTCAATAAATAAGTTGATAGTATTTACTGCCACATCTTCCCTAACCAGTTGTTATATCCTCTTTTATGTGTTTTTGATGGTCATTGTTGAGCAAATAATAAATATAACCTTACTCCCATCTTGGTGGGGAAAAAAATTATTATTTTTTCTGCTTGTGCTTAATTGGATTGGGTCATGTGAACTGGTGCATGGAAACATTTACAACTATTGATTATTTCCAAGTTAGTCTTACTGTAACTTTCTGGACATTTTGTAATTCTAGTTGTCAGTGGTAAGGCTTGGCTAAAGTATGAATTTTGATTCTCTGCTGGTTAGTTTCGTGACTCAAAATTTCAATGTTTGTGCTTCCTTGATATTATCTTGTGATCCATTTCTTGTTCATAGTGAGGTATTTATCTTTTGATGCATCGAGTCACTGCCATATTTTTTCAACTGGGACCTCCTTTGTGCTCCTGTTGCTTCCGTCTCATATGACAATTGCATTGTTGCTTTTAGAATTTAGATTTAAGAATAGTTTTGATTCTCCTTACCCAATTCTAGATTTAGAATTTAGAGACAGGTCAAAGGATAGAATAAGACGTGTGACAATGCAATGACTTGCAGTAACAAGGTTGGAGGGAACACAGGATGGTTAATTTAAAAGGGGTGTGACTATATGGCAGCCCTGGTTTTGACGTGTATTGTAGAAGGGAAACAGAGAAACAAAAGAAATAGAGGAAGGAGATGACCCGGGAGGAGGGTGAGAAGGGAGATGAAAGTAATGTTATTTGATTTGGATATGTGGAAATGTAAAAGTATTGTCATACACTTACGTGTGAGAAGGGAGATCAAAGTAATGTTATTTGATTTGGATATGTGGAAATGTAAAAGTATTGTCATCCACTTACGTGTAAGAATTATATGATGATTTCCATCAAAGATCACTGTTTGTGTGATCCAACCATTAAGAGAGAGAAGAGGGGGGGGGGGGGGGGGAGCTCGTGGCTCTTGTTGAGAGAGGACCCCATTTGTAGCCGTATTCTTTATCAAAACCATCATGTTGAAATTTGGAAATGAGGCTTCTTATTCTGTCTCTGGAATTCCTTCTTGATGTGATCAAGTATCCCTGCTAAAACTGTTTCCTACATTGTGTAAGAACATCATAGCAAGAGCTTCGGCTATTCGAAATACTGAGTTCTCTCCTATAGAATATCATCATTGAACTTGAGATCCTTTTTACAAGAGCTCTGGCAAATGCTAAATAGTCTCTTGTGGAAGCAATTAAATATATCCAGCTCTTTTGGGTTCTAACACACGAGCTTTTTAATATGATCATGACATTAGTTTTTGGAAAAAAAGTGTACTCAAACGACATGAATTTAATAAGTACCATGGAGACTTGGTTCCATGTTCATTGTGCTAGTACTTTATATTTGCTTCTGTTGACTATTACTTGAGAATGTAGGAGATGACTCTTGAGGAGTATGAGAAGGTGCTCGAAGAGAAGAGGAAGGCTCTGCAGACTCTTAAAACCGAGGAAAGGAAGGTTGATGTTAAGGTGTTTGAATCCATGCAACAACTTTCAAACAAGAAGAACAATGAAGATGTCTTCATCAAATTGGTAAAATCCCCCAACACTCCTTGGAAATTTCTACATGCTTGTCACAGACTCAGAGATTTACTTTGTACTGTTATATGATTATCATATGTTTATACTTGTTACGAGATTATTGAGGTATTAATTGTACTACATTTCATTTGTGTAAAGGGATCTGACAAGGATAAGCGTGCTGAGAAGGAAGAGAAATCCAAGAAGGTATTGCTACTTTTCCTGCCCTTGAAATCATTACATGCATAATTATGTATGCTTGGCATGCCTGGATACTCCAGGAACTCAATCAGATCTTGTAATCAAATTCCTTTGTTGTGACCTTCAGTGGGCATTCCTTTCCCGTATATTTGAAAATCACTGTTTGTGTCTGTTTTTTCTGCCTCGCGGCTAATCTTCCTTTCCCTCTCTACATTTGTGTTCATGGTTCTTCCTTTGTAGAGAAGCTCTTGCCCACAGGTGATGTAAATCACAAAGGGCACTGAAAGTCAATGTTTGAATGTTATGCTTGCATAATGTAGTCTGCTTCTCATTCTAGCAAAGTATTTGTCGTGTATTTGTCTAGTTTAGGTTGCTCCTTGATTTTCATGGCATGATACATGTTTTCGAGGAAATTTGGACAAGGCTTGCAGAAAAATACCCTTTTAAATTTCTGGACCTTTCTTTTGATTCAAATATGTTATTAGTGGTGGCCTGCTTAAATATGCATTTGTCTACCAAACAAACAAACTCCTCTCTTCCCCTGTGCACCCTGGCCCAAGAGAGGGGGAAAAAAATCTATCCCCACATGAAAAATCCCCAGGGAATGGGTTATTTCCTCTCACTTGTTTGGATCATCAATGCTGCCTATATTTGAGAAGTGCTTACATGTGCAAGTTCCCAGCATTACTTCTGCTTGGTTTCCATTCAAATCCTACTTGGGGATATTTGATTAAATGTGAAATTTTGAACGCAAATGAAAGGGTTCACTGTTAATAGTAGGCAATCTGTTACGTTCTCTGTGTGTTTCTGTTGCATATCACTTCTGTTCTGTGAGATTTGAAATTCATTTTCAATACCTCGAAGGTTGGTTCAGGATAATCCTTAGTTGCATAGACCGGGGATTACTTACAAATGGGCGACTAAGATTTTGAAGAGGAACTTTTACCACCATTCACAGCCATCAATTCTCTGGAAAGTTCACAATCTCCGTGAGCAAACATATTAATGATGAGATACACATTTTTGTTAGGAACAAATATTTGTACTTGCATTGCTGTTCTGTCCAAGTCTGTGCACAAGTGTTTCTAATAACAATTTTAAGACTCCTATTTCTCTATCTTTCTGCCTTTCTCAACAGCCAAATGGAGCCTGAAATATTTTTCATTTCTTTTTCTGTTGCTTTTGAGGAGCATGCTGTTAAATTCATATAGGCATGCCTGTCAATGCTTTTCCTATCGCAACTTGCCCCATGCTGTTCCTTTTAAATTATGATTTTACCCCTGCAGCAATGGAGTTTGATGCTCTATTCCCCTGGATTTCCTGTTATGATTTTGCTGGGGGGTAGTTGTGGTTGGTAATAGACCTAGAACCAACGTGTTTAGCAAAATCAACTCTAAAAAAAGCCAGCAAGAGAGGCAAGTATCTCTCTTGCTATATTTTTTCACAGCAACAAGGTATTTTTAGACCAGTTGGTTTTGCTTTATTCAAGTGCTCGTAATTAAATCGACACAATTTAGTTGTGTTTTTTGAAATAAAATTCAAACTTACTTTTTACTTTTTCTTTCTTTGGCTATTCCAGTCTGTCCACATCAATGAGTTCTTGAAGCCTGCGGAAGGCGAATGGCACTACAGTCCTGGTGGTCGTGGGCGTGGACGTGGACGTGGTGGCAGAGGAGGTTACAGTGGAGGTGGCAGAATGAGCAATGTGGAAGCCGCCCCTTCCATTGAAGATCAAGGGCAGTTCCCAACCTTAGGTTCCAAGTGAGATCCTCTCTTGTCCTGCGATTGTTTCTTGTTTGAGTGAGAGGAAATTAACATGAATAATGAAGTTTTCTGACTCAAAAAAGTCCCTCAAATATGTTAACTGTAAATTTTGTTTTTCTTCGTATGTTCCCTTGGTATTTTTTTCCCGTCTACTAAATGCTGTGTCGTCGCTGTTTTAAGATTTTGGGGCATATGAAACAATCAATTTATGACTTGAAATATTAGTTGCTCACTTTCGTTCTGGGATGGGTTGAAGGCATTTGAGTTATTTCTTGTTGAGACTTGGTGATGTTTGACGAATGGATATGCTGTTCAAGTACGGACGGGTGGGATATCATGCCAATAGAAACACTAAGCAGGTTTTACTTAGCTAGAATGTGTGCCATTATCTTTTTTTATTTTAGTGCTTATTGATTGGCACGAGTTTTTAGCGTGCTGTTTTGATTTGTTCTTGTTGCTAGGACAGTAGGCTGAGGGCATGTCTTTTATTTCGTTGCATTTAAATTTCAAATTAGAAACCAAAAGATCCGTGTAGTTGGTATGCTTCCTTTTCCTTTGAATGATGCTGGAATTTGCATTTTGTAAGTTGAGTAACTAGCCAATGATTCGGCTGCCTTGAGAATGATGCTGAGGGTGAATGTTTGGTTGTCATCATCCTAGTCCTCCTTCCAACCAAAAAAAGTGCGGAATTTTATTTTTAAATGGGTCGGGTGTTGGTTGAGCAAATTTTAACACGTGCCAATAGCTGGGTTGACTGGTTCCACGGTTCTGTTATGTACATGAATTGGTTTTCGTAATTGGATGATAATTTCACGAGTCGTTCAAGACATACTATCACCGTTGAATTTTATTTTTAAATGGGTCGGGTGTTGGTTGAGCAAATTTTAACACGTGCCGATAGCTGGGTTGACTGGTTCCACGGTTCTGTTATGTACATCAATTGGTTTTCGTAATTGGATGATAATTTCACGAGTCGTTCAAGACATACTATCACCGTTACAGTGACTATGTGCTCATGACAGATCTTCCATAGCTCCCAAAAAGGAAAAAGAAGACATAGAAAAGGTCACATGAGTCTCATAATTTGGGCATAACCCACTCTTGCAATTGTCCCATGTGACCACAGAATTTCTCCAGTACGCCTGCTTTAACAAGCAAATGCAGGGATTGATAGACATTACTCGATCCTGGAAGCAGTGTTGTTATGTTATAGACGTATAAATTGATTGAAGAAATTGTGGACGTGATTCACGAGTATGTTGTGAACTTAAAAGAGTTGGAGAACAGAACAAACAATCAAAGTTCACATTCTTGATTTGCACAGCCCTTTCCATCAACAAATATACGAGAATGAATCGTGGGTTGTAAAGATCTTTCAAGAACCACTAAAACAAATCTTAATGAAACTGGAGCGGAGAGTACTTGCACATGCCATGTATTGGAAGATCGTAATGACTATGCGTACTTTCTGATCACGAAGAGCAGCAGCCACTACTCTGCCCGACAGGCTGTCCGCGGATATTCACTGTTGGAGGCTTGGCATTGTTCATGGCTGGTTGGCTTGCCATCCTGCACTCAGAAGAACATTAAGGGCATGAAGCAGTAGTAGAAAAGGATAACCACCGAGACTCGGAATTACTCGGGGTTAAAAAACCTTAACATTAGTAATAGAGCAGGGTAACCCAAACATAACAAATATTTGGTTGGGCTCTGCAATGGGATTCTGCAGGAAGCATGGTTCAAGAAAATTGAGCACGGTAGCGATAGATTGTGGAGTTGAATAACCAGTTCACTCAAACACAATAAACTTCAATAAAACTCATGAAAGGTAACTTCTAATGCTAATGGCAGTAAACAACAGGGGAAATTTGTAGGCAGATTCAAGATTTATTGCTAAAAGTTAGTTGCAAAAGCATGTTTCTTTAGAGTTTTCGCTGACATTTATCCAAGAATTTTGGAAAGTTTCTTCCGACTTTTCCTGTATTTTCATAACGAAACCAGAGTGATTCCAAACAATACCTGTCAAACTTCCAACAGCTTAAAACACAAGATACGAAAAAAAAAATATCCCCCACACAAACAAAAAAAACACATCAGAATGTTTGCTGGCAAACTAACTATTATACCTAGTTGATTTATTTCCCTTTTCATGTTGAAAAATCATTTGTATGAGATGTGTTTGGCAGGTCTGACTTCAGTCCTCCATCTCAATTCTCAACTAATCAATTCAAACATTTAAGCCCAATGATAGATAAATTGCAGTAGACATCATCTGAAATCGCATACTCTTATCATAAGTACCATCTTCTCTTCCTCGAGTTTCTAAACCTAGATCAAAATAATTCCACACAACCTCGAAAAAACCAAACGATAGGACAAAGTACAAGATGAAGGGTGAAACCATGGACATGGGGCACACCACATCAAGTAAATACCTCCCATTGACCTCTTCAAAAAGCATTTAACTGAGTCCTCTGAGAAGGTAGGTGGTATCCATGCTATCAACTTATCTATGTATCGTCCAAGGGCCCAAATCAAATTTCATGTCAAACCAATGAGGAGGTTCTTCCTCATTAAAACACCTTCTAGATATCCAAAACATTCATACTAATTAATATAACTGATGAGCATATGATACCTACCTATTTTTTATCTCAGCAGCCATGGCCATGAAAGCCTGCTCAACATTAGTAGCATCTTTTGCGCTGGTTTCCATGAATGGAATGCCAATTTCATCAGCAAATGCCTACAAGAAATTAAATGAAGACAAAACTAAGCTATCAGATTACTCACTAAATTAATGTAACTCTACAAACAATAACAGAAGATTTTCATTAGTCGGGGAACTTGTTTACCTTGGCTGTTTCATATGACACAACTTTATTTGCTGTGAGATCACACTTGTTCCCCACAAGAAGTTTGTTGACATTTTCACTGGCATAGCGATCGATTTCATTCAGCCACTGCTTGACATTATTGAAGCTCTCTTGGTCCGTCACATCATAAACCACCTATTAGAAAAGCCAACCCAGAAGAGATTAGTTGACAGAGCTGAGAACAAACATGGGATAGAAAACAATATTCACAATGAGAAACAGAGTACGTTACTCACTATAATACCGTGTGCCCCACGATAATAGCTGCTAGTGATCGTTCTAAAACGCTCTTGTCCAGCAGTATCCCACTGTGCATATTTTCAGAAAAGAAAATTGGTACTACATTCCCATTAAGAAAACAGAACCAACCTTGCAATGATCACACATATCTAAGCAAAACCGGACTAAGAAATGATGATGAGCACATCAATTGAATCAGATTATACTCTGAAAAGTTCAAAAAAAAAAAAAAACTCTGAAAACTACCAAGAATAATATTTAACCCAACTGAAAATACCTAATTTCCTACCTGCAAACAACACACACCTATCAGATAGGGGAGGGAATCTTATCACAAATTTGTTTATAGAGAACATTTAATTAAACAATTAGACAGTACCAAAGGTTATACTACGATGCAAGCAAGACCTTACAATTTGAAGTTTGATAGTCTTCCCGTCTTGTTCCACGGTGCGTATTTTCTACATAACAATCCATGATCAAAACAAAAAGGGCTATAACTGCTAAAGTAACTTCAACTAGTTGCTTACAGTAAACCATTTACTTACGAAATCAACTCCAATGGTGCTTATGTAACTCTCCAAATATGAATCATCCTGTATCAAAATAAGAAAGGAACCCAAGAAATAGGTCAGGGCTTCATGAGTACAAAAGTTTCCAGAACCAGTAAGAATCCACAAACTGCATAAGCTTCAAGGCATTAAAAAGGCACCATCAATGAGACAACTACATCAACAAAAGCAGTTGCATATGCATGAGATATTCACATTTGTTTGTAAAACACATACACATGGAATGGAACTCATATTGCAAATAGTGGTTCCCAACAGGAATATTTTGCCATCAAACTATTTACACTACTGAAAAGCACATAGTCAGTGCAAAGCAGAAAATAGAATAGACATGGCATACTGAGAGTATTAAGCCAAACTTCCATTGGGGCAGCCAAGGGCAACCTCAAGCAATGGGATCTCGTCTCACAACACCATTTCTAACTTAAAACTAAAGAAGTCTCGGTTATTGTCATCAGAATAAGGAAATAATATGATAAATTTGAGTTCTTTTTGGAAAATTGCACTACAAGTGCTGCCTGTCACTGACTCATAAAAATTGGAGCCAGGAAACTGAGACATTGAGCTTTTCCAAATCACAAAAATTGGTGTTTTCAAGTAATATTGTGATATTCAGCTCTTTCAAATCATTAAGGTGATTTAAAGTAAACTGTGACATCTATCCACCACAATCTACTCACAATTGCCAAGTGACTAGAATCTTATAATGATTTATGCAGGCAGGAAAATTATGCACACAAAGAATCTACAATTCCATGGTCAACAACTAAATCCTCAGTTTGATGTTTGCTTTTTAGCAACTTTTCATCCAAAAGATAAAATGCACCATAATTTGTTCCCCAACACAAGAAACATAATCGATAGATCACATAACCCAGAACTAATTCTAAATAGCATAGATTTAGTCCTTAATTTTAGAAGTACAGATGCGGTCCACGTTGCATTTCCAGCTCCAGCTATGAACAGAAGCTGGAACAAGGGGGTAAACAACGATTAATTCCCTGAAAAACTTACAGCAAATCTTAGGAGAAGACATGATTTTCCGACACCAGAATCTCCAATTAGCAAAAGCTTAAACAAGTAGTCGCTGCAAAAGAGAGCAAACATTGATATTATTGGGAAACTTTGGCTGCAAAAGTTCAAATATATGACTGTTCAATTCCAAATCTCCTCCCCAATGTACAAAGACAAAAAAAGACCAAAAGAAAGAAGGAAAGATTAACCATTTTATTATAAATAGATTACAAACAATCATTCAAAATCAACGCCATCCATGTTAACACTTTGCAAATATTTTCTCTCTCCAGTAACATGATTTATAGGTAAAGTAGGATCTGGTTTGCTCAATATGATTGATAACCATCGACTAGATTCTAACCAGTGCTAATCCAACATGCTGGACCAACATTTCCATTATTCAGTTTAGTGGGAATGTGGGACATAAAATACAGACCTAAAGAATATAAATAATTATACATTTAAATAATATCAACACATTTCACTCTTATTTGCAGTCTCCGGATAGCTGGGCCACACTTTGAAATCATTGCAATTCTCATTCAGTTTCAATAGTCACTGCAATAGCATTTACAGCAACTTCCACATATCCTGGGTATTTTCTAAAAGACATTTGAGCTTCCTTCCGGCTTAAATTTACTCTATGGTGCTAACACATACATAATCTGTAGAATCAGATAGAGCAAACAAAACTAAGACATCAAACACAAGATAGCATCAACGGAAGGCCATTGTGCATTTGCACTGAAATCTGGAAAATGAGCCACTGTATTCAAAAAAATATCAGAAAAGGGCAACACCAAAACCCCAAATACTGTGCATGTCTTCCTAGACTGCCGCAACACCCTCAATATTTAAAAGAGATCACCAATATTATCAACATGAACAATAATCCATGAGCAGAACAACATACCCACACTTCCTCACATTTTTTTCAAAATCTCAATACTTCTATTTTGTTTTCCTAATTTCCTAAACAATGCCACATCTTCCATATGAACAATTTAAAAACAATACAACCTTGTGACCACGCAAATATCATCAATTCACACTAAAATTAACTCAATTGGCATCGAACTTTGCCAATTAATGCTAAACCTCGATTAAAGGATCTAAAACAAAAACTCCAAAATCTGGGGTTTACACACCAGATCAAGAATCAGACTTCAAACAAAGCACCAATCTAATCATTATCAACATTATATAATGATGATTTACAAACGTGAAATAAATAATTCCATGCATAATATACGTTACTACCAGAAAGCTGATCAATAATTTATGAGACCTAATTACGATTCTAACATAATTCGGGAGAAGGGATAAATGGAACTTACTAGTCGGGATTCATGGTCGTGATTGCGACTGAGTAAGGTGAAGGACGCCGGATATTGATGGGTTTTCCGGCGATAAACAACCAAAAACAGACGGATCTTCGCCGGTGACGTCCGCGGAGAGAGAGAGAGAGAGAATGGGACCTTCGGAAACTCAATAGAACATGTCGAAAAGATTATAAAATCAAAAAACTATTATTGATAAACAAAATAATGTGATAAATTGTAATTTCTCACATTTATTAGATTAATATTAATATAGATTTAATTTAATAAATTAAATCTAGATAAAATTATACATAACTAAATTTAAAAGAACTATGATTTCATACTTTAAATCTATACTACTTCGAAAAATTCATAATCTATACTATTAAATTTTAATAAAACCACGGGGCGTGGTTTGATTCTTTTTTTTATTAATAGTTATAAATAAATAATTATAATTTTATTACTACAAATTGAAAACAGCCCACCCAATCTACAATGGATATGGCCTATTAGATGTTGGCCAACTTGAAAACAGCCCACCCAAATCTATTTATGGATCTGGACTACTTTATGTGGGCCAACTTGAAAATAGCCCAACCAAATCCATTTCCTTTAGACTCCGTTTGGTTAAGAAGAAAAAAATGATGGAAAATGAAAATGATAGAAAGTGAAGTGAAAGAAAAAAAAAAATATAAAATATATTTTCATGCATGTATTTAGTTAGAATGAAAAATTTATGAGAAAGTTTTAAAGAAATTTCATTCTACTATTTGAAAGAAAGTAAAGTTATAAGAAATTTTGTATAATTGTCTAAATTACCTTTAATTATATTAAATCGGTATAAAAAAGAAAAAAAATATGTAATTATAATTGAAAGTTAATTTTTTTTTTAAAAATACTTGAAACCAAAGTCTAAGACAATCACCAACACGAAAGTTTTTGGGCCAAATTATATAATTAATCAAATCCACACCAAAATTTTTTAAAATTAATAACTAATAAAATATTTTAAGAAAAATAAGGGTAAAATAAGAAATTAGTTATAGATAACAACTTTCTTGTGTTTTTTACAAGAAAAAAAAAGTTGGCTATTTGTGAGAAAATTCAAGCATAAAAGAAAATTATTTTTTCTATTATTTTTTTTTTTTTCATGCTAACCAAACATATGAAAATTTTAAAAAAATTCTCTTTCTTGCATTTTCCACTATTCTCCAGTTAAACAAACGAACTCTTATCGAAAAGAAACCCGTCTAATCACTACCCTTGCATTAGAGAGCACCACCATTTGTACTGGTAGATAGTCATCACACCCCTCACCACCAATACATTTTTTTCTTTAATTTTCTTCTTAATGGATCATGCACTATCAATGAGTGAGGGGTCCACTTATATATAATAGATCCCACATAAATACATAATAAATGATCTGTCAAAAAGAAAATTGAAGAAAAAATGTATTTGAGGAGATCTCAATCCGTCACCACTTAGGGATGCAACTTGGTTGAATTAATAAAAACCTGACTTAAAATATTAAATATTTGAACAGATCTTTCTAGTACTCCAATTGCAAAAAAAAAAACAAAAACTCAACACGATTTAAGTTATGACAATACTTGAGTTTGAGACTAGGATTTTTGAGACTCAACCTGAGTCCACTATTTCGGAGTTCAACCCAAATTAAACATGAATTTCACTTTGATTATTAGAAAGAGCGGGACTTTACTTATTCAGAGGGGATGAAAGACAAATAAAGGGATCAAGGGAGTTTTATGATCAAAGAAAGAGAAGGGGCGTGGTTGGTGTGTCACTAGGTCGATGGGGGAACCCGTACGAAAGGGGACGATCCGTCGAATTCATAGGAGCAAACAAACCATTTTTTTTTTCAGCCTATCGAAAACTTGAAATGCATAGGCAATACTCGAGTTGGGGAGTTCGGGTTGAACTCGATTTTTGTTTTAATTCGGGTTTAATATGATATAACTTGGATTGAATTTGAATTGATTTATGCAATAAGCAATGTAAGCCAAGTTGCATCCCCAACCACCAAATAACTAGTATATTCTAATGATGATAAAGTATAGGGAGGTCGGCGGAAAGACTCGCCAATCCAAATATTTTTTAAAATCCCTCCGACTAAACTAGGATTATTCATGAATTCTCCCAGACGATATGGACTAGTTCAAAGAAAACCCAATCCTCTAGACTCAGCTGACTTTTTTAATCTATCTTTTATTTCTACAAACACGCCTAACTTATATCGTACCAACAATTAATTTTAATGGGATCAATCAAGTTATAACAAAAGAATGTTCCAAACGATCCTAAAAAGTTAGGATCAATCTCAAATAACTCCACTTATAATTTCAACATGTTCCATTGCAACATAACTTTTAATCCTAAGAGGTAGTTCAAGTGATAACAAGGACGAGTTATAAATTCAGAAGTCCTGAGTTTGAATCTTAACAATTCTTTAGGGTCAGGCTATAAATAATTTATCCCTCATAAATATTTTAGTTGTGTGCGTAAGTTGACTTGTACACCTCTGACCGTTGCTCTAAGAAAAAAACATAACTCTTATTGTATAACTAATTATTTCCCGTGCCTGAAGGCACAAAATAATAAAAAAATTGTTAACAATAAATATTTTTGTAGTCGCATCCAAAATCAATTTACAAAGATAGAGGAGAGAGAAAGGAATTTAAGCACCAGTTATAATAGGGGTGAGCGGTAGTAGTGATGGTAGTGGGAGACGGTGATGGCTGTGGTGGATGATGACGACCGTGGTGGTGGTGGCAATCGTGATGGTGGTGAGGCAACGGTGATTGTGGTTGGTAGTGGTGGTGGTGGGGTGACGACGGTGGTGGGTGGCAGTCGGCAACGGGTGATGGAGATGGTGGTGGTGGTGGTTGTGGCAGAGATGGTGGTGGGGTGATAGCAATGATGGTGGTATTGATGATGGTGGTGGCGGTGGCGGTGGTGGGGCAGCGGCAGCGGCAACGATAGTGGTTGTGGCAGAGGTGATGGTGGGGTGGCGGCGATAGTAGTAATAGTGGTAGGAGTTGGGCGGAGGCGATGGTGGTAGGGTGGCGACAGCAATAATGGTGGTGGTGGTAGGTAGGATGGGGGCAACAGTGGTGGTGGGGCGACGATGGTGGTGGGGGTGGCGACGGTGACGGTGGTGGTAGGATGGCGGCAACGGTGGTGGTAGTGGTGGGGCGGTGGTGGTGGTGGTGGTGGTGGTGGTGGTGAGACAGTTTCAAACACTATTTTGTTTTTTTTAAGTGCTTATGAGAAACACTTTTGAAAAGTCACCTCAAACACACCTTTAGGAAACCTATTTTCCCTATTAATTTGAGGAGTTAATATTAACTGTCAGTCTGTCAGATTAACTTTAAAATAAAATTTAAAACGATCTAGACCGCAAAAAGTAAAAATCATTTTGTTTATCTTTTAAAATTTGAATTATATTGTACTTTATTATATAGGTAATTTAAATACAAAATCAAAAAATAATATTTTGGTACGATAGTTTCAACTAATATATAGTTTTCCCCAACCTTAAAAAGGACCAAATTTTATATATAGGCTGGCCGGCCCTCGCTCAACATCACCCTTGTTACCAACTACATATTTTGTACGCCTCTTTGTGGACCAATGTCACTTTTATCTCTCTTTTTTTTTTATTTATTAATTTTATGATTTCTCATAGCAATCAAAATGAAGCATTTGGCAGAGAGGAGGTATATTTGGATCTCCAATTGTGTTCAAATGGGAAATCGCTAAACCATTTTCTGAGAGTGGTGGTAGATTATCAGTTTATTATGTTTTCAGGTCTTTTGTTACATGTATCTAATGTTAGGTAAGTAATTGTGTGTTAATTTGTGCGTGTCTAGTGTCAAAGAACAAAACGGGTAAAAGATAGAGGTGGAGGTGAATATAAGTCTAATCGGGTTAGGGTAGCGCACTTTCTCATATGTCTCTGAACCTATATATGCACACATATTGTATACATGTACTAGTTATTGCATGTGCCTGAAGGCACAAAATAATAAAAAATAGTAAACAATAAACATATTTGTATTCATATCCAAAATCAAATCACAAACATAGAGGAGAGATAAATGAATTTAAGCATCAGTTGTAGTGGGGGTGAGAGGTGGTGGTGGTAGAAGACGGTGATGATTGTGGTGGGTGGCAATGACAGTGGTGGCGGCGGCGACAATGGTGGTGGTGGCGGCGGTAGTGGTGGTGGGGGTGGTGGTGGTAGAGGTGGTGGTGGGACGGTTTCAAACACTATTTTTTTTTAAAGTAATTATGAGAAATAATTTCTAGAAGTACTTTTAAAAAATCACTTCAAACACAGCCTTAGAGACCTATTTTTCCTATTAAATTTAGGGTGTTAATATTAGCCGTTAGATTAACTTTAAAGTAAAATTTAAAGCGATCTGAACCGCGAAAAGCAAAAGTCATTTTGTTTATCTTTTGAAATTTGAATTGTAAGCTACTTTATTATATAGATGTGTTTTTGTATAGATACACATTTTTATGGGGATCGATCGATATTGTTGTTTCATCAACAAAACTTATAGGGGTGTCAGTGTCATTTCAAAAGAATAAAAAGGGTGTCCCAATAATTAGAACAGTTTATAAGGGATGTGATTGTGTATTTTTTTTAATTATCAGACAAAATTTCATGAAATCACTCAATTTTTTCATATACTTTGACAATTTGACTAGATTGTTTCATCATACATGACCTTGGCCGGTCATAATAAAATGTTAGGACCATGATGAAAATAGCAAAACAAACCCATTTCAATGTTTTTTTTTTTTATCTTTATAAAAAAAAATATACACACGATGATGTATAGAGATAGATCTAATTTATTTCTAACGAGAAAGAAGAACATAATCACGAGTGTGGAGATATACAACTTCTAAATCACTTGGACAAACACACCTTCCCCAATTGATTGCTTGTTTCAACTAGTGGGGTTTATCTTTGCAAAGAAAGGCAATTGCTCAAGGCATGCAAGTTATTTTCGGTCATCGTAATGAGAATCATCTCAATCACGTGTTTTTTAGACTCGTGATTGTAACATAAAATTTTATATACACATAATAATCTGTAAATCACGTATATCGATCAATCCCGACTTTATATCGTCAAAGATACTCAAACTTAGAATTATGCGGATTATATCTCATCTGTTGTTGGTGGCATGCATGCTTATTTCAAGCAGATGGTGACCATGGTATTTTTCAAATGAAAATAAGCTTTGGCAAGGCTTTTGATTTAACATAAATTCTTTCTAAAATTAACTGAGATTCTGGTCCGGCCAAAGGCACCTATCCACGTCGGGATTAGGGTATTCATAAGAAATAAATCCCTCATGGCCTTGCCCCAATGGATTGCTAAGATTCGAATTCAGGACGTCTGAATTTACAGATCGTTCCTGTTACCGCTTACACTACTCATTAAGATAATCGAGATGCGCATAAACTGGATCGGACACACATGAGCATTGAACCAAAATAAACCTAACTGAGATTCCACCAAGGTTGGTGAAGTGTTGACCCTAAATACGTATTTGATTTGGCTTCCATCAATTGCCTTAGTCAATTATCAGCATCATTTTTAATTCGAATCCCAACTGTCCCTTAGAAAGTTTATGCTTATTCTACTCATAAAACTAGTGCATGCTTAAACGACCCAACAACTACGGTTTACCATATTGTGTCATCCCTCTATCTGATAAAGAAATCTACCCAATTTTATACTTTTTCTTATGTCGTGTTTTAAATTATTGGTTTGAGTTTCATATCGGTTCAATCTTATCTTCTATTCGAATTTTTACTATAAATCTTGATAAAAAAGAAATTTTGCACGGTTATGAAGAACGTCGTAGGGTAACTCATACTTAAACCTCTCAACGATACCCTTATTTTACATTTCTCCAACGTTACACACTTATTTATATTGTACGTTAAGCTATTAGTTTGAGTTTCACATGGATCCAATCGTTGAATTATGTCCAATTTTTTGCTACAAATTCAAGACATAAATGAAATTTCACGTTGTTGAGGTGGGAAAGATCAGATCTCCTAGCGTTGTGAGATCTCATTTTTTCCTAAATTTGTTGTGAAAAATTGAACAAAAGTCAATGATTGGAACGACGTAAAACTTAAATCAATATTTTAAGGCCCAATATGAAAAAACGAAAAATTTGAAAGAAGTGAATGAGCGGCATAATTTAGGGGTCTAAGTGTAACTTTCTATTTGGCATGAATATTACTTTTACGAGTTTTGATTGTAAATCGATTGACCAGTTAAACTCGTTTAATAAATGGATAAAAACGAGTCTGTTTAATATTGTTTATATATGATACAAATCCGCAGACACAACGTATTGTAACTCCTGCCAAAAAAAAAAAAAAAACAAAGGGATTAGAAGTCAATGCATGACAATCATTTTCTAAGAGAAGGAAGACAATATCAATGAAATGACAAAGAGAGAGGTGGGATCATGCTAACCTAATCTCAGCACGATCATATTTCTTATCTAAATGTTAGGTGGCAAAGATTAAAATTTGTATATAAAATGAAAGATGTGGTGAAAGTAGGACCTGTCCACAGAGATTCATCTGTCTTTCTCAGCTTTTCTTTTTTGTAATGTGATTTTTTTTTTCATTATAGATTTGGAAGGATTAAATTGTATATGGTCTCAAATAAATTGTTTTTGGAACTTGAATTCGTGATGTCCAGTTTTTTTATTTTTGTTAAGAGTATTCGGGTCAATTTACGTGCACCTTGAATAATCTCTTCTCCGGTCTAGTCAAAAGTAGGTCATCCATGCCGAGACTAGAATGTTCATGAGCAATAAATATCTTATGGTATGACCCTAATGAGTTATTAAAATTCGAATTGAAGACGTTTAAATTTATAATTCATCTTTGTTATCCTTTGAAACAACCTTGAGGTTGTGATACCCACAGCTCACAATGGAAGAATATCAGCATTTTGTTGCAAAAGTCAATGCTTTTGTGTGTGTGTGTGTGTGTGTGTGTGTGTGTGAGAGAGAGAGAGAGAGAAAAGTCCTAATGCATTAGGTGGAGATGGGAAGGGAGGAACTAAACTACAATAGAACTAATCTCAGACAGAAACAACTGACATGAAAACAAAGCTGGTGTTGGAAGTAACTACTTATTTTATATTGGTTTTCAAGGGGTAATATTTCGGTCCCAAAGGAGGTATGATACTAAAAAATTGAACCGTTTTTAGTCAAAATATTAATTTTTTAGGACCGATCTTGTAATATTGTGAGTGATCTTAACAACTTTCATTTAATCCAAGAGCTAGTTCAAGTAGTAACAGAGACGAGATTAGTCAACCCTTTGGTACTAAGGTAAGAGAGATTTATCCTTCATGAATTCTCTAATCCCGGCGTAGATGATCTGTCTTTGATCGAATCGGAGAGAAAATTAGTCGAGAAGTGCTCGTAAACTAGTCCAAACATCATTGACCGTTAAACCAAAAAAAAAAACCCACTCTCATTTTTTTATAACTTGACCAAAAAAAATGTATCTTAACCCAAAATTAATAAATCTTATGGAACTACAAATAACTTTTTTTTGGATAAAGTACCGGAAATAACTTTTCGATACTGTAATCTTGTTCTGTCTTAAAACAACGCAGTCTTAGTATATATACTAAACTTTTTTCGCTGCGGATTCGAAAGATGGACAAATAAATATTCAATTTTACCTATGTACGTAGAGAAACTGTTTCCGTGCTTTGAGCACAATAATTTAGATCGTTGTTAGTCTTCATTTCTAAATTATATTATTTCAGTAGGTAGGCATTCTTTCTAAATTATATTTATTCCTCAGTTGGTCTATATAACATGCTCTGTGAACCATCTCCCACATTCGTACCTCTTCTGCATTCTTGATCTCACCAGAAACCTTTCAGACATGGCCATGGCAGCTGCTTTCCTTCTTCTCCTTCTCGCCGCCCCGGCAGTCTATGCTGTGCAGCACACTGTTGGAGGCAGTTCAGGCTGGAACACCGGTTACAACTATGTTACTTGGGCTGCCGCACAGAGCTTCGCCGTCGGAGACACACTTTGTAAGTTGGCTCACCCTTGAGTCTTGTTCAAATTCTAAATCTCACTTCAACTTCTAAATCTTCTTTTTAGAGTTTTCATTCATTATTAGGCATGTAAATGGAGTGGAATTCAACCCGAATCCAATCCAAATTCAAATTTGTTTAAGCGGATATGAATAAAATTTTCAGTCCATTAATTCGATCCGAATCCAATTAAAGTTGTCTAAACGGATTCGGATATAAATTTATAATAGTTCGATCCATTATTAACTCGATTCGAATAAAAAAATATTATGTAAATAATTTTATGAAGAAGCTTCCTTCTGGGATTTTATTCATTTTTTAGAATACCCACTGGATTTAAAATACCAACTGTCATTTGGAATTTGATTACTCTAATAATCTTATTCCCGACTTCGATTAGTGAATAATTTACTATTCAAACATGGTAATTTAGGATCTAAGAATAAAAATCTCATTCTCAAACAAAATTATCCAAAGTAGGGAACAACATAGGGTCGAGTCTGACCGGACCCATGCCCCCCCCCCCCCCAATTTTTATAATTTTCAAAGAATTTTTTTTATTTTTTTAGATGCAACAGTGTATTCCTTATAAATTTCTTTCCTTTTTTTTTTTGGCTTTTTTCCTTCTTATAACTAACCATTTTCATATCGACATCTTGATGTAGATCTGATTTTCTCTGCTTGTATGCCAATAATGAAATAGCCCTTTCTTTTACGTTATGTGGTTAATTACATTTTCCTCCCATCTAATTCACCCAATTCCCACTACGGCTTTTAAATTTTTTTTCTGTCAATTTATTCTTCCAACTTTTGACATAGAATTAATTTAGTCCGATTAATAGTAGTCGTAGTTAAATTTTTCAAGAAGATTACATGAGACTTTACATTAAGTTTCCGACAAATTAATTGATTAGACAGAATTAAAATTTGTTTAAAGTAACTATATGGTGAAATTGATTATCCCAAAAAAAAAAAAAACTAAGGACCAAAGTGAGAGTTGATATAAACTTTGATGGTAAAAATATAATTAAATTTTTATTTTTATTTTTTATTGTTCCTTGCTTGAGTAGATAAAATAATTTTTATTTTTGAGCTACGGTGACCGGTCTCAGAACTTGAGCGAGTAATAGACGTAAGTTTAGTAACAAATAAAAAAAAAAGAATTTTTATGAATACCCCATTTAATTATGTATTCACTAATGCCGTTTATATCTAATTTGCTGACATAATATTCATGTTACTGGATGAACGATAAATCCCGTTTAATCGTGGAACCTACTATTAACCTAATGATAACGGTGGGATTAGGTAAACTAATTAAATAAAAATAGCATTACTCCTTTGGGTTTGAATTTGAAGACATTGCTTTGAATACTATCTAACCAAGTTTTATATTCATAAACCAGTGTTCACCTATGGCCCAACCCACAGTGTGGACCAAATAGATCAAAGTGACTACAACAACTGTGCCACTGGCAATGCCCTCAGTACCTATTCTGGAGGATCAAACATCATCCCCCTGAACACAACCGGGACAATATACTTTCTCTGTCCTACATCTGGTCACTGTGGACAGGGCATGAAGTTAGCAGTCACCGTTGGCAGTGGGCCCTCCACCAGTCCGCCTGGGACAACCACTTCACCACCACCACCACCACCACCACCCCCACCACCACGATCAGCCAGTGCTTCTATAGGCATTAACCATTTGATACTTGGATTGACTCTGGGTTTGGGGCTTGTGCTTGGATTCATGGGCTAGGCAAGAGGCAGTGCTATTCTTATTTCTCACTTTGAGATTGTGTGGTTTGTAATAAAAAGAGTTAGTTTTATGGATATGATTTACTGGATAATACATCATAGTTCTTGTTTTCCTAAGAATCCAGTGATTGGAGATGTTTGTTTGTCATTTTGGTTGCTTTATATAAAAAAGACATGCACAATTCTTAACTGTTTGAGGAAGATCAGATTTACGTAGTCTCACACAACATGCAACGAAACTATTCCTGTACTTGATAATCGTCAATTTGCTTTACTTTGTTCTTTTTTTCTAGGGTAACCACATGGTGTAGTGGAGCGAGAAAATATATGATCTAAAAGGAGTTGCAACTAAAATTAAAAGGTCAAGAGTAGGGTTAATAATTGAACCGAACAACTCGGGCTCAGCTCGGATAAGACTCGACTCGGCCTCGGCTTATGTTCTAAACGAACCGAGTTTGAACAATTTTTTAAACTCGTTTAAAAAACGAGCCTAAAAAGACTTAGCTCGAACTCGCAAAACTTGACTCGTTTATATGTAAAATAATCGAGTTACTCGAGTTCAGCTCATTTTCTAAACGAGTCGAGTTTAAACAACTTTTTAGACTCGTTTAAAAAAACGAGCTCGACAGGCTCAGCTTGAGCTCACAAAATTCGGATCAATAATTAGCCCTAGGTAAGAGGGGAGTGAGCCTGAACAGCAAAGAAACTTTATTGGGGTGAGGGCCACACCATGTCACCCCAAACTGAAACACCTACATCTCTGGAGGACATACATGGATAGGAAGCTTACCATTACTACTGGTATTTGGTTCAAGCACAACATAGGATGAGATTAGATAATTGATACCAATTCAATCCATTATCAACAACAATAATCGGTACATCTATACCCTGTTTGGTTCAAGGTTAGGATAAGGTTTATCTATTGTCCGAATACCAATCCTGTATTCGGATTGGAAACTACCGTTACCACGTATGTGGTGTAATTTGATACACTAGCATGGGCTGATATTAACTCATGTTACAAGATCATAGCCTATAAAATGATCCAAACATAGTATTAAGTTATCTCAGACTAATTTCATCTATCTCACCCCTAATACCAGAACCAAACATGCCCTAATTGACTTCAAAGCTTTCACTGAGTATAGGACTTCAATTATGGAACTTCGTTAGAGCTGTATCCCCTTGTCTATCACCATTATCATCAAACAGAAAAGCTTGTTAAAAGAACTTACAGTCTTACACAGTTGATGGATGAGACCACCTTCTCTTTACTTCGGTTTTCCATCGAACCTCCTTGAGTTTCCCATCTACCCCATAATCCCTTTCCATAACAAGGTTTATTCCCTCATCCGAGTACCAGCCAACTCCAATACAGAGGACGCCATCCTTGTTCACGTCCACATAGCCCGTGACACCTCCTGGCAGCCAAAGGACAGTGACATCTTGCATGTCTAGCATCTCCTCCTCTCCAAAGTAAACTGGGTTTTCGGGCAAGCTTCTCTTCTTTAAGGTTTCCGTACAGAGGAAAACGTAAGGGAGACTGTTGCTTTCTTCTGTTAAAATGTCCTCACCGTAGATGGGTGTGGCACTAACCTCAAACACTTTCCAGGACCCAGTCAGTTCTGATGGCTGAACTCGTTTCCTCTGAGAAAATGGCTTTGAGTCCAACTCCAAGTCGCTGTTTATAGGTCAAACGTTAGATCTTTTCAGGCACAACAAAAAAAAAAAAAAAAAAAGACTATAAAGCACATTAATATCCGATAGAGGGTGGACGCCTTAATGCATCACAGTTACACAACCTAAGTAGTCATTGAAAAGATGTTCAGAGTTTGTTAGGTGAAATCCTGAGAAGAAAGAAAAAATATAAAAAATGAGGTTGAAGGCTGTAAATGATGTTACTTGTTGAGCACAAAATCGTGGGCTGGTCTTATCAACGTGGAAGTAGCATCATATGAACAAGGCAAATAATGTTTCCTTACACGAGAAGTTTATCATGAAAGATAATTTCTCAATAAAATAGCAGAACAAGTTTAACAAATAAAATGTAAAATGAAACAAAAACAGATGCCCGTGACTTCGTGTAAGTTGGAATCATGAGACCTTGAGACCACCTCTAACACTAGCACAAACATGCTACCAAGGATATACATGCTCCTAAGCATCTGCAGTAGTGGGAGAAAGCATGGAAATACCCTACAAGAAATAAGTTGCATAACTCAAAGTTTGACTTCTACAATGAAGTTCCAGGTTTTGCATAATTCATACATACTGTAGACAAATAAAATAAAATAAAAAGGCATGATTAACAGTATCCCTCATGAATTACAAAAACACCATATGAGGCTAGAGGAAGAGCAATCAGGAAAACAGTTAATAAAATTGGTCATAGAAACATCACCTACAACAACTTCCCTCTGGTGGAATAGTGATCAACAGATATAATGAATTAATGACACCGAACGCTGCATTCTTGATAAAAGCCACACCAATATCATTTTTAAGTCTACAGGATCAGAAGGTAATTCTCCCAGATCTAACCCAAAAAATTGAAACCTTGTAGGATCTATAAATGTTTGCAATCAGTAACTTAACAGTTTCACTAGTAATAATATGTTACCCTTCGGTCCGTGGTTACATGGAAACCATAGCCTTCAATTTCAGAAATTTAATGGAAGAATTCAAATAAATGTGTTATATGTTGCAAGATGTAGTGTTAATGGAAGATAATTATAACTATACCTTTCGTCGGGGAGATTAGCAGGACTGGCCCACTGTTCTTCATAAACAGC
This sequence comes from Ilex aquifolium, assembly GCA_951799425.1. Classification (NCBI taxonomy): domain Eukaryota; kingdom Viridiplantae; phylum Streptophyta; class Magnoliopsida; order Aquifoliales; family Aquifoliaceae; genus Ilex; species Ilex aquifolium. The sequence continues at coordinate 5,242,963 of OX637395.1, forward strand.
AACCCTCATTATCTGAATATCTGAACCCCCATTACTGAATTCTATAGTATGCACAATACGCAGTCTTTTGTGGCAGCCTTTAACCAAACACTAAGCAAGGAAAAAAAAGAGAGTAAATGACCTCTTCCATCAGCACAATAGAAAGGAACTAAACTGTTTTCATGCCATTTAACAAAATTTGGAAGAATGCTGTGGCACATTTGCTTTCCATGGGCTGAAAGAAGGTGCAAAAAGGTGGAGAAAAAGGAAAGAAAGACAGAAATAGAAGTAAAATGGGCAAAACCATTTTGCATTCATTTTGACAGTCGACTTTTATGTAGGATGATTGAATGGATAACCTACCCAGTCAGATAGCCATAGGTTTCAGACCAAGCAGTGAAAGAAGGCAACCCGGCTACTGTTCACAAATATATTGAGACATGGGCTACCTTCATAGATAAGGCTTCAAATGAGACTCAAAATCCAAAGGAAACCCACCAGCAATGGAGTAAACATTCTTGTTTACTCTTGAAAATATCCTTTTTATGTGTCGTAATATAAATTTACCACCTTATCAACTGGAATTCTAATCATCTAAATTCAGTTAAATACACTTGTCTTTCTCCTGCTAGATGCTTGTAATGGGGGAAAAAAATTCCTACAAGGCAGAAGACCCACCACGTAATGATACATGCCAACAAGACTAAGTAATAGGAATGATTATTAAACATTTTAATAAACGCACGTGTCTTCTAATCTTTTTCAAGGACAAACCTCACCATGCATGGACATATATCCTGTCTTGGTTAAGTATTGGACAAGAGGGCTATGTTCTAAGATGCTTAACGTGGATTCCATATGACTAATGAATATTGAATTTGTGCATAAAACTCACACAATGCAAATTGGTGCATTATACTCTAAACAGTATTTCGCCAACATATCAATCCAACCTTCCAAATGGAGATATCACCGTAGTCATTGAATTATTTTAACTAAAAAGGAGGTTTTTCTTGCTAACTCCATGTGTAAACCCTTCTCCTCTCTCTACCAATCCTTGAACCCCTGTCCTTACCGATGAGAATTGCAAATCCCTAACCACCAAGGCACAAGGAGGGCCGGTCATGCTTAACTGCAAAGTTCTGATGAGATCCAGTGCATTAATGGTGGTATGATCGCATTCCTCCATGTGTAAACCCTACCTATCCACTCAACCTTTATATCTTCTTCCCTCGAATCACGAAAACTAATCCTTTACTCACATTAATCTGTCTGATTTATATGTTCCTACTTCCTTCTAAATCAGTCGCAAGTATCAGTGGTTTCACAAGCTGCAATCGGATTGAATATTCATGGTCAAGGGAATTAGATAGCTTGGGTCGAAGAAGAATTTTAGCAATTCAATGTTACACAAAATCATTGTCAAATTTACAAATTTAGATATTCTAGTAATTTTTTGAACTTGTTAGATAGATAATGTTATTTCTGCCGGCTTACTGCCAATCGATGCAAAGCTCTGATCCCAAAGACAGAGCAATTCACTATAAAGAACAAAGCTTTTTATAAAGGATTTTCTTTAGTACGCAAAAGAAGTCATACCTGGTGCAAAAGGCTCCTGCCTATAGCAGAGTATAGGAGGTACATGGCAAACAGTCTTGCCCCCATTTTTTATAAGCATACCATCTTTTCATGTATGATAATTCACAATAACTGCAACAAATATGCTGTCTATTTGCAGAGCAAAACACAAAGTGTATAATCACCTCACACGCATTAACTGACAAACCACTTGCCAAACATCCCCCATTTATCATGGCGGGACACGGAGATGTTTCTTCATTTCATCGTTGCTCTATACATCCAAAGATTCAGTACTTATGGTCCATTATATAGACATGCACACTGCTAGTTGGAAAATGATAAAGAGTACTGAAGCAATTTGGTGGTTTTTAGATGTCATGGTTGCTTTATAATCTTTATAGGGTCCATTACTTTGTTTCACTGGAAAACTTTATGTAAGTTCAAGACTAAGAACTGCAATGTTGTGCAAATAATGCTGATAGTTAGATTTGAATCTAGCCCAACACCCTGCATTGGCAGGACTAATACTGGATAGTTAAAAAAAAAAAAAAAAATACTGAATAGTAGCCTTTATTGTTGGTTTATTATTAACCACGAAGATACATGGGATAAGAAATGCAAGATATGTGAGTGATATATCAATTATATTAAGGAAGATCTACCCGTTTGAACCTACTGTAGCCTTGTTAGACACAACAGGGAAATGTAACTTCCAAAATTAAAACACCAAAGGCAAACTCACTTGCTCAAACTTAATAGTTGGGGAAAGGTAGTATTTAGACTCCTCAACTTCGCCAACAGGAATATCAGCTGGACCTCTTGAATAAGATCCATCCTGCAAATTAACCCGATGAATCTTTTGTAGGAAAAGGCAACAAATGTAACATAAGGTAAGGAAGAAGAGACATAGACCAATTAAACAAGTACATTTATTACAAAGTGTCTTCCATAAACCAGTATATTCCATCTCTTATGTTCTGTTAACAATCCAACTTTTTCAAACAATGTTATAATTTCTAATAAGATCACTTGAATACTCTTCTTCTCAATTATTAAAAGTTAATTTTTCATTTCTTAATGCACTAATATGATTTATGCAAAGATTTTAAAGTAGAACTCAAACAGAAAGACCACACCCGTTGAGTTAATACCTCGAAGAAAACAAGACCAGGTTCCAAGTCCATGTGATCTTCTTCCATCACATCACTTCTTCCAAAGTCAAAAGACTCAAATTTCGGCAAAACATAATTTGTCAGACCTCCACCAGATGCTTCCTTTGTCAACAAAGATGCATCTCCAAGTATAGACTTCTCTTCATTTTTACTGCCACCTCCACTTAGTTGCTTACTTTCACCATAAGGATTCAATGTCACCCAATTGATTTTCCTTTGAATTTGAGATTTCTGCTCTCTGGAAGGGGATGGCACCACCTCAATGTGGGAAAGAGTATAACAGTCAAATAGATTCTCATTCCTGTTTCCAACTTCAATTGGCTCCATTTCGGCAGTGATCGGTGAAAATACAGCTCCCACTCCCTTCCATATCCCACTGACACTACTGGCAAATGTGTTCCATGCTGGTAGAATTACAGGTTCCTGGAAAAAATACCAATATTCTCACTTGATCAAAGCTAAATTCGACAAAATACATTCTTGAAGTATTAGAAGCGAAGTTAGATGCAAATTATCAACCTTTCCTTGTATATAACATACTATTATCAAAAGGACAATAGCAATGGGACTTTTCACACCCTACTTTTAACATAATAGGAAAACTCTATGGAAAGATGCCGGTTCAATTTGATGTTGTTTAAGAAGGGGTTAGAAGTTAGAACACAGGTGTGGGCTAAGTTTTGGCTCAAACCAAACTAATTTGAATTCCCAAATTTTTGGCCATCCTTGAACAGCAACAGTTATTGACATCCTAATTTTGGGCAAATTTTGATAATTAGATAGACTAGATGTAGCTTAGAGAGCTTATCTGAGTTTAAATTTGACAAACCATTACTAATTGCCAAATACAAATGCAAAGCTTGAGCAATGGTCTAAAAAGATCAAACAAATACCACACACAAAAATAAATAAAGGTAATTTCATTTCCCGACAAAAAAAGGGAGAAAAATCTAATAGAAAAACAACATCCATAAATAACAACCTACTTATGCAACCAACACAAGGTCTTTCGTTGTCTATTCTAAACTCCAAATTAGGTTTCTCATAAATATATGCTGGACGATAGAATAATACAAAATGTAGAACCTAGTAAAGTCTCAAAATTGCTCCATGAATGAAATCACTAAACCCATAACTCCCTCCCACCATGCCTCACCCTCCAAAATCTGACTCCATCCTATGTCCTATACTGAATTAGGTCAAATTCAAATGTTAAATTTCTGAATCATTCCACCAGATTTCACAAATCCCATGTTTGGCAGTTTGGAATCGAAAGCTTGGATAAAATTGAGGAAAACAAATTTCCAGTTTCGAACAAATTCTGTCATTTTCATTTCCAATGCTCTCTAAGACAAATTGAACTTCCGAAAATATAACTTCAATTTCAACCCAATAGGATAGAGTAAAGTCTCAAACTCACTCCATGAATGAAACAATTCTCTCCCTCCTATGACACACCCTCCAAAATCTGACTCCATCTATATCTCTCACAAATCCTGTGTTTGGCAGCATGGAATTGAAGTCTTGGATAAATCCTAACCAAAATTGATTTGGACTACCCATGACTAGCTGCCACACACACACACACACACACACTCACACAGAGAGAGAACCACCAATACACAAATGTCTAAACACAAGGATTTCACCAAATTTCCTAATATATGGTTCCAACCCTTCTAGTGACTCGAATTAAATCACCTGAAATTCTGAATTAAGCTTACCAATGATTAAATATTACTATATATAGAACTACCTGAGTTTGTAGAACAGTCTCGACCTCCATGAGCATAGCACCAGAGACAATAACCCTATCACCCCCACTCCTCTTCACCACCCTCCTCACTCTCTTCCCTCCTCTCTTCCTCCTCCGACCACCTCTCTCCCTCTCCTTCTCGGCCACTTTCGCCCTCTCATTATCAACGCTCCACACATTGTCCTTCCCCTTCGCTTTCACTCTCTCTCCACTATTCACTCCGTTTCTCTCTCTGGACTTCCCTCGATCACTGGGTCTACTGCTGAAACTACACGAAACGCATGGATATGAATTGGGTCTACGGATTGATGAGACGGAGGTGAGAGATGAAGAGGATGCGGAGGAGAGAGAGTGGGGGTGAGCGTAGAACCGAAGGAATTGATGTTGGTACGATGAGGTTTTGGAGAATTTGCAGGCGTTTATACATGGAGACTGCATTCTTCGGAACAGACAGACCCACAACAATTGCTCTTTCTGCACTATCTCAAAAAACTATTGTGGTCTATTTTGGAATTGGGGTGTAAATAAAATACTGGATTGTATTTTCCAAAATGGAGAGGAGAAATTACATGGAGACCCCCCAAGGTTTATTGTTAACTCACATAAACTCTTTCAGTTACAAAAATTAATATTTAGAGCAATACTACTTGTATCTGATTTAATTTTTTTCTCCTAATTAATTACTTTTTATTTTTTTTTCAACGGTCAGAGATGTTTAAGTTACCTTATGCCCACCCCGACTAATTTTATCTCCGGTCTGGTCAAAGATAGACCATCTATGTTGAAATTAGAGTATTTATGAGGGGTCCTAATGAATTATTGTCACTGAATTCAAAGGTCCTAATTTTGGTTGGAATAAAGTTAAACACCCCAAATGAATTTGTCAAATATTATATGCTAAATGATTTGACGAAATTCTATTCATTCAATGTTTAGTATGAGTGATCAAGAGTAATACTCCATTTAGTACGATGAAAAAATAGAAGGATAAAAAATTTGAAGGATGGAAAGTGGGAGGGATAGATAAAACATCATGTTTGGTAAGGAAGGAAAGTAAGAATGATGGATAAGAATGATGGAAAAGTGGATGGATTAACTTTCCTTCCAACTCACCAAAATCAATCCCCCCAAAATCGGAAGGAAAGTGGATAGAAAGTTAATTATTTGTATTGAGATGTATCTTATTTGTCTATATATCTTTTAATATATACATATATTATATATAGATTAATTTCATATAAAAATACAATGATAAAATAGGTATATATATATTTAAAAATTTTAAAAATAAATTTAAAAATAAAAATAAATAAATAAATAAACAGGTCAACTCGCAACTCGACACGACACAATTAATTAAATGAGTTGAGTTAGGTTTGACTAATGTTCGACATAAACCCGTAATAACTCAACACAAATTTGACACGACACGACTCGATTGTCACCCGTAATCTCAGCCAACACAAAAAAAAAGTTAGTTATTTTTATTTTAATCCATCCAACCAAACACAAATGAAGGAAAGTGTATTATTCCTACTTTCCTTCCTTGAAGGATAGAAAGTATATTCCTCCTACTTTTCATCATTCCTACCAAACGGAGCATAAAAGAAAGAAAGATTTGGACAAAATATTCTTTAAATAGGGCAAGAAGAAGCTCTATGGTTGTTGTGCCAGCATAAGCTGTAACAGACTCTGCCGCTATTGAATGCCCTGCTAGTCTTAGTGCTACAGAAGTAGCTACTACAACGGAGCGTTAAGAAGGTGATGAAAAGGATCTCTTTGCTAAAGACTAGCTCCCTAGCTTCCTGAAAAGAGAGGATTTGATGTCAAAGATTAGCATCCTATTCTCAACAGTAGGATAAGTGAGAGCATTTGTTACATCTATTAAGTCAAAGCTAAGAGACTCAGCTCTAACACCTAGGTCATAGAATTTGTTTTGGTTAGGTGGCATGTGTAGCAAAAATTGCAGAATGCAAGTAAGAGGGATGAAGATTAGGCAGGAAGCAACACATCAGTGCTTGTTCCTCTTATTTCCTTTTTAGTTTTTGAGATAAATGTTCATCTTATTTTTTTATTCGCTCTTTAATCTTACATTGGCGACACATACGAATTTTCTTACTCAATATGTCCCTATTATGCATTCTAATTTTGGTGTTGTGTATGTCTTCATGTTCTAACGTCTATTTTATTTCGTTTGATATTAAATTTGTGACAATAATTTTGTATGATTTAATAAGAGCACAAAATCTTTGTCTTCATATTGAGTAGTAAGCTTTCTAAATGAATAAAAAAATGGGCAAATAGCAGTTGGCACCCTGAAAAGATTAAAAAAATTTCAATTTGCACACTCAAAAATCAATTGTTTCAAATTGCACCCTCAATTAAATAAATTGGTAGCAATGTGACCCAAAACCATAACGTTGTTGCGATTTTTATCAAATTATCAGCCACATTAGATGCACGTGATGACTTTTTAAGATTATGTCGTTTCCCTTTTTCACATGCGTCTCACATGCCTGACAATTTAATATAAATTGCGATGGACTTTTATGGCTGAGATTGTGATCTTTGTCGAATTGACGACTACGTGAAATGCACGTGATGACTTTTGTTAGATTATGACCCTTTGTCTTTTCACACATGTCTCTAGTGGCTGTCAATTTGATGAAAATTCAACGGACGTTATGATTAAGGTCACATTGCTACCAATTAATTTAATTGAGGGTACAATTTGAAACAATTGGTCTTTGAGAATTTTTTAATCTTTTGGGGTGCAAACTGCCATTTTCCCTAAAATATTGGAAAGATGCAATTTTTTGGTTTTAGAATATAAATCACCAATGCCTGGACTAGCTTATAATAGCCTCTTATGCAATCAGGCTCTCACCCACAGAGACAAACATCTATACACAATTCTATTGTTCCAACCCTTCTACTGACTCTTGATAAAAAAAAAAAAACCCTTCTACTGACTCAAATTCAGTTTTAACACAATAAAAGGTTGTTTGGAATTGTACAATAGCTGCAATTATATATAGAGTTGATAATCGATTCAATTTATTTGGGTTCAACTTGAATTCGACTTACATAAGGTTCTACTCGAACTCAGCTCGTTTTGGACAGGTATCTCTCTTCCTACTCCGACTACCTCTCTCCCTCTATTTCTCTGCCATTTTCGCCTTTCATTATCAACTCTCAACACATTGTCCTCCCCCCCCCCCCCTCCCCCCCTCCCCCTCCCCCTCTCTCCTCTCTCTCTTATTTTCGATTTGGGGTTTTTAACCTAAGTAGAATGAATTACATCGAGACCCCCGAGGTTTATCATTAAGTAAATGGACCCCTTGAAGTATGAAGAATAACACTCAACACTCTTTGTAAGGTCTCCTCGACAGTAGTAGTGGAATGGTGAAAAGACCGAATTGCTTATAAATTTTAAGGGAGACAAAGTATAGTCTCTTGCCAAACACGTCATAAACTACGCAGGTTTCCAAACATCACCCCAATCTATCTAATATCACAATTTATAAAACCACAACAACAATCAAGATTGATTTAATATTTAAAATTTATCCCAATTTCTTTTTCTTGCTGAAAAATATATTCTTCTTCATATGACCTTTAACATTAGACAACTCAATCGACACATTCTTCAATGTCAAACAATCTCATTAATTCATACCTACTTCTCTCTTATTTTCTTTATTTTTACTTTAATTTTAAGTTGTGTAATTAAAGGAAAAAATAAAGGGTAAATTACACATAGCCTCCTTGAACTTAGGGTTAGTTGGGCATCACCTACTTCAACTATTACGAGTTGCACTGAACCCCCTATTACTTGTAAATAAGTGCAAATCATGATAGACCTAACGATTTTTTGCAAAAAGTCTAAAATACCTTTTATTTGTCTTCTAATTTCCTTTGTAATGCCATTCATTCCAAATCTCAGACACATCCACGCACTCCTTGAATTTTTTTTTCTTTAATTTCTACTACATTATTCAATTTTTGTTGCTTACTTACTAGAATGAAGAGGGGAGAGAGAAGAGAAAAAAAGAGGCTGAAGAAGGAGAAGAAAAACAAATTCCGATTTGGGTTGTGTTATAGCTTCTAAGTACTTTATTTTTTCATATAAATATAGACATTGATATAGAGAATTATATGTGAACTACTAATAAATGAGTTTAAAAAAGTTTAAAAATTAGATACGATTAATAAAAGAGTCTAAAAGTATTAAGAAACCAAATAGGTATAGGAAATAAAAATTGAATGAAAGTAATATGTAATTTAAAAGTCAAATATTATTAATAAAAGAGTTCAAAAGAATTAAGTATAGGAAATAAAAATTAGAGGAAAATAATATGTGGGTATCATAGACTTTATAATAAAAATTAGGGATAAAATATAAAATCAAAAAAATTTCAGTAGTATAGATATAGATAGATAGATATAGATTACTATTTGCCAACGGTCCTGATGCTTCACTGTCCGAATTCCCACAAAAATCCAACGGTTCTACACCATACTGAATTCAACGGTTCAGATTATTCCCCTACTTCCATCAAAGCATTCTCTTCCTTCTCTTTCATTCAAAACCTCTAACATTCCCGCGAACAGCCCAACGACTTCATCTTTAATATGCCTAAACTACCCCTAAGTGTTTCCATAAATATCATAAAACCCGCACTAAGTCTACGGCAAATACTACCAAAGTGATCGACACAGAGGGTACCCCTATTACTTTATCTCTCTAGAATAACAGACTATGTATACACACATCGCAGCATTTCTTTGTCCCTTCACTCCTTCTCAGACTTCATACTCAGAGCTTTCACGTTCATTATCTCTCTCTCTCTCTCTCTCTCTCTCTGCAGAATGGATTTTCGCAATATGTGGAATCGCTTGAAAAGGCTGATCTCTAGAACTTTTCAAGATTTGTCCGATCTCTGCGAAATGCGGTACGGCATAGCTGCTCAGAATTTCGAGAATGCATCGCAAGCGTACTTGTTTAGGGATTGGAGCAACCAAACCCTAATGAACTTTGGGATAATTTCGCCGTTCGTTCGTGTTCACCTGAGACACGTAATGAATTTTTTTTTTTCTTTCTCGAATCACCTCTGCTTCTCTTTCTTTCTCTCAATATGTTTGTTTGGTTGCCAAGAAAAAGTAGGAAAAGAAAAGAAAGTAAAGCCACCGTGAGTAAGTTTTGATTTCTTGACTAGCAAATGTTGGAATTGGTAGAATTTCAGGTTAACCTGTTGATTTCCGTTTCGATATTCTGTAGGTTTTTCCGTTTTAGAAATTTATGACTCATGAATCATGAGATTCTGTCAATGCTTTGTTAAATTTAGGGTTTTTTTGTTGGTAAGTGAAACCTTCATGATTTGATTGTTTTTTTCCGGCTCTTGAAACTATTTTTGATAGGTAGTCATGTATGACAATTGTGACCTATTCACCGCTCTAGGTCGCGGACATGTATAATCGTGTCGAAATCGATAGAACTACACTTCTCCATTTGATTCTTACTTTCGTTGTTTTTGTTTTATCGTTCTTCAATATCCAGCATATTTGGGTTTAATTTGTCGGTGGCTTGACGATTTTGTAGTAATTATTTGTGCCAAAATTTGATTCTTCCCTTGTTTGTTCTTGAAATATGCTTCTTGATTTGGATCGTAGTATCTTAAGATCTTAGGATCGGGACCCAGATTTTGATAACCATGATTGATTCCATCTTCGTTTACTCTGCAGATGATGAAATGTTGTATTAATTGTGGTTTATGGGCTGTCCACAGGTTTACCTCACATTGTATTGTATTCTGGGTTTTTTTGTTGCTGGAACACTTGGAGCCTGGTGGCACCTTCCACTTGGGAACATGGGGGGCTTATCTACAAGACTTCTATGTTTCACAAGCTTTACACTTTTTATCTCAAGAGAACCATGGGACGAGGTATTATTTCTGCCACTCGTTTGTGTTTGTTAGAATCTGTTTGGTATCAATTTTTAAAAATTACGGCAGTAATTTGATCCATATAGCATGATTTGACTTGCAGCTAAAGTTCATATAATTTCATTAAATAATCGATTTATTCATATGTTTCATATTGATATTGTTTGGGTTAAATCACAATCTGATGGGATTTTTTTTTTTGATTATTATCTGATCTGATGGGATATTGACATGTCCAAATTTAAACTGGTGAAATACAATTTATTGAATCGGAATTTGAATTATTGTATTCCTTTGTGAGCAGAATGAGAGGCTCTGTTTCTTGGTTAATACTGCATTTTTTGGAGGAACTTACATTGGTCATTGGACTGACTTGTCGCTCATGATTGATCCAGGGTAAACTTTTTACATCCTGTGACTTGTGAGTGTTTTGGTTAAGATTTAGTTCAGTTATATTTCAGTTTTTTGTTGGCTTATCTTTTTATTGATTGATTGATGTCTTTTGTGCCTTTTTTAGGGTTCTACGCTCTTCTTTTGGTCATTTTTTTTTTGTTCAGTATTAGAGGTGTTCAAACCACCTTACACACATATCGAATTTAAAAGTTAAATATTAATAAAGGGTTCTAAAATCATCCGTTCTCTGTTAATTTTGGGATGATTTATTTTGTTGGATAAAATACATTCATCCTCTGTTGCAGCTTTATTGTTAGTGCTGCTGTAGCGCTTTATATGCCTTTGGGTTGTTTCGTGGTGGCATCTTTGGTGACACCGCATAGAGACTACATGTATCTCGGTGGCTTGCTTTCCTGTTGGCTCTTAATCCCGATCTGGTTACACTTCGCTTCCATCATCTTTGGTGGGTATACAGCTATATACAAGTTTGAGGTAAACCCATTAATCTTTGCCAGAATTTCGTTTCAACGACTACTTGTAAGATGAAGTACATAGGGTTGTTTCATTGTGACATTGTGACACGACCTCACACGAAGAAGAATCTGTGAAAAGAAATTTATTAGTAGTGTTGACTAACTGTATTTCTAATCCTGGCACAGCTCTGTTATGTGACCTGGCTGTACGTGGGGCTCTTAGTGGTATCTAGCCAACAGATCATCCGACGCGTTCAGCGTGGGGATTTTGACTATGTGCAAGATGCTCTCCTCCTCCTTGCTGATTTTGCTGGTATCTGCACCATTCTATCAGTTTTCTGTTTCTTGGTAAGCAGTACGGTCCGACTTTGGTACACCGTAGTTACTTTTCTAGTTTCAATAAAAATAAGACACGTGTAAACTTTTATTACTTCATCATTAAGAACTTCTACTTCACCTTAAGAAAGTAGCGATTATAATTGATGTGGTGTGGTGGTTCCTTTGTTGATGCAGTGGAAGAAAGCATCTGAGGAGGAGAGAGAAAAGCAGTTGAATTCCACCAGCAGCAGTTCAGATTGGATTGAAGCAGTGTTATTAGATCCTAACGTATAATCAATAAAGTCACTTGGTTTTGACAGACAATAATCTCTCTCTCTCTATTGATGTTTGAAAATCAATAAAGCACCTGATTTTTTAGTGATGTTTGAAAATTAAATTTTTCGAAATTAATTTGATTAAGATTCCACTTATAAATCATTGAATAAAATAAAAATAATTATCAATATACCAATCGTATTGGAACTTACTGTATTTAGGATTAATTAGGTCAATTGAGATAAAATTTAATATACAACGCTATAATATATATTATAAAGCATATTAAAATTTTAAAAAAATTTAAGATTTCACATAAAATGTTAACATAGTTTAAAAAGTTTATTGTCACTAAAATATTATGTAAAACTGTACATACATTATTTTTTATCTTAAAAATGAAATGGTTAAACATTTTGATGAAAAATAATATATACATATGTAGTCATAATATTATCTTTATTTTGATAAAAAAATATTATCTTTATAAATGAGATGAGTAATATTATATTGATGGAGTTTTTGAAAGTTTTTTTGAATATTTTGTTAAAACGTAAAATAATGCATATATTTTTTAAGAATAATATAATGAATCAAAAAGTTTCATAAAAATTGTCATTTATAAATAGAGAATAGATAATTAGAAAATTAATTTGATTAAGATTTCACTTATAAATCATTGAATAAAATAAAAATAATTATCAATATACCAATCATATTGGAATCTTACTGTATTTAGGATTATCTAGGTTAATTGGAATAAAATTTAATATACAATGCTATAATATATATTATAAAGCATATTAATTTTTTTTTTTTTTTTAAATTGAGTTTTCACATAAAATCTTAACACATACTGAAAAATTTACTGCGACTAAAAAATCATGTAAAACTATATATACATTATTTTTTATCTTAAAAATAAAAGGTTTAAACATTTTGATGAAAAAATAAGGTGCGTAATATTATATTGATGAAATTTTTGAAAGTTTTTTTTGAATATTTTTTAAAACTTATAATAATGCATATATTTTTTTAGAATAATATAATCAATTAAAAAGTTTCATAAAAATTGACATTTATATATAGGGAATATATAATTAAAAGTGATCTTAAACGTAATTTGGAGATTTAAATGTATAAGTATATGATAGTAATTTAGATATTAAGTGTGGAAGGATAAAATAGTGAATCAAAATTTTTTTCATGTTAAAGTACTTTTATTAGTAGTATAAATATAAATATAAATAATGTTAAGATGTGGTGGGGATATGCATAGGCGGAGGGAGGCAGGAGCCAAGGTGGGCACGTGCCCCCCTCAAATTTTTTTTTTTTATTAGTTAGATATATGTATTATATATTTATACATATATATTATGTGTGCCCCCTCATTTATATTAGGCCCACATTATTTACACAAAATAATTAAAAAATTAAGCCCATTTAAAACAAAAAATTGAGCTCACTATTATCTACTCAAACTTATTAAAAAATTAAATATTTGACTTATCACAATCTATCCAAATCTATTAAAAAAATAAAATTTTTAACCCAACACTAAAAACAAAATTTTTGGCCCAACATTAAAAACAAAACTTTTGGCCCACCCATCATTAAAAAACAAAACTTTTAGCCCACTTGACTAAAATCTATCTTATCTTTCCTTTTTTTTTTTTGCCTCTCTGTCTCACTCACTCCCAAGTGCCCACTGCCCAGCCACAAGAAAAAGAGAAGAAACAGAGAGAAGCTCAGTTCCTTGAGTTTTTTTGTTCTTCCTTACACCGACCTATAAAATTATTTTATACATTATATTTACCCCCTAAAATTTTGGAAATTTTAATAATGGTTCTAGTCTTTTTTTTTTTTAATAAATTAGTGGACCACTAACCCTCTAAAATAAATATCTTAGTTTTGGATTGAGTCAATGTTTTATTTGTATATTGACGAAAATACAATATTTCTCTTTATCTAATACAATGTTCGTTACTTTTTAAGAATAATTTTTAGTTTTTATTTACCATTTTTTTAGTAATAGTAGCATATAACCTAATAATATACGATTGTATACAAAAAACAAAAGGTTGTAACCAAAAAATATTTCAAACTATTTTGAATAGGAAATTTCTCTATAAGATTGATAATGATCTCAACTAAATTTTGTAACTAAATAAAGAATAATTTTACTACGTACTTGTGATTGTGCGCATTGATAGAAAATTAGTGAAAAATTAATTTACATTTAATTCATATACAAAATTTTAGAGATTTTAAAAAAATTTATATTTTATTGAAATATATAATTAGGTTAAAATATACTAAAAAAATTATTTTGTGTCTTTTTGAAAAGATTTTGTTTCGGCTAAATAAAAATTGAATTTACTATTTCACAATAATTTAATGTTGATTCTTACTTTTTTTTTTATTCTTGAACTGAATTTTTTTGTATTAATTTTGGCTAAATTTTTTTATACCAGTTATATTTTGACTCGTTTATCACACAGATCCTATTGAGCCTAAGTATTAAATAGGTCGATTCGTTTAACAACCCTATTCACAATTGGCTCTAAACAACATTAATGGGTCAGAGGCACACAAGCCCATCTACAACTTCAACCCTCCAAATCCAATGCTCTAAACTCAAAGTTGACTGCTCACAAAGTTCATGTTCAACATCAAAGGAGGCACGCTCTCGCAGACATTTCTACTCTTGCCCCCGTAAGTCAAGAAGTTTCTAGATACTAGACGATCAAGCTAAAGTGAACAGCTCCAAGCAACTCTTCTAGAGAACCTTACCTATTCACTAAGTTTAATGGTCACTGCTAAGGTCTGTCCACTATAAGTGGGTGGAATTTGAAAAGGGCAAAAAAAAAAAAGTGTTTGGCATAGATGCTCATCACACCCCTCTTTATGATTATCTTTGAAAAGGTAAAAGGGAATCATCTTTTCTTTTGCTTCTTCCCTTTTAGAATAACTCTATGGTATTAAAAAAAAAATGCGTGTATTATCGAAATTGATTTAGAGCCTTCGATGTTAGTTTAATGGATTTATAATCTTTGATTGTAAAAAATAATAAAATAAAAAAAATTACATGTGTCATGATTTATTAGATGAAAGGTAGAAGGACGATACAAAGAAAATGGTATTTTGTGCAGAAAACGGATCCTCTCTTTTACAAAAAAAAACTAGTCATTCAAGTTGGGTTCCAATCACATCAATGTGAGTGTGTCGGGGGTGGTTATAAGACAAGACTAGAAAACCAATGACCCATGGAAAGTAAGTAGGGTGTTAGAGTTTATACGCGTCGATAATAGATAGCGCCTCCCAAATTAATACGAAATTTTGCAAGTCTAATCACTTTTTTTTTTTTTGTTGATTTTGAATTGGATGTTTCAAACATTTGTCAAAAGCTCGTTTTACGAAGCTTGGAGGTCCTAAGCTTATGCCTTCTCTTAAAGTCCACAACGTTGTATACGTCTTGGATTTAGATCCCCTCCAATGAAAAAGAGGTGAATTTTAGCGTTCATCTATAAAATAACTATAATATTCATAAATTATCTATAATAATCCCTTGACCTTACGAAATCAAAGCCTTCGCAATGAAAACAACACTCTAACATAACAAGTATTTTAGTAATCTCATTGTTGGTAGGTACAACGTGATGGGCACATCTAAGTTTGACTGAATCTAATCTAAATGTTTTTCTTTTTAATGTCTCATCCTATAATACTTATTTTTTTTTATCTCTAATAAATGGATTATGTCTTTAACTACCTTTACATATGTTGCTAGTTTCAATTCAACACAAATGCAGTGTGTTTCCTTTGCTTCTTAAAAATGGTTAGAAAGTCAATACATTTCCTCAATTCATTCATCTCTTTCTTCCCGTCGACCACGACGACTAAAATGACATGAAAAATCTAGATCCAAAAAGGAGAAGGGCCAAATTCAAGCAACGAATTTATAAATAAGAATAATATTGTGGTCACCACCTCTCTTATACCATATGATGTGATATAATAACAAATTATTATATATTTAATAAATTTTATGGAATCTACTAATCTAAAGGTTTATATTGAAATAGTGCACAAAGATAAATTTCATCCATGACCTGCTCCCAAAAAATTGTCAAGATTCAAACTCAGGACGTAGAAAAGATTCGAACTATCCTTTTAATGTTTTTTCATATGTTTTTATTTGCTATTTTTTTTCTATTTCATCCTTTGTCTAAAATGGCATATCATCTTACAAGGGCATACTTATCCTGAGTGATAGTGCACATAAGTAAACAAAATTTCAGTGATTAATATCTCGGGATATCAAATTTGAGTGTGACAAATAATAAGAGATTATTTTTTTTACAAGTGATCGTGTGAATTATTAACAGTTACACATATAAAAAAATTAAAAATTAAAAATTAAAAATTAAAAAATTGTTCTCGTTTATTGTAAAGTAGAGTATAAGGGCATGTTTGGTAGGAGTATAAGGGTGGTATAAAGAAAATAGTACGTGGGACCTACTTTATACCATGTTTGTTTGACTTTTTTTGGTCGGTATTAATTTGCGGGTCGCAATACCGACCCGCTATGAACAGTGCCGTTAATGCCTTGTACAAGGTGCTATTCAATACCACCTACCCGGTGGTATAAAATGTTGGAAGGAGGTATTAAAGTGGTAAAAGACTCAAATGCCCTCAACTACAAAGCCAGCCGCAATTGTTGACTTTGATTTATAAGGATAAAATTGTCTTTTTACACCCCAGCCGCAATTGTTGACTTTTTTAAATAGGTATTACATAGATAATATTTGTGATACACAAACAAGGGGAAGGATGGGATTATAGTTTAAGACCGGGTATAATATACTATTGGATTGGAATGGAATGGAGATAAATTTAATACCGGGCTTATTTTATACTCAAAACAAACGGGCCCTAAAAGTAATGTTGGTGAGTCACATCCATCTTTGATTCAACACAATGATATTGAGAGTCTCCATAGCATTGTTGCTTTCGCCAAATCTCCAATCACATTGGTGTTGCCGGCTTCCTTCACAACAGCTATAAGCAATAAGTAATAGACAATTTAATGGGACAAAGACTTTCATATGCCGTTCCCAGTTGTTGTAGACCCCATGCCTATGTGGCCCATGACTTTTTAGCTACTTGTACTTTTCTCTCTCTCTCTCTCTTTCTTTTTTTTTTACGAGGATCTGACGTGTTCGAGTCAATTTGTACAGATCTCAATTAATCTCCTTTTCAATTCGATCAAAGATATATCATTTACGTCGGGATTAAGATATTCATGAGAGATGTCTGGCCTCAAAAAATTGTCAAGATTCGAACTTAAAACATACAACTCGTCTATGTTACCCTTTAAACTAATCACAAATCTAAAAGATGGATAACAATATTGTATCCAACAAAATTTAATATCGTATTAAAAGTTATTACTTTTAAATGTAAAATTACAATTGATTTTGACTATTCGTGATCATAATAAATAACTCAAATTAGTTGTTATTTTGTCGCTAAAAGTTTATAATATTTTGGAATCAATCATGTCCTTTTCAATTGTAATTATATTACGAATAAAATAATACTTTTTTTTTTTGGAACAGAACTACAACACAACTCCTTAAGAAGGAGAAAATAAAATAATACTTCAAATCACCCTAAATTTGATCGTTGAAGGCCTACTCGTTATTTTTGTTTATAAAGCGCAACGAGTTTTGATAATTTTCGTTCAATTGTTCTCTTCGATACAACGTTTGCCCCATTACAAACAAAATATGGCTCCACCCCTGATCGTATCAAAATTTATTATTTTTAGAGGTCAAGTTATATATTTTAGGTATAAATTTACAATTGATTTGGACTATTGGTGATCATCGTGAATAACTCAAATTCGTTGTTATTTTACTTTTAAAAGTTATAATAGTCATTATAAATCATAATATTTTAAAATCGATCATATCTTTTTTCAATGGTAACTATACAATTAAAATGGTACTACAAATTTTCGATTAAAGAACACATGATTAAAGTGATTGTCGATCATAAAAACAATTGACGTTTGTGTGTAGGGTCAAAATTCAATGAACTCTTGTTCCCATCATAACAAGGTACACCACCTTTACCAACATACCATGTGACCATTTTTTTCTCTTTTCCAAGGTGGCCAACAAAAAGCCTAGTGAATTAATGCATGCATGTATGCTCTTGGATTTTTTTTATTAGAAATATTATTTAAACTTAAAATATTAACATAATTTATTAACTTGATCAATCATAATCACTAATAAATAAATAGTCGGTCCCATTTTTTTATTTTTTATTAAATATAATTTTTTTTTGGGAGGGGAATGGAGAAAGGGAGGGAGACTTGAACCATTGCCCTCAAAAAGGCAAAACTTTTACAAGATAAAAAATACCATTTGACTAAATGTCTGAAATCTACAGTTAAATCCACGAAGTGATGTGATATAATTTTTATTATTAAATATTAATGGAACCCACTTTTTTTATGATAAAAACATTATTACATTAGTTGAGACAAAAAATTTAATAAAAAAAGGTGGGTCACCATAACAATTTTAAAGTGGCATTGCTTTTTCTTCTGCTTTGGCATGAAGGAATTGATGATAAGGTCATAGAAGGAGACCAAAGGTCATGTGATTGTCCTCCTAAACTTTGACTTCATCAATCTATTATTTTAACAAAAAAAAAAAGTAGAAAAATAGAGATAAAAGGAGACTTAAAAGGGTGTTGAGATCTTAGTATCCCATGATATATAATGATGTGTTTGATAAAGTTTTTATTTATTGCATGATACTTCCATAACTATACATTTTCTTAAATTTTAATTAATATAACAATGGATGATTGAAATTCATAATAATAGATATAATTAAAATCAAGGACATCGAGACCAATGGGTCTTTGATGCAATGATACTTCTTGACTTGTGAAGACTTTGTCTTTTTTTTTTTTTGGTCCAGCCAACCGGTATCCAAACCCATTGGGCCGACTAATCCGGTTTCGGAGCGGGTCCTGGGGTTAAGGTTTTAAACTCCTCCCAACGGGCTTGCGGGGGATCGAACCGTAGTCCTCCCTACCAAAGTCTAGCCCCTGGCACCACTAGACCAAGACTTTGTCTTTTTGAAGTCAAGAGTTTAAATTTCCCCGACCCTTCTTTCTTCCCCCCCCCCCCCCAAAAAAAAAAAAACAAAAAAAGGTCCTCCAAAAAACACATGCCCTCGTGGCTCTTCAAACCAATCAAAGCAAACACCCAAAACAAAACCCAAACCAAATCTCCTAATTTTGGACAATCAAACATCACATGCATAGAGGGTAGCAGTAATGATCAAAATTTCGTTTTAGGCCAGTGTTTCGGTCACCTAAAAAAACGAAAACTTTTCGACATGTTTTAGAAACGTTTCTACCAGTTTTAAAAAAAGAATGAAAAAAATAAGAATTATTTTTTCAAAATATTGGTCGAAATATACTAAAATATCTTGAAATACCTTGAAATATTCCGAAATAATTGTGTAAATGCATTGAAATATAACAAAATATTCCGAAACATTATAGAACACTTCAAAATATTAAAATTTCGATTTCATTACTGATTCGTGTCGGTCTCCTTAGAAACAGAAACGTTTCGAATGTTTTAACTGTTTCGAAACAATATTTTGATCCTTGGTTATTAGACCATGGTATTTGATAATCAAAATTTTATTTCGGTGTATTTTTTGATCACTTAGGAAATAGAAACATTTTGACCAATTTCAATATGTTTTGAAAATATAATATTAAGAATTTTTTGAAATATTATGAAACACCTCGAAATATTAGAATTTCGATTTCACCACTGATTCATTTCAGTCACTTTAAAAATAAAAACGTTTCGCATGTTTCGATCGGTCAGAACGAAATTTTAGTCCTTAGTTAGCGATTGACTTAATGACCCTCCAGGACTTTGTCATAAAGTAAATTTATACAGAAAAAACTACGCATCTTAGATGCATCGGTATTCTTCTTTGTTTTAAGGTATTTTTCAAATTCTCACTTGGTATATTTTTGGATCAAATTTCTTTTTTTATCTCAAAATTAGATAAAATAAACTAAATTTTTTTAGCTTATGTGGGAAATTTTTTAAGGTAAATATACATTTTTAATCCACCATAAAAATTAAAATAATGAATAATGAATAATAAATAAATACATAATCTTCCACACCCTCAAGGCTTCCCTACCAACAGAGATATAGAGAGAATCTGTATCTAGCTAAAGCTGTACATATAGAGAGAGAAAAGTAGTGAGAGAAACGAAAAACTGTGAGAGCACTGAGCACCCCCCCTCCCTCATCATCATGGCGATCGTGTTGCAGAGCAGATCATGAAACCCTAGCTCTTACTCTACGCAAAAAAAAAACCGCAGCATTTCCTCCAAGAATCGACCGTCATTCTTATTTCTATTTCAAGAAAACAATTGGTTATCGAAGAGATCGATCGTTCGATCCAGATTTTTCATATACTTCGAGTAGTTTTCGAAGAAGTACTTTTTGAGTTTCTATTCGGCGGTCCGAATCAGTTCTTGTTGGTTTCGATTTGGATTGTGGCATTTGGTGTTGTGGTTTGGTTGAGATTCAGGGTGGCTAAGTTTGATAGAATGAGAGAGTTTTCGGAAGGTTATTAGTGGTGATTTTTTTCCCCGAAATTTGGATATGGATGATAGAGGTGGATCATTTGTGGCTGTACGGAGGATTCCGCAAGGTCTTGAGAGAGGCACCACAACCACCACCTGCCATTCAACTTCTGGTGATTAATCCCTTTCAACTTTCTTCGTTTACCTAACTTAGAGGCTAATTTGTGTCACCTCTCTCTCTCTTGCTCGCGCGATTTTCTCTCTAATTTATGTCAGAAGTAAATTGTAAAAGTTTGGATCTGTGAATTAGATTTAGTTTTATTCTTCATGCCTACTTGCATTGACATTTGTGGTGAGTCATCTGTTTGTAGGTAATAATTTCCTCCTCAAATTTGGTTTTCTTAACCAATTCCGGCGAGTTACTCACACATAAGTCTGTATATTTGTGTCTGTATGCATAAATGCATGAATAGATACCACAAAAGATATGGTTTGTGTTGACTTTAAGAGCTTTTATCATTGACAGCATATAACTGTATACCCAACATAAGCACTTAGGCTTAAGCATAACTTCTTTTTCCTGTTTCATTTGTTTCTTAGGTGGGATATTTGAATGCTACAACTTTGAGACTCTCTGACATTACACGGAAATTAATTATACTATGTTTTGGCAATAAGTTTGAAACTTCTGGTAATTAGGGTTCTGAAACTTCTGGTAATTAGGGTTCAGTCACTTTTAAGAGACAAATAGAGGTGAAAACCAACGCCACGCCCATGTGTAATGTATGAATTGATAGGGATAGGTTTTTTGATTCCCTTGTCTTCTTGCTGGATCTGTAGCAATTCCTTGTAAAAATTACGTTATATACTATGATGGTAAAGATGATTTCAGCTTTATAAAGGGTTTTGATAATCAATTTACATTACTAAATTGTTTCCCGGTTCACAGTTGTTTATTCATGTCAAGAGGTTTTGTTCGAAAACATTTGACCTAATTTTCGTCTGAGTGGCATGCTCTTGGATAGAACTTGTGTAACGTCAAAATTGTATACACACCATAAACTTAATTTTTTCAGTAACAATGCCCTATGTATTATTTATAATTTTTGGCATGTTATTGACAAAGTGGTGTGGTAGTTTTTTATTTTTATTTTATAGGTATCCTTCTATATTTAAAGTACTTATATAATTCCATCTCCAAGTGGCCTTGCCATTCAACAGTAACTTCATCAGCGGAGAGGCACTCTTGCCTGGGCCATCACCATCAGGCTAATCACAGATTCTTTTGACCATTGCTGATTGGCCGATAATACATTTCTAATATCTCAGCGGCAATATTAGTTTTGTTATAGTTGGTTATCGTTGATATTCATTTACTTTTTACTTCAGTTTTGTTTCATAATAGTTTCTACATTCAGATGTATTTGTTGTTTAGATCAAAATTATAGGAGCCTTATTTGTGAGGATAATTATGCTTGAGGGTTGAACTTGAATATAGGTGCTCATAAGCTACTATCTCTTTTTTGACGTTTTATGGTGAAAGATATATGGTTTGTTACTGGTTCAATTTTAATTTTTGTTGTAATTTTATCTTAAGTACTGCTGATGGCATCGGGTTGACATAATAAATCCCTGTTTGAAGATTGAGGGACCCGTTTTCTACAGCAAATTGATTTTGTTTTGCTACAGCAGAGGTTGTGGCAGGATCAGCAGCATGGCTTGGCAGAGGCCTTTCGTGTGTCTGTGTTCAAGGAAGAGAGAGTGATGCTCGCCCATCATTTGATCTGACCCCAGCCCAGGTGATATGCTTGTGATAGATTTATTGTTTTTTTTTTGTCGTGGTATCAAGTCCTGAAAACTATATTGTCGAGAATAAGGTCCTCGCTAAGGGCCATTAAGAAACCATATTCTTTCTGTCTCATTCATATCACTTTTTGGACATAGAAATGTCCCTTTGATTTGGAGATTCACTTTTGAATAAATAGACATCTCGTTTTTTAAAAGGAATTCATTGTTATTTTGTTGTGAATGAATCTGAATGATGCTGATTTTATCCAAATGATTTATGAGGCATGCATGAATGTTTCAATTCATATTGTATTGATTTATCCGCCGGCAATATGTTTGCACAGATTTTTGTTTTATCTTTGCACCATCCTTTCTGTTTACTACACATTGGACAAGTGATTAAACTTTGTAACGTCCCAAAAAGGTTTTTTCCATCCAGAATGCTTGCTCATTTCTCCATTTACTTAGGAATTTACTGTGATATTGCCTGGTGCATTTTTTTCAAAGCATCATATTAGTCTATTATTGTAGTTTGATTATTATACTAACACACTGTTATGATGACTTTGTGACCAATAAGCTTGTGCTCTCTCTCTTTCCATGTGTGTGTGTCTCCCTTTCTCCTTTGTGTGCATGTGTGTCATTTTATTCTGTGAAATTTTCTTTTGTTTTTTTGAAGAAGTGGAAAGAAGGGGTGATACTATATGATAGTTCTTATGAGGGGGGGCTAGTTATAATTAATTATGAACTTAAACTTATATCTTCTTATAAGGAGAGCTTGGATTCACATCACAAGATTAGGGCCACCCAAATTAGGTTTATATAGTTGAAGAGCCTCTCCACTCATTAACAATTGGTTTTGAGTTGGATGTTCTAACATGATATTGGAGTTGGGACTTGGATGATTAGTGAGCTAAGTTTTTCACCAATTTGAATTTTTTGGTATGTAAGTTTGTATATTTTTTGTTAGTTTATGTGGAAGCCTGGATCTCATGTAAGGGAGGGTGTATAAAGAGCTTGTGCCCCATATTTAAAGACTGGGCCCACCTGCCCAAGGTTAGCTTATATGGTTGAGAGGTGTTCCAGTCATTACTAATTGGGTTTGAGTTAGATGCTCTAACACTTCTAATTTATATGGACATGTTTGTATTGCTAATTAAATAATTAAATTTTCAGGGTTAGGGATGCAGTTTATTCTGGAAGTAAATTATAATGGTTGTATGATACCCTGCAATGGGTGTGGAATATCCAAATAAACAATTGTATTGAATCATTGAAAAAGCGTGCATTGGTCACTAGCCGCTTTTTGTATTGACAGCATGGATGCCAAATTGTTTTCTAATGTTAATTAAAGAAGGATTTTTCAAAGCAATTAACAGAGGTATTATGGATTAATCCAAATCAGAAAGATGATAGGTGGAAATAGGAAAAGAACAAAAGATACTCAAAACCATTGCAGTCGGCTAGCAAATTGCCGAGTTTCTAAGTCTGCATATTTACAATCTATATAATAAGAGAGCTAGGCATTTAAATTTTATCTCCACATATTTGTCCCGCCCATTTCTATCACATCATTCATTTTTTATCACAAGTTGATCATTTAATTTTTGATTAATTTGTGGCTCAATACAATTTTTGTTTCGAACATTGTTTATACGATAGTGTACACTCGATATTTTTTTGAGGTCATGTATTTTGAGAAAGTTGTCGATTTTTGTTTTAAAAAATAATTGTTAGAAATTAATTTCAAATTATATAATCAAAGAAAAGGTTGGAAAGAAATTGCTATTTGATATAGTGAGATCGATTTTTTGGACACTCGGATTTTATGTTGCACCGAGTCTTCAGGCACAGGTTATTGTTAGGGATACAACGATAGAGTTATCTGTTGACAAAGATGTAGCATGTATCTTCAAATTCATCGCCAGGCAGATGTGTATGTGCAGAGGCTGCATCTGTTTCATACGAGAACCTCTAGAGCACGGAAATTTTGTATGCTTGATGCTTTTTTTCTCGTTCTTTTTTTTTTTGGTTAATTGTTTTGGCACAACGTAGTATTTGACAGTAAGGCCATAAGTGTATTCCATAGATATATGGAATTGCTTGTAAAGCGACATATATACATGCATACAGTTACAGTCATAGTGCATGTGTCGAGGTTGCATCTGTATCATACAAGAACCATTAAAGCATAGAAACTGTTAATGTTTAACTGCTCTTTTTCTCATTTTTTCGGTTTAATTATTTTGGCACAATGTAGTAGTTGACAGGAATGCATACAATCATGATGTTTTCTTTCACTTGGGTGCTATCAGGAGGAATGCTTACAAAGGCTACAAAGCCGTATTGATGTTTTATATGATGGTTCAATCACTGAACATCAGGTACACTTCTTGGTTAGATATCTGTTAACCTTTAAGAGTAGTTGTGGTATAAGGTATTGATAGACTACTGTCTGGATTTCGAATTAGCGCTGTCGTCTCATTAATATTTATAATTGCTCTATTATTGTAGGAAGCTTTGAGGACATTGTGGAATGTTGCCTTTCCTGAAGAAGAACTTTGTGATTTAATATCTGAACAGTGGAAGGAAATGGGTTGGCAGGGAAAGGATCCATCCACAGATTTTAGGTAGCCTAGTATTTCCTCTATTTCCTTGAGTGAATTTTTTCTTGTGCTCAGATTTTTCCCTCTTCTCTTTTATACTCAACATAAGGTTTTCTGTTGTAGGGGTGGTGGTTTTATATCACTCGAGAATTTGCTGTATTTTGCTATGAATTTTCCGGTATGTCTA
The DNA here is from genome assembly GCA_951799425.1 of Ilex aquifolium. Classification (NCBI taxonomy): domain Eukaryota; kingdom Viridiplantae; phylum Streptophyta; class Magnoliopsida; order Aquifoliales; family Aquifoliaceae; genus Ilex; species Ilex aquifolium. Next base: position 5,268,086 of record OX637395.1, read on the forward strand.
GTTCTCCACTACTCTCCCCCCCCCTCCCCTCCTTTCTCTATTCATTTACACTCACACGCACATATCCCATGGCAAAATGAATTTAGTTTGTCTTGGTATCAACTTTGATTTTTGATTACATTGTACAACCATGCTGGTCTTCCTCTACGAAATGGATAATAGTTACTCTGTGACGGCACTTAAATTCATTGTGTTTCCCTTTTCTTAGGGCCAGCAGCATGCTAGCTGACCATCAAGCATTGGTGGTAAATGCAAATATATGATTTGAGTGTTGCACTTTAGAACTACAAGATAACTTGATGATAACTGTGCATGGGATACCATCAAAGTAAGACTAATGGGATTTATTTGCTTGTCATAGTCAGGGGCATGTACGATTTTAGCCTGGTTGAGCCTCAATTCAGCATCATTTGTTTATGTATTAGGGCCGAAATTCTGTTTTGATCAACCAGGAAGTACACTCTTTAGGGAGGGAAAATTATGATTAATTCATCATAGGAAGTGAGAATTTATTCCACTGAATGAAATAACATTGCAGATATGCAATGATGGAACCCGTTAGTGTTTAATGTTCTTTATTATTAATACTCCACTGGATAAATACATTGATTAAAAACTAATACAGTAAAATGATAGTAGTGGGTAGAGTCAACCATACAGTTGACTGTTAATACAAAGCATATTAGTTGATCAGCAAGGCTTTGGAAAACATTTTAGCCATTAGATATTTTCCTCTTTTGTGTTTCTTTTTGCTTTGGCCCAAATGCACATTAAGGCCAAATCTTGCATCTGTCTTAATGTAATCTGTCACATCAAAGGAAGATATTATTCCTGTGCCTAGCTCCTTCGAATTCCACTTTTTTGATACAGAGCTCTTATGCAAATACTTCTATGCCCTATTTGAAGTGAATAGTTGGAAACTAAGAGCAAATCATGTTAGGAGACTTGCATCAAAAAGCTTTTATTTTCTCAGTTTTTCTCTTCTCCTCTGCTTAAAATTTCTAATACTCATAAAGATATCATTGGATGACTTTTTTTAATGGGAAATGCTATGTATCCCAAATGTGCAACCCAAATTTGCATCCCAAATGAAGGGGGACCGTTGGATGAATAGGTCCCATTTAAAAAAGTTGATGGGACTCACTCATCCAACGATCCCCCTTCATTTGGGATGCAAATTTGGGTTGCACATTTGGGATACATAGCATTGCTCTTTTTTAATTAAGTGTTGCAGTTTTGAGTCATTTATAATTTGTGCACACACATTTTTGGGACCTTGTGTCTGGTTCCATAAATGCTGCATGCACTACTGTTTTTCCCCCCTAAATTGGGCGTATTTGTGAGTCTGTGTTTACCTTTTCTACCCTAATATTTGTTTTTTGAGAAATTAACTTTTTGAGACCCTGATATTAATGTTTGTTCCTCCTAAATTGACCAAATAACTTTGCAGAAATCCTTCCAAGATCTTCTGCGAAAGGAGGAAGGTGATCGGTCCATCTGGGAATATCCATTTGCTGTTGCTGGTGTTAACATCACATTCATGCTTATTCAGATGCTTGATCTCGAAGCAGGTTTTATAATATTCATGCCCTTTTCTTTCTTGATATGATGTTGAGCAATCACTTTTAAACTACAACACCTGATATTTAAATTCTTTAATTTTTAATTTTTCGTTCTCTGCCTACCAGTACGAAACTCTTTATTCTCTATGATTTGGTCTCTGTAGTTCTTGGTGTAACTTCCTTAAATCCCTTGTATCTATCTTTGCTATTGCACCTACAGAACTTGATTAATAGCAGGCTTTTTGGACTTCCTAGTAGATTGTCATCTTCGTCAATTTAAAGAACAACTTAGATGAGTTTGTATAGTACACATCCTATGATATCAAATATCTCAACATAGTACATGCAAACTGTTGTACATGGTGTGTCCACATTGAACTTTTTTGACTTTTTCTAAACATAAATTGTTGTAGGATCACAGGAACACATTTTATGCTTTTCATCAGCTAATTCTGAGCTTCAACTCTGCAGTAAAACCACGAACAATGGTAGGAGCAACCTTCTTGAAGTTTCTTGCAGGTACTGTTTGGCGACAATTTGAGATCTATAACATTTTCATGTAAATGTGAATGAGTTATAGATTTTTTATTAATGTGTAATATACAAACACATTGCCATAAGCTTACTAGATTTTTGTTTGTCCAAGTTAGTTTGTGGGTTCGACTGTATCATATGAGTTGAATCCTTAATGATGCCAACCACTTGTTCTCCATTTATTTGCGTACTCTCTTGGATTGTTTTTTATGTTCTGAATAAAACTTCTCTTTTTGCCTGTCAGAAAATGAATCAGCATTTGACCTTCTATATTGCATCACATTCAAGCTGATGGACAAACAATGGCTTGCCATGCACGCATCTTACATGGACTTCAATGTATGTATTCTTCCATCACTAATATACTTGTCATAATGAAATAGCTACAAATTTTGGATTACTTCTATGAATGAATTTTGTTTTCTATATTTTGCTGTTATCTTCATTGGCATTCAAAGAGATGTTAGAATTTTGCATTCTGCTTTTATACGCGAGAGCCCTTAGACACAGTAACCGTTAAATGTCAAAACCGTGATTGAATTGGGAATTGGTTATGGTATATGCTTATAATATGGGGGTTTGAGCATTGTTGAATCGCCACTAAAAATCATCATCCCTGTTTTTCAAATGATTCCCATTTTTGTTTCGAATGTTCACCTTCTAATAAGATTTGTCATCCTGACTTGCAAATCCCATTATACTCTCAATTGCATTCATTTGCCCAAGTTGGTTTCTTCTCCATGTTTTTTTTTTGCTTTCGATATCTTATTTTGGAATTTCCTACAGACGGTGATGAAATCTACTCGTCGTCAACTGGAAAGGGAGCTTCTGCAAGAAGATGTGATACGGCTTGAAGACTTGCCATCATACAGCCTTCTTAGTCGGTAATATAGTACTACTAGAGACAATTAGCAGAAGATCGGCTTCCATAAGCATGATTCCGGTTGTCAACAACGTATGCATTGTCTTCCTCTCTCCTTTTTTTAGTTCTACAGATACTTCTGATTTCTTGGTGTTCGTCCGTCCATGATATGATGGTTTCCGACATAATCTTGTCAGAAATCTTGGAAGTCTTTCAGCCATATTTTCGATTGTGATTTGATTTCGAAAAGAAAAAGAAAGAGGGTTGAGTTCTTTGACTTTGTAATGTGAGAATGGGTACCTACTGTGGATGTGTTGAGGTTTGAAAGAACAAAGTGTTTCTTTGGTAGTCCCGATCTCTCAAAAATATTCTAATCCCGACATGGATGACCAGCTTTTGATCGGGCCAGAGAATGGATTAGTCGACGTGCACGTAAGTTGATTCAGACATTTCTAACCGTTAAACCAAACAAAAAAAATAAAAAATTGCATGATCTAAGCACTGCAGGGAGGTTAAAATTTTCACTTGTTATATCAATGGCAAGAGTGTACATTTTGTCCTTCCGAAAAAAAAGAGCGTACATTTTGTCAACTTATTTGAACTAGTCGGAATGGTAAAAATTATATAAGGCAAAAAGACACTATTCTAACCTATCGGAATTATGGAAGGTAGTTACTTAGTTTCTCGCATTACAAAAATACTATCTTCTATATATTACATAGTTTATTCTCTTGAACATTTCTTTTATGAATAAATTTCGGGAAGCCATTAGACGTGTCTTATAGTGTATCGAGCACCTAAAATTTTTATAAATGAAGCCATTTTACCGATATAAAAAAAAATTAAAAAAAGAACTTTAAAAGAAAAAGAAAGTGGGCCAAGTAATAAGTTTCCCAAAGAAAAAGCAAAGAATCAATGCCCTTTCTTATATGTCCTTTATACCTATTTGATTCTCACAAAACTCCAATGGACTGTGGTCGCATTGTTTTTGCCATAATTGGCTTCTCTGCATCATTCTTCCTATATTTTCCAAGCTTGAAGAGAAGACTCCAAAGCAAACAAATTATCACAACACATAAATTGAAGATCATAAATGAAGCCTTGGAAATTGCTGAAGAAAGAGTGGTGAGTTATGAAGAGAGGCATGATCGCATTCTTAGTCAAATCTCATCGTACTACCTTGTGAATCAGGAACTGCAAGATGCGTTGTTGGGCGCTCGAGAAGCCATGAATGAAGCTTTAGAGTTTGTTGTTGGTCTTAGAAGATTGAAGATGGAGATCATAAGCTCATATCCAGGTGAAGTTGATGTTTCCATGTTGGATAGGTCCCTAGGAAAGCACAAGCAGGCCAAGGAATAATTAAGAGGCTTGGCCATGAAGTAAAAAGGAATTACTAGACATTTGTTTTCAGGAAGAGTCTCGAGTGGTAAAGAATTGCACTGTATAGATTAACTACTGCTTCTTCTTCTTGCTTTTTTTTTTTTTTTAAATTATTTAATAACTAAGAATCTCTCTTAGGCAAAGTCACATTGAACACATCCATGCAATGTACACGCTAGATATTTGCATGACTTAGTATAACAATAAGAAATTTCTTTAACGTGTTGACTTTTTTTGTGCTGATCCATCAACCAATTGATTTGCACAACCTTCAATCTACAAAATTATCGGTGATCTTACTAGACAGAAAAAAAACTTTAAAAGCTAAGCGGGATAAAATATTGTAATGATATGCTAATTATGGATATTATGTCACTTTAGTTCATATTCTTCCAATTTTCTCATATCTGTTTTTAAGTTTCTAGATGTAACTTTGGTTTAATCGAAAATAATAGTTTAAAATGAGTAACAAAAGTGGTTAGATAGTTAGTACGAGTGGACTAAGATAACATGAATTAAAAACTTGATGGCTTAAAGTAACAAGGTAAATCATAATTAGTCTCTAAATTTTATTTTTAGTTTTAATTTGGTATTTAAATTTTTAATTATCTTAATTTAGTCTTTTAATTATCAATTTTGTCTCAATTAAATCCTTCTGTCTATCTCCACCGTTAGATCAACATTAAAATGTTTCATATTGAACTAGTCTTCAGTTGACGATCTAACAGTGAAAATTGAAGGAGAGACTTAATTAAAATGAAATTGATAGGTGAAAGACTAAATTTGAACAATTAAAAATTCAGACACTAATAGTTGTTTAACTATATTTAATCATATTTAAAATCCAAGAGTTGTGCAGTCTGTGAAAAAATCGAAAATTTATGAACATCCAAAAAGCAAAAAATTGGGGGTTCTTTTAGAATAAGAATTTTGGAAGGTGAGCTTTTAGTAATTTTGTAGCCTAAATATCCTTCACCTAGACTTATCCAAAAAAATACATCAAACCAGAACCCTGCCCTGTGGCGCGTATTGGCCACTGGTCCCTTCCAGAACCGCTTTTGAAACGTTGATTCCAAGGAATTCTCAAAACCCAGAACCCAGAACCCAGAATCAAGAAGATGTTACTCCAACCCATCACCACCTCAAAGACTCCTCTTCACCACCACAGCCACCACAATGTTTCTCTTTCATCGACTCTCTCTTACTCCCTCTCATTCCGTTCTGGGTTATCCAGTTCTTCACTTATTCGGCCCATCACAAGCCAAAGAAATCCGGGTATTACATGTTCTATATCACAGGCTTATAGCTATGGAACACTTGATTATGAGAGGAGGCCAGTAATGAAATGGAACACTGTGTACAAGAGAATATCTATGATGCAGAACCCAGAAATGGGTCCGGCGGGTGTGTTGAATCAGTGTGAGAATGAGGGCAAGAAGTTAACGAAATGGGAGCTTTCTAGGGTTGTTAAGGAGTTGAGGAAGTTCAGGCGTTTCAAGCTTGCTCTTGAGGTATATACATAAACATCGATTGTTTCTTTGTTGTCTTGGTTGTGTTTTGATTAATGGATATGTGGTATTTTGCTGTGGATTCTGTTGAATTGGTGGATTGTAATTGATAGTTTTCTGAAATCTATGTGCATTTGGCTGTGATTGGGACAATTTTGATCTTGAAGTGAAACCCAATTTTTGTGCTAATTTGATCTTTTTGAGGAAGTTCTGACATTACAAGCTTGTTCTGGAGAAATAAATCATTATATTGAATTGTTTATTTGGCGTTTTCATTGATGAGTGCCTGGCCATAGTTGTGAGTTTTGTTTGAATGGGTTCACTACTTGGTAATGTACTAGACTTCGTTTGGATTGATAGGGTTCTGAACTTATGTCATTGGATTTTGTTTTGTGACTTTCACGCTATTGAAGAAAATTATACTGGTACTCTTCTGCTCGTGAAACCTAAAATTTGATTTTTCGAGCTTTCGATTCATCTGGTAACTCTTGTACCCTCAGGTAACTGATTCAGGGTTTTTATGTACATTCTTGACAGTTATTGAGTTTTTTGTTTGCTCTTATGGTTATCCTCTTATTCATGCGTTTCAGTAATCTCTTGTACTTTATTTTTTTTTTAAAATGACGCGGTCATAGGATTATGAATTCTAGTATACCTTACTAGGAGTGTTGTTTGCTGGATTCTTGCATTGCATCATGAACTAATGAATTTCAAAGATTTAACACTGGTTATGACCTCGTCGACTAGGTGGATTAGTTTCATTAGCACATGTGCACATAATGAATTTGGAATGGCTTCACCTTCAAGAATATGGTTGTATGTCTTGATTATGGTTCTATGCAGAGACTCAAGTAATTAGGCCAAATAATTAAAAAGACCAAAAGCCTGGGATGTCTTTAGTTGGAAAGATGGTTTAATATTATAACCCAGTTTGTTCTTTGTTAAGGTATTAGGAGAGGTGGATGGGGTAAATGCATATCCTTTTGCATTATTTGAACAATGTGACTGCCCTTATATTCTATCCCATACCCATTGCTTGTCCGAACATTAAGCCATAGCACTGTGTAATTACGTAACCCTTTGTAAAGTTGGAGCCATGCTGAAATTTATCCATTTTCAGCTTCGGAACCACCAGCGAAGGTAACATTCAGATTCTTTTCTTTCTTGTTCATGGTGTTCGAAATCATGCACTTTGGGTATCATCAGAATAGTTCTTGATTGGCCCATCTGAGAACAGTCTTTGATTCATGTGTCTGACATTTCTTAGAATTCCAGTGACATAGGATCAATATAATTGGGAAGTTTCTTTATGACATTCGGATTGGCTCATGAAGAACCAAAGAACTTCTTAGGAAAAATTACAATTAGGACATACTTTCAACTATGAAGCACGGATATTTCGTAAACCTCAACGTATTCATATCGGATACCGTGTCGGATACGATACTCATCAGACACTCGAAAATACGTATCGGATAAACACTAAACGTATCCAATAATAAATAAAATATACGGACACTTTACGGATACTTTTATATGCCGAGAATTATGTGTAATTTTTAGTTTTAATCTCTACCCTTTCCATTTGATTTCATATACAATACAATACATCAACAAAAATCCATTTGATTTTGAAGACACATGAGTGTTTTCTAAGTATTATACATTATCATATGTCCAAATAATATAAATGAGTTGATTACTCTATAATCTTAATAACAAATACTTCTAAGCAAACAATCTAGTCAAATGTTAGTTCTTATTTATTTAATTAATCACGTTCACTTTGTAGATGTACTATAATAAGACGAAAGTTAATTTTTTAAAAATAAAAATTATTGATGTTGTTTATTATTGTTAAAGAATTACTAAAAATTATAGCTATCAACTAATTACATACTTGATAATTACATAATAGTATAAATATAAAATATATATATTTATAGACGTATCCTGACCGTACCCATACGTATCATCGTATCCGTATCGTACCTATATCTCGTATCCGTATCCGTGCTTCCTTGACTTTCAGCTATTTGAGAAGATGAAAACTATTTTCGCCTTATCCCTTAAAACAGAGAAAACAACTATCTCCCTTGTTCCTGTAGCCAGCAATAGCATACTGACTGAAGCCATTTAGTCAACCTATTGCGGCATACATAGGTTTTTTAAGGGTGAGGGTTTTATGTGTGTTTTGCTTTATGCCCATTTTTTAAAACTTTATAAACTCGTTGGAGTCCATATCAAGGCCTTATCCCTAAGTTGATTGGTTTATGCATAATATTTAGTATTAGGTGTAAAAATTGGTGCCAAACTGTCAATTCTGGTCAGAGAAATACTACTACGAGAATTTTGCTTCAACCCTTGTAACTTCTTAAAATAAAATGAATTGTAGTAAAAAGTCACATGGCCTTAAAGAAGATTACTGCTTGTGACCATCTTGTCAAGGACCCTCCATCTAAAGAATACAGAGCAGCACCAAAAGTAGATTTCCTCAATTTACAACATGATTATGTGGGTTGAGATATATACCCGAAAGGATGCTTTATATACAGAAAGCAGTATTTGTCCCTTTTATAGAATCATTTCTAAAAATGATTTTTTTTTTCTTTTTTGTAGACCTAGCCCCCTGAATCATTTTATAAGTTTCTTTGCATTCTTCTGCAAAAAATATGGGGACGAACTTGTGTTGATTGTGATAGCTCAAACAAAAATGCGTGGTGGAAATCGTATTCTGATGTAATCCAGGAGTTAAATGCTTCTATTGTAAATAGATTCGAACCCGTTGTTTTATCTGTTTCTTAGCTTTGGAAGATAAGAGGTGCAAATGTGAATATGTTCTGCAATTTAGAACCTCTTAATAAAAGGAGGGCTCAAACATAAAGCTATTTTCTAACTAGTATGCCGCTGAAACTTATATGCTATGGCTGTTGGAGCATGAAATAATTCTTGTAGTTGGGTGCTTAGAAAGTTGTGTTGGTTCTATTTTCTTTCTTGTAATTGCTGTATAACTGGAATTGGTGGATGAGCTTAAAATTTTTAAGCTGTGGTATTTTCTATCATTCATCATGCCATTCCAGGTGAGCAGCAATGAACTTTTCACACATTCTGCAGGTGTACGAGTGGATGAACAACAGAGGGGAGAGGTTTAAAATATCCACTAGTGACACTGCAATTCAGTTAGATCTAATTGCAAAAGTGCATGGAATTTCAAGTGCTGAAGATTACTTCATGAAGTTGCCAGATGCCTTAAAGGACAAACGGACATATGGGTCTCTTTTGAATGCATATGTGCGCGCCAGGATGAGAGACAAGGCTGAATATTTAATTGATCAAATGAGAAATAGAGATTATGCCAGCCATGCCCTTCCGTTCAATGTGATGATGACTCTCTACATGAACCTAAAAGATTATGATAAAGTTGACACAATGGTTCAGGAGATGATGGAGAAAAATATACCATTAGACATATATACCTACAACATCTGGTTATCATCCCGTGGATCCCAAGGATCTGCAGAAGAGATGGAACAAGTTTTCGAACAGATGAAGCTAGACAGGACCATTAACCCCAACTGGACTACATTCAGCACAATGGCTACAATATACATTAAGCATGGGCAACTAGAAAAAGCTGAAGACTGTTTAAAGAACATTGAGAGCAGAAACACTGGTCGGGATCGAATGCCTTATCATTATCTTATTAGTCATTACGGTAGTATTGGTAACAAGGGGGAGGTTAACCGGATGTGGAACCTTTACAAATCAACTTTTCCCTATATTCCAAATTTGGGATACCATGCTGTGATCTCTTCTTTCATTAGGCTGGGTGATATTGAAGGGGCAGAAAAGATTTATGAGGAATGGCTGTCAATTAAGACTGCATATGACCCTAGAATAGGAAATCTACTGTTGGGTTTGTATGTTAGGAATGGATTTTTGGAGAAAGCTGAGGCCTTCTTTAACCAAATGGTTGAAGTGGGAGGAAAACCGAATTCAAGCACATGGGAGATTTTGTCAGAAAGCCGTATCAGAGAGGGTATGATTTCTGAGGCTTTGTCTTGCTTAAAAAAGGCCATTTCAGCTGAGGGACCAAAGAACTGGAGACCAAAGCCTGTAAATGTGTCTTCCATTCTCAAGCTCTGCGAGCAAGATGCTGACACGGTGAGTAAGGAGGATTTGTTTGGGCTGTTGAGGCAACTGGGCTGCCTTGAAGATGAAGCTTATATGTCATGTATCCCCGGGTCTAATGGGATGGCTACTGGCAATCAACTGCCAATGGAAAAAGGTAGAACTGATGATGACGATGGTGATAATGATGATGAGGATGCTAAAATGCTCCTGAACCAACTGCAAGGAAGCTTGTGAGGACTTGCTTCTTCCCACATGCCAAGTATCTAACAAAATGAGCACAATGCATGGGGAGTTCTTTGCCTGAGTGGGAGTTTTACTTCTCAAATGACTTCTCGTCATTTTCTTGAGGTAAATTATCGACTGCTTAAGTTACTGTGGCTCCAAATGATCGTCAGGGGGATGAAATCTGGATTCTCTTTGTGGTCACATCTTTCCGTGACTTGTGCTCAATGAAGCTTGTATTTTATTTCCTCGTGTGAATGAACCCATATCGTCTGTTCTTTGGTTTATGCGAAATTTTTATACCATCTTCATAGCTTATGGGCCAACTCCAACCCACAGAAGCTCATGTGTTAAAGGTTTACTCACAGAACTGCATGATTTATCATTAGTGATAAGTTCAAATCCGCAGTGGCTTCCCTTACAATATTTTTCAACTTACTATCAACGGATTATCTCTAGTTGAATTATGAAGGCAGAAGCCCCGGTTGCTTCTGAATCACACTTTATTCATCATTTTAAATTTTAATGCACTCTTTTTTTTGCATTGCATCCAACTTCCTCAAGTTCAATGCTTGTCTTGTCCTCACTCCTCACTTCTTATTTATCTAACAGTGTCAGTCCTTGTTGATGCATTGTGTACATTGTTTTTGGTTCTTACTTTTTAGGTGTTCTTGCATGGGTTTCTACCCCATCCATAGAATTACATGATAATAGACTTGTTATGATTCACAGAACCCCTGTTGGGCAGGTACAGATGCAGCAATTAAATTCAACATTGGGACGTTTTTGACCTGTAGAGATGGTGATATGACATGATTTCGTTGTTTATGCCTGGAACTTTAGGTTCATTAATCTTTCCTGGTATGGGTCTACAGGTACTTAAAATTCTTGTACTTAGGCTAGGATATAAGAAAACAAAGATGAAGCCATATGGGTTGGTTGTACTGGTTTTCATTTCTTTCTGTTTTTTACTACTATTATATGTATGTATATGTATTACTGTGACCCGCATTCAGTAAACCGGGTTAAAAACTCCAATATCATCCAACCCAAATTGAATTTAGTAGTAATGCTCATGGATCTAGGAATTACCTGCTGTCTTTTTGCACAAGTTAAAGTTTGAAAAATGACCATCTTTGGTAGGTTTCATTATCAATATTGTCAACAATGTCAAATATTTTCTCTTTTCTTTCCGTATTAAATCAATAAACAAGAACTAATAACACTAAAGCATCCATCGCTTCAATAATATATATTTCTGAATTTGATTTTCATAGTCATTCCCCTCATGGAATATAGGTAGTGACACCCAAATGCCTTGCGAAATAAACAGGTGAAAACGGACCCAATATCAAATTACCATACATGTATCCTTACAAATTTCCCCACATGATAAAAAGGGGCATAGAAAGGAGTTGAGCCAAACAGTCGATCTTAAAACGAAGCTCCATGGTGGCATTCTTAGTCATTTCCTGAGCAAAGCAATCATTAGTCGGTACAAAAAAAATTCTGTAGGAGCTAAATCATGAGGAATATAGAACATACCCATGATCAATTCTGTAAAACCGATCTCTTTAAGCTCAGAAATGTAGACCATTTGAGTGTAGTTCAAACATAAGCTCCAGGAAGCAGTAAACAGGGCACTTTAGACATGATTCTCCTGGACGTGCCTTTTCTGATCCCTTTCTGAATGACCAAGCCTCCCCAACCTGCTTCGATCTTCTGGAAAATCACGGTGATTAAGGTGGTGGGACGCTGGCATATAATCATGCCGCTGCTTTCCCTCCACCGGGCTACTAGCCTTCCTTTTGCGGTTGCTGGACTTTGGTGAGCGATATCCCCTGTCAGCATCGTCAAATGCTTCCACTTCTCCTTCTTCCACATTGCCAAAATCTTGTCCGCGTGATGCCTGCCCTTTCATTCCTTGGTGCCCATCTCCAGCCTCAGCTTGATGCTTCACATTATGTGCATTTTCCTGATCTGTTCGGTTCGAATGTTTGGACCAGCCTTGCTTTCTTTCCCTCTTGATTTTCTCACTCTCGGCAGCCAATTCGATCCCATCTTCCAGTTCCCTCTCAATGAGATCATCCTCGTCCATGAAGTCTGTTTTCCTAGTTATGTCGCCACGGGACTTCTTTCGTTTCTCAAGTGCTGCTTTTACCTTGTCTTTGTCAATCTTCTTAATAGCTTCTTGGGGTGACTGGCCAAGTGTACCATCTTTATGTTCCAGAGTTCGACCTTGGTATTTGTCCTTCAATTCCCCTGTTTCCCTTGTCCCAATCCTCCCAGCATTCCTTTCTGCATCTTCATCGTCATGTCCCTCAGAACCAAACATCAATGAATTCTGGACGTCCCCCAAGTGAGGTAATGCATCTGGTTCATGGTGATGATTGTCCTTAATCTCACCAGCTCCCTTGTGGTCTGAAACGCTATTCATCTCTGTGCTTCCGTACTCATTATTTCGGTTTTGAGCACCCCTAGGGGGCGCACCATGATTGTCGGCATATGAATGATCAGGAAGTGGCCGAACTGATGCCGGCTTCAAGGTTCCTGCCTTGGAAATAGTTCCCCCACCCTGAGGATTACTATGATTTGTAACATTCTCATCATTGGCAGAAGGAGCATTTGAGGGAGCCCGTGGAGTACCCCCAGCACTTCCCTCAGCTTCACTCGCTTGAGAAGGTGGCACTCTATTTTGTTCATACAATTCTAGCATTTGATTGCTAACCTCTGCAAGGAATAAAAGATTAAAGTTAGAAAAGAAACATCAAAGATATCCACATTTTATTTCATAGCCATGCAACTACCCCTCAGTTAAATCATCTCTAATCACATCAACAACAATAAGTTGAAACATTTTCCATGTATTAAGATTTAGTCCAATAAAATTAGAAGGGTGGCCGGCTCTATCCAATACCAGTGGTGTACAACTCTGCTATTCAAGGGAAGGCAAGACACCCACCCTCCAATTGGCGTGGGGTGACATCAAACTCCTGCCACCAGACCTTCTCGCCATCAGATGGGAGCTTTACTTTGAGGAACTTCGCAGCAAGAAAAATGGCACCTGCTGCTATGTGATGGGGCTTAAATTGCAAGCATAGGGACGTCCGAAGCCTGCATGGTACTTTCCCCGGTCAAAAAGAGACAAGGAAGAATGACCATGGATGGGTACTATGTAAAACTATGATAAGCAATCTATCATACCCATCATTCACAAAATTCCATGCAACTTGGGCAAGGGCATTTTGAGCAACCTTGAATTTCTTTATTGCCTCAACAAGGGGTTTATATGGATGATGCACATTAAGATCAAAACCAAGAGTTGCAAGTACAACTCTCTCCCCAAGCAAAATCAGTTCTTTTTGCTGTTCATATACCTCCTGCATGATGGATGTAGAAACATCAAATATCTGTAGTGTAAACAACTAATACTTCCAATAGAAGTTTCAAAGTCTCTTTAGGAAATAAAGCACTACTTAGGAAAAGACCAGTCACAACTATCATTTAATTACATGCTTATTTGACATTATTTGATAGCCTCGTCAACAAATAGAAGCGCATAGTATACCTGCCAACACAATTACAATACCTTTTGCTTGATCCTTTGTACTGCTGCAGGATCCTTCTTATGGATAATTTCATACGAAACAAGTATAACATCTTTCAAAGGACGTGGAGTTTCTTCAACTTTCCCCGCAAGAAACATGCAAACAGTCGCAATGGTCTGCAAAACATTTTTAGAGAAGTTAGGAATCACATTCAATAATTCTGCCCAAAGCAAAATCTTATAAGGGTTTTTTTTATTGTTGTTTATGTTATTTTATTTTTTTGTGTAAACCTTCATCTGGTGAGTGCAAAATATATAAAAACATAGTGATACACTTGTCCTTCCCAATTTCAACACTCATCAAGGCCACAGGTAGAATGAGAGATGGCTAGTATAGACAAAAATTGGTTTGCTCCTTACAAAACAAAATCATGCTGGGAAAATGCAATGATGTCGAAGAAAGCTCCGAGCCCCCTACATTAACACAAAACATCTCCAGCCTTTCATCTTTGAATCCCTAATCATCGTTTGTGGTATCATTCATGAAGCAAGGCAAAACAACTGAAAATGACATTTCCAAAAATGGCTTGTAGCATGAGCATCAAGAAGAAATAGTTTTTATCTTTTTTAATCTATTAACTTATAGAACAAATCTCCGGATCATTTCCTCCAATTGATTCTCCCTCCATTCTCTTCGTGGATTACAATCATTTCACATGTTGCAAATCTGATTTTTGTTCTTATTCTTGTTTGGTGCAACATACACAGGATTTAGGATATGGAACACATCAATAAAATTTTGAGACCATATTCTGTTAAATTTCTCATCTACACAAACTCCAATTTCAGCTAAAATTATTCAAATAGACTGTCAAATGCTATCAGTTGCCTATCTTTGCATTCAAAATTACTAAATGAAAATGGTCCATAAAAGGGTATGGGAGATGAAGTGATCTTCAAGGAAGTACAGAAATGGAAAAATGTGGTTGTTTGCATTAGGGAAAGCTTGTTTCATCCTTGGAAGTTGGAATGAAATCCAGAGTGCTTTGTCCTAGGCTCTGTGTTTTTAAGTTAATTTTGAATGCTTTCCAGACTGATAAAGCTGTTTTCTTTTGTAAAAATGGTGAAGAGGTGGATGAATTTTGCAGGCACGAAGATTGTGTTCTTGAAGAATCAATTAGGGTGAAGTTATAAAAGCGGTGTCTCGAATCAAATAAGGGAAGTAGCAAAGTCTTGTTTCTTGGTGGATGGATCGAGGTTGAAGGATTACCGTTCAATCTGTGGTAGTGAGAAGCTTTTCAAAAGATTCAGGATTGGGTAATAGAAGAGTCATAGTTCAGTTCTCTGGACTTTCTCCCTTCTTGACCAGACGATGGGGGCTTCATTGAGGTTGATCATCAGACTAAGAATCACGAGAATTTGTACCAGGCGAGTATTCGAGTCTATAAACCAGTTTTTGATTTCCTTTGTATTGCATTGAATGTCTATTTTAATGGGCTGTCTTCCAGATCAAAACTAGAGTTTTTCAAGCTTGGGGAGGCTTAGTCGGGAAGAACACGAAAAGATATTTGGTGGTGGTGGTACCAAAAATCGGTACACTGGTTGAAAGGTAGAAGATGGAGGGAGGGCTTTAGTTGGGGTATGCGGTAGAAGGGGAGGAAAAGTGGTATGAAATAAACGTGCACCTTTGAATAATAAGAGGGAGATGTAAACAGTTATGGTTTTGGAAAATCATTCCATTAATCACATAATTGTTGTTGCATCCAAAGAAGTCGGGTCAAACCCACCCCTTAAAAGATCCATGCTCCTCATCAGGTACAGAGAAGCCCTTTGCTGGGGATGTTCTGTCTTCTTGTTGTGAAGAGAGCTTGTATCCCACATCGAATGATTAAAATCGCCCATAATTGGTTTATATGTTTAAGGGCCTCTCTACTCATTATCAATTGATTTTGAGTTGGACGCTCTAAAATGGTATCAAAGTTGGGCGTTTGCATGGTTGGTGTCAAGTCTCTTACCTTTTGGCATTTTCCAGTACGCATGTTTGTCTATTTGTTGGTTAGCCCCACGTACAAACCTAGATCCCACGTGGGGGATGGTGTAAAAAGAGCTTATATTCCACATAGAATTATTAGAATCACCCAAAGTTAGTTTCAATGCTTAAAGGACTTCCTCCTCAGTCCTCATTGGCAATTGGTTTTGAGTTGGATGCTCTGCCACTTGTCTCATGGGTGAAGGCAGCGACGTGATTGAAGAGTAATCAAAGGTTTTACGCACCTGTTAAAGGAGATGTGCATAAGGCACCAATGCAATCGGTATTTGCGAATAATGCTACTGTCTAGGGTTGAGATGATTGCGATGGTGGTGGTTGAGGTTGTGAGAGAAGGGATCTGAGACAACTTTGATGTCGATAACGGATATGGGATTGAGAGGGTTTCAGCAGAGTTAACTGATGGAGATGGAGGAAGGCTTATGTTGATGTGAATTCAAGTTGTATTGCACTCTGATGACATCAATATCACTGCTAGCATTTCGGATTAGGATCAGATTATGTTTACAATGGGTAGAAACTTAGATTGAAAGCCAGAAGTGTACTTTAATGATACTCGAAAGATGTTTGATACAAATGATGCTCGTAGAGAGGATTTCAATGATAAAAATGGAGTTCCTGTGAGATATGTTCATCAAGGCGTAAGTCTTTCCCCTTAGTTGATTCCTAATGCACACCCTTTGCACTTCGGATAAGCACTATCAACAAGTGTCTTCAGTGGGAATTATCTTTGGGAAGGGTATGCTTTCTTTGGTGCATAATGTGGAACCAAAGCCACGAGGAGGCCTCTCTGGATAATTTTGGGGGTCGTCAATCCTCTTATAGGTTAGGAAATTCTTTCTTTGGTCCTAGGAAGGAATTCCAGTGTTAGTCTTGTGAACATGAACTTTAAGGGAGCGAATTGGAGTCCCCTAAGAAGTGCATTTATTAGGGTATTAGAGAATGTCCTGAGTCAGACCTGTTAGCTAAACCGATATTAATTTCCAATGAGCTGAATTTGTATCTTGATAATAGAGATTCCATTATTAATTCTTCTCCTAGTAACTTACAGGCTATATCCAACAAGGTCATATAGTCTTGTACAAGGGAGATGGGAGTAGTTGAGTCTAGAGGTGGGAGGAGTGTGGGGGCAATTCTGAAGGTGATGACAAGTTTTTCAATGTATGATGAAGAGAAGTGGATTACTCTTAAGAACATATCCTTTGTTTCCACTAAAATGATGAGAAGGTTAAGGGGAAATTTTTTTGGGGGGGTTCAAGACTTAAATTTTTTTCATTTTGGGGTCAACTATGATGGTGGGGTACTACAAAGGTGGATGAGGGAGTTTTAATTTGTTATGAAGATTGTTAACTGAAATATTAGGGGACTAGTAAGAAAAGGCGTCAATAAAAGAGTTTCTTTTGCGAAATGGGCCGAATACGATTATTTTGTAGGAATCTCAGCTAGAGGCAGTTGATAGGAGATTGAATAAAAGAGTGTGGGGCTTTAAGTTTAAGAATTGGGTCGTCTTACTTTTTGTGAGTAGTTCGAAGGGGAGGGTAATCAGTATTTGAGATGACCGGGTCGAGCAAGTGGCAGAATCTGTTGAAGGAGAATTAACAATTTTAATTCAAGTTGGGATGGGCTAGAGTGGTGACTAACTGGTGTATATGGACCTAATAAACCTAGGATACAGATGTTATGGTGGGAAGAGTTGGCGGGTTGGTTTGGTATGTGTTAGTCCTCGTTGGTGTCTAGATGGGGATTTTAATGTCATTCGCTTATCTTTCAGAGATGATATATGGAGAGAGGACAACTAGAAGCACGAGGGATTTTGATTCTTTTATTGGGAAAACTACACAATGGTGCTTTTCCATGGTCTAAGAAGCATGGCTGGTTTCAGGTCCTTTGGATGTGGTATATTATGATTACCAGCATTATCCATCCAGAACATTATATTCAAATTCCATCTGACCAGTATTTTCCCATCCATTGGTTAGCTAGATGCCAGTATTCTCAGAAACATACTATGTGGTCATCATCTTAGTCAGAACTAGAGAAAAATACAGATTATTAGGGTTCCTACTTAGCCACAAAAAAAAAAATGAAACTTTAAGAGAAACAAGGATAACTTACCCTCCTATCATTCTTTCCATGGGATTGACGAAGGAAGAAACGATGACAAAAAATTATTGCCGTAGCAATGGTTACCTGGGGCCTGCATTTTAACATATGCACCTTCAAATAAATGGTCAATCAAAATCGTTATTCTTCAACCACAATGCAGGCACAACATAGTATCAACAGGAAGAAATATATAGCTAAAATTGGAAAGACCTTGTGGCTAATCATGAACGACATGACTACCATCAGACTTCAGTGCAATAAACCTGAATCTTTTTAGAGCTTTAAGCACCGAAAACAGCATGAATACACATGAAAACCTCGAAGGAGGATTGGCACAATAACATTTAAATTTCAATGTGAAATACCAAAGCCCTCCACTGTCAATGTCCGCCTCAACTTGCAGCATTCACTTTGATATATCCTTATACAGAGGTAGGGGATTTTAAACGCACTAAATCAGTCAAATTTCTCATAAAGAAAAAAACTAACATGGAAGTCCTAAAGCAGATGGGAGTGTAGCAGACACTTCAGAAAACATCAGGTGGTCAATGATATCAGGAGAGGTTTTGATAGTTACCCAAATGATTAGTGATACCCAAGTAGCAAATAGACATAAAAAATTGAAAAACAAAATGCAAAACAACAAGATGAGGTATAGAACCATGGATGTATCATAGTATCATTTGTCATGTATGTAGCAAGGATCAAAATTTCGTTTCACCGCATTTTTTCAATCATATAAAAATGGAAACATCTTAGAAACATTTTTCAGTAATGTTTTGAAAATAGAATGCAAAAATAGAAAAAGTTAGAAAATTTGTTTCCACAACATTCTGAAACATTGGTCAAAACATACCGATACATCTTAAAACACCTCAAAACATAAGAATTTCGATATTCAATCACTCATTTGTTCCATATTATGGAAACGGAAACGTTTTGGCCATTTCAAAGCAAAATTTTGATCCTTGGTGTAAACTGCTGGGCAAAGGAAATCGTGTAAGAAATGATAGTCACTCCAGCGTGACCTTTTGCTTTCATGTCAAAACAAACTTATGCAAATAATACAGAAATGTAGTCGTTAACTCCAATTTCAACGTAGATAGAGGTAAATGTACAAGAAGTTCTTGAGACTGCTAAACCTCTAGATGTCAAGAGACGAGTATCAAATACATTGTTTCAAGGCATCGCTAAATTTAAGGCACAGAATCAGATCACAATACAACCTTTTGTGGTCAATTTTCTCTCAGATTTTCCAAGGCAGATATTCGAAGAACAACAACTCCAATAGCTTTTATATATGCTCTAAACTATCATGATTGCTAGAAGAACTCTGAGACCACAGGATGCACAGACTTTTTTTAACAAGAACAATCTGTTTTATTGACAAAGAGACAATACATAAGAAAGAAATAAAGAAAGAGATAAGGGTGGACAATTAGTCCGACCCAGGGAAAGAATAAAAACAACCAAACATCAAAAAGTAGGGGGATGCATTGATTGAACAGGAGAAATAGTCTATGGCTATGAGTCTTTATTCTCATTGTGTTGGGTATTGCATTGCATTACTATGATTAAGCATATGCCTTCTAATACCTAACTATTCTGTTTCAGGTGAAATAAGTCTTAAAGTGGGGCCTTCAGGTTTTTAAGTATTTGAATGGAGTGTGACAAATAAGGAATATGTACTTATGGTACATTTAGGAGTGAGATAAAGTCACCTGCTGCAACTTCTGCCTAAATAACTAATAACTATGAGGGCCTATTTAGTTAAACCTTCAAATACACCAATATCTAACTTTTCTTCAAATATGATTCTGCAGAGCTAATATAGATGGACCAACTATTTGAAGAAAATATGAAGTTCACAGTAATAACATGGAACAAATTTAAAAAAGCACAAGAAGCCGTTTGAAAAACAATAAGAACTTGGGTAAATTTCACCAACACCCCTGGGACATTTGACCAAATAACACGGACACCCCGTGACATTACATAAATGACATGGCGATCCCCTGACATTTATAACTTACAACAGAAACTCCCTGCCTGTAACGGATGTTAGAAACCCTAACTGAAAATGATGACATTAGCTAAATAATGCACTATATTTCCAAAATTGCCCTCATTGAAATTAACTAGGTCAAAATTTAAAACAAAACAGGCTTTAAGTTAGGTCCAAACCCATGCCCAAACCTAATCCGCATTTGACCCATTTCTTGGACCCAGACCTCACTATCACATATGCCAAGGCTCACCTCATTGGAAAATCAGGTAGCTAAACTTATTATCGACTTACGAAAATCCGTCTTCTCCGGCAGTCCCCTTCACTCTCTCTCCCAGCCAAACAACACCCCCCCCCCCCCCAACAAAAAATGCCACCACGCAATCCTTTGCCTCCACTCAGCCTCTGTCTACCCCCACCCCCAAACAGCACAGCCCCCCAACCCGAGTATCCCCACCCCCGCATGAGTCATCCCCTCTCGTCCTCCCTCCCCTCTCTCTTTCTCTCTCTCCAGACATCTCTCTCTCACACACACAGTCACACTCACTTCCACATATACACTCACACACACTCACTTTCACAGATTCACACACAAACATACGCATCTAGAAGGAGGCTATGGTATTGATTTGTGTAGATTTAGTGTAGATTAGATTTGATTTTGCATTCAGTTGCAGTTTAGATCTAAAGCCACGAACAGGTTTTGAAGCCATCAATCACCAACCACCCAACACATCCATAGGCCAAAAACACCAAGTCAGCACTCAAACACATATGAACCAACAACCACAAATCAGACTACATCTGAAGTGAAACCTGAGGCAGCGAAGTCGGATAGATTAACCGCAACCACCCATCGCAAACTGCAAGATAAGGCATTTTTCACCTTCCGTGAAAAGATTAAAACCAAGCTTGGACTCAAGTTGTTCTTCTGCGTTAAGAATGAGCTTTTACTTCTTCGAAATCCTCGTGTCTCTACTGTCTCGCCTTCGATTTACTTTGTTCATTGTTTTGTTAAAAGCTTTGAGATCTAGATGGAGATCGAGTTTTGGTTTAAAGGAGAGGGGTGCCACGGGGGAGGCGAACGAGGGAGGGGAGGGAAGGGAGTGACGAACCAGACAGCTAGGGTTTTTGGGTTGGTTCTATGTGAATGTTGTGTTTGTGCTGATTTTGTGTGGTTGTTGTTCTGGTTCTGGTGGCGCTGTGCTGCAGAGTGTTGTTCTGTTTCTGGCAGTGTTGTGGTGGCAGGTGTTGTGTTGGTGCTTGGTGTCGTTGGAGTTGGTGGTGGTGGCAGAGATTGTGGTGGCTTTGGTGGTGGTAGAGATGTTAGGGTGTTGGTTGTTGATGGTCGTAGAGAGAGAAATTAAGGTCTTTTGTAATGGGTCATGGTTTGGGGGCATTGACAATGGGTTTGTAATATTTTTCATTATTTTATAGACTTTTTTTGTTATTTGAATTATCCTTTTTTTTTCTAAAATCAGTTGGAAGTTTAAAAAAGTAATTGTATCATGTTCGTTAATGGCGATCACCTTTTAATGCCGACAAGGGGTCGTCGTGTCAATTATGTAATGTCAGCGGGTATCGTGTTATTTGGTCAAATGTTAGGGGTATGGGTGAAATTTACCCTAAGAACTTTTACTTGGTCAACTCAACAAAAATGGTGCCAAACAAACATCTTCATGCCGACTGCTGAAAACTGAAGTTGCTTCTTCATTGATGCATGGGTGCGTGAATGTGATTTTACATGCATATGTGCAGAAAAAATTATCCAACCTCTCTCTAGAGAATAGTTCATTTCATGTAAGAGAAAAAGAGAAGATAAACATCATTCAAAACAAAAAAAGGGAGAAAACAAGATAAAGGTCAATGTTTGTCGTACAACTCTCATCCACTTGGCCATGTGTCAACATGGCAACCCAATAGTGGATTAAACCCTTATCAACTTGTTTGACCATATGTCTAAATTCTAAACCACCAAATCTTTTTGTGGTAACAGCAACCAAGAAGAACGGGTGGCTTTGGAAAACCGAGCAAATCTCCCGTGACGGCTTAGTCGAGCCCAAATCCAAGGAATTGATCTCATTTTACACATTTAATAAAATGTTGGTTAAGGTGCAAGTGCTTGCATGGACTGTAGCATGGACTGTAGTTGCACAGAAAAAGATCTCATGCTTGTCTCTCCCCTCGACAGTGTGTTGTGTAGGAGCTCCAGGGAAATTATTGATCATCTATTTCTTCACTATCCCATATATTATATTTGTTGCATAAGATTCTTAAGGAGATGCTATCAGCTGGGATTATTCAATGTGCTTGTGTTTCCTAACTTGTAGAATGTTTTGATTGTTTTGGAAAGGTAAATGTACTTTTAAACTTTAAGGTTGGGTTGTTACGAATATTTTTAAGTGATCTGGATCTGGACATAAAGAAATAACAGAATTATACGACAAAATTGAGCTTGAGGTTTTATGGTAAGGAGTAAAGTCATTGGCATCTTTGTGGGTTGCTACTTTACTTCCAATGAGTTTCGGGATATCCCTTTCTTTTCGATCCATCATTTGAATTGTGGGTTGCAGTTAAAGGAGTTCGTATTCTAATTTTTAGCCTTTTTCCATTGGTATCTTGATTGGATCTCATGTCCAACTACTCGTATTCTTTTCCATTCTAAGTTAATGTTCTTGTTTCTTATCAGAAATAAACAATAAATACCGAACATTGGCAATTATGGAATGTTACTAAAGGGGAGATGTTAAAAGCAACGTGATTTAGCACAATTCAAGTTAAAGTCATAAAAACTTACACTTTAAGCCTCATGCCCAAATCTTGCAAGAATGTACAGTATGACTTGCGTATATAAGTCTCTTTCTTCAGATCAATGCCTTCCAGTCTAGATGGGGAACTCTCTTCAATTTCCTTCCTGGAGAAGTACCAACGGCCACCACCTTCTTCTGCATTGTCCTGAGAAAGCTTGTAAGACCCACCTTCATACACACCAGATTGTGAAGCCTCACCAGGACATAACCCAGCCATATGTACCTCTTTCTAGAAAAGGTATGAAGTGAGGAAGCAGAAGGTTTCTCTAGTAGACACAGAAGTACATCCCTATCATGCAATAACATCCTGTCCATGAATTAACATGAAAAGTAAGACATATGTGAGAATCTTATGTCATAAAACAATAACAAAAAGCAAAGGCATCACATGCAAACCAAAAGCATCCTAATTCGATAGAGAAAGCACAAACAGCACATCTTATCAAATATTGTGTAACAGCACATTATACCTTGGTTTTGATTTTAACCTTCTACCCTTTCACATCCTCTAAAATAAAAACTTACCTGACCTAATGAGATTTTGGCCCAACTAATAGGTTCTTTTGTACAACAAAATTTCAAATTATAGAAAGGCACTACATAATAAGGATACGATACAGATCTATCAAAGATGCTAACACTAGCTTGGAATGCCAAGACCAAAATTAAGTTCTCTACAGCTTGGGAAGTCATTTGAGAAAGATGAATGATATAAAACATTTTCACACTAATCTGGGTCCGGTCTCACCATGGTTGAGTATCACTAAAATTAGCTATTAATAGGAAGGCTCTTAGACACATCCATTCAGAAAGAAGCCTACATAGAATCATGGACTAAAATCTACAGAACTTAAGATTTTCTTTTACATCTAATCTCTTGCAAAAGAGCATTCTTAATCACACTGAATAATTCAAACGGGATGCCAACAAATAACAAAACAGCTGATAAAAGAAAGGCCAATACAGAGTTATATTCTTAGTGAATCTTAATAATTTGAAGGACAATGTTAACTGAGAGTCCTCGAATCTTGTTGGAAATCGAAGGGTTGCTGTTCTCAATGAATTGTGCTAATGAAAAACCCTAGAAATGTAATACTGCAAATCAGGGATACAAAGAGATCTAATACTTTTAAGAGTGTGTTCAACATAGTAGTTGGTGTGCTTTGCAGGACCTATCAATGCTGGAGCATTTGGCATGATCAAAGTCTCTAGGCCAAAAATATGCATAAATATATATACCACTTTCATTTGTAATGACACCACTTTTTCTTTATTCAAAATAGGTTTGACAATCAATCTCCATCTTCTGCATTTAGACAAAAGGACAAATCCATGAACTATTATCATATTCAAGTCTTCAATTGATAAAGGATGAAAAAAGGAGAACAATCTTCAATCCATTTTCACCGAAAAATAAACAACAAAATGTGCAAAAGAATGGTCGGATGTTGTGCTGCCAGCACCGCCAACAAAAAAAGAGCACACAAAAAATATTAAAAATAGAAAAAAAGAAAAGATAAACAAACAGGAAAACAAGCATGCCCTATAGAAACTTTTCAATTAATGGAATCCTATTTGAACACCAACTAGAAGAGTGTATTGGCTTCTGATCTTTGACTTTTACTTTTTAAATTTTTTGTTCTTTTTTTTCTAGAGGATTGCTCATAAGGATGGTAAAAGATCCGAGCTACTCATATTTGGCTTGGGCTCGACTTGATTTTTGGCTCGTTCAAGGCTGTTCATATCACAATATGAACCGAATATGAACAAAAATTTAGGAAACACGCCAAGCTCGAGAAGCTCGCGAGCAGCTCATATTACCATTTAATTGTTTTGAATAGTTTCTTTTCCCTACCAATACTAGACATATATGCAAATAAGCAGACATTCTAAGGGTATTTCGATAAAACCAAATAAAGAAGTTGGTATTCGCGTGGTATACCCCGTATGAAACAACAAAAAGAAGGTTGATTGACCTCGAGCCACAAACTCAACAGTTTGAAACTATCCTCCTAAGAAGCACGGACACGCAGATACGACATTTCTAAAAAAAGTAGGACACGGACACGTTGAGGATACGCTACAAAAAAATTATATTTTATATATAACATTATATAACTTACTGCACATATAGTGATAATGA
Source organism: Ilex aquifolium (assembly GCA_951799425.1). Lineage (NCBI taxonomy): Eukaryota > Viridiplantae > Streptophyta > Magnoliopsida > Aquifoliales > Aquifoliaceae > Ilex > Ilex aquifolium. The sequence goes on from OX637395.1 coordinate 5,292,946, forward strand.
TATACAATTCATTAAAAAATCAGTATTTTATGATAAGAAAACCTAATGTCTAATCATCTGTGTGAATTTTTAGACTAAAACATCCTCATTATAATCAATAATCATCAATTTTTTTGTGTAGACAATGTGTACCTAATATATAATTTAAATAATTGCTCTTATTTTTTCAATTACTCTTTTTTAAAACTTTTATGCATCTTTTATTTTTATTATTATATTTGGAGTACAACTTTAATATGTCTAGTATTAGTAATTATATGTTTCTCAAATTTTTAAGATTTGTTAATCACATTTCAACAAATGTCTATTGTTTAGTAGTCGACACGTTCTAAAGAAGTGTCGGACACGTCACCAAATAAGTGTTCGACACGTGTTCGAAATTAAAAATTTATCATTTAATTATGGACACGGATAAAAGAGTATCGGACACGTGTCCGAGAGTGTCTGAAGAGTGTCGGTGTCCGACACGGATACGTCACGTTCTCGAGAGTGTCCGTGCTTCATAGCTATCATCTGCCCATTTTTTACTTTACTTCATCTTCACCATCTGCTCCCTCTCTTTATCTCTCACACTGAAGCATTTGTGCCCATGGGAACTGCATTGGAATTCGTAGAGAGTGGAGTTTGCGACTACTCTTTGCTACTCTCCTTTGATTTGCTCCTTGTCGTTGAAGCTAAATGAGGCCACCACCACCGTTCTCGATCACCATCAACAAAGTGAATCCTCCAACTGTAAATTTCTCATTTATCTACAGATTTTTACAAATTTTTTAAATTTTAGGTTTAGTTTTATGTTGATTATGCCTACTCTTTGTAATTTTGTTAAAAAATTGAGATTTAAGGTTTAATTATTAGGATTTTTTGATTGATGGCTCGTTTTCGGCTCAAACTCGCCAAGCTGAGTTTGAACAAAATTTTGAGCTCCAAAGTCAAACTCAAGCCGAATTTGAGCATAAACGATCACAGAGCCGAGCTTTAAAAAAACATACTCATTTTTTAGAAGATCTATATTTTTAGCAACCCAACACAAGGGTAGAGTTAACTCAGTGCAGCATTAGTAAACAACTTTAAGACTGCATCTCAATTTTTTGATCAGATACTATTACAGAGGAGGGAAACGACAAGGTTCCAGCCCGCAATCTTAAGTTTCAACAACGTGATGGAGGCCATTAGACCAACTGTTAACCTCAGGAGTGCATCTCAATTCTCAATTGCTCACAAAGAAAATGGTTGATAGACACAAGCTCTCCAATGTTTCTGTGAAACCCCGAAAAATTTAAACTTTGACGAACAAGGGCAATAGGTGAATTGCCACTTCGGTACTAGTTGAAAAACTGAATTTTTCTAGATCTCGGATGACGAAACGGATTTCACCGTTGGATTCGTCTCGCGAAATCTAGTTACCACGTCAAATTTCGTTGAATTCCGAGATAGTCGAATTTTTCGCGTTTTACGAGACGAACGGGCCTCGGGTGACCCCGTGCACGAAATTTTTATAAAATTTTAAAGTTTGGGGAAATATTAGAGGCAAGTTGAAATAAAAATAATTCGAACTTGAACCGGAGCGAAATTTAGTCGTTTCGGGATTAAAACGGACCCGAAATTAAATAGGACATGTGGCCAATTGTGGGCCAAGTATCCTAAAAATATAAATAGGGGCCTAAAGTCTGAAAAATCAGACTTCTCCTTCACCATTTTAGCCGGTTTCAACCGAGAGAAAAGAAGATAGGGAAAATGAGAGAAAACTCCACCTTCTCTCTACGATCTACTCCGTTCTAGCGCTCAAATCGACTCGGGCCAAGAACAAGAGTTGCTCTACGCGTCGAGGGCTACGCGTGAGTACCAAAAACGACGGTTTTCACCGAACGTTGGAGGGCCGAAAATTTGGAAGTGAAGGATTCAAGCTTGCTTTGAGTTCTAGGAGCTTCCCACGGCGATTCTACACGCTACAAGAGGTAGGGTTTTCCTCCTACTTAGGTTTATTTCCAACCTAAGAAGGTTATATGGAATGGGTAGGTGTATATATATATGTATCACTTGCCTATTGTGGTTATTTGGGTGAAATGGGTATTGAGAATGGGTAGCAAGATTTAAATCACATTCTCTAGTTTAATGTACCACTAATGCATTTCATGTGTGGGAAATGAGTATCAAATGTGCTAAGCAAGGTTGGTATGAAATGGGTATATAAATTTACTTGTTGGGTAAATTTCATAAAGAAACTTGAAGTGTAGAAAATTGATATGGGAAATTGGGTAAAGTGAATTCCTAAATGAAATGGACAATTAGGAATGGTTGTTGATAATTTCCTGAGAAATTATGACATATGAGGTTATGTTATGGGTAGAATGAATTCTATCTTGGTATAATTGTGTAGAAATCAATTAATATGATTTCTTGAGCTTTATGATGAATTTGAGTATATTATGTGATTACATGATCTTGGATGCTTTGAAGGTGTTGAGTAAATGCTTTGATGAAAATGTGAAGTATGTTTTGCATGAACTATGTATAACATGCTTAGATATTGTGATTAAGGAAAATGTTGATATACACATTCTTACGAGATGTTGACAAAATATTGAATTATGGTATTTATATGCATAGGCTTATGATATGAAGTACCATGGATATGTGGGTTTATTGTTGAGTTGTTCATATGACATTCATACATATTGAACATGTGGAGAAGATGCAAGGGTACATTACATTGCATTCTCATGGGTACATCACATTCATGGTTATAAGACATGAGTGTGTGTGGGTGAGTTGACATCGCATTCATGGGTCATGGGCATGAGTGTGGGTGTGTGCATATGTTGTGGATCAAACACCAAATCTTGGTGGTTGGTATGTGAACTCGAGAAAGTCGGGATCGAAGATCCGACTGAGTTGCACGGTTGCATTGCATAAGGAAAACTTGTGTCGGGTAGAGCAAGTAGGGCTAGACACTCCCTCGGGTGAAAAACCCGGAACCACTTGGTTCAGTCATTTGACCAGCGGTGAAATACCAGAAAAGTGGCATGGCCCACGGAGCCAGTGGTGCGACTCCAAAATCCGTTGCCCAAAGAGACACAAGATTTTGTTGTATAAAAACACTCATTCAATGGGTAGCCTCTAACAATGATTTGATTTTTTATAAAGACATAACTTTTATCTCAAACGATCATTGGGAGGGTTTCTCCGTCAATAGACGGGTTCATACACGTTGGCTTTTGCATTGTGTTGTGTGAGTCGGGGAAGACTCGGGATAAGGTGCGTGAGTGAGTTCCATCTCATATCATGGCATGACATAGCATAGCATGGTAGCTTTCTAACATTGAAGTATATACTCTTGTTGGATTGGTTGATGTTTGTTGATTGTTGCATAGGCGCATTTCATATGCACTTAGGTTGGGGAGTAGCCTCTGTAGGAGGATTTCCTATTGAGCGTGGCTCACCCTTTATGGGAAAAACATTTCAGGTGTGGGTTTTGCACCGACGGATGGCTCACTTGGAGAGCATCAAGCATGAAGGGGGCCGACTTGTGGCCTTGGTTTGAGTGTTGTAAAACTTTTCTTAAAATTCCATTTTGATGTGTAAATTATGGAATGAACTGTAATGGAACTTGTATAAGTTATGTATTATATGAAAATCCTTGTCAAACATGTATTTGATGATTTGGGAAAGGTTTTGAATGGATTGGAAATGAAAAATGGTTGAAAATGGCAAAACTGGGCAGAGAGTACCGGTACTGGGTACCGGTACCCTCTTTCCAGTGGGTTGACAGTACCGGTACCGGGTACCGGTACTGAATGGTACCGGTACTGGATACCGGTACCCCCTTTTCAGTGGGTTGACAGTACCGGTACCGGTACTGAATGGTACCGGTACTGGGTACCGGTACTCTCTTCAAAATTTTCAGATTTTCACACTGCTTCGCCCTATTTTCAATCTACGTTTCCTTTCCCTCCAATGATGTAAATGGACTATAATGGAGTATAAATCATGGTATATTGAATATTGGTTGAACCCAAATGAATAATCGAATCCGGTTAACAATTGTGAATTAAGATCCCGGTTAAGGGGATGCTACTACCGTGGTGTTAGGTTGAGTGACATCCATGGGTATTTCCGCGGGTTGACGGGTGGTCAACGGTTAATATAGGACCCCCGGAGATTGGGGCGTCACAGTTTCAGCTGCCAGACTCCCACCAAAGCACATCAAAAACCTCCGACCTCTCTCTCACCCTCTCTCACACACGTACAGAATCCAATTCTAACCACACTTCCTGCTGCTTGGATAGATCACCAGCTTCATCCCCATTCCTTAGGCTAGATCTTGCTAGCAACCCTTACATCTTTTTAACGGTGCCTCTTGTTTGTTTAACAGTTCATTCGTGATTTGTAACCTTTAATTTTACAATATAACTATGTTTACTTCATTTCCTGATGAATTTCTAGGCAATACCATTTTATTTCCTTTTTATACATAGACAACCAAACATAATCACACCTTTTTGACTTCATTAGTTCTCTCAAATATATGTTGCATACCATAGAAACCAAAAAATTGATCTTGTGACATTTTATAAGTATAACGTGGATTCTCAACTCTACACGTGATGTCACACATACACAAACACATTCTGGCCTGACATATTATAACAATAGAATGGACCCTCGACTATATATATACCTGTACGTATGTATGAATAAACCCACACACTTGTTGAAAGCAGTAAAATTCAAACCCCCAATCGACTCTCCCTTTGAATACCCGTGTTAGCAATTTGCCACTTTGTCACATCATCTTTTATCTCATATTTATAGCATTTCAATATGTAGCATAATAATGGCCTTCTCATGAAATCATGGTTCAACCCAATAGATCAAAACGACAGAAAGAATAACCGGTGAAATGCTCTTCTTTATGGAATAGTGAACAATCTAGGTTTAGTATTATCAAGTATTAGAGAGAGGTCATGGTATGGTATAGATAAACTTTGGACTAATATCTAATCATCTTTGATACTTGTGAAACACCAGTATGCAATCAATAATGAGTGGGATACAAGGTCACATCCGAGAAAACAAAGGTTGACACTGACATGCAATAAATCATAATAAACAGAGGGACATCAACGCAACATAGAATATTTTATTACTGCATATTCAATATTTAAAAAATTAACTATCTCCACTCTCTCCTCAAAACATAGAAATTAGTTGATCAAAGATCTGTGCATGGAAAGAAGCCGTCTCACAAACATTAAAATCTTTTTGCCCGTCCCTTTTGCCCCTTTTAGTTTGCAAGCTTTAGATTCTTTTCAAACCTTGTCTGTCTCGAATCTATCAGTTTCTTCCCCACCCATTTTAAGCCATTGCCATGAAGCATAGTTTTAAAGCAGATACAACCTGATAGAGATATAATGATACAGCAAAATCATAAAAATAAAAAATATATACATGTATTGTTCTTTGCTAGTTAATAATTTGTATAATTTCTTCAAGAATTCCACTTTTTCATAGGCAAAAGTATAATCCTATCAGATTATTCCTCCAGCAATATTTTCATACACAAATACCGCAATACGTGCATTCCATAATTTGGCAGAAAAAAGGCATATTACTATTTTTGTCAGCATAAAAAGGCATCAACATAACACACACACAACCACAAGCACGCACAAAAGTACTCCTTTTTAGTTGCATATAAAACAGATAACCGATGCACGAACTAAGCCCATTACTCATCAAACCCAATTTTTTTTTTTTTTTTAACTGCGTCAAACCCAATTCAGTCATCACAAAACTAGTTCAAATGAAACCCATAAATTTCCATAAATCCCCCAGTCAACCATCCTACTAAATTCCTTCAACCTAACCAATTCCATCAAAAAAGAACCCATAACACCTGAAACCATACATGAAAACATTAATACAAAGAGAAGAAGAGATATACTAACCAGCAAGAAACTTTTTAGTCCTCTCAAAATTTCTTCTCCTTGGAATGTGTAAAAAAGAAGTTTAGGGTTTTGATGAATGACTTGATTTAGTTGGGGCTAGGGTTTGATTTGAGGTTAAGCGCCCGATTAGTATCTATAGAATTGAGAGCAGGACTGAATCTTCGGTTGATAAAGGTCAATCACACTGTTGTATCAGTGTGATTGATTGGTTGAAAGAAACCCTTCTCTCTCTCTCTCCTGAGACGATATGTCGGCTTCTCTCTCTCGCTCTTCTCTCTCTCGCTGGGCGGCCCTTCGGCCTTCGGGAGTCTTGTGGGGTGGGTGATGACTGAGATATAGAATGGTGGGCGGGTTTTATTATTTGGAACTATCCGATTCCTGGCCCTTTTATTGTGTTGGAATTATGCCCTAATTAAAACTTAGACCGATCCAACATTGCCCGACCCAAGAACTCCATAGTTTTTTTTAAAGTAAACCACAAATATGTCTCTTAAACTATGATCTTTGTGTCAATTAAACCCATAATTTTTTTTGTTTGTCAATTGAATCCCTGAACTCTTGAATTGTGTCAATTGAATCATTGAACTTTCTAATTGTGTTAATTGAGCCTTTTATCTGTCCCTCTTAAATTTTTTAACAGAAAGTGGCAGGGTGTGACACTACCGTGACACCTTACCACTTTCGTGACCGAGTCACATTAGTGGTACACCCTGCCACTTTTCGTTAGGAAATTTAACGGAATAGACAGAAGGATTCAATTGACACAATTAGAAAGTTTAAGGACTCAATTGACAAAAAAAAATATTAGACTTAATTGACACAAATGTCATAGTTTAAGAGATATATGTACTGTTTACTCTTTTTTTATATAAATTTGCTGATATTTTTCCCTTTTTTTTAAACTTTGCAAGAGAGAATTTTTTAGTGAGATACTGGCATTTTTTAGATAAAGAAATTGAACGTAATATTTTCTTAAAGCTATAAATTCTTAAATTCTAAAAATTCATGTTTAGGGCGCGGAATCATATTACCTTGAAGAATTATGAGTTATAACTCATGGTTAAGACTAGGTATGATAATCGAGTTAAGTTTGTCGAGCTCATTCTTTTAAATGAGTCTAAAAAATCGTTCAAATTCGACTCATTTAGAAAATGAGTTAAGCTAAACAAGTTGAAATTTTTAGACTCGCTTTCTAAACGAGTCTAAAAAATTGTTTAATTTCGGTTTGTTTATTTATAAAATAGTCGGAATTGAAAAAAAATTGTATTGGCTATTGATAATGTCGGAGCATGAAAACATCTAAGTGGCTTTTAATGCATGGATGGAACTTGCTTTAGGTTGGACAAGTTATGGGGGTGACTCCAAGTCTCCAACCATGATTCGATCAAATTACAATCTTTAAGGCCAAGTTACCTAAGGAATCTAAGGAAACCATGAACAAAGTAGAAAGTACAATCTTCTTTACAGAGAAAAAGTTAACAACGTGAATCATCTCTCTAAGCAAGTGGGATATTAAAAAACATGCCGATTAAAATAGAGTTCGATAAAGACGTTGACAGATGCAAAATTCCACAGAGATGCCAACGGATTAAAAGTCCAACAAAAGATACCAATAGATGCAGTACTTGCCAAAAATGGTGTAGATTTGAAGTTTTATAGAGACATTTTAGAATTTAGCGAAATTTTGGCATACAAATCGAACAGAGTAACGTTTTGGTATTGATGATGATTAGGAAAAATCCTGAGTATGAACTTAGACATAGAGCTCAGCTCAGGAGGTCAGGCAAAAGATTCGTAGCTCAGGGGCCTAAGGCCAGAGCTCCCTACGGATGAAATCGCAACAAAGAAGGAAATAAGACAGTCAGGCAATAGTGGATACTGGTAGAATAACTAAGAAGCAAGAACCAAGGCACAAAACTCTCAACCCACCTCAATCTTCTCCCAACATCAGGGGGGATCCCATGATGGAAGGCAAAAATCTCGGAGTATAGGCCGTTTGAAGCCAGCCATAGGGAGTTTTAGGTAACTCCGAGATTATAGATGAAGATAGGGCAAGATCCCTTCATTATAGGAGGTGATCTCGAATTAGAGGTAAGCATGAGGCTATAAAATGGAGGCAATAGAGCCACCAGAGGGGGGAGAGAATTTTCTATTGTAATACGTTCAACTTGATCAATAAAGAAGAAGAGTCAGAGACTCCATTACAGAGTGGACTAGCCGAGCTCAGGCCGGTGAACCACTATACTTCCGTTGTGTTATCATCCCTTTCCTGATTCCCCTAAATATCCACTAGCATATTTTAATTCGAGCCTCGCAGCTCAGATACCAAACTTAGCTTCACGCAGATTGCTCATACGAATCAATCATGTTCCTTAGCTCATTCACGTAGATTTACACCATCAGTTTGGCGCCGTCTGTGGGAATGACTGTTCCTATTTACAAATAAGCTGATCTCTCAGTGACTGATGGTAACAACTCGAAATATGAGCAGAAGTCAAACAAACCTACCACGAATGCAAGATCAGCAGGAAGCCACCAACGGCAGACAACCCGAGAACATCCAAGAGACTAATCCCCCCATTAATAACGAGATGGAGGCCCTTTGCCTCGTCAACCAACGCTTGCTAAGGGAAAATGCAGAGCTATCAAAGCTCATACAACGCCCACATGAGGCACGACCGGCCCAAGAAGGCCAGAATAATCCCCCTCATAAGAAACAACGACACTGGGACCCCCTTAGAGAGGTCAATGAAGGAGGAGATAGCAGCCAGACCAGGGGGCATGTTCCTTTCCTACCCCCTAGGAATGGCCACAACGATGAAGTGCAAAGTCAGAACGATGGGGGTGAGAGGGACGATTTTTTCCCTTACCCGCAAGACAGGAGAGAACAACATTGGGAGCAACGCTTCAAAGACATCCAGCAAGAGCTCAGCCACATGAAGGAGGCTGTAAAGAGCAAGGCTCCGGTTACAATGGATGTCCTAGTGCAACAAACCGAGTCCCCATTCACCACTGGAGTGCTACACTTTCATCTCCCACCAAAGTTCAGGATGCCAGAAGTAGAGGTCTTTGACGGAACGAAAGATCCCGTAGATCATCTCAACACTTATAAGAACCAGATGGAGCTGCATGGATACCAGGATCCTGTACGTTGCAGAGCTTTTGCCATCACATTGAAAGGCTCCGCTCTAGCCTGGTTTCACAGGCTCCCACCGGCCTCGATCTCATCCTTTAAAGAGCTCTCCATAGCTTTCGTATCTCACTTTATAAGAGCCAGGATATACAGAAAGCCGAGCTACCACCTACTGAATGTGAAACAGGGGCCCCAAGAAAACCTGAGGTCTTATGTCCAAAGGTTCAACTCGGAGACACTAAAAGTAGACGTTCCAGACGAAAAATTCGACATAACTGCCTTTATTACAGGGTTGGGAGTGCAATAAAAGGATCTAATGTTCTCCATATCGAAGAACCCACAGGCAAGTATGGCTGAGGTGTTAGCCAAGGCAGAGAAGTATATAAATGGTGAAGAGGCACTCCTTTCCAAAGTAGGGGGTACATCCTCACGAAAGGAGAATGAAAAAGAAGAAAAGAGAAGGGACCGGAGTCCCAGGAAGGAAAAAGGGCGAGAGAGGTCTCCAAGAAGGGATAGGGACCGCTCGCCAAAGAGAAGAGGAAATGTCAGAGATCGCCTGGGCCCCATGCAGCCTGAACTACAGTCCAGATACGGACCTTAGCGATTCACCCCACTCACTGCCGCTATGTCACAAGTCCTGTATGAGGTCCAAAACGAGAAGTTCTTAAGATGGCCACCTCGGATGAAGGCAGATCCGGCCAAGAGAGACCCTACGAAGTACTGCGATTACCACAGAGATCATGGTCACCACACTGATGACTGCATTCAATTAAAGAAGGAAATCGAGTTCCTGATCCAGCGAGGTCAATTACGTCGCTTCGTAGCCCATGACAACCAGAACCGAGCTCTTCGACCTCCACCACCCCAACAGCAGGCACCTGCACCACATCAGCAGCCTCTGGGTGAGATTAGAGTAATATCTGGAGGGTTCGCGGGAGGCGGAGAGTCCAGCTCAGCCAGGAAAGCACACCTCCGACGGATCAGAGCCGAAGAAGCTCTCGAAGTACACGCTGTATCCAAAGCACCACGTTTAGATACCGCTATCACTTTTTCAGATGCTGATTTGGAGAGATGTCAGTACCCTCATGATGATCAATTGGTGGTACGAGCTGTGGTGGCTAATAGAACCGTTCATCGGGTTCTAATTGATAACAGGAGCTCGGCAGATATCATTTTCGCACCTGCATTCGACAAGATGGACATAGGAAGGGAGAGACTTGAACCTGTAAACACTCACTTGTTGGGATTCTCCGGGGAAAGGGTGCTCCCCGTGGGCTCGATCCAACTCGTGCTCACCCTAGGTGACCCGCCTTGCCAAGCCACCACAACCGTAAAATTTCTAGTGGTCAATGCACCCTCTACATACAACATATTGCTTGGAAGGCCATCCCTTAATTCTATGAAGGCAATCCCGTCTGCCTATCACTTGGTTGTAAAATTCCCTACAGAAAATGGAATCGGAGTAGTCAGAGGAGACTAGCGTGTAGCAAGAGAATGCTACATGGCTTCTGTAAAAAGGAAGGAGGTTGAGAACATCCAATTGGATGAACTCGACATGAGAGATGAAATGGAAACAAGACCAATGCACTCAGAAGAGCTGGAACCAATTCAGCTTGATGGGGAGCCAGAACACCTCGTCTATGTGGGTTCCAGACTGAACAATGAGCTCAAAGGTCTCCTCATCCAGTTCCTGAAGGAGAATATAGGAGTGTTTGGTTGGAAGCAAGAAGACATGGAAGGTATTGACCCTTTGGTTATTACCCATAAGCTAAGCGTGAACCCAACTTGCAAGCCTGTCAAACAGAAGAGGAGGAGTTTCGCCTCGGAAAGACAAAGGGCAATTAATGAGGAGGTCAGCAAACTCCTCCATGCCAAGGCCATCAGGGAAGTTGACTACCCTACCTGGTTGGCGAATGTGGTTCTCGTCAAGAAAACCAATGGCAAATGGCGACTGTGCATCGACTTCATTGATCTCAACCGAGCATGCCCCAAAGATAGTTTTTTCTTACCTCGGATCGACTTAATAGTGGATGCCACAGTCGGACACGAGCTGCTTAGCTTTATGGACGCCTTCTCAGGTTACAACCAGATTAGGATGGATCCCAACGACCAAGAGAAGACCTCCTTTGTAACTGAACAGGGAACATACTGTTATCAGGTCATGTCTTTCGGATTAAAAAACGCTGGAGCCACTTACCAGCGACTGGTAAATAGGATGTTCCAAAAACAAATAGGAGCATCCATGGAAGTTTACATCGATGACATGCTTGTAAAGTCACTAAAAGCAGAGCTCCACATCGAGCACCTAGCTGAATCATTCCAGATCCTACAGGAGTACAAAATGAAGCTCAACCCTGCGAAGTGCGCATTTGGGGTCTCGGCAGGAAAATTTCTGGGTTTTATAGTTAGCAGCCGAGGGATTGAAGCTAACCCAGAGAAGGTTAGGGCAATGGTGGAAATGCAATCACCATCCAACACAAAGGAGGTGCAACGCTTGACAGGCAGGATAGCTGCCCTGAGCCGTTTTGTGTCTAGGTCAAGCGATAAATGCCAACCATTCTTTCAAATCTTGAAGAAGGCGTTCCAGTGGGATACCAAGTGTGAAGAAGCATTCGAAGCCCTGAAAAATTATATGAGCTCTCCTCCTATTTTGGTAAGCCCTTTAGAAGGGGAAGTCCTTACTCTCTACCTAGCAGTTTCAGATTTTTCAACAAGCGCAGCGCTGGTTAGGGAGCGAGACAGAGCTCAGCAACCAGTTTATTACTGTAGCAGAGCTCTGAGGGGGGCAGATGAGAGATATCCAAAGATGGAAAAACTCGTTCTAGCGTTGGTTACAACAGCCAGAAGACTGAGGCCCTATTTCCAGGCTCATACTATCGAGGTTCCAACAGACCAGCCGATGAAGCAAGTGCTACATAAGCCAGAGTCCTCGGGAAGGTTGGTTAAATGGGCCATAGAGCTCAGTGAGTTTGATATCAGATATAAGCCAAGAACTGCCATCAAAGGGCAAATTTTGGCGAATTTCATCGCAGAGTTCACAACAGCAGCGCCTTTGGAAACCACAGATTTAGTACCAGACCTCCCCATATGGAGGCTTTCAGTAGATGGGGCTGCCAATGCTCAGGGGAGCGGTGCAGGAATGATCCTGACCTCTCCAGAAGGAATAGATGTCAAGTATGCCCTTAGATTTGGGTTCAAGGCTTCAAATAACGAGGCAGAATATGAAGCTGTCATCGCTGGGCTCAATCTTGCTTATTCTATGGAAGCAGAGCAGCTGGAGATCTGTAGTGACTCTCAACTGGTAGTAAGGCAAATAGAGGAATCCTACGAAGCGAGAGGCGAAAAAATGGTCCTTTACCTCAGAAAGGTACGAGAACTGATAAAGAAGTTTGTGCAGGTTAAGGTCAGACACGTGCCCAGAGCAGAGAATGCACGAGCAGATGTATTGGCGAGGTTAACAACTGTCTCACAAGAAGATTTGGATAGGCTAATACCAGTGGAGCACCTTCTAGAGCCTTCAGTAAGTATCGAAGAAGAGGACATACTATCAATCGATGCTCAGCCGAGCTGGATGGACCCCATCATAGGGTACCTGCAGAGTGGGACTCTGCCAAGCGATGCCAAGGAGGCATCCAAGCTGAGGACTAGGTCAGCCAGATTTTCCTTGCTGCAAGGAAATCTATACAAACAAGGATTCTCAATGCCTCTCCTTAAGTGCGTGGGAGATGAAGATGCCAACTATATACTCAGAGAAGTACATGAAGGGATATGTGGCAATCACATAGGAGCTCGGGCCTTGGCAGGAAAAGTACTGAGACAAGGATATTATTGGCCAACCATGCTCAAAGATGCCACCGATTTAGTAAAAAAATGCAAGATTTGTCAGGAGCATGCCAATGTTTCCCACTGTCCTCCCGAGCTGCTAACCTCGGTGATAAGCTCATGGCCTTTTCAGCAGTGGGGTTTGGACATTCTTGGACCCCTTCCCACCGGTGTGGGGCAATGCAAGTTTGCTATCATAGGGGTGGATTACTTCACTAAATGGGCAGAGGTCGAACCTTTGGCAACAATCACTGAGCAAAAAGTCCAAAACTTCGTTTGGAAATCGATAGTTTGCAGGTTTGGGGTTCCCAGAGCGGTCGTGTCTGACAATGGAAAGCAGTTTGACAACTCAAAATTTAAAAGCTTTTGTGCCGAGCTCGGGATAAAGAACTATTTCTCAGCTCCTGCACATCCTCAATCCAATGGGCAAGCAGAGGTCACAGTCAGAACCATAAAGACATCTCTGAAGACCAAACTAGAAAATCTAAAAGGCAAGTGGGTGGAATACATCCCTGAAGTATTGTGGGCCTACAGGACCACCGTCAGATCTGCAACTCAGAAAACCCCCTTTGCTTTGGCCTTTGGAACCGAGGCAGTGGCCCCTGTTGAGGTGGGGCTCCAATCACCAAGGGTGGAATTTGCAGATGCCGAACACAACGATGAATCTCTCCTATTAAACCTCGATCTCTTGGATGAGAAGAGAGACAGAGCTCTGCATCGTGTCCGAATTTACCAAAGAAGAACTGCAAGATACTACGACAGGAGGGTAAGACACAGAAGTTTCAAGGCTGGAGACCTGGTACTTAGGAGACTTCTGCTTGCAAAGAAGGATCCCACGCATGGGAAGTTGGGACCCAATTGGGAGGGGCCCTATATCGTGTCAAGGGTAATCAGACCAGGGAACTACGAGCTGCAAACAGAGGAGGGGAAGGTCCTACCTCACTCTTGGAATGCCGAACACCTTAAGAAATTCTTTCAGTAAGTGTTACTTGTAATAGAGCTATTTTTAATAAGGATAAACAAGTCTTTTATTCACCCTTATATGGCTTCCAAAGTAAAGGAATGTGCAACAAGCTCTACAGCAAACGATAAGCTTCTAAGCTTATAAAGCACAAGATGAGCTCTTCAGCTCATAAACAAACGATAAGCTCATAAGCTTATAAAGCACAAGATGAGCTCTTCAGCTCATAAAACGATAAGCTTCTAAGCTTATAAAGCACAAGATGAGCTCTTCAGCTCATAAACAAACGATAAGCTTCTAAGCTTATAAAGTACAAGATGAGCTCTTCAGCTCATAAACAAGCGATAAGCTTCTCAGCTTATACAGCACAAGATGAGCTTTTCAGCTCATAAACAAGCGATAAGCTTCTCAGCTTATAAAGTTCAAGATGAGCTCTTCAGCTCATAAACAAACGATAAGCTTCCCAGCTTATAAAATACAAGATGAGCTCTTCAGCTCATAAACAAACGATAAGCTTCCCAACTTATAAAATACAAGATGAGCTATTCGGCTCATAAGCAAACGATAAGCTTCTAAGCATATAAAACACAAGATGAGCTCTTCAGCTCATAAATAAGCGATAAGCTTCTCAGCTTATAAAGTTCAAAGATGAGCTCTTCAGCTCATACACAAACGACACGCTTCTAAGCTCATAAAATTCAAAGCTGGTCTCTTCTTGGAGACACCAACAGTCTTTCCCCCACGACTAGTAGTCCTTGTGCACAGCCTACGCACTCGAAGACCCCAATATGTTTGGTACAGCGGAGATCACTTACAAAATCAGTTAGGAATTAAGGTCAGCGCAAACATGATCTTCTGTTTTCCATCTACGTTCGTGTTCTAAACACAAAGAGTGTGCTGAAATAAGTTTACAGAATTCGGGATGAGCTCCTCAGTTCATAAAGATTCAAAAATGAAAGATCTGGTATTCAGAGTATCCAAGAATACAAACGTTCAAGAAAAGTATAAAGAGAGCCATAATTTGGCATCGTTCAAGAAAAGAAAGGAAATACAAGGGGATAGAGGTCCTAGCCCCTTTTAAGCTGAGACTTCAGCTCAGCAACTTCTTCCTTCAGGCTAGCATTCTCCTTCTTCAGCTTGTCTCTTTCTTGCTCAGCCTTATAAAGTGAATCAAGAAGTTTCTGACCCGTTGGGGTAAGGAAAATGGTGGACAGAGAGTCAGGGGAAGAGGAGCCATCCCTTTTACGTTTCTTTGAACTTGTGCCGATGTCTCCACCCTCGTCAGAATCCCCTTCCTCGTCAGAGTCAGAGAAAGAGGTCCAGGAAGAGTAGGGAACAGAGGAAAATTCATACTCAGTCGCCAGGGCCCCAAACAAATAAAGGTTCTCATTCGTCATCAGCTCAGAATAAGTCCTAGACTCCGCAAGCAGCAACTCGTTGATATTCACAATCTCTGGCACATCCAGATCAGGTGGACCTGTACAGCAAAAAACATAGTAAGAATGCATCTTCAAAAGGAGATGTTCAAAAGAGCTCAGCTCGAACCTACCAGTACGAGAGAAGCTCTTCCAGGACCGTGGGATCCTAGCTTCACGACAACGATCCTCAGTGGACCTCCAAGACTCTCCAGAAGTGAAAAAGAAACGTTTAGACCATCCTTCAGGATTGAAGGGAAGGCCTAAAACCAAAGGAAGTCCGCTCCTCGAACAAAGAAGAACCAGGGGCCGCCATTAAAGATCACGATGAAAACAGAGAGTAACCACGAATGATCAAGAAAAAGGAATTCAGCAGATGATAGGAGGCTTAGAGAAGATTAGGAGTTTTTAGGAAACCAAAAGCCACGATAAAGGGAGTTGGCTGTCTTTTTGGTTTCTTAATTAATAAAGGTGGTTGCGGTTATGGAAGACGATTGGGAAAAAGGCGGGAAAAGAAATCAGCACAAGAATATTCTTCATGTTTGAGCTCAGCCCGGTCAAAAATAGAGCACCTATATAGCAAGTCTTTGAGACCTGCAGTACCAAGAGCCCTGCTCACATCAGAATGGAAAAGTTCCTGATGGGTTCCTCAGTTTATCAAAAGAACTTCGCAGCTCATGAAGTCCGTAGTCTTGCTTGAAGAAGGGCTGAAGCACTTCTCAAAGCAAGGGGGGTAAGGGAAGTACAAGAAAAAGAAAACACATAAGAAAGTTCAGAAAAATAAAGCAATGAAATTTGTTATTTATTTCAGAAAGGGTCTATTAAAAGAGTCATGAAGCTCAGAAAGAGCTTTTAAGTTCACAAAAAGAGCTATATAGCTCAGTAAGAATTCCTAAGTTCACAAACTCGAGCCATGTAGCTCAGAAGGAACTCGTCAGTTCACAATATCAAGCTGTGTGGCTCAGAATGAAAGAGAAAATGGAA
The DNA here is from genome assembly GCA_951799425.1 of Ilex aquifolium. Classification (NCBI taxonomy): domain Eukaryota; kingdom Viridiplantae; phylum Streptophyta; class Magnoliopsida; order Aquifoliales; family Aquifoliaceae; genus Ilex; species Ilex aquifolium. Next base: position 5,309,209 of record OX637395.1, read on the forward strand.
GGGATCCCTGAGATACCAAATACCGAGCTCAACACCAAGTCTTCTATACTCTTCAAATCTAGTAATTTTGCTTCAAGAAGTGCACAACACCCCTCAAAGCAAAGGGGGAAGGGGAGTATATAAAGCAAAACAAGTAAGTGTGCAGTTCGAAATCGAAATTCGAAGGTATATATGTGTGCTAAGCCAGCAAAGGAAAAACAGATGAAGATTGCAAAGTAACACAAAATCCTAGCCCAAGGCAAAGTTGCATATAAAAAAAATTTTTTACAAAGAAAAGAGATTACAACTAAAAAAAAAAAAAAATCCTAAGTTTCTGGAGGGGGAGTGGACAGAAGATCCTGCAGCTCGGCGGATGCAGCCTCAACAGGAAAGGCAGAGCCTAGGAACTCAGGGGGCAAGGATCTCAAAGCTGGAGGAGTAGAATTTTCAGGAATGCTGACCCCAGGAGCCTCCGCCCTATCTGGTAATGATCCTTGTTCAAGGGCTTCGGTCACCAGGTCAGCAGAGAAGGACGCAGCACGAACAATCGATGGGGGAGCAGATACATCTTGGAGTGGGGCTTCAGGAGGAATAGCTGAGTTGTCTTCCTCACCATCAGAGTCAGTTTCTTCCAATTCCCCCTCTGCTGGGATAGGCAAATTAAAATCCAGGTCGGGAAAGGTCTTCGAAGCTTTACGCCGGAAAGCAAGCCACCCAGAGGCCCATTGGGTGGTGGCTTCATCAGTCAGCTCGGCAATTAAATCACTCTTCTCCTTGAGCTCCTTGTGAAGAATCCCATTGGCCTCACAAATGGTATCATATTCTCTCTTTTTTAGCTCAAGAGAGTTACGGGCGTCAAAAGCATCCTAGTTAGCCTTAGCCCAGAGCTCAGTTTTGTGCTTCAGCTCATCCCCCACAATCCTTAGCTCGTCGCGAGCCTTTTTTTCTCCCTCCTCAGCCTTGAACTTGGCTGCTTTGAAGCCTTTGAGATCAGAGGATTGCTTCTCCAGCTGTTCAGTAAGGTCTTTCACTTGGTTTTTGAGATCCTCATTCTCAAAAGACTACTCCGCAACCTTGAGCTCATACGCCTTCAGAGCTTTAACAGAAGACTCAGAAGACCGAACTCTCCTCAGCAGGCCCTTTACATGGATGGCCATCTAAAGAGGCAAAGGTAAATAAGTAAGCTATAAACGGCTACGACATAAGGTCAAGCGGATGCCGGAGAATATCAAGACTGACAGTAGCTGCTCCCTGAAGAGCTGATGCAATGGACTCTTCAAGCTCCATAGTGGCAGCCCTCTTGACGTTAGACTCAGGAAGAATAGAGGAAACAGCCCCTGCGGCGAGCTCCATGTTTTCAAAAAAGGAATCCTCATCTTCCTTCACGACGGGTATCGTCCCCTTCTTGCTCTCAGGACCCACCAGTGGTGTCTTAATAATCTTCCTTGAAGAGCTATATTTGAAACTACCAGGTCGGATATGCGGGATCACATCCAAAGCCTTCTCAATCTCTGACGAGGAAGGAGAGGTCTATCCTCCCGCTGAGATAGGCTGGGTTTTTGGAGAAGGAGGGGTCTTCACAATCTCAGAGGAGCTAGGTGGAGGAGCCAGATCTTTGACAGCTGAAGAAGAAGTTGGTTCCCCCACTTTTTGAACTTTGGCCTGAGGAGCAGAGCTACTCCCAGAACCAACCTGGACCTTTCGCTTGCTACCTCTGCCACTCTTTGACAACTTATTCACCTTGGCCTGGATTTCCTCAGGGTTAAGCTTCATAGTGGAAGATCTTGGAAGGTCTGAGTTAAAACAGTTAGACAAAAAGAAATAAAATATAAGACAAAGAAACCCTTAGAAAAGGGGGTTACCAGCAGCTCCTTCAGGTCTGACAACAGAAATAGGAAGCGGAGCCTCAATCTCTACCTCAGGAAGGCTAAACCCCATGTCCACCAAAACCCAAGGCAGAATGAGCTCGGAATACCTTCTGGGGGTGCACTTTGCCAATATCTCCCTCGCCTCTTGTTCCTCAGTGCTGAGCTTGAGACGGGAAGCTAGAAAATACAAAGGCAGAGCCGAGTTAGGAGCTCATGGCCTTCGAAACGAAAAACGCAACTAACCCAATTAAGGACTCACCCAAGTTTTCTGGACGAGTCCAGGCCTTGGGAATACCAAGAGTGTCCGACCTGTCAGCAGGATTGTATTCCCAGTTGGTGCCCCCGACAAAAAAGAAATGTTCCTTCCAGTGCTTGTGGGAGGTCGGAATGTTAGAAATAAGCTGCCTAACATTGGCACGCTTAGAGGCATACAAGAAGCCTTCAGAGGTCGGTTTAACATTGAAGAACTCTAGGAACAAAAGCAGGGTAGGGACCCCGAGGTCTAAATCTTTGAAAATAACCAGGAGACCCGCTAAGACACCCCAGAAATTAGGAGAAAGTTGGGAGGGGCACACGTTGAAGTACTGCAGAATGGTCTTGAAAAAGGGATGTATAGGAAAACGAAGGCCATTATCGAAGGCGGCCTCAAAAAAACAGACCCTCTTATTAACCTGGGCAACGTAGGGAGTAAAACTGTCTGGGCTCAAGAGCTCAACGCCATCAGGGAACCTATAGCGAGTACGCAAAACGTTTAACAAAAAAAGATTGAGCTTGCTAGGGCCCACTTGCTCAGCTAGCTTATAGGCAGCTCCTAAGTACGTTGAGACATCAGAAATCTCCACTCCACTGACCTTGCCCTTGCCTTTGTCTGACTTAGGGGGCAGGGGAGAAGATGTTGAGGGGAGCTCCTCGGTGTTGACCTTGGAATCATCGACATCTACCCCAGGGAAATTGTCTATCTCGTCACCTACTTCCCCTAATTCAGTCTCTTCCTCGGCTGACCTATCCCCTAAGAGTGAAACAGAAGAGCGAGTGGCTCCAGAAGAGGCTGACATGGTAGGAAGAGAAAAATGAAGATTAAAAGAGCGATAAAGGAAAGGGACACTGGTCAGACACTCTCTAATGACCCTTGGGTCAACACAGTAACTCTCAACGACAAGGATGTGAACTATAGAACCCCAATCTACGAAGTGGGGAAGCGGGGCTAGGCAATGGTCACGATTCCAAAAGTAAAGAACCGAAAAGCCCAAAAATGTAGTAACCACCTCGAATTCGAGGGATCCAGAGCAAAGGAGGAAGTGAAAGGGGCAAAGGACGTACCTAACTCAGGAATAGCGGCAAACAGAAGCCTAGAGAAATATCGAAGGGAGAAGGCGCTGCGAGTCTTCAAGACGAGAACTAGGAATTCGGTTTCAAGCAAGAAATCAGAAAATTTCAAGTAAGATGGTCTGAAATCGCAAGAAGAATGGAGACGAAGAGCAATGAAGAAGATGAACAGAGTGAGAATGAGGGTTTTGACGACCGTTCAGACATTTATGGCTTGAGAGGACGTGGGCTGAAACATGCGCGGGAATCGAGGAGACCATGATTGCCAGAAAACCGTCAAAAAGGCAGTGTTTTTATACAGACCAAGATCAGTTGCAAGCAGATTCTAGCTCGGTTTAAAACAGCTCAGCCCCTGCCCAAGCTCGCTTGAGCCAAGGGCTGGGGGGGCAACTGATGATGATTAGGAAAAATCCTGAGTATGAACTTAGACATAGAGCTCAGCTCAGGAGGTCAGGCGAAGGATTCGTAGCTCAGGGGCCTAAGGCCAGGGCTCCCTACGGATGAAATCGCAATAAAGAAGGAAAGAAGACAGCCAGGCAATAGTGGATACTGGTAGAATAACTAAGAAGCAAGAACCAAGTCACAAAACTCTCAACCCACCTCAATCTTCTCCCAACATTAGGGGGGATCCCATGATGGAAGACAAAAATCTCGGAGTACAAGCCGTTTGAAGCCAGCCATAGGGAGTTTTAGGTAACTCCGAGATTATAGATGAAGATAGGGCAAGATCCCTTCATTATAGGAGGTGATCTCGAATTAGAGGTAAGCATGAGGCTATAAAAGGGAGGCAATAGAGCCACCAGAGGGGGGGAGAGAATTTTCTATTGTAATACGTTCAACTTGATCAATAAAGAAGAAGAGCCAGAGACTCCATTACAGAGTGGACTAGCCGAGCTCAGGCCGGTGAACCACTATACTTCCGTTGTGTTATCATCCCTTTCCTGATTCCCCTAAATATCCACTAGCATATTTTAATTCGAGCCTCGCAGCTCAGATACCAAACTTAGCTCCACGCAGATTGCTCATACGAATCAATCCTGTTCCTTAACTCATTCACGTAGATTTACACCATCAGGTATAAAGCCATCCAACTTTGGGGTTGATAGTTTAATGCTCAATATAAAAAACCTCCAAGAGATAATTCGAAGTGTTTTGGTATAGAAACTGAAAGATACAAAACTTCAGATAAAAAGCCAAAAAGACTCGAACCTCGACAGATGGGTTGAGCAAGAGCATAACCTAACAAAGAAACAGAGCAGAGAAGAGTTGAGAAGGTCAACCAGACCACTAAATGGCAAATACTATGTGTTAGGATTTTACAAAAAGGCCAATTGAGAAAAGGTTACTCTTAGCCCTTAAGGGTTCTCAAAAAGATAGATCTTAAAAGAAAAGAGGTCACTAAAAGAACCAAAACAAGACTAATCCCTTTTTCTAAAGATAATTATGTAATAACCTCACAGTGTAACTCAAGTAGTAACAGATACGAGTTGTAAATTGAGATGTTTTGAGTTTAAATTTTGGTAACTCTTTGAAACCAAGACATGAGAGAGTTATTCCTTATGAATACCCTAATTTCGGCGTGAATGAACTGCCTTTGACTAGAACAGAGAGAAGATTAGTTGAGGTGCGCGTAAACCGATCCAGATACTCCTGATCGTTGAACTAAAAAAAAAATAGCTATGTAATACCAACCTTCATGTGTGTGTGGTTTTTTTTTTTTTTTGGGGGGGGGGGGGTCATATTGAGCTCATAGAAAATAAAAAAGGCAAGAGCTTCGAGGCCAAAAAAAAAAGCTAGGAAAACGACTACAAATCATACATGACATCAAGAAGACCAAAAAGAAAAGTATAAGAAGTCTATCCGCAAATAGCTACTTCTTTCACTTAAGTTGAGGATGAACAACAAAACATTGCAAGGGGAAAATCATATACCTTGGTCAATTCAAGTCAATAATGGGTTTATTGATAAGGATTCTAATGAAATTTTGCCTTCATAAAACGAAGGTCCGTATACAACATAGGAGAAAATTTCTTAAAAATTGTTGACTTGGCACCTGAATGAGAAAAATTTTAAAAATCGAGGGTAGAGTGAGTGAGAGGTTGGTTAGACTACAAAATTTCAATGAACTCAAGATGCATATGATAAAAAAAATAAAAATAAAAAAGGACATTTTAAGTAAAAAACATACTCTCATGTCAACAAGTAACTCTAATCACCAACTCAGTTCTCTTTAGGGGGTGTTCAAATTTTTGCTTAGTCGCATATTACGATCCTACTCAACCCTACTAATCGGTTTTCGCAAAATATTGGTTAGGCCAACAGAAAAAATTTTGGTATTCTGCAAAAAATAGGGTAGGAATGTAGAATACCCACAAGATTTTTTATATTCCTATCCTACCCGACCTGCACATATTTTTTAAATATTTTTAAAAAAATATATGTGTGTTAATGTGCAAAAAAAACACTAAAAATCCCTAACGCTTCCTCCTCACGCCTCTTTTTGCTTATCTCAAGATTGAGACAGTCTCTCCATCATTGTATTTGTGCAACAATTATAATGTATAGATGTTTATGACTTTCTTGTTGTGTTTTATTATAATTATTTATGTATTATCGAATTTATTGTAGTTTCTTTAGTGTTGTTGGTTTATTGTGTTAATTAATTGGTGCAGATTATTTAATTGAATTGTTAAAATAATCTAAAAATTAATAATTAAAAAGTATGTGTTCACCCGATTTCCTACTCGATTGTTTTGAATGGAATTCGGCAGAAATAATACACTTGATCGGGTAAGGTCGGTTAAGAAAAAAGTATTTTCGCAAAGTATATGATAAAAAAATGAAATACTATAATTTCTACCCATCGGATAAGGTGAACACCCTTAATTCTCTTTTATCACTTAAGCATCAGAGACTCTCGTTAACACTCTATGCTTGTTTATAGTGCCCTTGATTTACATTATCGTCTTCTGGGCCAAAAATCGATGATTATTAAGCTCCTCTAGGGAATTAATTTTTTTGCATCAATAATTATAAAATGCAAAAAGAAAATAAAAACTTTTGAAAACTTTGTGCATTCAATAATTTTAGAGTGTCAATACAATTTCAAATATGGTGGAGTTGTTTCACCCCTAAAATACAATTTCAAATATGATCCGTTCGCCAGAACCGAAGAGTCTTTCTGTGAAAGCCTTCACAATGATGGAGCATTTAATTTTGATCTTAAGATCCTCAAGAACGCCAATGGTGGAGCAACGTCGAGAGCTACCCATTTTATTTTAGGTTCTGCATCCATCGTCAAGACTGCTAAGGGAATGTTAGATAGGGTTGGTGGGTGTAGGCTGATGGGGGTATAAAATGGAGTGGAACTAGCACTCTTGTTTAATACGGGATGGAAAATGATAGTTTTGGGATGAAAATAGTTCCACAATTTGAACTTTGAAATAATGCAAAGGTTGTTTCTATACTTGCAAAAATCTATAGGGATGTTAGTGTAATTTACCTTTTTCACTCATTTTGCATCATCTACTTTATTGTCTTAACCCCCCCCCCCCCCCCCCCCCCCAATTCCAAATCACCCGCCATACAAAGCAACGAAACACCGCCGCCCATGCAAAAAGAAGGCCAAAGCCCAAACACACGAACACCAAGCCTGAGCCGCGCCACCCATACCGGCTGGGCGGTGGGTGCGCACTACGCCAGATCTGGTGGTGGGCTGAGTCAAAGAAAGCAACAAAACCGAACCCCTTTGTTAAGGTGCGCACCTGACACCCTCGCCCCCACCCCCGGCGCACGTTAGCCATCCCCACCACCCCACCACCCCACCCTAAGCGGTGGCCACATCTTTCTAGATCTCCAGGTCAGCCGCACACTGCTCCCCCCCCAACCCCCACCCCTCACCACCCACCTTTAAACCTGACCAAGCCTTCAATAATTCAATATGATATTATTACCACACCACCACTCACCACCTCCTCCTCCTCTCTTTCTCCATTGGCTAAAGTGCGCTTACGTCCTTATATTTTACCTCCACACCCAGATCCAGACCCACCATGGCTACTTCTTCCTCATCAGCTCAAGACCACCCACAAACCGCACCTGGCGGCCCACCACCACAACCACCGTCCTCCACCGCCTCTCGCCGCCTCCCGCCACCGTGTTGGTCCCATGATGAAACCGTAGCCCTCATCGATGGGTACCGCGACAAGTGGTACTCTCTCCGGCGAGGCAACCTCAGGGCCCCACACTGGCAAGAAGTCGCCGACGCCGTCGCCGGAAAATGCCCCATCAATCCACCGAAAACCTCCGTCCAGTGCCGCCACAAGATGGAAAAGCTCCGCAAACGATACCGAGCCGAGCTCCAACGCGCCTATGCCACACCCAGTGGCCGGTACTGCTCGTCCTGGGTCCACTTCAAGAGGATGGACTCCATGGAAAAGGGTTCTTCAACCTCGTCGGCGGTCCCGGTCAATACAGATCCCGTTGACCGCGATGAGGATGAAGAATTTGAGGACGATCAAGTTGACCCAGATCAAGATTTGTACCCAAGTAGTGTTAAACATGAAGTTCCTTATAATACTAGGAGCTTTTATGGGTCTTTAAGTAATGGGATTGGTGGTGGAAGTGGGTTTCGAATTAGACTTCCCAGGCGGTCGAGTATTGAACCACCTAAGGAAAAGATTTGCAAGAAATTTGATGAAAACCCTAGTTATAGCCCCAATCCTTACCCTAATTTTGGGTCTAGTAAGGTTTTGAGAGATGGGTATATGGGGAGATTTGGAATGGGAAAGAGGGGTGGTGATGAGGGGGTGTGTAAGAGGAAAGAGGGGGATCCAGCGGCGGAGATGGTGTCGGCAATTAAGGCTTTGGGAGATGGGTTTGTGAGGATGGAGAGGATGAAGATGGAGGTGGCGAGGGAGGTGGAGGCAATGCGGATGGAGATGGAGATGAAGAGGACTGAGATGATTCTTGAGTCCCAGGAGCGGATTGTGGAGGCCTTTGCCAAGGCATTTTCGGATAAGAAAAACAAGAAGGCTAAGAGAATGCCAACACCGGAGGCTTAGATGGGTTGGCATTGGATTATAGGTTTATACCATTTGGTAAGGATTAGTGATGAATCTGGTTCTTTTGATGTGCGGCACAGAGTTAGGAAGCCCTCTGATGTTGGGGACCTGATGGTGCTAATGATAGAGGCCAATTGGTTTGGTCACTGGACTAGCATATGTAAGTTTGAAAGTTGACATCTTTTGTATGACATGTTGCCAAGTTGGTTCTTTTCATAAATCCACATCTACTGTCAATGGTATCATTATCTGTGTTTTGTTTCTTATTCAAGCGTAAGAGCGAAGCTTATCTAACGTTGAAGTATCTTTTGTCAATGTTGTACATTTGGTTATGATTCTTAATCTGTAGGGAATAGAAACTCTACACTGTTTACAAGTTGCGTATCTGATTTAATGTATGCTTGTTTTAGTTCGTGATTTAATATGTACCGAATTATGAGTTGGGAAACTAGAGTTGAAACTATGTGGGAATCAATAATGGAAAATGACCTACCAAAGATTAGTTTGGGGAGCAATGAGAATGTTGTTGGATATCTATAGGGTAAAGATTTTCAAACCAGCTTTTTACCTTTGCAAAATCGATGAAAGCATAATAGGTTATGTTTGAATGGGAGCTTGTTTCTAAGAATTTATGGAGCCATCTACAGTTGCTTCTAAGAATTCCAAGCATTTTGAGAGATTTATGATTGGTGGTCTTGAGAGCAGATATGGGCTTTACATTGTTCTCGAAATTATTGCTTGTTCTTCAAAGATCCTTAATCAAAAAGAAAGGTATTGCATGATCCTTAACAATTGTTCTTCGAGTGTGACTACAGTGAGAAACTGAAAGTATTGCATGATATTATTTTTACTTCTCGGTTTATTAGACAAACATTGCTAGTCACTGTGACTCCTCTGACATTTCTATGTTCAACCTGGTCTTGTTGAAGAAGAATATTACTAAAAAATGTGAAGAAACGTGGCTAATGTATATATATATATATTGGTTCGATTGAGTTTGTTTGCATGGTAGAAGGGCAAGTTTGTGAACATTCCATTTGGTGCTATGAAGTAGTCAGCTTCTTGTTGCTTGTTTCTTCTTTCGTTTAGAATTTCACTTGCCGCTAAATGATCTTTTTAACTGATGCATATTTTCACTTGTATTGCATGAGAATCCACTCCTTCCAGATATTATGGCTTCTGAAAGATTATGTGTTCACCTAGTCAACATGATTTAATCATGTAGTCTCCAGTACTGAATTGGTGATTCCTTGAATTAGTTTTTTCCTTATGACTGGTCTGATGAGTAGGATCTCAGAGTTTTCTGCTTTCTCAGTCTGTAAAAGAATAGAAATATAGTTAAAGTTAGAGAGGAATGAGAGAAAAGAAAAACGACTTGTTTGGTATCAATGTTGATTAATCTTACCTTCTGTTTTTTCAAGATAGAGTTTTGGTTATCATGACTGTAAGTTTTGTGTGCAGAAAAGGAATGTTGCTTCTTGTCAAGTTGCATAGAAGACAGTTCTATAATTTTATCTTCTCACTGTATTTTGAGTTTGGCACAGAAGTAAAGCTTTCTCTCTTGTCCTGATGCTTAAAAGTTAAAGACTAATGTTATTGGGACTTAAAAATTTGACCTCATTTGTCGACATAATGATGTGATTTTATTGTAACTATTAAATTAACTCCAAGTTTCAATGTTTAATAGAACTCACAATCAGTCCAAGAGTTATAGTGAAGATAAATGTTCTTTGGACAAAAAATATCGACAACATTTGTTGACTCCCTCTATCACAACAATTGAATAGATAATGGATTCTAATAAATTTTAAAATTCACAGTCAAATCAATGATAGTGATGTTGGAGTTAGCAAATGTCATCAATATTTTTTGTTTAATAGACCAGCAAATTAAATCTCAATACCATTGCTTAAAGCTAAAATATGCATTGAGTTTGACAGAGGAGTCTGTTAGTGATGCACAAGTTTATGCTCAAGGTTGGGAAATGATTTTTCTGTAAGGGCAAATTATATTTTGACCCCTTCAATTATGACTTTTTTTTTTTTTTTTTTTAATTTTTTCCTCAACTATGTAATTAGCTTCACATTGTCTCAATTATTGACGTCTGTTACATATTCAACGAAAAATTATTTTATTTTATTTTGGAACTACGTAATTTTTTTCACTTTGTTTTGACATGTCAACAATTTATGTTCAAAAATATAAAGGATGTTTTTCGGAGTGGGACAATGTGAAATAATCGAAGTAGTTGAGGGGATAATGTAAAAAAATTAATAGTTAAAGGGGTAAGGTAAAAAAAGGTCACAGTTGAGGGGGGGGGGGGGGGTGAAAGCATAATTTACGCTTTATATAATTTGAAACCCAGAACAGAATGCTATGTAGGGGATCAAAAATTTTTGTTTGTTTCTTGACTTATTGATTCCTCTTGGCTAAAGAGACAGTTACCAGTTCGGAAATGAAAATGGGGAACCATTTGAGGGAAGGAAGATTGCGAAACCTGATCCCTAAAGTACTGGTGGAGTTTGGTGCATCGATTGGGAATTTTCCCCTTCATTGCGATTTTGGCTATAACGGTGACACCACCCCACTATTTCAATATGACAATAGTAGTCATTAAAACAATAAAACCCACTAAATTCATTTGGTATTTTATTATTAGTTAGTGATATTAATGATGTTGTGTCACTATTACATTCAATATATTTTCATTACTTATGCCTTATAATCTTTTTATTCTTTGTAGGAATTAAAATTTGGATTTTCCGGTGCATATTTACCAGTTTTATGCTTCCAGAAACTCAGAATTTTGATCTTTTAATGTTGGAGATGACATACTGGTGCCAGATCTATAATGCTTCATCGTCGCCGTCTTCCTTCTCTAGCCCGGTTATTCATACTAGCTCATGTTTTCAAAACATGATTTTTTTTTTTTTTTTGGTTCAACGGTTGACCATCTAGCATTTAGGAAGTTGGTTTTGGTTTTGGGAGTGGGATCATTTTTGACCATATCTGCTGCAGTTGATACCAAACCCTTCATTTATTTTTATTTTTAAGTTCAATGATGTCCGAATCAACTTATACACACCTTGACTAATCCTCTCTTTAGTCTCATCAAAAGCAGACCATTCACGTTAAAATTAAGTTATTCATAAAGAATAAATATCAAACTCTCCATGCAACCAAACCATGCTTGAAAGCAACCTTTGCAAGGTGCTTTCAAAGGGTTACTACTCGATGGAATCAGATGTAGACTTCCATATTAGGCAACAGAATTAACAACAAAACCATTCGATCAACAGCAAACCCCCCCCCCCCCTTTTCTCTTCCAAACCAAAAAAAAAAAAAAAATTTCAGAAACTTCCAATTCCCAAGTCTAAGTAACAGATAATAGTTTCTTTATTTTCGGTCTTAAAAATAGTATGGACATCCAAAACACAAATATTTCATTTCGCAAAGAAGTGTTTACATTGGCAGAAACGTATTACATCATCGAATAATAATTTATTAAGAACATTAGTACATCAGGATACCAAATGCATTAAAATTCTTCTTGCTGCCAAGCAAAAACCTTTCAGGACCTCAAACCCTGTGAACTTGAAAACTTAAAAAAAGGACAAATACATACAGAATATATATCCACATCTGATTTATAACCCTTCTAAAAGATGGTAGGGGATGTCAATTATTGGCTACTACTTCAAAGAAAACAAAAGTTGTGGCACAAAAAAAAGGAAATCTCTGACCATTAATTACGTATCAACCCCCCCCCCCCCCTACCCAAAAAAAAAACCATAAAAAAGAAAGCAAAGAACAACCCCATCCTTCACAGCAGAGAATGAAAAAGAAAAATATGGGGAAATGTGAGTAAAAATGCACTAGATGCCCTTCCACGTAACTAGGAAACAAACATTTGGAAACCTATGAGGATCACAATACCAAACATCCAGTCTGTTTTTCTTTAATTATTCTTACCAAAAGAGCATATTTTACTTCAAAAACTAAATCCCCCCCCCCCCCCCCCAAAAAAAAAAAAAACCAGCAAAGTACAATCCTCATACAAAATACATACAACTATTGCTTCATGCAGGTTGACAATAACAACATAGGAATAAGTTTTGCATTGAAGGGTAATGAAGTTACAAAAGGCAGGTTAGGTAAATCAATATGGCAAAAACATAACATTCATAAACATAATTTGGCCAACAACTAGAACAGAGAAAAAGTCAATCTATCAACGATAATAAACTAGCATCAAGTTCTAGATTCAGAGCATAAACTTTTCTAGAAAATGAAATGCAGAATAGAAATAAAGCGCAAAACAGCATTCAGAATACAATAGTGTAACATTCCATAGCGACACCACAGTCGCAAACAAGGACATTACCATTTGGGACCATCTCAAAAGATCAAGTTGCTCCAGATAATATTTCCTGAGACAACAGAAGGTCAAAAAATTACAGAACAAAATAGTTTCCCACATTTCTACCACATGGAAGCACTCAACTTTCAATCACAAAAAATAACAATAGAATCAAAATAACTGTTCATAACGAAGCACATGCATCCTATTGAACTTAACAAATCAATGACAAAAGTAGCAGCCAAGAAGGAGACTACTTGTTCACTGGGCCCTAATAATCAACAAAAAATAGTCCAACCTAGTTTTGTTGCCGTAATCAACAAGATGTTACAGAGGAGCCAGATACAACATAGCTGTCAAAGACTTATCACAAGATCCAATAAAGTCTCTAGCAGGATACACTTTTGGGATACTGCCAAACAATATTTCGAATTTGGGTACCAGAAAATGCCAGAACAACTAACGGGAGTCCAGCACTGAACTAATGATTCTATATGCGACCTCCTCGATATGTAAAATGAAGGTTCGATAACGCCTATTCCCGATCCTAAAAAAATATTTTCCAGTCTCAAATATATAAGTGTCCACAGGAGCGATGGACATATGATAGACGTAAACTTTAACATTGTTCACAAAAGTGGCTGCCCTAAGATTTTGACCCACAACATCATGGTTGTTAACCCCCAACACTTTTACCAGCGCACCAAGCAAGAACAATATACATAGCGCAATTGATATGCATCTCTTTTACTACAAAAAGGGTTATAGATTCTTTTTGAAGAATGGTTATCTACCTGATCCCCAAAAAGTCCTTGACTTACTTTGAAGTTTTCTGAAAGTCAGAGCACTCTAGAGGATTATACGGCAGAATTTCCAAAACCCATGCACAATGTCACATTATCAATACACCCCTTGCAATGATGGCAAGTTCCTTCTAATCGTGTAAGAAGACCTAGGTTTCCACATCCCACACTTTCAACTAAAAGATAAAAAAGCCTCTACAATGTTTTAGCTTAACATGTCACTTACAAATTAGTTCTCATCCAGCCAAGAACTATTGTGTTCCTGGTGACTTTCCCCATCACAAACATCTGAAGATATTTAATGAATCCATGCCAGTCAAATATCACCAATGTTAAGCAGCACGTGCTGGATAAAATCTAACCTCATTAAGCATTAGATATGCAATGGGGCACACCACATGACATAATTTGCACGCAAAACTACAGGCAGCACAAATCTAATTTCGCAAGAGAAAAAGGTAGTACCAGCTAATAATATGACCATATCAAAAGACCAGAGGCACCAAAGAAGAGAACAGTTCCATCAACCAACTTTAGCCTCAGTGATCTACAATTGACAATGTACTGAAACATAGATGCATCAACCGCCACTTGCACTACCACTCATAATTTTCCTTTTGCAACAAGTTAGGTCTAACAAGACAACGTCCAGTAACTTTTGGCCAAATAAAATCCATAAAGGAGAGTCCTACATCAATGCTGGTTGAAGATTATTCAATGTGGAAAGACCAAGTCCAACTTACAACCTTTGAAGAAAGATTAGACACACTGGAAAGGCTGCAAAATATCTGACAAAAGGCAGAACTCAAATGTGAACACATCCACTTCTGCCCTCTAAGGATATTTCAACACCATCTTGACCTCTCATTTCCAGAAATAAGGAGAGCATTGTGTGAAGAATGTTGATCCACAAGTGCATAGTCCTTAAGACAACACTGTCAAAACATTTTGGCAGACAATCCCCTATGTTCTATAATATAGGTTCAGGGGTTGCAACACCAAAATAATAGGATTAGTTAGAACTGGATATGATGGATTAAAATTCTTACCTTGTCCAAAAACCCTGGACCACATTAAAACCCCTCGAGAATTAACCATTGCATATTTTGTCCAATGAAACCCGATATAGCAACTAACCTCCTCTGTCCATCAAAATCTTACAGCGAGATACAAATAACAACCATGCATTCATAAATACCACATTCTAATCATGTCTTGTTTTGAACTTTGAAATTTTGAATAACTTGTTTCCTTACAGCAGAAAAAATACGAGCTGACAGAATATCCATATTGTAGGTCTAAGACGGCCTGGAGCAACATACCACCACTAAAATTCAAAACTAAAAGACCTTCAGCTCAACCAAACCAGAAGAGGCTTGTCATGCTTGGTAAAATGTTTCCTTTTCAACTCTGGGGACATCACAATGCATAAGCTTCACATAATCCACACATCCCACAGCAGCCTCTGTCAACTCAAATCTGTACCACACAGAAATTCACTAGTAACTACAATGCTCCTTTTCTACCACAGCTCCTATGAAGAAGAAACAGAAGCTATGTCTTCTGCAACCTTGATCCTAAACGCAAGACAACAAAGGCATACAAATACTCGTTCTCCCTGAACTTCATCAATCACATGGCATAGGATGACAATATGACATACCTCAATAGTATGATCCAGAACCAACACTTCCCATGTAACTACTACCACCCAAGCCACGGCCCGAATATAGTGACGAGTAAGAACTACCACCAACCTGCAATACCAGGAAAAACACAGCTATGAGAAACAAAGGAATGATGGTGAACACCAAAAATTCCACAGGTAGAACATTTGGAAGAAATAACATACATCACTCCCACGAGACACATAATCATCACCAAAGCTTGATGAGTACATCTCACCAACATCATTGCCACCATAAGAGCCTGTAAGCCACAACAAATATGAGCACAAAACATATTATAGCCCAAAACACTAGTGTATATGTATATCATTGAAATATGAAATGTAAAACGCACCTCCACCATAACCCGTACCCTGACGACTGCTGCTATAAAGCCCACGTGAATCTTGATTGGAAATGGAGCTTCTGCTGCCACCATATCCTAGATTAGACCTCCCAAGCCTGCCAAAAATAACAAAGATAGGTAAGTCCCCAAATTACAACATAAAAATGAACTTTTAAACTGCTTTAGGTCTAAATTCAATAACCAACCTATCACTGTAGGTATCACCATAATGAGAAGCACTGCCACTAAGTTCATAATCCGAGCGGGCACGTGACTGGCGTACTCCTGCCTCAGCATATCGTGCAGGAACGTCGTCCTTATAGCATCAACAAATATTACAACACAGCAGAATTAAGTTTAGCCAAAGCAGAAAAAGAGTAGGGAAAATAAAGAAACATACTCCAATAAAAACAAAGAAAACATACAAATCACCATAGTATATGATTAAAAGACACATTAACTAACCATTGCTGTGTATGAACGTTTTGAACCAGATATTGAGTCGTACTCGCGATTGTGTCCCTCCCGGTAACTTGGAGGAGGCCTTTCAAACCTTTGCCCATAGCCATCATCAACATAAGCTCTCCTAGCCACAGGGCGAGATGTACCTCTGGGCAAATCAGGATATCCGGATCCACGGGAGAAGTCATCCCTGTATGATGCATGTTTCTCAGATGCACCTCTAGAACCATACTCAACAGCAGCTCTGCTTCTTGGAAGCAACTCCTCATGCCGGACATAATCCCTCTTCGAGCTACTCCATGGGTATGAAGGAACTGTGGGTAAAACATTTAATAATATAATTTGCTCCAATAAGCAGGATATTTTACTACAATTGATATATCAGATTCAACATATCCAACCGAAAATATAAGAATCTATGCACACCAGGTGGTCTCCTGTCATAGGATCTTGATGGAGGAGCCAGCGGCCTGCCCCTTGATGGCATACCCATAACTGGTCGTCGATCCCTAAATCCAACAGGCCTCTTCAGATCACGATCAACAGCAGGTGGCATGTGTCCTCCAAATCCTCTAGCCCCATGAGGAAAAGCACGTGGAACTGGTCGACTCCACGGACCCCTAGCAACTCGTACAGCCCCACTACCAGGTCGGAAATCTCCACGAACAACATGTTTCCCTTTGCCTCTTTGAAGTGGTCTTGATAAGCGGGCCCTGACTTTAGCCTGAAAAACTAGCTGTCAAAAGAAGCCACTTGAACAGATACAAACAACCCAAAAATAACGTTACGGAAAAAGACCAACCTTATTACCCCCTTCTCCCAACTCTTCATTATTAATGCTCTTAGCACATGTCACTGCAGCATCATGGGTATCAAATGTGACAAATCCAAAATCCTTTCTCTTGGCAGATGGCATGTTACGAGCAAGCTCAATCTTTTCAACCTGGCCATACTTCTTGAGAAGATCCCGGACACGATCCTCATCCCATGAAGCAGGCAGACCATCCACAAAAACAGTTTTAACCTGAACTCAAAACTATATAATCAACAGAATTATCTCAAAGTTTTAGTGTCAGCACTGAAAGGGAATAAAAGCGCAGCACACCATCAGCTAAAGTCATCCCAAAAAACACCAGAAGCAGGATATACATTATGTGTTCATTGAAAGCTAATTTGTATCAGGGCCACCTACCCAAAAAATTTCACACTTACCGGGAAAAAAAAGAAAGAGAATTTCTATTACTCAGAAACCAAAGACAATGGTCAGAGTGGTATCTTAAATCATCAAAAATTGAAGCGAGGAAACAAATCATAAACCTTCCAACCCTTTCTTTCTTCCTTTTAATTTAAGTTATTTTCACCTAGGGAAACTAAGACAAACCCAACCACAAACATGTTGACAAAAATAACCATGACTGAATTCTCCGTCAATAAAAACAAGCTTCATTCTTGAAGCCACTTGGGAATTTACTAGCACCTTTGCCAAGCAAATATACACAGCACTATAGATGGATGAAACAAAATGGAGCTTAACCATCGAGATATAATTGGTCTTCTTGGTTGAATTTAGAGAAGTCACGATCAAAGGATTTACCTGAGCCATGATTTCATCACCTGGGTCAATGAAGGAATCTGCAAAAGAAACCTTAGCAGGCCTATCAACTCCAAAAATGACATCTCTCTTCTGCAGACGTTTAAAAGTGTCCATGGCATCTGAACGAGACGAGAATTCCAAGAAAGCAAAACCCCGATTCATTCCTTCATTATTACTGTCTTCAAACAAGGTCACATCCTCAATATTCTCAACTCCATAATGCTTTAACTTCTCTTTCAACTGGAAGCAAATGCTATTGCAAATGAGACAGCAATTAAGAAACTCTCGGTAATCTAATACATATAACTTGATGCTTGGACAACATCAATTTGATTTGCCCTAATCTACTTACAGCTTCCTTTGTCCATGTCCTGCATATGTTACCCAAAAACAGTGTGTCACTGTCTTGACTTGGAGTAACACCACATTGTTTTCCATTAACCTGGAGTATGGATCATCAAGAAGAAATGATTCAACAAACAAGTAAGAATCACTTCACATTATAACTATGACAGAATCAAGGAAATACCACTGGATTTTTCAGCTCATTACAAGCTCGTTTTGCCTGTTCCACAGTTGCAAAACGCAGGAATGCAAACCCCTTGTTCTTCTTAGTCTGAGGGTTCATCATAAGCCTGACTTCAGTAACCTCGCCAACTTGACTGAAAACTTTCCTAAGATCTTCCTCAGTTGCTTCCTTGTCCAAGCCCCCGACAAAAACTTCAAACTCCTTCCGCTTGCGCCTCTCTTTAAACACTCTATGGTGTTCTTCTTCATCTGCATCAACCATCTCTGTATGCTTCTCTCCAGCATGCTCATCAAACTCCTCATCCTCAACCTCCTCCTGTATCTCTTCCATTTCTTCCTCAACCATATCACCCTTTTCCTCTCCAACTACATCCCCATCCTCAAGTTTTTCCTCCACTTCATCTCCCTCCTCATGAACATCCTCCTGTTCAATTTCCTTCTCATCATAATCCAGGCCACCATATTCTTCAGGTTCATATTCAGGCTCATTATCCTCCAAATCCAATCGTTCACTTCTTTCATATTCCTCAACAGACTCTTTGACCTCGTCTTCCTCTGCCAGGGGAAAAAGGAGATAAACACATCCAGGCCAGTCAACAAAGTGAAAGTACAAACAGTTCCAAGTCTTTCTAACACCAACTTATTAGAATTAACATTCATTCGCTGAAAACAACAACATATTTGACATTGTTTTTGGTAATCAACCAGTGCTCTTAAATCATATACCCAATACAAGAGGTAAAACAAGAGCACATAACAACTTTCTGGCTTTCTGCTCATGAAAAATTCTCTCCACCAGAGATTAGAATGATACAATTTGGCAAAAATACAGTCACATATCTGCCACTCAAACTTTTTGATATTTTCTAACCTGACACATACAAGGAACCCTTAACCAAGCCCCCTCTCCCTATTCAGGAGTAGAACCCCACACCTTCAGAATCTGGAGGAGTAGGAGACACCACTGGAGCCAACAGCTATCGGAAAATACTACTAGAATCATACATCAACTCAGGAGGAAAAAAAAGGTACAAATGGAGACAATACAAATAACAGACCTTATACATTTCTAAGTTAGAAAATTTCAACCAACCATTCTGCTGAGTTAATTCAAGAAGGCAGCATCAATGGTGAAAAACACAGTAACTCATATGCAGATCAATCAAGAAGCTGTTGACTGTATGAGACCATAATCTTCAGAGATTAAAAAAAAACCTCAGCCACCCATCATATAACATACGAACTGCTCGATTAAGATCTACATCTCCCCTATCCACCCACATGACTATATCTAATCCTCTGGCTTACAACTAAACTCTCTTAACCTTTATCAAAAACAATTCAAATCCGGTTTTGGTCAAAACACTACATTACAAAGCTAAAATCATAAGCAACGAATGCCCTTTTTTCTACCAAACCCACTAAAAAAACACCATCTTTCCCCTAATTTCGCAAAAATAAATCTTTCAACACAAGGTATGACACAACAAATAAATCTTTCAACACAAGGTATGACACAACAAATAAATCTTTCAACACAAGGTATGACACAACAAAAACCCGAAAACGGGCCTTTCAATAAACACATTAAAAACACCATTCTTCCCAAATTCAAAAAACCATTCAATAAACACAAAAAACCTAAACACGCACAGACCAGATTCCAATTTTTCAAATTTTAACCAATATTAACGTGCTTGTTCAACATTTATAAAGGTGAAGCCACAACTAATCAGACCCAGAAACCATCCGTCAACTCTGAAGATCACAAAAATCAATCAAAGAAAAAACTTACTCTTTCCAGTTCCGTTCTCTAATTTCGCCTCTGTTTTCTTCTCCACGTCTGGCACCAGAACCGGCACCGCCGCGGCCTTTTCCTCCACAGCCAGTGACTTCTCCTCAACAACAACTTCAACTTTCATCTCGTCTTTAACTTCCACCGAAACCTCGTCAATTTTCACTGATTCTTCGGCGATTTCGGGCTGTTTCTTCGTCTTGGGTGTCCCTCGGGTAGCCCTTGCCGTTCGCTTCGTCCCCGGCCCAGGCGGTGTCTTCTTGACCGCTCTTGGAGGCATTGTTTCACAGAATTAACCGACCAGAAAGCCAAAAAATAACAAATCTAAACCCTAGAAATAACTGAAGCGTAAATTCAGCTTAATACAATAGAAAAGAATTCGCAACGATCGTTATAAACAGAATCAGAGAGAGAGAGAGAGAGAGAGAGAGAGAGAGAGGGAGAGTAAAAACCCTAGAAATAGGGGATTGGGTGTCGCTGAAAAAACCCTAGTTTTCTTATATATAACAGTTAATATCAAATTGCACCCAAAGTCTCTCGAATCTTAATTTGTACTGTCAAAGATAAAAAAAAAATGCTATATTTACCAAATTTTTTTATTAAATCTTACATTCTGATGTGACATAATCTTAGTTACTGAATATTAATGAAATCCACTTATCTGATGGTAATTATTGAATATTAATGGAACTCATTTATCCGATGGTAAAAAATTATGTCACATCATTTTAGATGAAGATTTAATAAGAAAATTTGATAAGCATAGTATTATCCAGATAAAAAGATCAATTTGTACTCTCAAAAAGATATAAATTTGTTTCAATGAGTATCTGAAACTGACAACCGCTTAAAACTATTTTCATTGTCACTTAATCATTTGACCCCCTCACATTTAGAATATTATTTTTACACCTCCTGACTTTGTACATGTGAAACACATAATTCTTTATCGTTGATATTTGTTAATATAATCGTTAAAAAATAAGATTTCATTCTAATAAAAAATTATAATTTTCACACTATTTTTTATTTTGTGGACCCGTTATGCTCTAAAGTTCAAAGTCATTATGCTCTAAAATTCAAAGTCAAACTTACTCTTTGAATGTCCAATATAATGTAGGTATTTATATAATATTATTTATATTCAATGCAATACATCACTTGAATAGAATTATTTGGATGTCTAATTGAGGGAATATTTTTAGTTATATTTGGATTCTCAGGAAATGTAGGTGTAATATTTTCAAATATGAGGGGTCTAAGTGATTAAATAATAACCATGAGGAGGTTTAGGTGTAATTCATTCATTTAATTTTAGACGGCAAACTAACGGGTATTAGCTTCAGGTGTGCATTGATACAGATTTATATCTTTGAATGTGTAAATTGAGATTTTTTATCTTTAAGGGTACAAATTAAAATTCGAATAATCTTTTAAGGTACAATTTGTGATTAAACCTATATATAAAGGTGGGGGGCGATTATCATATGCTTTTACTTGGGTCGGAATATTATGAAATAGATCGGGTGGACAAAATTTTGAACACTTCTAAATTGTTAAATAACCATAACCGTCTACAATATTATTTTGAAAAACAATTTGTGGTTTATAAAAATTTAATTAATTAATTTATAATTATTTATCAAAAGAGTAAAACAAATAATAAATTTACATGTGTATTATTATTATCTAATTACGACTAAAAAATTGAAATTTTAATTTATAAAAATACAACAACGGTCAATATTGATCTAATTTTTATTTACTTTGATCTAATGATACAAAATTTATCTTAAAAGAAATTTTTCGCTAAAAAATATCACATTCTCTACACTACCTCTAATATCAGACTACTCAATCAACCATCAACACGCTCTTTAATATCAAACAATTTTATGAGGGATAAATCTCCTCTATGGTAAACGCACAACTCGATTAATCTCTTTTTCAGTTCGGTCAAAATAAATTATCCACGTCAGGACTAAGGAATAAATGACAGATAAATCTCTCAGAGAGCCAGAGAGTTTTCAAATTTCGAATTCAAAATTATATCTAAATTTACAGTTTATCTCTCTTTTCATTAGACTACCTCTCGGGGGTCAATAATATTATCATTCATTTTTGGATATTCTTAAAATTTGTAATAGTCATCTAATTTGGCATTTTTTGTTGAAAATTTTGCTTTTCTTCCTTCAAAAAATTCAAGAATTTTATTTTATTTCCTTGAAGATGTAAAATCTTACATTAGGTTAGTTAATTTGAGCTAAGTTCCTTAATTTCACTTCTTACTTGTTTCAATCGTGATAACAAATTTTATTTATCGATCAAATTTGATCAAAATAAAAAAAGATTAAAAAAATCTAACACATGATAGAATATTATAATATATATATATATATATATGCATAGGGTTGTCAGCAAGTCGGATTTGTTTCGACGTGAATTTGGCAATACCTGAATACAAATACGATTGTTTACATTATTATCCGGATTTAAAAAAAAAATAGTTGTTTCTAAATCATGATAGTCAAGTTCAAAGTGGATAAAATGCCTGTAACTCTTGATTCCATCTAAATTAAAGATAAAACTAAAAAAATAGCACTCAATTTATGAGTTGCATGACTAATCTCTTCCCTGATTTTTTTCTCGAAAAGTGGATAGAGATTTCGCCAATTCCCTATCTTTTTCTTTGTCATGCTAGAAACAAGCATTTGATTGCCCAAGTTGTAGATTTGATGTAAATCTCTTTCACAAACAACGAGTAACTTAGAACTTCATAGAAAAACAGTTGTAGAAATCCATTAGAAAAGCACTAAAAATGTCAACAATCATATCAATAAAACCCAAGGAACACAAAACTTGGTATGTCCCCAACTTTCTTTTATTTATTATTCTACCCCCAAAGTTTTATTGGACACTTTCCATGAATTAATACATGCACCAAACTTGGACCATTGAAATGCCACAGTACCATTAGGACATTTCATTGCATTTTCATGATCGGCAGACTTTTTGAACCTCTTCCAATCATGAAGAACTGCCATAAGATCAGCAACCTTGGCACTTATACCTCGGCAACAATTGGCATGTACAGTAGCCACTACTCTAATATCTTCACTGACACTGCAAAACCCACTAAAGTAAACAGTGTCGAGCAACCTTACCCCAACGCCAAGTTCCCGACACACGCCCTTACGTATCAGGGTCACCAACACATCCTGCTCTTTCATGCCTGCAGAATTATCCTTCATCCCGTACCATCTCTCGAATAATGCGATGGTCTTGGTGTTTGATCTGATGTAGTAGAAGCCAGTGTTGATAGATGTCTTTTTTGACCATGGATTGCCTTTGAACCAATCTGCACTTAGTTGTAGATCATCACTTTCGTTCTTGCTTAGCCTTTGTAATGGGTTTCTTAGCCACATTACATCAGTATCCTGTAAAAATAAATTGTAAGTGTTAAGAAAAGTTAGTGCATTCAAGCCTATAATGTTGAGTCTCACATCTATTGATCCTAAGACAAATGTGCAAGCCAAGATTCAAGAATAGAAACCTTCTTAGAAACATAGGTTTGGACCTACTCCATTGGTTGGTAAGCGAACATGCCGTGTCTATGCATGGTTTAAAGTCGCGGTATCAGTCGTTAACACGCATGTGACTAAGACATAACAAATCGTATGCCTTGATTTATTTGATTGTTTCTTTACATGGACATGTATTTATTTTAATATCTTGGGATGTGAGAGATTCTGTTAGTATCTAGTTTATTGGGATGTGAGAGTAATATTTATCTTTATAAACTAGGAGAGTTTCGAGAGATTCTCGAATTGAATGCTCTCTGTGCCTTAAGGATATATTTTGATCTACATTTATTGTATATCTCTTTCTAGGAAAAAGATCGATCTTTTATTCCCAAGACAAATAAGCTTGGAAAGATGCGTCAGAGCCTCCGCTTTGATTTTCATTAATGAGGAGTCAAAAATTTGCTGGAAATTTTGGATCAAAATGACGTCATTCCCTACATGCGAAGCCCGAAAATGGGTAATCTTTTCTCATACAATCTTGCTCTAGTCTGACCTAGCTGACGGGTGATCCGCAACCAACTATAAAACTACGCCCACTGTCTCTAGATTCCTCGTAGGTGTGTGTAAGAGTTGTGTTTGTCCGCGAGAATGGATTCCAATAAAATGTTTATTATTGAAAAATAAAGAGTTATAAGATTCTCATTAAAAAACATCAATCTTAGGTTGGGTAAATCAGCTAAAACGATTTGAATTGAATGAAAATAATGGTATCTCCATCACACATCTTACGCTCAATCCTAAGTTACTAAATTAATCTAAGGCACTATTAATAGAGGAAATTGAGAAATGTTACATATATTTAAAAATTAAACTTAAAAATTAGACTTGATAATTACAATAATTGATTTTACTGTGAGCTTCAGTATTTATTGGGACTCACTACTTATTCAATGATTGTGATTTTCAAGTATAGTTTTTAGGGTAAAAAGCACCAATAGTCCCTAAGGTTTGACATGTATTGCACTTTCGTCCCTAAACTTTTAATTTCGTCAATTTCGTCCTCAATGTCTATACATTGACTCACTTTGATCCTTATCCCTAACTTCCGTCCAAAAAACTAACGGAAAACGTCATGTGCCAAGCACATGAGGGTATTAAGGGATATTTTGGTCATTATACTTTCAAAAATTTGGGCATATATGTAAAAATAAAATAGTCTCAGGAAAAAAAAAAAAAGGGTAAAAGGCACCAATAGTCCCTAAGGTTTGACACGTATTGCATTTTCGTTCCTAAACTTCTAATTTCGTCAATTTCGTTCTCAATGTTTACACATTGACCCACTTTGGTCCTTACCCCTAACTTCCGTCCAAAAAACTAACGGAAAATGTCATGTGTCAAGCACATGAGGGTATTAAGGGACATTTTTTGTATTTTACAACTATTTATACATCCAAACACAATTATTCTTGGACCCAAACACCCACCTTGTTCTTCCTTTCTCTTTTCACTAAAAGTGATCTTTTATAATGACACATATATTTTTTAAGAGTAATATAATCAATCAAAAAGTTTTATAAAAATTGACATTTATATATAGAGAATATATAATTAAAGTGATCTTAGATGTAATTTAGAGATTTAAATGCATAAGAATATGATGGTAATTTAGATATTAAGTGTGGAATGATAGAATGACATTTTTAATTCTTTATGAGAGTAAAATAGTGAATCAAAAATTTTTCATGTTAAATTACGTTGATTAGTAGTAGATTAATAGTATAGATATAGATATATCATTACTTTAACCGAAAAGAGTGGGAGTAGAAGAAAGTACCGTAAAGATGAAGTTATAGCCACGCTTAAGCACATCTAAAAGGAATCGAGTTCTTCTCCACATCATCTTGATAAAATCATCAGACAAGTAAAGCTTCTCTCCCGTGAAATCCACACCTTCCGTCGCCAATCTATAACAGTGGAGTCGTCGGAACTTGCACCGGTCATACGCCGTTTGATCGACGGCGACGAGTAACAGATGATCAAGCAATGATCTCGTGCCTTCTCCAAGCCAAAAACTCTGAATAAAGAGATCAAACATCGCCGGACTCGTGTCGTCGTGTGGTTCTACGTAAGCTTTATTCACGACGGCGATGATTACAGTTTTGTTGGGCATTGATGCTTTGTCTAATGCTGCTTCAAGTTCATCTCTCGAAGCTCTCTGCAACTACAAAAAGAAGGATTGACGGTGAGGATCCATGCGGATTCAGAAACCCATGAAGGTGTTTGTATATATGCCTGAACGAGAAGATACTTACAAATTTTGATTGTGGGCATGGCTGATTCTGAATAGAAAAGATGGGTTTGAGGGGCGTGGGAGTCAGGATACAAAAATATAGAACACAGACGAGAAATAGAGAGAATAATGCAAGGTTGCTTGTGAAGTTCTTGCTGTAATCCATGTCTGAGTCTTGTGTCTCTCTGGTGCCTGGTGGTAGAAATATAAGAACAATGTTGATTGTATGAGTTTGGAATTTGGATCTGAGTTGTCAAATATGGGAAGAAAGCCTAAAAAAAGTGGCAAGTCTCAGTTGTCTCAGTTGTCAAATATGGGAAGAAAGCCTAAAAAAAGTGGATTGTTAATTGGAGCAGTAAGGGCCCATAATCGAACCGAGCTGCTCGGCTCAAGTTCGGATTATTTTGGGTCTATTCAGGCTCGGCTCGTTTAAATAATTTTTAAGTTCGTTTTGAAAATGAAATTGATAGACTTAGCTTGACGGACTCAGCTTGGATTCGACTCGTTTTGAGTTCGTTCAGGCTCGACTTGTTTAATTAAATATTTTTTTAAGTTCATTTAAAAAAACTACCTCGACAACTTCAGATTGTGCTCATTCGGGTCCGTTTGATTATTAACAGTAAAAGCAGTAATGGTAGTCTTACCAAATTTCGTTATACATTGATAGACAAGTGAATTAAGTTATCACCTCGAAAAATCAAAAGAAATAAAATAGTCAATTTTATATAGAATTGAACACCATTCTTTATCTATCTCCCTTGCAATTTATAATTTTGAAACATGTAATTTAATTAATAATTTTCTAATTGTACCAACTTTTGTGTACTTGTTTATGTGGTACACTATATCCTTTGATACATAATGGGACCCAATGGGACATATTAATCCAACAATTAATGTTAAGTTAGAAAAAAAATTAGTCGGTGTATCACTCTTGGATTGCTTATTTTTCGCAGATTTTTGAAATATGGAGAGAATGCCTAAAAAGTTAAAAACAAAGGATTTAATTCGAACCGTTTTAATTCGAGCCGTTTTCATCTAGTTTCTCTTATCTACTCGTGTGAACCATCGGACTAGTAAGTTATAATAACATCTAATAATTGTGGTTGCATCATGTCGGTTGGTGAAAAAAAAAACCGATAAAAAAGTTGGCAAAATGACATTCATAATGAAAATTTAAACAGTATTATGTTGTTAATTGCATGCCAATTTTGGTATGGTAGTAGAAATAAGAGTCGGATTGTCTATCAAAATCTTACTTTTTCAGATCGTGAACGAATTTAATCAAGAATAGTAGGAGGTAACAATTTTTTTAAAAAAAGAATGTAAACGATTTGTTCACATGTAAAACACATGTTGTAAAAGACAGAATATGTACATTGATATTAGTGAAAATTGGAAGTGAGTCCCCCTAGATGTACTTGTTTGGAGATGAGTCCGGCAAGGAAACTTATAAGGGACTAAGTCCATGTTTAAAATTATATGTAATGACTTAAGTCCACTTTTTTTTTTTATCTCAAAAATACCTTTCCTTGAAAGGAAGTTAAATTAATTTCCTATTTTGGAAATTGTTATCCCTTAATTCAAGGTCAATTAAAATATGCCAATAAAATCTCTATCATAAATTTAAAATTCAAATTCAAAGATCTCTCTCTCTCTCTCTCTCTCTATATATATATATAAAATCTCCATCATAAATTTAAAATTCAAATTCAAAGCTCTCTCTCTCTCTCTCTCTATATATATATATATATATCAAATTCAAAACTCTCTATCTCCCTCTCTCTCTCTCTATATATATATATACGCTGTGTTGTTATGAGATGATGCAAGTATAGTGGTGGCGGTGGTGTGGAGTAAAAATGAGCCATCGAAGTGGAACTTGAATGAGTTTTGTGTGGTGGTGAGCGTTGTTGTGGAGGTGATGACAACGTGATGGTTGATGTTGCTCGGGAGGTGACGATGGTGTGATGGTGGTAGTGCTATGGTGAGGAAAGTGGTATATATATATATATATAATTCATGTTACTATTTTTTTTATTATGTTACTGTTCATGTTACTACTTTTGTTGAGTATGTTACTGTTCATGTTTCTATTATTTTGAGCATGTTACTGTTTTTGTTGAGCATGTTACTACTATTACTTTACTAAATATTAATATTCAATGTTACTATTTGTTTTGTTTTTTAATATTACTATTTTTTGTGTTTGAATGATACTATTTTTTGCGTTTGAATTTGAGAGAAATAATTATTGTTAAGTATGTTACAATTTTTGTTGAACATGTTACTGTTGTTATTTTTTAAAAATATTAATATTGAATGTTTCAATTTTTTTTTATGTTTAAATGTTACTATTTTTTTGTGTTTAAATGTATTATTTTTTGTATCCAAATCATAACTTTTTTGTATTTGAATGTTACTATTTTTTATTTTTAATGTTACTATATATATATATATATGCACTTAACCTATATATGGATATAGATAGATAAGAGAGAGGCAAAATTTTAATATTAGTCAAACTCTTAACCTATATATGAATATAGATAGATATGAGAGATACAAGATTTTAATGTTAGTCAAACTCCTAAGATTTATGAGTTTTTAATTTTTAGTTTTATTTCACTTCTAAAGGGAAGGGATAGTATGGTAAAATTGACAAAAAACGGACTTCATAACAAATAAGTTTCCTTGACGGACTTAAGTCCAAACAAGTCCATATAGGGGGACCGGCCTCCAAATTTCCCTTGATATTAAACCATTAATGCCATAAAAAAAAAAAAACATGTCATTGCTTCTAACAAATAGACATTCCCTCATTTAGTGATCATTCTGTTTAGTCTAATACTGCAGACATGACTATAGACATTCTTAGGTTTTAATTTGATTGTGGGCTTTTGCACATTAGTGACATTGTTTTGTTGTGGCTTAGATGTTATGAATTCGAGTCATTACAATAACCGTGTTAATTGTGTTAGATTTCCACTAATAAAATATTGTTGAACTTCACGGGTTAAACAAAAATGGTAAACAATCTGACAAAAGAATCAAAATTTTCATGCCATACAATCAAAGATCCACTAATTCACATGGATGGAACAACTTTCTATATAGCCATCAAATTGTAAAGATCTACATTGGCATATGTTGAATTCTACATCGAAAGCTTGCATAAGGGATCTTGAATATTTTTTTAAAAAAATAATGACCATAAATGACAACTCCTTAGTTAGCCTTTTTGAGTGAGTTCCTGTAGTTACCATATATGGTATCAGAATCGACCCATACACACGACGGTGTGGGTTCGAGGGTATTGTAGAGCAGGGTCAATCTTGACCGGGGCTAACCATGAGCTGATGGTGGTATTTGAGATAGATTATGAGTCCCTTGATGGGACCCGAGTAAATAACGGTGGGAATTGTAATGAATCGCATTGACGAGTGTTGAATTCCAAATCGAAAACTTACATCAGTCGGTTTTATGTTCAACTCAGCAAACAAGTAAGGGACAACACATGAGAACAAAATCACTACACTAGGATACATTATCCTTCATAGACATGGAACTCGATATATTTTCTTCTATTTTTCATTTCATACTATGATTGTTGAAACGAAGCCATTCTAACATCTTAATATTCTCATATTTTCGATAACCAAGAACCGTCTCAATTACGGGTGACTCATGATTACAATACAAACTCAAAAAGCAGGAAATCACTGGTAAAAATCTATTGTTGCTCATAGCTCACGGTTCAAAGTTCAAGATATAGCTTACATAGGTTAGAAGTGGAAGGCATCTTGAGCTCTTCTCAATTTTACCATACCAAAAAAAAATGGTAACGTATTGTCATTTATTATTTTTTTGAATATTTTTACCATTTTTGTAAATATTATGATTGATCGCAAGTACCACAAAGTGATAAATCACCCACAAAAGTTGTAATTTTGTTTGTTGTGACCCACACAAGTTATAAAAACACCCATTAAAGTAATAATATTTAGAGATACGGTACCGATTTTTTTTCCCGACACAGTAGTCTAATCCTTTTATTTTTTGTATAAATCTTAGTTTTAAGCCTAGCTTCACGTAGTCTAGTCATTTATCATAGCAGCAGTTTAATAGAAAACTCAATATGCCATTGAGGAATAAAATGACCTTGATGTCAAATTGCTATGTTAAACATTACAAACCCATATCTGAATCCTTCCTATACATCACTTCTATGCATGACATTCTTTATTGCGATGATTTCTCGAGGGAGAAGAAAATTATGTAAACACTTGCTCAAAATCTCACTTATCAGATGCTATCGTGGAATATACCGTGCGAGGAGC
This sequence comes from Ilex aquifolium, assembly GCA_951799425.1. Lineage (NCBI taxonomy): Eukaryota > Viridiplantae > Streptophyta > Magnoliopsida > Aquifoliales > Aquifoliaceae > Ilex > Ilex aquifolium. The sequence goes on from OX637395.1 coordinate 5,339,154, forward strand.
TCTACCAAAAACTGAAAAACCAGTGCTAATTCAAAGTATTGTTGGACTCATGCCATGAATTCATGCAACCATTGTGCTTGGACCATTGAAATCCACTTGTATCATTACTACTAGAGTCCTTGAACCCCTTCCAATCTCCGAGCACCGTGCTCAAATCGGCCACCTTGGCGTGAATACTCCGGCAACAATTGGCATGGACAGTAGTCACTGCTTTAACATCTCCACTGTCACGGCAGAAACCACTGAAATAAAGGGTGTCCAAAAACCTCACCTTGAGGCCTAGTCTTTTGAAGATACCCCTATGAACTAAACTGACGAGAACATCCTGCTCTTTCATCCCGGCTGCTTTGTGCCTTATCGCGTACCAGATACGAAACAGTGAGATGGTCTTCTTGTTTGATCTGATGTAGTAGAAGCCTGTGTTGATCATGTTTCTTTCTGACCATGGATTGCCATTGAAACCATCTGTGCTCACTTGTATATCCTCAGTTTCATTCTTGCTTAGCTTGGAAAATGGGTTCCTTAGCCACATTACATCAGTGTCCTGTGAAGAGGAGTTACAATGTTGAAGTTATGAGATTCAAACAGGTAATTCTTAGGTGTGGTCCAAGATGAAAATTTCGTTTCATAAACAACAGAAATGCATCTGTTTTCATAACTGTCAGTATTTCTACGTTTCGAAGTGTTTGGAATGTTTTAACCGAAACAATGCACCAAAAAGAATTTTGATAAGGAAGGGTGTACCCAGCCCCAAGGCTCCTGTCACAATAGGGTGTAGAAGATGTAGTTCATAGACAACCTTATCCTCACTTTGGGGTGGCTGATTCTGAAATCGAACGCACAAGGTACCCGCTTGTGCAGATGAGCAATAGTCATTTCTCTAGGTCCGATCTCTAGCATTTTTAAATCTAGAATTCTACTAAAAATAATGGTACTAAGACCGAATTTGTTGACCCAGGATGGTATTAGCTATAAATTCAACTGTATCAATAGTTTAGATTAATGAACGAGATCAATAAATTATATTTAAATAACATCACTTTTTAACTAAATATAAAAACCTTTTAATATACAAGGTTTCATGATATATGTCTGTCATGTTTTACACTACTCGTACATATGATGCAGTAAGTTTTTGACCATGTATACATGCCATTGCCTCACCAATTGTGTATCAATGAAACAATAAATTGTGGATCAATGAAACAATAAACCTACACACTTTAGGTTCTTTTGGAGAATGTTCTGAAATACATGTTCTATATTGCTATTTTTCTTAATCATAAGATACCTTCAAGTAGATGCTTCCCAAGTATGCTATTTGAAAACTAGTAGAAAATCTCCTATTGGTAGGGTGGGAATTTTCGACACAAAAATGTGGGTTAAAACTAACGATCTATAACGATATTGTCCACTTTGAACGTCCATACACCATCATAGCTTTGTTCCTCTGAGGGTTTTTCTCTAGAAAAGACCTCTTAATAATTAAGGGTGAGCACACCACATAAATAGCTTAGTCACTCCCCCTCCCAAGTCGATGTGAGATACAACAAATGAAACTATAAAGTAAGGTCTGTTCGCAGGCTACTACACTATCTCTCAACATAAACTTAAAAATAACACGACTTACATTGTCAACCCAAAAATCATTTAGCAAACAATAACAATATTACATTAGGTGTATGTGGATTCAACCCTTCACATAAGTCTTAGTTGCTAAAACATTTCTCCAAGTAAATAAACTTACTAGGTTCCTCCTCTCTTTTTTCATTTGTTTATTTGAGTTTTTTAGGCTTAGCAAGCTTTGAACCTAATGCTCACCAAAGCCTTACCTCACCCCCTCTGGGTTAAGGTGAGCAATATGTAGTGGATCTCCCACAATAATGTGTTTGACAACTATGTATAGGAGCAATATGTAGTGGATCTCCCACTATTATTGGAATAGGACTAATGTTATAAGAATATAATTTATGGATCTAATTTAGAGATTTAGTTCATCGTATCCCGTAGATGAATAATAGGGGCGGCCCAACCTAATTTGGGGCTCTAGGCGAAAATGTTGTATGAGGTCATATAAATATTTATTCAGTAATAATAGTAATATTAAATAATTATTAAAATATGTTTATTTACAAATTATTTGTTTTGCCTTTTGAGATGTTACATACTAATTCAAATTTTAAATTTAAATTTTACAAATAAAAATTGTGTTAAAAGAAGTCAAATACGAAGATCAAATACAATGATACATACTATTTGTTTAAGATAAAAGAGAAACATAATTGAAAATTAGTTTGACTAGTAAAATGATTTTTTTTTTCTAAATGTATATAAAAATAGGAATTTATACAAGTTGAGCAGTCCTAAAATAAATGAGACATCTATAATATAAAACATGACAAACTTCAATAAGCTCATATGACGGTCTCAAATAGATTTATCCAACAGTCACCAACATCTCTCTCAAAACCATTCAAATTGAATTTTCTCCCCTAAATCCATCACTTCTCACTTATGATTCACCGTGCCTTTAGACACGGGTTACCCCTAATTATTAGATATCATAAAGAAAAAGAACTATTTTTAAATAAAAAAGATATGTAGTGCACTATTTCTACTCACTCTATTTTATAGTCATCTTGTGCATTGTAAACAAAGTTATTAAAAAATTATCTCAAATTTAATTTATACAAATGTAAATTTATTATTCGTACCTATTATACCATAAACAATTGATTTTAATAATAAAACTGCAAAGTGATAATATATATAACATAAATATCATATGAGATAAAAAAATAAGTTGAACTTTAGGGCCCTAATTTTTTTTAAAAGAGGTTCTAAATTTTTTACAATAATGCTAGTTACACTTAATTTGAGGGCCAAGTACATTAGATAAATAGTTAATTTTGTTTAAAGTTAGCACTCACTATTAATTAAATGATTAAACTATATTGATTATTTAAACTATATTCTAAAATTTTAATTATATATTATTATTTATTTTATTTTGGGATCCCAATTTTTTTTTTTAATTTGGGGGCTCTAGGCAATGGCCTAAAAGTAGCCTAAAAGTTGGGCCGACACCGATGAGTAATGGATCACAACATTCGATGAGATCTATTTTAAATCAAACAATTATAATAAATTAGATCTTTAAATTAAGTATAAATAATATTTTACTTGAAATAATATATAGCGGGCATTTCGTTAGAGTATAATATTACTCGATCACATCGTATATGAGGAGTAAATATTCAGTGACCGATTACAACATTGTTACCTGATTTAACTGTCAAATGATAAATAAAATAGACAAGATGAATCCTTTTTTTTTTTTTATTAAATTAAAATTCAATCAATTGACAAATCTATCGACTTTTATCATGTGGCCCCCGGACTTGACCCCCTACATGATGTCGAGAGGCCTATGGAAAATCAAACCCCACCATTCAACACAAAAAAATAAAAACATGTGTTGATTATTCACACGTCTCACCTATCCATTTTGTTTTCATATGAACACTATTCAATAAAATAATTTTGGACTAATCTCATTTTACACCCTGAAAAATATATCAATTCTTAATTATACCTTCAATGTTATAAATTGGTAGCAATGTAGACCTGACTCAATTAGTGTTCAGTTTTCCGTCATAAATTGAAGCACATGAATTGCACATGATATGATTAGCCTTTATCTGATTAATAAAATTTATTTTCATTTCATAAAACAGTGTCAAATTGATTTCAGACAACGATCTACAGTGAAGGAGCCAGACAATAAGAGATTTATCCGTCATAAGTATCCTAATTCTGATGTTGATGGATTCTTTGATCGGACCGGGGAAGGGATTAATCGAGATGCGCCTAACCTAATCCAGACACCCCTAACCGTTGAACAAAAAAAAAAATTCTACAACAAATGACATACCTCATTCTCATGTCCGAAAATACTTGTATTTCACGTGCTTCAATTTATGATGAAAAATTGAACAACAGTCTAGATCAAGTCTATATTACTACTAATTCATAATATTGATGATGTAAATTAAATTTTTATTGTTTAAGAGTAGAAATTAAAAATCAAAACATATTTTAGGGTTCAAAATCGAAACATATTTTCTCTGTCCAAGGTTCACTGCACATTAAATCCTCCAAAAAAATTCCCACCACACAGGAAAAGTACACAGTAGATGTAGATCCTACAAACTTTAACCAGTCGAAGTATCATTTTCAGCCAGTTGTAGTTTGTCGAGACTCACCGTACACACGTGGACCACTTGACCGACTGCTTGTTACCCAAAGCTAGGTGCTTATAGGTGAGCCGTGTCGAAAATTCTCACAAAATAAATAATATATAAATGAGTCGTGTCGTATTATAATTATATTAATTTAAATTTAATTACTTTCGAAGAGCCAATAGTGGTTAAGACGAATGTTTCATTGTGATGCGGTGGTTAATATATTTATAAATACGTAAATGACATTTTGTACCCCGAGATATTTTCACATTCTTAATTTACACTCTGAAATAATAAAAGTTTTATATTTCACTCACACGTGAAAAAAAAAATAGATTGTTCTCCATTTTTTTTTAAAATGTGATTTAGTATTATGCAAACACGCATAAAAATATGATAATATGACCAATACAACCGAAACAAAATTATTGAAAAAAGTAATAAATATTTACTTTTGAATTGTATTGTTATCTTTTTATCTAATCGAGAGTATAATGTGATAATTTTAATATTTCAGGGTGTAAATTAAGAATTTTGAAAAATTAGGGTATAAAATATCATTCACCCTTTATGAATTGTGTCATGTTAGGGCCAATATGCATGACCCAACCAAAACCTAAAGACTAAAAACTTAAAATCTCTCAATACTCACCATATATATGTGTGTGTACATAGGCTAAAATCTCACTTAATTCAGATACTAACAAAATTAAGTGAAAAATTTGTTAATTGTAAAAAAAATATATACATTAATATTTATTTATTACATTATAGTTGATGCTTAAAAATTCAATTAAAAAAGAGCAAAAAAAAAGATTAATTATAATATTTTCCAATAAATTTGGTTAATTAAAACCATATATAATACACAATTATTGATCATGATGAGGTTCTATATTACAAAATTATTGCATGTTAACTTCACTATCTATGTCATTCGGTTACAAAACGATCATGTATTTTATTGTATAGTGATTTTAATACCAAATTAATATAATGGTTTTTTCAAAGTTGTGAAATAACCTTAATACGTCGGACATATCTTTTTTTTTTTTTTTCAACGGTCGGGGGGTGTCCAGTTCAGTTTACGCATATCTCGATTAATCTATTCTCCAATTTGGTCAAAGTCATGTCATTCACGTCAAGACTAGATATTCATGAGAGATAAATCTTTTATGATTACCAAGATGTGTTAAATGTGTTCAAAAATTAATAGTTGTTTAAATATGAGTCTATAGTAATTTATATGATAAAAAATACATTGATAGGACCTTAGTTATACTTGAGAAATTGTGGAAATATCTTTTAATAATGTTAAGAAAGAAAAGTTTGAGGGTGGGACTAGTGAGCATGTGGTATTGGCTTTCCCTACTTCATTCTAGCCTCTTCACTTATTTTGTGGGGATGGGATATTTTTTATAGTCTTGGTACATGAAGTTATATTAGTAATTTTTAGTAACACGATACGAACTTGATAAAACATGATTTAGTAGACACAAATTAATAAATAAATGGAATATAAGTAGAATATTTTGTGACACAAATCCTCTAAGACACGACATAAAACCGTCTATTCCATACGATTGACAGGCCTAATTGTGAGTTCGGGATGGGATACTAGTAATTTAAATGTAAATCAAAATTAAAAAGAATGAAAGAAAGAAAAAGTACCGTGAAGATAAAGTTGTACCCTCGGTTGAGCACATCTAATAGGAACCGAGTTCTTCTCCACATCATGTTGATAAAATCCTCCGACATATAAAGCTTTTCTCCGGTCAAATCTACGCCGGCGGTCACCAATTTGTAACAATGCAGTCGCCGGAATTTGCAGCGTTCGTATGCCGTTTGATCAACGGCGACGAGCAAAAGATGATCAAGCAATGGCCTAGTGTCTTCTCCGAGCCAAAAACTCTCAAGAAAAATATCAAACATCGCCGGAGATTTGTTGTCGTGAGGCTCTACGTAGGCTTTGTTCACGACGGCGATGATGATAGTTCTGTCCGCCATTGAAGCTTTTGATAAAGCTTCTTCAAGTTCATCTTTCGGAAGAATCTGAACAGCCTACGACTCAAAAACAGGATTTTATAATCAGGACAAAACACGATCATTTATATATAAAAAGAAATAGTCCAGTATACAACACTCCCGTCCGGTGATTATGATACAAAGATGAAGTACTTACGGAGTTTGATTGTGGGCATGGTGGGTTTTGATCAGGAGAGAAGAAGGAATTGAAGGGTTTGGGAGCCCATATACAGAGAGCTGTGACACTGGATAGGAAGAGAGAGAGAATTGCAAGTTTGCTGATGGAGTTCTTGGTGTAGTCCATTGGTCTGTTTTCTGAATCTCTCTGTTTCTTATACTGTTGGGTATAAGAACAACCTAGCTAAGCCTATGGTTGGAGTATGGACGTGTGTGTGTGTGTGTGTGTGTGTGAGGGAGAGAGAGAGAGAGGCAGAGAGGTAGGGAGATCATGCAATACTCCTGAAGTTCAAGGCACTCTTTTTTTTTGGGTAACTGAAGTCCAAGGTGAAGTTGAAGGCATTTTCATGAATACCTTACTTCCTTCCACTGTGATACCTTACCTTGACCGGAAGAGGATTAGTTAAAGTACTCGTAAGTTGGCCCAGACATCCCTAATCGTTGAATCAAAAAAAAAAAAAGTTTAAGGCATTTTGGTTAATATCAAATTCTCAACTTATAAGATTACAATAACGGTTAAAATTAATTTAATTTTTATATACTTTGATTCAATGATATAAAATTCATTTAAAAAAAAAAAATTCCGTTAAAAAATATCATCTTCTACACATGACATTTTTCTGTCTTTTTTTTTAAAAATAGTAGTTAGTGTGAAGGATCACATTGGCTCAACGTTTAAATTTTAGGGATGTAATCGGCGAAATTAAATTTTTTAGAACCAAAGTGCGATAAATTGTAAACCTTATGAACTATTGATAGAATTTACCCTAAGATCAACAAAAATATAAGCCTTAGACAATTCAAATCTATTAACAAAATGTTGGCTTACAAAAAGATATTTTTAAGATATCCTCTCAATTTCAAATTTCAATAATTTGGATGAAATTCAATCAATCATTATCAAATTAATTGATGCGTTCTTGAGGGTCACAATGCATATGGTGGGACCTAATAAATTTTACAATGATATTAAACTTTATCAAAAATCAACAAAAAAAAATATGACTTGAGACAATCCAAATCCTATTAACAATACTTAGGTTTCTTGTTATGGACCTTACATGCAATTCTTTGGAGCCAATTTGGGGATTTTGACTTCATCATTTATTATAAAAAAAAAAAAAAAGAGTTAACCATCTATCTAGTCTCTAAACTATATCATTTATATCAATTAAGCTCATGAACTATATTTTGTGTCAATTTAACTCTTAAACTATATCATTTGTGTCAATGTGACACTTCCGTCCAAATTCACAGTTAACTTTGACGGAATTCCTTACGTGCGCAACATGTGAGTTGGGGATTATGGTGTATTTTAGAGGTCACGTGTTATGCACGTGAGAAATTCCGTCAAACTTAACAACAAATTTAGATAGAAGAGGCATATTGACACAAATGTTATAGTTCAAAGATTAAATTGACACAAAGTGTAATCTTATAAGTTGAGAATTGACACAAATAATATAATTCATGGGCCAAATAGATAATTGATTCAAGTTGAAAAAAGGGCAAAGAGTGAGTATATGTATTTTGAACACTAACTACATAAAATTGAAGTTTGACTAATGTACACGGTTTAGTGGGTGGTTGTTCTACAAGAATCGTATTGCAGTGTAGTAAAGAGTCCAAAAAAATACGTGGTTGGAAGGATTTTTTTCGTTATCAAGAAAATAAAAATAAACGAAAACCAAGAAAATATATAATCTCAAAAAAAAAAAAAAATTGTGAATTTTTCAAGGTTGATCCAACAGAGGAATATATTTTATTGAGTAGTCCATTAATTTTTTTTTTTTTATTTTGAAAACATGAGTCCATTAATGAATGTTTTTAGTTACATAAAAAAAGGCATACATTTCAAGATCTCTTGACTTTTCTGTTTTAGGAAGACAGTTGTTGATCAGCTTGATTTATGGACCATCACTTTAGGGAAATGCCGAGTCTAACACGCAAGAAATGGACATTAGACTTTTCTTCCAAAGTCACAAATAACAATTGCAGTTCTTTTATTTTTTTTAATCACATAATTATTAGAGTTATTTTTTGTTCTGCTACAAGTGTTTAGACTTGTGTCGACTACTAATTCGAACTCGGATACTGACCATCCTAGTTCGAGCGGATTTAGAACATGACCTCTGAAAAACAAGAGCGATTTTAACAATGCTATTTAGACTTAATTTAATGATCTAATCATTCATAACCATTGTTTTGACAGCGGGGTGTAATATTCGTTGGAATTCACTACAAATTCAATAGTTATGATGAATTAGATTAATAAATTATATCAAAATAATCCTATTAATTTTCTAAATCACCCCCTTGTGAATTAAGTTGGTATCAAAATAAAAATATATCCCCAATAATTTACTATTGAAAAAATACATTTAAAAAACGAGGGTCAACAATCATTAATTTAAACACGCGTGTGTTTTTGGGACCAAACTTGTAATAATGCTATAGAACTATAAATTATGAATATTTTAAAGGATTAATTACAAAATCCCTTTTTTCACATTCAATCAACTCTCTCTAGTTTTAGTTTTAACAATTTATTCCCTCAAAGTTTGAATATTTATAAATTAAGTTAAGTCGTTAATTTTGACAGTGAAAAATTACAAAAAAAAACATTCATTTGCAAATCACTTGATCTCAAATTTTATGAAGAGATAAGATCACCCATTACATCATTTTGTCTTATGAAGAAAAATGATGAGTTTTTTTACGTGTGAATTTTTTTTTGAATTCAGAGTAATTTTCTCTTTTTCAATAAATCTAAGATCATGTTACTTACTTTTCATAATTTAAAATAAAAATTTGAGTTAATTGAAAAATGTACAAACTTTGAGGGGGATAATTTGTCGAAATTCAAACCAGAGAGAGATTTAATTGCAACTTGATTCAAATTTGAAGGTAAAATTTTGTAATTAACCCAATTTTTTTAAAAATTGAATGATGTGACACAATGATATTTTCAACATAACACTCTCGTCGTTAATAGGGACAGCCCAATAACTCGCTCTAACTCGTTTTTGACTCTATATAGTTGGGTCCATGTTATGTCTAATTAGTTTCGTTTTCCAAAAATGTTATGTTGATTTAATTTGGGACGTTTTCACTCATTAGTTTAGCATGTCGTCCTATTTTATCACCTAAATTTACTAAAATTAAACTCAAATCCGTTACTTTCGTGTCGAATTCACAAATCATCTAGAATTGCCCGAATCAAAATGCACTACTAATTCCTTTAACATCAATTTCATTAACCCCCCCCCTCCCCCCCCCCCCCCCCCCCCCCCCCCGCCTTCCTTTTTCTCTATTCCTGTCTTTTTCATCTATAGTGACTTGAAAATAACTTTTGCATTTGGATGTTAGCAACCCACTTGTCTTCAATGCAAGTGATTTTGCGTAATTGTCGGTGTCCCTATGTTGATGCCAACCACTTTTATTCTTCAAGCCAAGGATTTGACAATAGTACCCCTAAACAAATTTCAATATCATACTTTTAAAATTTATTATTTTAAAGAATATTTTTTTTTTAATTTTTATGGATCATTTTATAACCAAAAAAATTATCATTTTTGTGAGTGATTTATCACTTTTGTGGATATTTTTGTCACTGTTATGATAATTATTTTTACCACTTTTATTCGGAACAATTTTTTTTTTTTTTATTACATTTGTGAATATTTTTATTTTTTACCATTGTTGTGAGTGTTTTTACTAATGTTGTGATAACTATTTTTACCATTTTTTCAGATATCACAAAAGTGGTAAAAATAATCATAAATATAATAAAAATACCCACAAATATAATAAATTTCGATATAGTACCGAAATTTTATTTTTCGATACTATGGTCAATTCCTCCGGCCAATGTCTCCATTAGATTTGTCAATGAGTCGTGCCATGTGATTTATATTATGTTAGATTTTGTTTCGACCTATACTTAATTTATTTTTTATCTCAATTTATTCTGTCATATTTATTCCTCATATAAATCAAATTTAATTGTTCGTGTCGAGTTTTGTCAAGTTTGTGTCAATTCATTTATCCAACAGATTTAACTGTCATACCCGTTCATCACCCGATCTGTTATGACTAAACTCAAATAATTTTAATTTTGAGCTTCATTTCATGCCACGTCTAAAACTTTTGATTGGTATCTAGAATTACCAAGCCTAATCTTGATGCAATGACCGACATATATAATTCCCCAAATTCCACTTTAGAATAAGTAGGACACAAGATGCAGAGAACCTGTTTGAAGAAAGTCCTGAGAAAAATGGATATCGCTGGCATGCTAAAAATGGATTAGACAGAAAACCCACGGAGTATTGTCGGTGTACCTGTTAGTCATTTGCTTGAAGCATTTACGAGGAGAGTCATTGCTTGATTAGTCTATTCATGGGGCTGATTGTCAAAGATGGGGGTGGCTGTAGATATTTATGATTAATCATTAAAAATTATGGAGAGATTGAACATGATATAACTCATAGAATCAACATTGGTTGGTTTAAATAGAGGAAAATCTCTGACATATTATATGATAGAAGAATATCAATAAAATTAAAAGGTCAATTTTACCGAATAACTATAAGGACAATAATGTTGTATGTGACGGAATGTTTGGCAATTAGGAAATAATATAGTGACAAAATAAGTGTAGCGGAAATAAGAATTTTAAAGTGGATGTGTGGAAAAACTAAAAAATGATAGAATACGAAATGACAATACTACAAAAATGATAGAAGTAGCTCCAATTGATGACAAGTTGAGAGAGAATATATTAAGATGATTTGATCATATTCAACAGATGATAATAAAGGTAGCGGTTAGAAAAAAAGTTATATAATTTCTCTTAATGATATTAGGAGTAAGGGTAGATCTAAAATAACATTGAACGAAAAAATAAGAAAACATACGAAAATATTTAACCTAAATGAGCGTATACTCCATGATCGAAATGAATAGCGAAAATAGACTTATATAGCCGACTCTAAATAATTGGGACATAAGATTTGGTTTGGTAAGAAGGAGAAGATCGATGATCAAATTTTTTTTTCGAGCTAAATTTGATGGAAATTGTGACTATGTCAGATCTCTCCCCGAAATAAATATTTTTATAAGGGTTAGACCACGCCATCAGTGACACGTGGTATCACTACTCACCAATAATACACCATTTAAGATTAGTGAACACTACTATTCCAATGTGTTAATAACTCGGCATGCTAAATAACTGAATTTATCACACACATGATATACTATTATTAATTGGCAATACTACATGTCATTAATAATGTGGTATCATTGTAATATTGAATTTTTTCTCCTCTCCGTGCCACCCCAAAAAAAATAAAATATTAAATGTAATACTATTGTCATGTCATCATTGATACATAATATTACTAATCAATTATAAAATAATATGTGAACTTAGTGGATTCCATTATTTTAAATAACCTATTGCATTCAATAACTTCTAGAATAGACTAGTGAGATTCATCAATCATATATGGTGGTTTATTAGTAGTTGGTGAGACCCATGGATCTACCGAGATGGTTAACTCCATCTCGATGAAATGGAGATCATCGATTCGAATATTTCATATAGCAGTTGTATTAATAAAATAATTATTAAGTAGTTCGTGAGATGACATGTCAACGATAACATTGTACTATTGTTACGCTTAATATCTACTCAACAAATAGAACCTTCTACTCGCAACTCTCTATCAGATCAACACCGTCTCCCCCCCCCCCCCCCCCCCAAAAAAAATATACCCCATCCTGAACCAAGTCCTTGAGATTCTCCCTATGTTGGTGTTTGTGTGAATGCATGCATATAAATTTTGTGATGGTTGATTTGAATTGTGGTATTTGGGTTGTGAAGTTGGTTTTGTGGTTGGGTTTTTGCTTGTGACAATTTTTAAGTGGATTTAATGGAGGTGGTCGTGGTTTTGGGGTTTAGTAGTCATAGTGGTGCTTTTTGGTGGGTTCTCACAAGTTAGAGGTGGAGGGATGCAATGAACAGTTATCTCGTGGGTATTGGTGGTGGGTTATAGTGGTAGTAATGTGTGTGTGTGTAAGTGCCCAAAGGGGTTGAGTAGATTCATGGGATATTGGAGTATGTTACACTGTACAAATTGTGGTGTCTTGTTATTATATTTTACATCACATCATGTGTCAATAATAACAATGGAATGACACCATTTTAATTGTTTAACAACGATTCCATTAGTTCGATTTTTGAAAAACTTGTTTGTTGTGAATTAATTCGTTCTGTATTTTTTTTGGTTCAATTATTAGGAGCGTCTGAGTTAACTTACGTACAAATTGATTAATCTTTTCTTTAGTTCAATTAAAAATAGATCATCAATGTCGGGACTAAAGTATTTGTGAGAGATAAATCTCTCATAACCTAACACTGAAGAGTTGCCAAAATTCGAATTCAAGACGTCTGAATTTATAGTTCATCCCAATTCGTTCTATATTAAGGGTAACCTGTGCGGCTGTGCCTGAAGGCGCGATGTAACGTAAATCAACGGGTTAATTTGGAGAAGTGAGGAGTGAAGATTAGAGAGAGAGTGTGTGTAAAGAGTGAGGAGAGAAAGGTAAAATTCAATGTGAATAGTTTTGAGAGGGATATTGATGGTTATTAGATGAGTCTATTTGAGACCGTCGAATGGACTTATTGGACTTATTGAAGTCTATCATGTTTTTATATTATAAATTATAAAGAGGTTAAAATCAAAGGCATGGTGTAATCTCTCTAGTAGTTATATATTTATTCTCATTTCTCATATTGAGCCGATAAGAAACTCTTTTTGGATGGGACTTGAATAGAATAATATTGTGCACACTATCTTTATACACACCTCACTTACATCATTTGACTTGGTAATTATTGAATATTTGATAAATTTTATGGGACCTACAAATTTAATGTTGTATGTTGTGATAGTGCACAAAGGTGGTGTGTATAGCATTATCACTTAAAATAAATAAAATATAAAACTAAAGTAACAAGATAAGGGTGGGAGATGTAAAAGCATGTGTATGTGAGGAAAAAAATAAAACAAAAAGTAAAGGGAGAATTACATTCAGACCCCTAAGGTTTGTCATCTAATTACTCAGATTTTCTGATATTTAATATATTATATACAAACCCCTTGAGGTTTATACACTTACTTAGATTACTTAAGTTTAAAATATTATACTTAGACAAAAAATATTTCAATTAAAGATAGAATATCAAATATTTTAAATTTTATAACAAAAAATTCATATTCTATTATGATATTTATTGAAATAAAATAAAAAATAAAAATCTAATTTTTTTTTTTAAAATTTATTTGATTTTTTAATTTTATTCCAATAAATAGTACAATTGTATATTAATTATAATGTTTTAAGAAAAATTTAGATTTTATTTCAATAAATAACATAATAGAACATGAATTTTAGTTGTAAATTTCAAGGCCTGACAAATTGATTGCAAGGCCTAAGTGTTACGTGTGTATAAACTTTAAGGCATCTATGTATAATATTTTAAATATAAGAGATATGAGGAATTAATTGACAAATTTTAGGGAGTTCGAAAGTGATTCTCCCAAAAATAAATTACGATTGCATCCCTTATAGTTTTGTTTCAATAAAGGAGCACCTTTTATTTATCTTTTTGAAATGTCACCATCATTTCCTTTCCCCTAGTTCTGTTCTGTCCTTTTCGTTTTTCGAAGTATCACTATACGTATCTCTAGTTCATTTACACGTTTCAAATACCTCTACCATCATGTGTCACAACAAAAATGACAATATCATGAAAAATTCTTCCCCTAACTACAATTTTTTTGTTCAATTTTTAAACTTCTCCCCAAATTCATTCTATTAAGGCTCGGTCCAAAGATTCATCCTCGATATCTCCAAAACTCTTTCAAAAAAGAATTCGCAACGATCGTTATAAACAGAATCAGAGAAGAGGGAGAGAGAGTAAAAACCCTAGAAATAGGGGATTGGGTGTCGCTGAAAAACCCAAGTTTTCTTATATATAAGAGTTAATTTCAAATTGCACCCAAAGTCTCTCGAATTTTAATTTATACTGTCAAAGATAAAAAAAAAAATGCTATGCTTACCAAATTTTTTTATTAAATTTTTTATTTTGATGTTGTACAATCTCAATTATTGAATATTAATGAGACCCACTTATCTGATAGTAATTATTAAATATTAATGAAACTCACTTATCCGATGGTAAAAAACTATGCCACATCATTTGAGATGGAGATTTGGTAAAAAAATTTAGTAAGCATAGTATTACCCAAGATAAAAATCTCAATTTGTACAATCAAAAAGATATAAATTTGTTTCAATGCCTATCTGAAGCTGACGACCACCTAAAACTAGTTTGTCACTTAATCATATGAACTCCCTCACATTTAGAATATTATTTCTACACCTCATGATATTTGTGTTTGTGTAATACATAATTTCTTATCGTTGATATTTGTTAATATAATCGTTAAAAAATATGATTTCATCCTAATAAAAATTTATAATTTTCATACTATCTTTTATTTTGTGGACCCGTTATGCTCTAAAGTTCAAAATCAAACTTACATTTTGAATGTCCAATATAATGTAGGTATTTATATAATATTATTTATATTCAATGCAATACATCACTTGAATATAATTATTTGGATGTCCAATTGGGGGAATATTTTTAGTCATATTTGGATTCTCAGAGAATGTAGGTGTAATATTTCAAATATGAGGGGTCTAGGTGATTAAGTAATAAGTATGAGGAGGTCTAGGTGTAATTTATTCATTTAATTTTAGGCGACAAACTAACGGGTATTAGCTTCAGGTGTGCATTGATACAGATTTATATATTTGAATGTGTAAATTGAGATTTTTTATCTTTAAGGGTGTAAATTGAAATTCGAATAATCTTTTGGGGTACAATTTACGATTAAACCTATATATAAAGGTGGGGGGCGATTATCATATGCTCTTACTTGGGTCGGAATATTATGAAATAGATCGGGTGGACAGAATTTTGAACACTTCTAAATTGTCAAATAACCATAACCACCTACAATATTATTTTGAAAAACAATTTGTGGTTTATAAAAATTTAATTAATTAATTTATAATTATTTATCAAAAGAGTAAAACAAATAATAAATTTACATGTGTATTATTATTATCTAATTACGACTAAAAAGTTGAATTTTTAATTTATAAAAATACAACAACGGTCAATATTGATCAAATATTTATTTACTTTGATCTAATGATACAAAATATATCTCAAAAAAAAATTTCCGCTAAAAAACATCACATTTTGTTGGGCAAAAATTTGAACATTTTGCCGAACATGACTTCACTTATATAACGAAGAATTATACGAGTTTTATTAAATGTAGGTTAGACCCATTTCAGATAGTATATATCCGTTAATTATAATCTCTTGCTTTAAGAGAACACCCGTTGATTCTAACTAGAAATTATCACACGCTACCATTTACACCACAAATGCATTTTATTTGCGATGGTGGCTGGACCTAGGTTAATTGTCTAGGCTGCTTTACGTACCCGTTATCGGGATCAAGTCGATTCGTAGTTCAGAGAGATTAAATTATTTTTGGAGTAAGATCAACGGGTAGATGACCCATTGATCTTGAATGGACAAAATATCCATTATGTTTAAAATGGGTAAATGACCATTTGAATTGATATGGGTTTAAGGACCACTTGATTGTGGAGGAGTTGTGATTGCGCCTAGTTTAACTAGACTGCCTACGTATCCAAAAGAGAATCATGTCAGACGTAGTTCGACATAAGAAATTGGAATTTATTTGAAGCTAATTTGGACTTGCAACTGCGCCTAGTTTAACTAGACTGCTTATGTATCCGAAAGGGAATCAAGTTAGTCGTAGTTCATAATAAAAATTTGGAATTTATTTAAAGTTGATTTGGACTTGCGACTGCGCCTAGTTTATCTAGACTGTCTACGTATCCGAAAGGGAATCAAGTTGGACATAGTTCGGAAGAAGAATTTGGAATTTATTTGAGAGTGTGATTGTGCCCAGTGTAGGTGATGGACTGCTTACGTATCCAACAAATAGAATCAAGTCTAACGTAGTTCATGAAAAATAATTTTGAATTTGAGTGGGGTTTTAAATGAGTGAATGACTCATTTAATTTGGTTTAAAATGGGTGAGTGACCCAAAATTTGATATTGAATTTGATTTGGTTTAAAATGGTTGAATGATCCATTATTCTTTGGGATGAGTATTTAAAACTCCTTTAACTTATGTGAATTTTAGGATTCACAGAGGTTGTGACTTAAGATGGAATTAAATTCCATGTAAGATTATTGACTTTATGTGGGTTTGAAACTCAAAAATCTATTAAGAGTTCAAGACTTTTTTCATAAAGATTGTTGAGTTTTAAACCTCTTGAAAATTATTAAAGAGTTAGAAACTCTTTAATTTAATTTTTTGTGCACTATTTAATTTGTAGGAGTTTAAAACTCCAAAAATAGTGAAGGATTTAAATAGCTAAATTATTGTAGCATTTGTAGAAATGGGTCAAAACCCCATTGTTTTGATTTTCGTGTGCTTTAGAAAGACCACAAAATTTTTGTGTCATTACACGTTATCGGTGGAGTTAAAAACTCCTTTGACTTGGTGGGAGTTAAAAAAATAAAAATCATTTGATTCATGAATTTTTGAAGAGCCAAAGGCTCTTAATTGCTGTAAAATTTCTTAGGAGTTAAAAACTCCATTGCTGTTTTAAAATGGTCCTTAAAAGACCAAAGCAGCATATTTTTTTTAAAATGGTCTTTGAAAGACCAAAGCAGAGTTTTTTTTAAAATGGTCTTTGAAAGGCCAAAACAGAATTTGTTTACAATGGTATTTGAAAGACCAAAATAGAATTTTTTTTTTTTTTAAAATGGTCTTTAAAAGACCAAAACAGAATTTTTTTTAAATGGTCTTTGAAAAACCAAAACAGAATTTTTTTACAATGGTCTTTGAAAGACGAAGGTAGAATTTTTTTACAATGATCTTTGAAAGACAAACATAATTTTTTTTTTCTTAAAATGGTCTTTGAAAGACCAAAACAAATTTTTTTTTTAAAATGGTCTTTGAAAGACCTGAGCAGAATTTTTTTTTGAAAATGGTCTTTGAAAGACCTGAATTCACTGCCATTTTTTTTAAGGGTTTGTTGCAACATTAAAAAGGTCAGTAACAAGCCAAATGAGAGTTTAAAACTCCACTAAGCCAAAAACTCACAACTAAAGACCAAAAATCTAATTCAAGATAATTTTGAGGAATTAGAAATTCCTCTAAATAACATAAAAATAGGGGGACTTGTATACTAAATTATGGTTTTGAAAGAGTCAAAGACTCTTGTGGATGAAAGATGTGGCTATTTTTTTGTATTGCAGCAAGATTTGGAAGAGTTATAAACTCCTTTGGTGTGTTTTGCTTTGCCGCCAACTCTTGCAGGAGTGAAAACCTCCAAATCAAATTCTTTGCTTCAATTTCTTTTCCTTGAACCCATTGCCCACTGCCTTGTAAAGTTTGCTTCTCTTCTTTCTAGCTTTTTTTTTTTCTACCCATCCATTTGCCGAAAGAGTTAACGATCAATAATTCTATGGAACCACGCGTCGAACATGAACCCATCATTGACCTCTTAAAATAAAATTTTGCATCGAAAGTTGACAAGTGCTAAATTTTTTCGTTTAACACATTCTTTACACAACCCCTAATATCAAACAACTCAATCAACTATCAACATGCTCCTTAATATCAAACAATTTTATGAGGGATAAATCTCCTATTTGGTAAGCAGACATCTCGATTAATCTCCTCTTCAATTCGATCAAAATAGATTATCCACGTCAGGACTAAGGAACAAATGACAGATAAATCTCTCAGAGAGCTAGAGAGTTTTCAAATTTCGAATTCAAGACATCTAAGTTTACAGTTTATCTCTCTTTTCATTAGACTACCTCTCGGGGGTCAATAATATTATCATTCATTTCTGGATATTCTTAAAATTTGTAATAGTCATCTAATTTGGCATTTTTTTGTTGTAAAATTTGCTTTTCTTCCTTCAAAAAATTCAAGAATTTTATTTTATTTCCTTGAAGATGTAAAATCTTAAATTAGGTTAGTTAATTTGAGCTAAGTTCCTTAATTTCACTTCTTACCTGTTTCAATCGTGATAACAAATTTCATTTATCGATCAAATTCGATCAAAATAAAAAAGGATTAAAAAAATTTAACACCTGATAGAATATTATAAATTTTGTTTACATATATATGCATAGGGTTGTCAACAAGTCGGATTTGTTTCGACGTGAATTTGGCAATACCTGAATACAAATACGATTGTTTACATTATTATCCGGATTTCCAAAAAAAAAATAGTTGTTTCTAAATCATGATAGTCGAGTTCAAAGTGGATAAAATGTCTGTAACTCTTGATTCCATCTAAATTAAAGATAAAACTAAAAAAATAGCACTCGATTTACTAGTTGCATGACTAATCTCTTCCTTGATCCTTTTTTCGAAGAATGGATCAGAGATTTCGCCAATTCCTTACCTTTTTCCGAAAAGAAAAGAGAAAAAAAAACCTTAATGCTTCGAAATTATTATTTTTTTCTTTGTCATGCTAGAAACAAGCATTTGATTGCCCAAGTTGTAGATTTGATGTAAATCTCTTTCACAAACAACGAGTAACTTAGAACTTCATAGAAAAACAGTTGTAGCAAATTCATTAGAAAAGCACTAAAAATGTCAACAATCATATCAATAAAACCCAAGGAACACAAACGTGGTATGTCCCCAACTTTCTTTTATTTATTATTCTACCCCCAAAGTTTTATTGGACACTTTCCATGAATTAATACATGCACCAAACTTGGACCATTGAAATGCCACAGTACCATTAGGACATTTCATTGCATTTTCATGATCAGCAGACTTTTTGAACCTCTTCCAATCATGAAGAACTGCCATAAGATCAGCAACCTTGGCACTTATACCTCGGCAACAATTGGCATGTACAGTAGCCACTACTCTAATATCTTCACTGACACTGCAAAACCCACTGAAGTAAACAGTGTCGAGCAACCTTACCCCAACGCCAAGTTCCCGACACACGCCCTTACGTATCAGGGTCACCAACACATCCTGCTCTTTCATCCCTGCAGAATTATCCTTCATCCCGTACCATCTCTCGAATAACGCGATGGTCTTAGTGTTTGATCTGATGTAGTAGAAGCCAGTGTTGATAGATGTCTTTTTCGACCATGGATTGCCTTTGAACCAATCTGTACTGAGTTGTAGATCATCACTTTCGTTCTTGCTTAGCCTTTGTAATGGGTTTCTTAGCCACATAACATCAGTATCCTGTAAAAATAAATTGTAAGTGTTAAGAAAAGTTAGTGCATTCAAGCCTATAATGTTGAGTCTCACATCTATTGATCCTAAGACAAATGTGCAAGCCAAGATTCAAGAATAGAAACCTTCTTAGAAACATAGGTTTGGACCTACTCCATTGGTTTTTAAGCGAACATGCAGTGTCTATGCATGGTTCAAAGTCGCAGTATCAGTCGTTAACACGCATGTGACTAAGACATAACGAACCGTATGCCTTGATTTATTTGATTGTTTCTTTACATGGACATGTATTTATTTTAATATCTTGGGATGTGAGAGATTCTGTTAGTATCTAGTTTATTGGGATGTGAGAGTAATACTCCCTCCGTTCCTAAATATTTGTCGTTTAAGGTTTTTGCACAGGGATTAAGGAAGCTATTAAATAGCTCTAATATGAGTAAAAAATAATTGTACAAGACTAAAATACCCTTATTCAATACGTATTGGGAAGGAAAGGAATATGAAAGACACTTAGCCTGCACCTAATCTAATGCATTGAAGAGTTAAGGGTAAATTTGGAAGAAAAAATATTAATTATGTTTTGATATCATGAAACGACAGATATTATGGAATAAACAAAAATGGAAAAAACGACAGATATTTAGGAACGGATGGAGTATTTATCTTTATAAACTAGGAGAGTTTCGAGAGATTCTCGAATTGAATGCTCTTTGTGCCTTATGGATATATGTTGATCTATATTTATTGTATTTCTCTTTCTAGGAAAAAATATCGATCTTTTATTCCTAAGACAAATAAGCCTGGAAGGATGCGTCAGAGCCTCCGCTTTGATTTTCATTAATGAGGAGTCAATGATTTGTTGGGAATTTTGGATCAAATGATGTCATTCCCTACATGCGAAGCCCGAAAATGGGTAATCTTTTCTCATACAATCTTGCTCCAATCTAACCTAGTTGACGGGTGATCTGCAACCAACTATAAAACTACGCCCACTGTCTCTAGATCCCTCTTAGGTGTGTGTAAGAGTTGTGTTTGTCCGTGAGAATGGATTCCAATAAAATGTTTATTATTGAAAAATAAAGAGTTATAAGATTCTCATTAAAAAACATCAATCTTAGGTTGGGTAAATCAGCTAAAACGATTTGAATTGAATGAAAATAATGGTAGCTCCATCACACATCTTACGCTCAATCCTAAGTTACTAAATTAATCTAAGGCACTATTAATAGAGGAAATTGGGCAATGCTACATGAATTTAAAAACTAAATTTAAAAATTAAACTTGATAATTACAGTAATTGATTGATTTTACTGGGTTCCAGTATTTATTAGGACCCACTACTTATTCAATAATTATGATTATCAAAACTAATTTTTAAATCTAATTTTTAAGTGCATGTATCGTTACTTAAACCGAAAAGAGTGGGTGTAGAAGAAAGTACCGTAAAGACGAAGTTATAGCCACGCTTAAGCACATCTAAAAGGAATCGAGTTCTTCTCCACATCATCTTGATAAAATCATCAGACAAGTAAAGCTTCTCTCCAGTGAAATCCACACCTTCCGTCGCCAATCTATAACAGTGGAGTCGTCGGAACTTGCACCGGTCATACGCCGTTTGATCGACGGCGACGAGTAACAGATGATCAAGCAATGATCTCGTGCCTTCTCCAAGCCAAAAACTCTGAATAAAGAGATCAAACATCGCCGGACTCGTGTCGTCGTGTGGTTCTACGTAAGCTTTATTCACGACGGCGATGATTACAGTTTTGTTGGGCATTGATGCTTTGTCTAATGCTGCTTCAAGTTCATCTCTCGAAGCTCTCTGCAACTACAAAAAGAAGGATTGACGGTGAGGATCCATGCGGATTCAGAAACGCATGAAGGTGTTTGTATATATGCCTGAACGAGAAGATACTTACAAAATTTGATTGTGGGCATGGCTGATTCTGAATAGAAAAGATGGGTTTGAGGGGCGTGGGAGTCAGGATACAAAAATATAGAACACAGACGAGAAATAGAGAGAATAATGCAAGGTTGCTTGTGAAGTTCTTGCTGTAATCCATGTCTGAGTCTTGTGTCTCTCTGGTGGTAGAAATATAAGAACAATGTTGATTGTATGAGTTTGGAATTTGGATCTGTGAGAGAGAGAGAGGGGGGGGGGGGGGGGGGGGGGGGGTAGAGGTCATGAAATGCCCTTGAAGTTTGAGGTCCTCTTCTACACATTGCAAGTCTCAGTTGTCAAATATGGGAAGAAAGCCTAAAAAAAGTGGATTGTTAATTGGAGCAGTTAGGGCAGATAATCGAACCGAACTATTCGAACTTGGCTCTAGTTTGGCTTATTTTGGATAATTTTTTATGCTCGATTTAAAAAATGAAATTGATAGGATCAACTTGACAGGCTCCACTCAGATTTGACTTATTTTTGGTTCGTTCAGGCTCGGATTGTTTAGTTGATTATTTTTTTTAGATTTGTCAAAAAAAACAAGCTCGATAGATTCAGATTGAGCTGGTTCCGGTTCCTTCGATTATCAGCACAAAAAACAATAATGGTAGTCTTACCAAATTTCTTTTATACAATGATAGGCAAGTGAATTAAGTTATCACTTCGAAAAATCAAAAGAAATAAAATAGTCATTTTTTTTATAGAATTGAACACCATTCTTTATCTATCTCCCTTGCAATTTATAATTTTGAAACACGTAATTTAATTAATAATTTTCTAATTGCACCATGTTTTGTGTACTTGTTTATGTGGTACACACTATCCTTTGATACATAATGGGACTCAATGGGACATATTAATCCAACAATTAATGTTAAGTTAGAAAAAAATTAGCCAGTGTTATCATTGTTGGATTGCTTATTTTTCGCCAATTTTTGAAATACGGAGAGAATGCCTAAAAACAAAGGATTTAATTCGAGCCGTTTTCATCTAGTTTCTCCTTATCTACTCGTGTGAACCATCGGACTAGTAAGTTATAATAACATCTAATAATTGTGGTTGCATCATGTCGGTTGGTGAAAAAAAAAACCGATAAAAAAGTTGGCAAAACGACATCCATAATGAAAATTTAAACAGTATTATGTTGTTAATTGCATGCCAATTTTGGTATGGTAGTAGAAATAAGAGTCGGATTGTCTATCAAAATCTTACTTTTTCAGATCATGAACGAATTTAATCAAGAATAGTGGGAGGTAACAATTTAAAAAAAAAAATGTAAACGATTTGTTCAAATGTGAGGATAAGAAAATAATGACCCTAAATGACAACTTCTTAGTTAGCCCTTTTGAGTGAGTTCCTTTAGTTACCATATATGGTATCATAATCAACCCATACACACGACCGTGTGAGTTCGAGGGTATGATATAGCAGGGTCAATCTTGACCGGGGCTAACCATGAGCCGATCGTTGTATTTGGGATAGATTATGAGTCCCTTGATGGGACCCGAGTAAATAACGGTGGGAATTGTACCGACTCGCATTGACAAGTATTGAATTCCAAATCGAAAACTTATGTTCAACTCAGCAAACAAGTAAGGGACAACACATGAGAACAAAATCACTTCATGCTATGATTGTTGAAACGAAGCCATTCTAACATCTTAATATTCTCATATTTTCGATAACCAAGAACCGTCTCAATTTCGGGTGACTCATGATTACAATACAAACTCAAAAAGTAGGAAATCCAGGGGCAGCTTAACAATGACATCAAAAAAGCTTGGGCTTTAGGCCCTATTTTTAAATAAGGTCTCAAATTTTTGAATATCATAAATAGTCCGTGTAAAAAAATTAAATCTATAAATATTTTAAGTCCTACAAAAAAGCTATATAAAAATACAAGTCCAATCAAAAAAAAAATTGAGGCATCACATCAAGGAATGCCCATAATTTATAGGTGTACAGTAATAGTCCAAAGTCCTACAAAAAGGCCATATAAAAATACAAGTCCAATCAAAAAAAAAATTCAGGCCTCACTTCACGGAACGCCCATAATTTATAGGTGTACAGTAATAGTCCAAACAAAAAAATTAAATTCATGCCTAAACAATATATTTCAACTTAAATAGATTGGGTTTATTACTTCAACCGTAAAATTAAAAAGCCCTAAAATTTATTTTTTTAAATAAAGAAAAAAAACTAACTGTAAAACTAAAACTACTAAAAAATCTAATTTTAATCCTAAAAAGAGTAAAGTTTAAACTTACCGTCATAATTTTTCAATCATTCTTTCTCTCTTATCATAAAGTTCAAATATGATAACAAAAACTTGAATATAAAAATTTAATTAATATTTTTGTATTTAAAAAAATTAAAAATTAAATTTATTATTAATATTAATATTAAAAATAAAAAGACCTCATTTATGATTTTCGCCTTCAGGCCCCAAAATGTCTCGGGCCACCCCTGAGGAAATCACTGGTAAAAATCTATTGTTGCTCATAGCTCACGGTTCAAAGCTCAAGATATAGCTTACATAGGCTAGAAGTGGAAGGCATCTTGAGCTCTTCTCAAGTTTACCATACCAAAAATAAAAATGGTAACGTATTGTCATTTATTATTTTTGTGAATATTTTTATTATTTTTGTAAATATTATGATTGATCGCAAGTACCACAAAAAGTGGTAAATCACTCACAAAAGTTGTAAATTTGTTTTTGTGACCCACACAAGTTATAAAAACACCCATTAAAGTAGTAATATTTAGAGATACGGAACCGATTTTTTTTCCCGATACAGTAGTCTAATCCTTTTATTTTTTGTATGCCATTGAGGAATAAAATGACCTTGATGTCAAATTGCTATGTTAAACATTACAAACCCATATCTGAATCCTTCCTATACATCACTTCTATGCATGACATTCTTTATTGCGATGATTTCTCGAGGGAGAAGAAAATTATGTAAACACTTACTCAAAATCTCACTTATCAGATGCTATCGTGGAATATACCGAGGAGCTCTACCAACAACTGAAAAACCAGTGCTAACTCAAAGTATTGTTGGACTCATGCCATGAATTCATGCAACCATTGTGCTTGGACCATTGAAATCCACTTGTATCATTACTACTAGAGTCCTTGAACCCCTTCCAATCTCCGAGCACCGTGCTCAAATCGGCCACCTTGGCGTGAATACTCCGGCAACAATTGGCATGGACAGTAGTCACTGCTTTAACATCTCCACTGTCACTGCAGAAACCACTGAAATAAAGGGTGTCCAAAAACCTCACCTTGAGGCCTAGTCTTTTGAAGATACCCTTATGAACTAAACTGACGAGAACATCCTGCTCTTTCATCCCGGCTGCTTTGTGCCTTATCGCGTACCAGATACGAAACAGTGAGATGGTCTTCTTGTTTGATCTGATGTAGTAGAAGCCTGTGTTGATCATGTTTATTTCTGACCATGGATTGCCATTGAAAACATCTGTGCTCATTTGTATATCCTCAGTTTCATTCTTGCTTAGCTTGGAAAATGGGTTCCTTAGCCACATTACATCAGTGTCCTGTGAAGAGGAGTTACAATGTTGAAGTTATGAGATTCAAACAGGTAATTCTTAGGTGTGATCCAGGATGAAAATTTTGTTTCATAAACAACCGAAATGCATCTGTTTTCATAACTGTCAGTATTTCTATGTTTCGAAGTGTTTGAAATGTTTTGACCGAAACAATGCACCAAAAAGAATTTTGATACCGAAGGGTGTACCCAGCCCCAAGGCTCCCGTCACAACAGGGTGTAGAAGATGTAGTTCATAGACAACCTTATCCTCACTTTGGGGTGGCTGATTCTGAAATCGAACGCACAAGGTACCCACTTGTGCAGATGAGCAATAGTCATTTTTCTAGGTCCGATCTCTAGCATTTTTAAATCTAGAATTCTACTAAAAATAATGGTACTAAGACCGAATTTGTTGACCCATGATGGTATTAGCTATTAATTCAACTGTATCAATAGTTTAGATTAATGAACGGGATCAATATCCAAATAACATCACTTTTTAACTAAATATAAAAACACTTTAATAAACAAGGTTTCATGATATATGTCTGTCATGTTTTACACTACTCATACATGTGATGCAGTAAGTTTTTGACCATGTATACATGTCATTGCCTCACCAATTGTGTATCAATGAAACAATAAATTGTGGATCAATGAAACAATAAACCTACACACTTTAGGTTCTTTTGGAGAATGTTCTGAAATACATGTTCTATATTTTTGCTATTTTTCTTAATCATAAGATACCTTCAAGAAGATGCTTTCCAAGTATGCTATTTTGAAAACTAGTAGAAAATCTCCTATTGGTAGGGTGGGAATTTTCGACACAAAAATGTGGGTTAAGACTAACGATCTGTAATGATCCGTTGCAATTGTCAATATATTGTTCACTTTGGGCACCCATACATCATCATAATTTTGTTCCTCTGGGGGTTTTTCTCCAGAAAAGACCTCTTAACAATTAAGGGTGAACACACCACATAAATAGCTTAGTCACTCCCCCTCCAAAGTCGATGTGGGACACAACAAATGAAACTATAAAACAACGCCTATTCGCAGGCTACTACATTATCTCTCAACATAAACTTAAAAATAACACGACTTACATTGCCAATAACACGACTTACATTGTCAACCCAAAAATCATTGAGCAAACAATAACAATCTTACATTAGGTGTATGTGGATTCAACCCTTCACATAAGTCTTAGTTGCTAAAACTTTTCTCCAAGTAAATAAACTTACTAGGTTTCTCCTCTCTTTTTTCATTTGTTTATTTGAGTTTTTTAGGCTTAGCAAGCTTTGAACCTAATGCTCACCAAAGCCTTACCTCACCCCCACTCTGGGTTTAAGGTGAGCAATATGTAGTGGATCTCCCACAATAATGTGTTTGACAACTATATATAGGAGCAATATGTAGTGGATCACCCACTATAATTGAAATAGGACTAATGTTATAAGAATTTAATTTATGGATCGATTTTAGAGATTTAGTTCATTGTATCCCGTAGATGAGTAGTGGATCACAACATTCGATGAAATCTATTTTAAATCAAACAACTATAATTAATTAGATTTTTAAATTAAGTATAAATAATATTTTACTTGAAATAATATATAGCGGGCCTTTCGTTAGAGTATGATATTACTCGATCACATCGTATATGAGGAGTAAATATTCAGTGATCGATTAAAACATTGTTACCTGGTTTAACTGTCGAATGATAAATAAAATAGGCCAGGTGAGCCCAATTTTTTTTATTAAATTAAAATTCAATCTATCGACAAATCTACCGGCTCTAATCATGTGGCCCCCAGACTTGACCCCCTACATGATGTCGAGAGGCCTATGGAAAATCAAACCCCACCATTCAACACAAAAAAATAAAAACATGTGTTGATTATTCACACGTCTCACCTATCAATTTTGTTTTCATATGAATACTATTCAATAAAATAATTTTGGACTAATCTCATATAGTAGATGTAGATCCTACAAACTTTAACCAGTCGAAGTATCATTTTCAGCCAGTTGTAGTTTGTCGAGACTCACCGTACACACGTGGACCACTTGACCGACTGCTTGTTTACCCAAAGCTAGGCGCTTAATAGGTGAGCCGTGTCAAAAATTCTCACAAAATAAATAATATATAATTGAACCGTGTGGTGTTTTAATTCTATTAATTTAAATTTAATTACTTCCGAAGAGCCAATGGTGGCACATTAAGACTAATGTTTCGTTGTGATGCAATGGTTAATATATTTATAGATACGTAAATGACATTTTGTACCACGAGATATTTTCACATTCTTAATTTACACTTTGAAATAATAAAATTTTTACATTTCACTCACACGTTAACAAAAAAAATAGATTTTTTTAAAAATGTGTACTAAATTTTTTGTTGAAAATATTTAGAATTTAGTATTTTGCAAACACGTATAAAAATATGATAATATGACCAATACAACCGAAACAAAATTATCGAAAAAAGTAATAAATATTTACTTTTGAATTGCGTTGTTATCTTTTTATCTAATCGAGAGTATAATGTGAGAATTTTAATATTTTAAGGTGTAAATTATGAATTTTAAAAATTCAAGGTATAAAATATCATTTACCCTTTATGAATTGTGTCATGTTTGGGCCAATATGCATGACCCAACCAAAACCTAAAGACTAAAAACTTAAAATCTCTCAATATTCACCATGTATATGTGTGTGTGTGTACATAGGCTAAAATCATACTTAATTCAGATACTAACAAAATTAAGTGAAACAATTGTTAATTGTAAAAAATATATATACATTAATATTTATTTATTACATTATAGTTGATGCTTAAAAATTCAATTAAAAAAGAGCAAAAAAAAAGATTAATTATAATATTTTCTAATAAATTTAGTTAATTAAAACCATATATAATACACAATTGATCATGATGAGGTTCTATATTACAAAATTATTGCATGTTAACTTCACCATCTATACTTATACAATAACAAATTAATATAATGGTTTTTACAAAAGTTGTGAAATAACCTTAATACGTCGAACATGTCTTTTTTTATTTTTTTATTCAACGGTCAGGGGTGTTTAAGCCCAATTTACGCATATTTCGACTAATCTCTTCCCTAATTCGGTCAAAGTTAAGTCATTCAAGTCAAGACTAAGTATTCATGAGAGATAAATCTCTTATGGTCTAACCTCAAAAGATTACCAAGATGTGTTAAATGTGTTCAAAAATTAGTAGTTGTTTAGATATGAGTCTATACTAATTTATATGATAAAAAATACATTGATGGGACCTGAGTGATACTTGAGAAATTGTGGAAATATCTTTTAATAATGTTAAGAAAGAAAAGTTTGAGGATGGGCCTAGTGAGCTTGTGGTGATATCGGCATTCCCTACTTCTTTCTAGCCTCTTGCCTTAGTTTGTGGGGATGGGATATTCGTTATAGTCTTGGTAAATGGTTATTCCCATGACAAAATTCCAACCTCTGTTAGTCATTATGCCCTAGGAGTTCCCTATTGACGAAGTTATATTAGTAATTTTAAATAATACCATACAAACTTGATAAAACATGATTTATTAGATACGAATTAATAAATGAATCGAGTATAGGTTGAATACTTTGTGACATAAGTTCACTAAAACATGACATAAAACCGTCCACTCGACAACATTGACAGACCTAATTGTAAGTCCGGGATGGGATATTTGTTCTAGTCGTGGTACATGGTTATTTCCATGACAAAATTCCAACTTTGTTAGGTATTATGTCCTAAGACATGCCTAATAATCTAATAATTGGGTATATGTAAAATATTTTGTGACACAAACCCTCTAAATCCGACACAATTGACACACCTAATTATGAGTTCGGGATGGGATACTAGTAATTTAAATGTAAATCAAAATTAAAAAGAATGAAGAAAGAAAAATGTACCGTGAAGATAAAGTTGTAACCTCGGTTGAGCACATCTAATAGGAACCGAGTTCTTCTCCACATCATGTTGATAAAATCCTCCGACATATAAAGCTTTTCTCCGGTCAAATCTACGCCGGCGGTCACCAATTTGTAACAATGCAGTCGCCGGAATTTGCAGCGTTCGTATGCCGTTTGATCAACGGCGACGAGCAAAAGATGATCAAGCAATGGCCTAGTGTCTTCTCCGAGCCAAAAACTCTCAAGAAAAATATCAAACATCGCCGGAGATTTGTTGTCGTGAGGCTCTACGTAGGCTTTGTTCACGACGGCGATGATGATAGTTCTGTCCGCCATTGAAGCTTTTGATAAAGCTTCTTCAAGTTCATCTTTCGGAAGAATCTGAACAGCCTACGACTCAAAAACAGGATTTTATAATCAGGACAAAACACGATCATTTATATATAAAAAGAAATAGTCCAGTATACAACACTCCCGTCCGGTGATTATGATACAAAGATGAAGTACTTACGGAGTTTGATTGTGGGCATGGTGGGTTTTGATCAGGAGAGAAGAAGGAATTGAAGGGTTTGGGAGCCCATATACAGAGAGCTGTGACACTGGATAGGAAGAGAGAGAGAATTGCAAGTTTGCTGATGGAGTTCTTCGTGTAGTCCATTGGTCTGTTTTCTGAATCTCTCTGTTTCTGCTGATTTTTAATCCAATTACTGTTGGGTATAAGAACAACCTAGCTAAGCCTATGGTTGGGTATAAGAACAACCTAGCTAAGCCTATGGTTGGAGTATGGACGTGAGAGAGAGAGAGAGAGAGAGGCAGAGATGTAGGGAGATCATGCAATACTCCTGGCGGCTGTTTGCTTCCAGGGTGGTACAATAAGGTGGTATTAGAAAAATAGTACGTGAAATTCAATTTATATCTTGTTTGTTTAGCATTTTACAGTCAGTGCTATTTTTCGGGTCATAATACCGACCTGATATGAACAGTAATCATAATGTCTTGTAGATGGCATTATTGAATACCACCTCTCCCATGTTATTATATGTCCGGTACAAATGAGATGGAGATATAATAGAGTAAAAAGACCCAACTGTCCCTTATGTACAATTGTCTTTTTAAGGTTACAAGGTTACAATTGTCTTTTTACGGGTCATAGCCGCAATTGTTGACTTTTTTAGGTGGTATTACACAAATAATGTTTGTAACAAACAAACAAGGGGAATGATGAGATAAAAATTTAAGACCGGGTATAGTATACATTTGAATAGGAGTGGAATGAAAATGATGTCTAATACCACTCAAATTTAATACTCGAAGCAAACAAGCCCCCGAAGTTCAAGGCACTCTTTTTTTGGGGTAACTGAAGTCCAAGGTGAAGTTGAAGGCATTTTCATGAATACCTTACTTCCGTATGATACCTTATCTTGATCGGATCGAGGAGAGAATTAGTCAGCGTAACTTAGTTCAGACATCCTTAACCATTGAATCTAAAAAAAAAGTTCAAGGCATTTTGGTTAATATCGAATTCTCAACTTATAAGATTACAATAACGGTTAAAATTAATTTAATTTTTATCTACTTTGATTCAATGATATAAAATTCATTTAAAAAAAAATTCCGTTAAAAAATATCTTCTTCTACACATGACATTTTTCTGTCTTTTTTTTTTTAAAAAAAAAATAGTAGTTAGTGCGAAAGATCACATTGGCTCAACGTTTAAATTTTAGGGATGTAATCGGCGAAATTAAAATTATTAGAACCGAATTGTAAACCTTATGAACTATTGATAGAATTTACCCTAAGATCAACAAAATATAAGCCTTAGACAATTCAAATCTATTAACAAAATGTTGGCTTATAAAAAGATATTTTTAAGATATCCTCTCAATTTCAAATTTCAATAATTTTGATGAAATTCAATCAATCATTATCAAATTAATTGATGTGTTCTTGAGGGTCACAATGCATATGGTGGGACCTAATAAATTTTACAATGATATTAAACTATATCAAAAATCAACAAAAAAAAATATGACTTTTATTAGGTCCCACCATATGCATTGTTACCACTTTTATTGTAACTATTTTTACCACTTTTATTGTAACTATTTTTACCACTTTTATTCAGAACAAAAAAAAAATTTATTACATTTATGGATATTTTTACCATTGTTGTGAGTGTTTTTACTAATATTGTGATAACTATTTTTACCATTTTTTTAGATATCACAAAAGTGGTAAAAATAATCATAAATATAATAAAAGTACCCACAAATATAATAAATTTCGGTATAGTAGCGAAATTTTATTTTTCGGAACCATAGTCAATTCCCCCGGCCAATGTCCCGATTAGATTTGTCAATGAGTCGTGCCTTGCGATTTATATTATGTTAGATTTCGTTTCGACCTATACTTAATTTATTTGTTATCTCAATTTATTCTGTCATATTTATTCCTCATATAAATCAAATTTAATAGGTCCGTGTCGAGTTTTGTCAAGTTTGTGTCAATCCATTTATTCGACAGATTTAACTGTCATACCCGTTCATCACCCAATCTATTATGACTAAACTCAAATAATTTTAATTTTGAGCTTCATTTCATGCCACGTCTAAAACTTTTGATTGGTATCTAGAATTACCAAGCCTAATCTTGATGCACTGACCGACAAATATAATTCCCCAAATTCCACTTTAGAATAAGTAGGACACAAGATGCAGAGAACCTGTTTGAAGAAAGTCCTGAGAAAAATGGATATCGCTGGCATGCTAAAAATGGATTTGACAGAAAACCCACGGAGTATTGTCGGTGTACCTGTTAGTCATTTGCTTGAAGCATTTACGAGGAGAGTCATTGCTTGATTAGTCTATTCATGGGCTGATTGTCAAAGATGGGGTGGGTGTAGATATTTATGATTATTCATTAAAAATTATGGAGAAATTAAAAACGATATAACTCATAGAATTAACATTAGTTGACTTAAGTAGAGAAAAGTTTATGGCATATTATATGATAGAAGGATATTAATAAAATTGAAAGGTCAATTTTATCGAATAGCTATAAGGACAATAATGTTGTATATGACGGAATGTTGGGCAATTAGGAAATAACATAGTGACAAAATAACTGTAGCGAAAATAAGAATTTTAAGGTGGATGTGTGAAAAAACTAAAAATGATAGAATACGAAAAATAGATTAAGATGGTTTGATCAAATTCAACAGATGCTGATAAAGGCACTGGTTATAAAAAAGTTATATAATTCTCTTAATGGTACTAGGAGTAAAGGTAGATCTAAAATAACATTGAACGAAAAAATAAGAAAATCTACGAAAATATTTAACCTAAATGAGCGTATAGTCCTTGATCGAAATGAATAGCGAAAGTAGACTTATATAGTCGACTCTAAATAATTGGGACATAAGGTTTGGTTTGGGAAGAAGGAGAAGTGCGATGATCAATTTTTTTTTTCGAGCTAAATTGGATGGAAATTGTGACTATGTCAGATCTCTCCCCGGAGTAAATATTTTATGTAAGGGTGAGATCATGCCATCAGTGACACGTGGTATCACTACTCACCAATAATATACCATTTAAGATTAGTGAACACTATTATTCTAAGGTGTTAATTACTTGGCATGCTAGTTATTGGAAGTTACTAAAATATCTGAATTTATCACACACGCGGTATACTATTATTAATTGGCAATACCACATGCCACTGATAATGTTGTATCACTGTAATATTGAATATTTTCTCCTCTCCGGGCCACCCCAAATAAGATAAAATATTAAATGTAACAATAATGTCATACCATCATTGATACATAATATTACTAATCAATTATAAAATAATATATGAACTTAGTGGATCCCATTATTTTGATTATTTTAAATAACCTATTGCATTCAATAACTTCTAGATTTAGTGAGATTCATCAATCATATATGGTGGTTTATTAGTAGTTGGTGAGAGTCATGGATCTACCGAGATGGTTAACCCCATCTCGATGGAATGGAGATCATCGATTCAAATATCTCATATAGCAGTTGTATTAATAAAATAATTATTAAGTAGTTCGTGATATGATATGTCAACGATAACGTTGTACCATTATTACACTTAATATCTACTTAACAAATAGAATCTTCTACTCACCACTCTCTATCAGATTAATACCGTCTCTCCCCCCCAAAAAAAAAAAAAATTTACTCCATCCTAAACCAAGCCCTTGAGATTCTCCCTATGTTGGTGTTTGTGTGAATGCATGCATATAAATTTTGTGATGATTGATTTGAATTGTGGTATTTGGGTTGTGAAGTTGGTTTTGTGGTTGGGTTTTTGCTTGTGACAATTTTTAAGTGGATTTAATGGAGGTGGTCGTGGTTTTGGGGGTTAGTAGTCATAGTGGTGCTTTTTTGTGGGTTCTCACAAGTTAGAGGTGGAGGGATGCAATGAACAGTTATCTCGTGGGTATTGGTGGTGGGTTATAGTGGTAGTAATGTGTGTGTGTGTGTAAGTGCCCAAAGGGGTTGAGTAGATTCATGGGAAATTGGAGTATGTTACACTGTACAAATTGTGGTGTCTTGTTATTATATTTTACATCACATCATGTGTCAATAATAACAATGGAATGACACCATTTTAATTGTTTAACAACGATTCCATTAGTTCGATTTTTGAAAAACTTGTTTGCTGTGAATTAATTCGTTATGTATTTTTTTTGGTTCAATTATTAGGAGTGTCTGAGTTAACTTACGTACAAATTGATTAATCTTTTCTTTAGTTCAATTAAAAATAGATCATCAATGTCGGAACTAAAATATTTGTGAGAGATAAATCCCTCATAACCTAACCTTAAAGAGTTGCCAAAATTTGAATTCAAGACGTCTGAATTTATAATTCGTCCCAATTCGTTCTATATTAGGAGTAACCTGTGCGGCTGTGCCTGAAAGAATGCCTGAAGGCGCGATGTAACGTAAACCAACGAGTTAATTTGGAGAAGTGAGGAGTGAAGATTAGAGAGAGAGTGTGTGTAAAGAGTGAGGAGAGAAAGGTAAAATTCAATGTTAATGGTTTTGAAAGGGATATTGATGGTCATTAGATGAGTCTATTTGAGACCGTCGGATGGACTTATTGAGCTTATTGAAGTCTGTGATGTTTTATATTATAAATTATAAATAAGTTAAAATCAATGGCATGGTTAATCTCTCTAGTAGTTATATATTTATGGGATAATTGTTTTTTACCTCCTTGTGGTTTTGGATAGATGCACATTACTTACTTGAGGTTTAAAATTATGCACATTACCCCCTTAAAGTTATGTACTAAAATGAAATAATTAACACCGTTAATAGAATAATAAAATTACCATATTACCCTTTTTTTTTAATGGGAATAGAAACTTAGCTTCCAATTATTCATTTAATGGATAATAAATGAATAAAATTAGCTTCCAATTATTTATTTAATGGATAATAAATGAATGAAATTAGCTTCCAATTATTCATTTAATGGATAATTAATCTGGGAATAGAAACTTACTCATTTAATGACCCTAGCTATTTTAGTAGAAAAGGCATTTTAGGCACTTAGACAATATTTTTTTTTAGGGAAACAATGAAAACAAAGTCCACAACATATTTTGAGCATGTGAAGTACACTCTCCGTTAAGTTGGATGATAAAAGTAACAGTTTTACTTTGGTACATAACCATAAAGGGGTAATGTGCATAATTTGAAATGTTAAGTAGATAAGATACTTTTAGACGAAACCACATTAGGATAAAAAGCAATCAACCCTTTATTCTCATTTCTCATATTGAGCTGATAAGAAACTCTTTTTGGATGGGACTTAGAATAGAATAATATTGTTCATACAAATTTAATAAATTTTATCATTTGACGTGGTAATTATTGAATATTTGATAAATTTTATGGGACCTACAAATTTAATTGTGTATGTTGTGATGGTGCACAAAAGGTGATATAGGAAGTTGGTGTGTATAGCACTATCACTTAAAATAAATAAAATATAAAACTAAAGTAACAAGATAAGGGTGGGAGACGTAAAAGCATGTGTATGTGAGGAAAAAAAATAAAACAAAAAGTAAAGGGAGAATTATATTCAGACCCCCTAAGGTTTGTCACCTAATTACTTAGATTTTTTGATATTTAATATATTATATACAGACCCCCTGAGGTTTATACACTTACTTAGATCTCTTAAGTTTAAAATATTATACTTAGATAAAAAATACTTCAATTAAAGATAGAATATCAAATATTTTAAATTTTACAACAAAAAAATCATGTTCTATTATGATATTTATTGAAATAAAATCAAAAATAAAAATCTAATTTTTTTTCTTAAAATTTATTTGATTTTTTAGTTTTATTGCAATAGATAGTACAATTGTATACTAATTATAATTTTTTAAGAAAAATTTAGATTTTATTTCAATAAATAACATAATAGAACATGAATTTTAATTGTAAATTTCAAGGCCTGACAAATTGATTGCAAGGTCTAAGTGTTACGTGTGTATAAACTTTAAGGTGTCTATGTATAATATTTTAAATATAAGAGATCTGAGGAATTAATTGACAAATTTTAGGGAGTTCGAAAGTAATTCTCCCAAAAATAAATTACGATTGCATCCCTTAAAGTTTTGTTTCAATATAGGAGCACCTTTTATTTATCTTTTTGAAATGTCACCATCATTCCCTTTCCCCTAGGTCTGTTCTGTCCTTTTCGTTTTTCGAAGTATCACTATACGTCTCTCTAGTTCATTTACACGTTTCAAATGTCTCTACCATCATGTGTCACAACAAAAATAATAATATCATGAAAAATTCTTCCCCTAACTACAATTTTTTTGTTCAATTTTTAAACTTCTCCCCAAATTCATTCTATTAAGGCTCGGTCCAAAGATTCACCCTCGACATCTCCAAAACTCTTTCAAAAAAGAATTCGCAACGATTGTTATAAACAGAATCAGAGAAGAGAGAGAGAGTAAAAACCCTAGAAATAGGGGATTAGGTGTCGCTGGAAAAACCCTAGTTTTCTTATATATAAGAGTTAATTTCAAATTGCATCCAAAGTCTCTCGAATTTTAATTTGTACTGTCAAAGATAAAAAAAAAAATACTATGCTTATCAAATTTTTTTATTAAATTTTTTATTTTGATGTGGTATAATCTCAATTATTGAATATTAATGAGACCCACTTATCTGATAATAATTATTAAATATTAATGAAACCCACTTATTCGATGATAAAAAACTGTGCCACATCATTTGAGATGGAGATTTGATAAAAAAATTTAGTAAGCATAGTATTACCCAAGATAAAAATCTCAATTTGTACCATCAAAAAGATATAAATTTGTTTCAATGTCTATCCACCTAAAACTAGTTTGTCACTTAATCATATGAACTCCCTCACATTTAGAATATTATTTCTACACCTCCTGATATTTGTGCATGTGTAATACATAATTTCTTATCGTTGATATTTGTTAATATAATTGTTAAAAAATATGATTTCATCCTAATAAAAATTTATAATTTTCATACTATCTTTTATTTTGTGGACCCGTTATGCTCTAAAGTTCAAAATCAAACTTACATTTTGAATGTCCAATATAATGTAGGTATTTATATAATATTATTTATATTCAATGCAATACATCACTTGAATATAATTATTTGGATGTCCAATTAAGGGAATATTTTTAGTCATATTTGGATTCTCAGAGAATGTAGGTGTAATATTTCAAATATGAGGGGTCTAGGTGATTAAGTATTAAGTATGCGGAGGTCTAGGTGTAATTTATTCATTTAATTTAGGCGACAAACTAATAGGTATTAGCTTCAGGTGTGCATTGATACATATTTATATCTTTGAATGTGTAAATTGAGATTTTTTATCTTTAAGGGTGTAAATTGAAATTCGAATAATCTTTTATGGTACAATTTACGATTAAACCTATATATAAAGGTGGGGGGCGATTATCATATGCTTTTACTTGGGTCGGAATATTATGAAATAGATCGGGTGGACAGAATTTTGAACACTTCTAAATTGTCAAATAACCATAACCACCTACAATATTATTTTGAAAAACAATTTTTGGTTTATAAAAATTTAATTAATTAATTTATAATTATTTATCAAAAGAGTAAAACAAATAATAAATTTACATGTGTATTATTATTATCTAATTACGACTAAAAAGTTGAATTTTTAATTTATAAAAATACAACAATGGTCAATATTAATCTAATTTTTATTTACTTTGATCTAATGATACAAAATTTATCTCAAAAAAAATTTTCTGCTAAAAAACATCACATTCTGTTGGACAAAAATTTGAATATTTTGCCCGAACATGACTTCACTGATATAACGAAGAATTATACGAGTTTTATTAAATGTAGGTTAGACCCATTCCAGATAGTATATATCCGTTAATTATAATCTCTTGGTTCAAGAGAACACCCTTTGATTCTAACTAGAAATTATCACACACTACCATTTACACCACAAAAGGCATTTTATTTGCGATGGTGGCTGGACCTAGGTTAATGGCCTAGGCTGTTCTACGTACCCGTTATCGAGATCAAGCCGATTCGTAGTTCAGGGAGATTAAATTATTTTTGGAGTAAGATCAACGGGTAGATGACCCATTGATCTTGAATGGACAAAATATTCATTATATTTAAAATGGGTAAATGACCATTTGAATTGATATGGGTTTAAGGACCACTTGATTGTGGAGGAGTTGTGACTGCGCCTAGTTTAACTAGACTGCCTACGTATCTAAAAGGGAATCAAGTCAGACGTAGTTCGACATAAGAAATTGGAATTTATTTGAAGTTAATTTGGACTTGCGACTGCACCTAGTTTAACTAGACTGCCTACGTATCCGAAAGGGAATCAAGTCAGCCGTAGTTCATGATACGAATTTGGAATTATTTAAAGTTGATTTGGACTTGCGACTGCGCCTAGTTTAACTAGACTGTCTACGTATCCGAAAGAGAATCAAGTCGGACGTAGTTCGAAAGAAGAATTTGGAATTTATTTGAGAGTGTGACTGCGCCCAGTGTAGGTGCTGGACTGCCTACGTATCCAACAAATGGAATCAAGTTTGACGTAGTTCATGAAAAATAATTTTGAATTTGAGTGGGGTTTTAAATGAGTGAATGACTCATTTAATTTGGTTTGAAATGGGTGAGTGACCCAAAATTTGATATTGAATTTGATTTGGTTTAAAATGGGTGAATGATCCATTATTCTTTGGGATGCGTATTTAAAACAACTTTAACTTCTGTGAATTTTAGGATTCACAGAGGTTGTGACTTAAGATGGAATCAAATTCCATGTATGATTATTGACTTTATGTGGGTTTGAAACTCAAAAATCTATTAAGAGTCCAAGACTCTTTTCATAAAGATTGTTGAGTTTTAAACCTCCTAAAAATTAGTAAAGAGTTAGAAACTCTTTAATTTAATTTTTTTTGCACTATTTAATTTGTAAGAGTTTTAAACTCCAAAAATAGTGAAGGATTTAAATAGCTAAATTATTGTAGCATTTGCAGAAATGGTTCAAAGACCCCATTGTTTTGATTTTCATGTGCTTTCGAAAGACCACAAAATTGTGTTGTTACACATTATCATAGGAGTTAAAAACTCATTTGACTTGGTGGGAGTTAAAAAAAAAAAAACTCATTTGATTCATGAATTTTTTAAGAGCCAAAGGCTCTTAATTGCTGTAAAATTTCTTAGGTGTTAAAAACTTCATTGCTGTTTTAAAATGGTCCTTACAAGACCAAAGCAGCATATTTTTTTTAAAATGGTCTTTGAAAGACCAAAGTAGAATTTTTTTTAAAATGGTCTTTGAAAGACGAAAACAGAATTTTTTTACAATGATCTTTGAAAGACCAAAACATAATTTTTTTTAAATGGTCTTTGAAAGACCAA
Organism: Ilex aquifolium; assembly: GCA_951799425.1. Classification (NCBI taxonomy): domain Eukaryota; kingdom Viridiplantae; phylum Streptophyta; class Magnoliopsida; order Aquifoliales; family Aquifoliaceae; genus Ilex; species Ilex aquifolium. The sequence continues at coordinate 5,378,451 of OX637395.1, forward strand.
AACAGAATTTTTTTACAATAGTCTTTGAAAAACCAAAACAGAATTTTTTTTACAATGGTCTTTGAAAAACCAAGGCAAAATTTTTTTACAATGGTCTTTGAAAGACCAAAACAGAATTTTTTTTTTTCTTAAAATGGTCTTTGAAAGACCAAGGCAGAATTTTTTTACAATGGTCTTTGAAAGACCAAAATAGAATTTTTTTTTTTTTTTCTTAAAATGGTCTTTGAAAGACCAAAGCACAATTTTTTTAAAATGGTCTTCGAAAGACCAAAATAGAATTTTTTTTTTTTTTACAATGGTCTTTGAAAGACTAAAGCAGAATTTTTTAAAAAAAAATGGTCTTTGAAAGACCTGAATTCACTGCCATTTTTTTAAGGGTTTGCTGCAGCATTACAAAGGTTAGTAACAAGCCAAATGGGAGTTTAAAACTCCACTAAGCCAAAAATCACAACTAAAGACCAAAAATCTAATTCAAGATAATTTTGAGGAATTAGAAATTCCTCTAAATTACATAAAAAGAGGGGGACTTGTATACTAAATTATGGTTTTGAAAGAGTCAGAGACTCTTGTGGATGAAAGATGTGGCTATTTTTTTGTATTGCAGCAAGATTTGGAAGAGTTATAAACTCCTTTGGTGTGTTTTGCTTTGCCGCCAACTCTTGCAGGAGTGAAAACCTCGAAATCAAATTCTTTGCTTCAATTTCTTTTCCTTGAACCCATTGCCCACTGCCTTGTAAAGTTTGCTTCTCTTCTTTCTAGCTTTTTTTTTTTCTACCCATCCATTTGCCGAAAGAGTTGAAGATGGCAAAGCTCTTGCCCATTCTCAAAAGAGTTTGAAACTCTTGTGGCTGCCCCAAACTCTAGGAGTTTAAAACTCCTATCATTTGTAATTTCGGGAGGATCGATATAGTCAAAATTGTTGAATTTCTGCCATCAAAGATCCAAGAGATTAAATTAACAAGAAAGAGGGTGAAAAGAATTTTTTTTACCTGTTGCAAGGCTTCAAATTTTTTTTCTTTTGCCTTTCTTTCTTCTCCTCTCTCTGCCGAAATTTCTCTTTTTCCTTTGCCTTTTAACCGTCTGGACTCTCCCTTCAGATCTCCTCTTTTTTTTTTTTCTCCCCCTTCTTGATCTCAAGATCAAGTGTATTTATAATAGCTTTTTGCATGCAAAAAGAAGGGGGGGGGGGGGGGGGGGGGGGGGGGGAAGCTGGCAATCTTTTAGTTGACTAGTAAATTCTATGGAACCACGCATCGAACATGAACCCATCATTGACCTCTTAAAATAAAATTTTTCATCGAAAGTTGACAAGTGCTAAATTTTTTTGTTTAACACATTCTTTACACAACCCCTAATATCAAACAACTCAATCAACTATCAACATGCTCCTCAATATCAAACAATTTTATGAGGGATAAATCTCCTATTTGGTAAGCGCACATCTCGATTAATCTCCTCTTCAATTCAGTCAAAATAGATTATCCACGTCATGACTAAGGAACAAATGACAGATAAATCTCTCAGAGAGCCAAAGAGTTTTCAAATTTCGAATTCAAGACATCTAAGTTTACATTAGATTACCTCTCGGGGGTCAATAATATTATCATTCATTTCTGGATATTCTTAAAATTTGTAATAGTCATCTAAATTGGCATTTTTTGTTGTAAAATTTGCTTTTCTTCCTTCAAAAAATTCAAGAATTTTATTTTATTTCCTTGAAGATGTAAAATCTTAAATTAGGTTAGTTAATTTGAGCTAAGTTCCTTAATTTCACTTCTTACCTGTTTCAATCGTCATAACAAATTTCATTTATCGATCAAATTCGATCAAAATAAAAAAAATTTAACACCTGATAGAATATTATAAAATTTGTTTACATATATATGCATAGGGTTGTCAACAAGACGGATTTGTTTCGACATGAATTTGGCAATACCTGAATACAAATACAATTGTTTACATTATTATCCGGATTTCCAAAAAAAAAATAGTTGTTTCTAAATCATGATAGTCGAGTTCAAAGTGGATAAAATGTCTATAACTCTTGATTCCATCTAAATTAAAGATAAAACTAAAAAAATAGCACTCGATTTACGAGTTGCATGACTAATCTCTTCCTTGATCCTTTTTTCGAAGAATGGATCAGAGATTTCGCCAATTCCTTACCTTTTTCTGAAAAGAAAAGAGAAAAAAAAAAACCTTAATGCTTCGAAATTTTTTTTTTTTTTTTTTTGTCATGCTAGAAACAAGCATTTGATTGCCCAAGTTGTAGATTTGATGTAAATCTCTTTCACAAACAACGAGTAACTTAGAACTTCATAGAAAAACAGTTGTAGCAAATTCATTAGAAAAGCACTAAAAATGTCAACAATCATATCAATAAAACCCAAGGAACACAAACTTGGTATGTCCCCAACTTTCTTTTATTTATTATTCTACCCCCAAAGTTTTATTGGACACTTTCCATGAATTAATACATGCACCAAACTTGGACCATTGAAATGCCACAGTACCATTAGGACATTTCATTGCATTTTCATGATCAGCAGACTTTTTGAACCTCTTCCAATCATGAAGAACTGCCATAAGATCAGCAACCTTGGCACTTATACCTCGGCAACAATTGGCATGTACAGTAGCCACTACTCTAATATCTTCACTGACACTGCAAAACCCACTGAAGTAAATAGTGTCAAGCAACCTCACCCCAACGCCAAGTTCCCGACACACGCCCTTACGTATCAGGGTCACCAACACATCCTGCTCTTTCATCCCTGCAGAATTATCCTTCATCCCGTACCATCTCTCGAATAACGCGATGGTCTTGGTGTTTGATCTGATGTAGTAGAAGCCAGTGTTGATAGATGTCTTTTTCGACCATGGATTGCCTTTGAACCAATCTGTACTTAGTTGTAGATCATCACTTTCGTTCTTGCTTAGCCTTTGTAATGGGTTTCTTAGCCACATTACATCAGTATCCTGTAAAAATAAATTGTAAGTGTTAAGAAAAGTTAAGTGCATTCAAGCCTATAATGTTGAGTCTCACATCTATTGATCCCAAGACAAATGTGCAAGCCAAGATTCAAGAATAGAAACCTTCTTAGAAACATAGGTTTGGACCTACTCCATTAGTTGGTAAGCGAACATGCACTGTCTATGTATGGTTCACGCGGTATCAGTCGTTAACATGCATGTAACTAAGACATAACGAACCGCATGCCTTGATTTATTTGATTGTTTCTTTACATGGACATGTATTTATTTTAATATCTTGGGATGTGAGAGATTCTGTTAGTATCTAGTTTATTGGGATGTGAGAGTAATATTTATCTTTATAAACTAGGAGAGTTTCGAGAGATTCTCGAATTGAATGTTCTGTGTGCCTTATGGATATATTTTGATATACATTTATTGAATTTCTCTTTCTGGAAAAAAGATCGATCTTTTATTCCCAAGACAAATAAGCCTGGAAAGATGCATCAGAGCCTCCGCTTTGATTTTCATTAATGAGGAGTCAGGAATTTGCTGGAAATTTTGGATCAAATGATGTCATTCCCTACATGCGAAGCCCGAAAATGGGTAATCTTTTCTCATACAATCTTGCTCCAGTCTGACCTAGCTGACGGGTGATTGGCAACCAACTATAAAACTACGCCCACTGTCTCTAGATCCCTCCTAGCTGTGTGTAAGAGTTGTGTTTGTCCGCGAGAATGGATTCCAATAAAATGTTTATTATTGAAAAATAAAGAGTTATAAGATTCTCATTAAAAAACATCAATCTTAGGTTGGGTAAATCAGCTAAAACGATTTGAATTGAATGAAAATAATGGTATCTCCATCACACATCTTACACTCAATCCCAAGTTACTAAATTAATCTAAGGCACTATTAATAGAGGAAATTGAGCAATGCTACGTGGATTTAAAAATTTCACTTAAAAATTAAACTTGATAATTACAACAATTGATTTTACTGTGAGTTTCAGTATTTATTGGGATCCCTTACTTATGAATTAATCATCAAAATACAGCAATTTTTAAACATAATTACCAAAATATGACACTTTTTAAAAGCGGATTCAATAATTCTGCTTTTATTAGACAACGGATTCAACAACTCCGCTTTTGTTAAAAAGCGGATTCAACAATCCCGCTTTTAGGGGAAATTTTTTTTTTTTTTGACAATGAGAAAAGCGTGTTGTTTAAACACATTTTTGACGGTTTTTTTTGTGAAAAGCGTGTTTAATAAACACGTTTTTCACAGTCTTTCACCTTCGCAGGTACCATTACGGAGAACCAGAGCTGTTGAGCGTAAAACAACAGGAAATTTAGACAAAAGCCTCAACATTAATGATAGCCTGAAGTTGATAACACAAAACTTCAAAGTCAAACCCCAAAAAATTTCACACCCAGAAGCTAAACATCGAAATAACACCAAAAACCCACATCATAGATTTGACCCTTGATTGCCATGAGCAAAGGCTTCTTAGGATCAGACCCATCGTACACCTTCAACTCCTCCTCAGTGATCTCTCCAAGCTGAACAGGAGGCGGCAAAGGCTGCATCTGTTTTGAACAGAAGGCGGGATAGATGATGATGATAATTCACAGGGTATTCCATCACCACCAGATCAGAATCAGCAAGAACACAATACGATAATATGGACAATGACCACTTATTTTATTGATCAAGTTTTGCACTAAAAACCCAAAAAAAAAAAAAAAACTATGATTACAATCGCCCAGCAATATGGCACCTCTGTCAATTGCATCCAAAATTGAACATTTTTCAACCCCAGGATCTGCAACCTCTGCCACCAAACCCAGATTTCGAAAAACAATTGCACATACTCATACACTGGAGAGAGAGAGAGAGAGATTACTTTCAGGGGTTGGAGGGGATTTGGAGGGAGAGACTTCCTTGGTTGGGATTGGAACAACGGCTTACTCAAATGGAACATGGTCTGGTGCTTTTTGTTCAGCAGGAGACTCTTTGGGAGGTGCTGTGACTACCAGAGATGCTCCACGTTCAAGCCCAGCGGCTGAACACAAAAACGTGATAAAAGCGTGGTTAGTAACCACGCTTTTTAGAAAGTGTGGGTAATAATCACACTTTTCAGGTTTAAGCTCACGTGCTATAGCATTCACCACGTTTTTTTATTTGAAAGCGGGATTGTTTTCTCCGATTTTGAACAAAAGCGGAATTGTTGACTCCGCTTTTAAAAAGTGCCGTAATTTGGGGCACGTTTGGTAACCAGCTGTTTTCGTTTTTTTTTTGTTTTTGTTTTCATTTTTTACAAAAAAAACATGTTTGGAGATTGTTTTTTTTTTTTTTTTTGGCTAGTCTGTTTTGTAAACAACCCCTGTTTTTTAAAACACCTATTTAGGTGCTTTCAAAAACAGGGAAAAAATGTAAACACGCGCGTCCCTCATCCCCAATTAATGAGGTTTTGTCTTCGAACCCCATTAACATCAGAAAAGCTATTATTTTTGTTCCAAGTATAAAAATACTTTTTTCCCCCTTTTTTGCTTCTCTCATTCGTCTCTCTCTTGTGCTTCTCTCATTCGTCTCTCTCTTGCGAAGCCACTCCAGGCGAAGGAAGCTCCAGCGAACCAGCGAAAACTCCGGCGATGGAAGCACTGATTTTTCAGATTTTCTACTCTTTCCATCTCCATCTCCATCGATCTCTTTCTCTCTCTAACCCCTCTGTGGAATTTTTTTTTATTAAACTGTTTGTGTTTGTTATATTCATAGATCTATATATATATATATGCATATATATACATAGATATGTGGGTTTCAGTGGTGGGGTTGGGTTGTGGGTTTGGGTGGTGGTTTGAGTGGAGGTTTTGGGTGGCCAGTGGAGATTTGTTTGTGTTTGTTATAGATTTGTTTCGGTTGTGGGTTTCGATTGGGTCTGCCAGTAGCAAGGAGGAAGAAGACTTGTTATAGATTTGTTCAGCTGGGTTTGTTATAAATTTGTTCAGCTGGGTCTGCCAATAGTAAGGAAGAAGACTTTGGTCTGTCAAAGTCTATATCCCCATTATCATTCTTTGTAATTTTTTGGGTGGCCAGTGGAGTTGAGTGATGGGTTTTGGGTGGTGGTTTTGGGTGGCCAGTGGGGGGTTGAGCGGTGGTGTTTGGGTTGTCAGTGGGGTTTGGGCGGTGAATTTTTGATATAATACCAAACTGGTTTTGTATTTTTGTTTTTACAAATTTTAAAAAATATAAAGGACTATCAAACATGTTTTATATTTTTAATTTTTATCACAAAATAAACAAAACTTAATTCTGTTTTTTTTATTAAAAAAAACATAAAAACGAAAACGTTACCAAACGCACCCTTAGTAAATAAGTTTAAAAATGTCGTATTTTGGTAAATTTGTTTCTCCAAGAATTTTGAGCATCCTTATCTCTCCATAGACTCTCACCGTTGTTAGACATGTCGAGCTGTGATATGTTGCTAATATGTATGACATTCTGTATTGCGATGATTTCTCTCGGGAGAAGAAAATTATGTAAACACTTACTCAAAATCTCACTTATCAGATGCTATCGTGGAATATACCGAGGAGCTCTACCAAAAACTGAAAAACCAGTGCTAATTCAAAGTATTGTTGGACTCATGCCATGAATTCATGCAACCATTGTGCTTGGACCATTGAAATCCACTTGTATCATTACTACTAGAGTCCTTGAACCCCTTCCAATCTCCGAGCACCGTGCTCAAATCGGCCACCTTGGCGTGAATACTCCGGCAACAATTGGCATGGACAGTAGTCACTGCTTTAACATCTCCACTGTCACTGCAGAAACCACTGAAATAAAGGGTGTCCAAAAACCTCACCTTGAGGCCTAGTCTTTTGAAGATACCCTTATGAACCAAACTGACGAGAACATCCTGCTCTTTCATCCCGGCTGCTTTGCTCCTCATCGCGTACCAGATACGAAACAGTGAGATGGTCTTCATGTTTGATCTGATGTAGTAGAAGCCTGTGTTGATCGTGTTTCTTTCTGACCATGGATTGCCATTGAAAACATCTGTGCTCACTTGTATATCCTCAGTTTCATTCTTGCTTAGCTTGGAAAATGGGTTCCTTAGCCACATTACATCAGTGTCCTGTGAAGAGGAGTTACAATGTTGAAGTTATGAGATTCAAACAGGTAATTCTTAGGTGTGATCCAGGATGAAAATTTCGTTTCATAAACAACCGAAATGCATCTGTTTTCATAACTGTCAGTATTTCTGTGTTTCGAAGTGTTTGGAATGTTTTAACTGAAACAATGCACCAAAAAGAATTTTGATAAGGAAGGGTGTACCCAGCCCCAAGCCTCCCGTCACAACAGGGTGTAGAAGATGTAGTTCATAGACAACCTTATCCTCACTTTGGGGTGGCTGATTCTGAAATCGAATGCACAAGGTACCCGCTTGTGCAGATGAGCAATAGTCATTTCTCTAGGTCCGATCTCTAGCATTTTTAAATCTAGAATTCTACTAAAAATAATGCTATTAAGACCGAATTTGTTGACCCATGATGGTGTTAGTTATTAATTCAACTGTATCAATAGTTTAGATTAATGAACTGGATCTATATGTCTGTCATGTTTTACAATACTCATACATATGATGCAGTAAGTTTTGACCATGTATACATGTCATTGCCTCACCAATTGTGTATCAATGAAACAATAAACACACTTTAGGTTCTTTTGGAGAATGTTCTGAAATACATGTTCTATATTGCTATTTTTCTTAATCATAAGACACCTTCAAGAAGATGCTTCCCAAGTATGCTATTTTGAAAACTGGTAGAAAATCTCCTATTTTAAGACTAACGATCTGTAATGATCCGTTGCAATTGTCAATATATTGTTCACTTTGGGCACCCATACATCATCATAATTTTGTTCCTCTCGGGGTTTTTCCCCAAAAAAAACCTTTTTAACAATTAAGGGTGAGCACACCACATAAATAGCTTAGTCACTCTCCCTCCAAAGTCGATGTGGAATACAACAAATGAAACTATAAAACAAGGCCTATTCGCAGGCTACTACATTATCTCTCAACATAAACTTGCCAATAACACGACTTACATTGCCAATAACACGACTTACATTGTCAACCCAAAAATCATTGAGCAAACAATAACAATCTTACATTAGGTGTATGTGGATTCAACCCTTCACATAAGTCTTAGTTGCTAAAACATTTCTCCAAGTAAATAAACTTACTAGGTTTCTCCTCTTTTTTTTCATTTGTTTATTTGAGTTTTTAGGCTTAGCAAGCTTTGAACCTAATGCTCACCAAAGCCTTACCTCACCCTCTCTGGGTTAAGGTGAGCAATATTTAGTGGATCTCCCACAATAATGTGTTTGACAACTATATATAGGAGCAATATGTAGTGGATCTCCCACTATTATTGAAATAGGACTAATGTTATAAGAATATAATTTATGGATCTAATTTAGAGATTTAGTTCATTGTATCCCGTAGATGAGTAGTGGATCACAACATTCGATGAAATCTATTTTAAATCAAACAACTATAATTAATTAGATCTTTAAATTAAGTATAAATAATATTTTACTTGAAATAATATATAGCGGGCCTTTCGTTAGAGTATAATATTACTCTATCACATCGTATATGAGGAGTAAATATTCGGTGACCGATTACAACATTGTTACCTGATTTAACTGTCAAATGATAAATAAAATAGACAAGATAAATTCTTTTTTTATTAAATTAAAATTCAATCTATTGACAAATCTACCGACTCTAATCATGTGGCCCCCGGACTTGACCCCCTACATGATGTCGAGAGGCCTATGGAAAAATCAAACCCCACCATTCAACACAAAAAAATAAAAACATGTGTTGATTATTCACACGTCTCACCTATCAATTTTGTTTTCATATGAATACTATTCAATAAAATAATTTTGGGCTAATCTCATTTTTGTATCCTGAAAAATATGTCAATTCTTAATTATACCATCTATGTTATAAATTAGTAGCAATGTAGACCTGACTCAGATTAGTGTTCAATTTTTCGTCATAAATTGAAGCACGTGAATTGCACATGATATGATTAGTCTCTATCTGATTAATAAAATCTTATTTTCATTACATAAAACAGTGTCAAATTGATTGCAGACAACGATCTACAGTGAAGGAGCCAGACAATGATAGATTTATCCGTCATAAATACCCTAATTCCGACATGAATGGATTGTCTTTGACAGGATCAGGGAGGGGATTAGTCGAGATGCGCGTAACCTAGTCCGGACACCCCTAACCGTTGAACCAAAAAAAAAAAAAAACCAAAAAGTCTACAACAAAGGACATACCTCATCCTCATGCCCGAAACACTTGCGTCTCACGTGTTTCAATTTATGATGAAAAATTGAACAGTAGTCTAGGTCAAGTCTACATTACTACTAATTCATAACATTGACGATTTAAATTAAAAATTTTTATTGTTCAAGAGTAGAAATTAAAAATCGAAACATATTTTAGGGTCCAAAGTGAGATTAGTCCAACAATTTTCTCTGTCCTAGGTTCACTGCACATTAAATCCACCAAAAAAATTCCCACCACACAGGAAAAGTATATAGTAGATGTAGATCCTACAAACTTTAACCGGGCGAAGTATCATTTTCAGCCAGTTGTAGTTTGTCGAGACTCACCGTACACACGTGGACCACTGACCGACTGCTTGTCTACCCAAAGAGCCAATGGTGGCACATTAAGACTAATGTTTCATTGTGATGCGATGGTTAATATATTTATAGATACGTAAATGACATTTTGTACCCCAAGATATTTTCACATTCTTAATTTACACTCTGAAATAATAACATTTTTATATTTCACTCACACATTAACAAAAAAAAAAGATTGTTCTCCATTTTTTTTTTCAATGTGATTTAGTATTATGCAAACACGGAAAAATATGATAATATGACCAATACAGCCAAAACAAAATTATCGAAAAAAGTAATAAATATTTACTTTTGAATTGCGTTGTTATCTTTTTATCTAATCGAGAGTATAATGTTAGAATTTTAATATTTCAGGGTATAAATTATGAATTTTAAAAATTCAAGGTATAAAATATCATTCACCCTTCATGATGAGGTTCTATATTACAAAATTATTGCATGTTAACTTCACAATCTATGTCATTCCAAATATCATTCGGTTTACAAAACGATCATGTATTTTATTGTATAGTGACCCCAATATTTATACAATAACAAATTAATATAATGGTTTTTTCAAAAGTTGTGAAATAACCTTAATACGTCGGACATGTCTTTTTTTATTTTTTTGTTCAACGGTGGGGGGTGTCTAGTCCAGTTTACATATATCTCAACTAATCTCTTCCCCAATCCGGTCAAAGTCAGGTCATTCACGTCAAGACTAGGTATTCATGAGGGATAAATTTCTTATGGTCTAACCCCAAAATGTGTTAATTGTGTTCAAAAATTAATAGTTGTTTAAATATGAGTCTATACTAATGTATATGATAAAAAGTCTATATAATAAAGTACAATACAATTCAAATTTTAAAAGATAAACAAAATGACTTTTGTTATTCGTGATTGAGATCTCTTTTAATTTTATTTTAAAGTTAATCTGAACGTTAATATTAACACTCTAAATTTAATAGGGAAAATAGGCCCTTAAGAGTGTGTTTTGGGTGACTTATTAAAAATGCTTTTAATATTTATAATTTCTCATAAATACTTTAAAAATAAAAAGTAGTGTTTGGAACGACCCCACCACCACCATTACCATTACCACCACCACTGCCACCCTACCCCACCCCACCACCAAACTACCCTTACCATCATCATCACTACCACCACCACCGTCGTCACCCCATCACCACCACCATTGTCACCACCATTGTCACCACCCCACCCACCACGTCACCACCACCATCACCCTCTGCCCTTTACCACCACTATCGTTGTCGTCACCATACCACCCCTTACCATCACCACTGTCATCACCCCACCACCACCCTACCACTACTGCCACTGTTCTACCACCGTCGATGTCACCCTACCACCACCTCTGGCACAATAACCACCACTGCCCCTATTATCACCACCGTCTTCATTACTATTGCAGCAACCCTACCACCACCACCACCACCACCACCCCCTATCGCCCGACCACCACCACCACCACCACCTCCACCTCCACCTCCACCTCCACCCCCAATACTACCACCGTCACTGTCCAACCATCACCCCTACCACCACTATCCCTCACGACTATCACAATTACCACTGTTGTCGCCACCCCACCACCGCCACTACCACCCACCACCACTGCCATCGCTCACTCCCACTATAACTGATGCTTAAATTTCTTTCTTTCTTCTTTATATTTGTGATTTGATTTTAGATATGAATACAAATATATTTATTGTTGACTATTTTTTTATTACTATGTGTCTTCAGGCACAGATAATAACTAGTACATTGATATGACCTTAGTGATACTTGAGAAATTGTGAAAATATCTTTTAATAATGTTAAGAAAGAAAAGTTTGAGGGTGGGACTAGTGAGCATGTGGTATTGGTTTTCCGTACTTCATTCTAGCCTCTTGACTTATTTTGTGGGGATGGGATATTTGTTATAGTCTTGGTACATGGTTATTTCCATGACAAAATTCCAACCTCTGTAAGTTATTATGCCCTAGGAGTTGCCTATTGATGAAGTTATATTAGTAATTTTTAATAACACGATACGAACTTGATAAAACATGATTTATTAGACACGAATTAATAAATGAATCGAATATAGGTTGAATACTTTGTGACACAAATTTACTAAGACACGACATAAAACCGTCCACTCGACAACATTGGCATACCTAATTGTAAGTCCAGGATGGAATATTTGTTTTAGTCTTGTTTACATGGTTATTTCCATGACAAAATTCTAACTTTGTTAGTTATTATGTCTTAAAGACTTGCCTAAGAATTTAATAAAACATAATTCGTCAGACACGAATTAATAAACGAATTAGGTATAAATAGAATATTTTGTGACACAAATCCTTTAAGACACGACATAAAACCGTCTATTCGACACGATTGACAAACCTAATTGTGAGTTCGGGATGGGATACTAGTACTTTAAAGGGTAGAATTACACCCAGACCATATGAGGTTTGTCACTTAATCACTTAGTCCCCTAACATTTAAAATATTACACACAGACCCTTAAGGTTTGTACGCGCATAACACTTAGACCCCTGCTGTAAATATATCTGTTAATAAATTATATTTAGACCCCCTGAAGTTTAAAAGTATATAATACTTAGACCCCTTAATTTAAAATATTATATTTAGACAAAAAATACTCTAATTAAAGATAGAATATCAAATATTTTAAATTTTACAACCAAAATTCAAGTTCTATTGTATCGTTTATTGAAATAAAATTAAAATTAAAAATTTATTTTTTTCTTAAAAAATCGTAATTAGTATACAATTATAATATCTATTGGAATAAAACTAAAAAATCAAACAAGGAGTTTTAATCATTTATAATAGAACATAAATTTTACATCTAAAATTCATGTTCTATTATGTCATTTATTGAAATAAAATCAAAAATAAAAGTCTAATATTTTTTTAAAAAATCATAGTTAGTATATAATTATACTATTTATTAGAATAAAAATAAAAAATTAAACAATGAGTCAAACTGTAATAGACACAATATCTTTTAGCTTTAATTGAGATAGTTTGGTATTTTAATTTGGTCATTTAAACGATTATATTAAATTTCAATAGACAATATAATTGTATACTAATTACGATTTTTAAGAAAAAATTTGAATTTTTATTTTTGATTTTAATTCAATAAATGAGACAATAGATCATGAATTTTTGTTGTAAAATTTAAAATATTTGATATTTTATCTTTAATTGAAGTATTTTTTGTCTAAGTATAATATTTTAAACTTAAGGGGTCTAAATATTATATACCTATAAACTTCAGGGGTTTAAATATAATTTATTAACAGATATATTTACAGCAGGGTCTAAGTGTTATGCGCGCACAAACCTCAAGGGATTGGTGTTTAATATTTTAAATGTCAGGGGTCTGAGTAATTAAGTGACAAACCTCAGGGGTCTACGTGTAATTCTCCCTAATTTAAAAAGTAAATCAAAATTAAAAAGAATGAAGAAAGAAAAAGTACCGTGAAGATAAAGTTGTACCCTCGGTTGAGCACATCTAATAGGAACCGAGTTCTTCTCCACATCATGTTGATGAAATCCTCCGACATAAAAAGCTTTTCTCCGGTCAAATCTACGCCGGCGGTCACCAATTTGTAACAATGCAGTCGCCGGAATTTGCAGCGTTCGAATGCCGTTTGATCGACGGCGACGAGCAAAAGATGATCAAGCAATGGCCTAGTGTCTTCTCCGAGCCAAAAACTCTCAAGAAAAATATCAAACATCGCCGGAGATTTGTTGTCGTGAGGCTCTACGTAGGCTTTGTTCACGACGGCGATGATGATAGTTCTGTCCGCCATTGAAGCTTTTGATAAAGCTTCTTCAAGTTCATCTTTCGGAAGAATCTGAACAGCCTACGACTCAAAAACAGGATTTTATAATCAGGACAAAACACGATCATTTATATATAAAAAGAAAGAGTCCAGTATGGAAGACTCCCGTCCGGTGATTATGATACAAAGATGAAGTACTTACGGAGTTTGATTGTGGGCATGGTGGGTTTTGATCAGAAGAGAAGAAGGAATTGAAGGGTTTGGGAGCCCATATACAGAGAGCTGTGACACTGGATAGGAAGAGAGAGAGAATTGCAAGATTGCTGATGGAGTTCTTGGTGTAGTCCATTGGTCTGTTTTCTGAATCTCTCTGTTTCTGCTGATTTTTAATCCAATTACTGTTGGGTATAAGAACAACCTAGCTAAGCCTATGGTTGGAGTATGGACGTGTGTGTGTGTGTGTGTGAGAGAGAGAGAGAGAGAAGCAGAGAGGCAGAGAGGTAGGTAGATCATGCAATACTCCTGATTCCTGAGGGTCTCAATTTCAGATTTCAATAATTTTGATGAAATTCAATCAATCATTATCAAATTAATTGAATATAATTGATGTTTTCTTGAGGGTCACACTGCATATGATGGGACCTAATAAATTTTACAATAATATTAAACTTTATCAAAAATCAACAGAAAAAATATGAATTGAGACATTCCAAATCCTATTAACAATACTTAGGTTTCTTGTTATGGATCTTACATGCAATTCTTTGGAGTCAATTTGGAGATGTTGACTTCATCATTGATTATATAAAAAAGAGTTAATCATCTATTTGTCCTTCAAACTATACAATTTGTATCAATCAAACCCCTGAATTATATTTTGTGTCAATTTAGCCATTGAATTATATCATTTGTGTCAATGTGACCCTTCCGTCCAAATTCACTGTTCACTTTGACGGAATTCCTCACGTGCGCAACACGTGAGTTGGGGATTAGGGTATATTTTAGGGGTCATGTGCTATGCACGTGAGGAATTCCGTCAAACTTAACGACGAATTTGGATAGAAGAGGTATATTGACACAAATGTTATAGTTCAGAGACTAAATTAACACAAAGTATAGTTCATAGGCTGAATTGACACAAATGATATAATTCATGGGCCAAATAGATAATTGATTCAAGTTGAAAAAAAGGTGAAGAGTGAGTCTATGTGTTTTGAGTTTGAATCTCACTAACTACATAAAATTTAAGTTTGACTAATGTACACGGTTTAGTAGGTGATTGTTCTACAAGAATCGTATTGCAATGTAGTAAAGAGTCCAAAAAATTACGTGGTTGGAATGATTTTTTTTGTTATCAAGAAAATAAAAATAAATGAAAACCAAGAAAATATATAAACTCAAAAAAAAAATTGTAAATTTTTGAAGGTTGATCCAACAGAGGAATATATTTTATTGAGTAGTCCATTAATTTTTTTTTATTTTTTTTTTTGACAACATGAGTCCATTAATGAAAGTTTTTAGTTACATAAAAAAGGGCATACATTTCAAGATCTCTTGACTTTTCTTTTTTAGGAAGACAGTTGTTGATCAGCTTGATTTATGGACCATCACTTTGGGGAAATGCCAAGTCTAACCCGCAAGAAATGGACATTAGACTTTTCTTCCAAAGTCACAAATAACAATTGCAGTTTTTTTTTAATCACATAATTATTAGAGTTATTTTTTTTTTTCTGCTACAAGTGTTTAGATTTGTGCCGACTACTAATTCGAACTCAGATACTGACCACCGTAAATCGAGCGGGTTTAAAACATGACCTCTGAAGAACAAGAGCGATTTTAACAATGCTATTTAAATTTAATTTAATGATCTAATCATTTATAACCATTATTTTGACAGCAGGGTGTAGTTTTCGTTGGAATTCACTACAAATTCAATGGTTGTGATGAATTAGATTAATAAATTATGTCAAAATAGTACTATTAGTTTTCTAAATCACCCCCTTGTGAATTAAATTGGTATAAAAATAAAAATATACCCCCAATAATTTACTATTAAAAAAATACATTTAAAAAACGAGGGCCAACAATCATTAATTTAAATACACGTGTGTTTTTGGGACCAAACTTGTAATAATGCTATAGAACTACAAATTAGGAATATTTTAAAGGATTAATTACAAAATGTCCCTTTTGTCACATTCAATCAACTCTCTATTTTTAGTTTTAACAATTTATTCCCTCAATGTTTGAATATTTGTAAATTAAGTCAAATCGTTAATTTTGACAGTGAAAAATTACCAAAAAAACATTCATTTACAAATCACTTGATCTCAAATTCTACAAGAGATAAGATCACCCATTACATCATTTTGTCTTATGCAGGAGAATGATGAGTTTCTTGACGTGAGGAAATTTTTTTGAATTCAAAGTAATTTTTGTTTTCAATAAATTTGAGTTCATGTTACTTAATTTTCATTGTTTAAACTAAAAATTTGAGTTAATTGAAAAATGTACAAACTTTAAGGGAGTAATTTGTCGAAATTCAAACCAGAGAGAGTTGATTGCAACTTGATTAAATTTTGAAGGTAAAATTTTGTAATTAACCCAATTTTTTTTAAAAGTTGAATGATGTGGCACAATGATATTTTCAACATAACACTCTCGTCGCTAATAGGGACAGCCCAATAACTCTCAATAACTTAATAAATGTTGGGACCTACAGTGAAATCAATAGCTGTAATCATTAAATCTAATTTTTAAGTTCATGTAACATTGCTCTTTTGAAAAATGTTATTTTGATTTAATTTGGGTATCTCATTTAATGCAACCATCGAAAGTAAGCTCTGTCTAACATTGAAACTCATAATTAATTTAATAATTGTATTAAATTAAATTTATAATTAGACACCCAAATTAAATTCATATAACATTACTCTTCGTTTTGACTCATTAGTTTAGCTTGTCGTCCTATTTTATCACCTGAATTTGCTAAAATTAAACTTAAATCTGTTTCTTTCGTGTCGAATTCACAAATCACCTAGAATTGCCGATCTTAATTATTTGTGAATCAAAATGCACTACTAATTCCTTTAACATCAATTTCATTACCCCCACCCAACCCCCTTTTTCTCTATTCCTGTCTTTTTCATCTCTAGTGACTTGAAAATAACCTTTGCATTTGGATGTTAGCGATGCAAGTGATTTTGCGTAATTTTCGGTGTCCCTATGTTGATGCCAACCACTTTTATTCTTCAAGCCAAAGATTTGACAATAGTACCCCTAAACAAATTTCAATATCATACTTTTAAAATTTATTATTTTAAAGAATATTTTTTTTATAATTTTTATGGATCATTTTATAACCAAAAAAATTATCATTTTTGTGAGTAATTTATCACTTTTGTGGATATTTTTGTCACTGTTATGGTAACTCTTTTTATCACTTTTATTCGGAACAAAATTATTTTTATTACATTTATGGATATTTTTACCATTGTTGTGAGTGTTTTTACTAATGTTGTGATAACTATTTTTACCATTTTTTTAGATATCACAAAAATGGTAAAAATAATCATAAATATAATAAAAGTACCCACAAATATAATAAATTTTGATATAGTACCAAATTTTTATTTTTTGATACTATAGTCAATTCCTCCAGCCAATGTCTCGATTAGATTTGTCAATGAGTCGTGCCTTGTGATTTATATTGTGTTAGATTTCGTTTCAAGCTATACTTAATTTATTCTGTCATATTTATTCCTCATATAAATCAAATTTAATAGGTTCGTGCCGAGTTTTGTCAAGTTTGTGTCAATTCATTTATTCAACAGATTTAACTGTCATACACGTTGATCACCAGATCTGTTATGACTAAACTCAAATATTTCGATTTTGAGCTTGATTTCATGCCACGTCTTTGTGATTGGTGTCTAGAAGTACCAAGCCTAAGCTTGATGCAATGACCGACAAATATAATTCCCCAAATTCCACTTTAGAATAAGTAGGACACAAGATGCAGAGAACCTGTTTGAAGAAAGTCCTGAGAAAAATGGATATCGCTGGCATGCTAAAAATGGATTTGACAGAAAACCCACGGAGTATTGTCGGTGTACCTGTTAGTCATTGCTTGAAGCATTTACGAGGAGAGTCATTGCTTGATTAGTCTATTCATGGGCTGATTGTCAAAGATGGGGTGGGTGTAGATATTTATGATTATTCATTAAAAATTATGGAGAAATTAAAAACGATATAACTCATAGAATTAACATTAGTTAAGTTTATGGCATATTATATGATAGAAGGATATTAATAAAATTGAAAGGTCAATTTTATCGAATAGCTATAAGGACAATAATGTTGTATATGACGGAATGTTGGGCAATTAGGAAATAACATAGTGACAAAATAAGTGTATCGGAAATAAGAATTTTAAGGTGAATGTATGAAAAAACTAAAAAGGATAGAATACAAAATGACAATACTACAGAAATGGTAAGAGTAGTTTCAATTGATGACAAGTTGAGAGATAATAGATTAAGATGGTTTGATCATATTCAACAGATGTTGATAAAGGCATCGGTTAGAAAAAAGTTATATAATTTCTCTTAATGGTACTAGGAGTAAGGGTAGATCTAAAATAACATTGAAAGAAAAAATAAGAAAATATACGAAAATATTTAACCTAAATGAGCTTATTGTTCATGACCGAAATGAATAGCGAAAATAGACTTATATAGCCGACTATAAATCAGTAGAACATAAGGTTAGTTTGGTAAGAAGGAGAAGAGCGATGGTCATGTTTTTTTTCGAGCTAAATTGGATGGAAATTGTGACTATGTCAAATCTCTCCCCGGAGTAAATATTTTATCTAAGGGTGAGACCACGCCATCAATGACATGTGGTATCACTACTCACCAATAATACACCATTTAAGATTAGTGAACACTACTATTCCAAGGTGTTAATTATTTGGCATGCTAGTTATTGGAAGTTACTAAAATAGCTGAATTTATCACACACGTGATATACTATTATTAATTGGCAATACCACATGTCACTGATAATGTGGTATCACTGTAATATTGAATATTTTCTCCTCTCCGTGCCACCCCCAAATAAGATAAAATATTAAATGTAACAATAATATCATGTCATTATTTATACATAATATTACTAATCAACTATAAAATAATATGTGAACTTAGTGGATCCCATTATTTTAAATAACCTATTGCATTCAATAACTTCTAGATTAGACTAGTGAGATTCATCAATCATATATGGTGGTTTATTAATAGTTGGTGAGACCCATGGATCTACCGAGATGGTTAACCCCATCTTGATGGAATGGAGATTATCGATTCGAATATCTCATATAACAGTTGTATTAATAAAATAATTATTAAGTAGTTCGTGATATGATATGTCAACGATAACGTTGTACCATTATTACGCTTAATATCTACTCAACAAATAGAACCTTCTACTCACCACTCTCTATCATATCAATACCGTCTCTCCCCAAAAAAAAAAAAATTTTACTCCATCCTGAACCATGCCCTTGAGATTCTCCCTATGTTGGTGTTTGTGTGAATGCATGCATATAAATTTTGTGATGATTGATTTGAATTGAGGTATTTGGGTTGTGAAGTTGGTTTTGTGGTTGGGTTTTTGCTTGTTACAATTTTTAAGTGGATTTAATGGAGGTGGTCGTGGTTTTGGGGGTTAAGTAGTCATAGTGGTGCTTTTTGGTGGGTTCTCACAAGTTAGAGGTGGAGGGATGCAATGAACAGTTATCTCGTGGGTATTGGTGGTGGGTTACAGTGGTAGTAATGTGTGTGTGTAAGTGCCCAAAGGGGTTGAGTAGATTCATGGGATATTGGAGTATGTTACACTGTACAAATTGTGGTGTCTTGTTATTATATTTTACATCACATCATGTGTCAATAATAACAATGGAATGACACCATTTTAATTGTTTAACAACGATTCCATTAGTTCGATTTTTGAAAAACTTGTTTGTTGTGAATTAATTCGTTCTGTATTTTTTTTTGGTTTGATTATTACGAGTGTCTGAGTTAGTTTACGTACACTTTGATTAATCTTCTCTTTAGTTCAACTAAAAATAGACCATTAATGTCGAGACTAAAGTATTTGTGACAGATAAATCCCTCATAACCTAACCCTAAAGAGTTGCCAAAATTTGAATTTAAGACGTCTGAATTTACAACTCGTCCCAATTCGTTCTATACTAGGGGTAACTCGTGCCTGAAGGCACGATACAACGTAAACCAACGAGTTAATTTAGATAAGTGAGGAGTGAAGATCACGGAGAGAGCATAAAGAGTGAGGAGAGAAAGGTAAAATTCAATGTGAATGGTTTTGAAAGGGATATTGATGGTCATTAGATGAGTCTATTTGAGACCGTCAGATGAATTTATTGAGTTTATTGAAATCTGTCATATTTTATATTATAGATTATAAGAGGTTAAATTCAAAAGCATGGGTTAATCTCTCTAGTAGTTATATATTTATTCTCATTTCTCATATTGAGCTGATAAGAAACTCTTTTTGGATGGGACTTAGAATAGAATAATATTGTGTACACTATGGTTGTACACACTTCACTTACATTATTTGGCGTGGTATAATTAATGAATATTTCATAAATTTTATGGGACCTACAAATTTAATAGTATATGTTGTGGTGGTGCACAAAGGTGATATAGGAAGGTGGTATGTATAGTATTATCGCTTAGAATAAATAAAATATAAAACTAAAGTAAAGGGAAAATTATATTCAGACCCCTAAAGTTTATCACCTAATTACTCAGATTCTTTGATATTTAATATATTATTTACAGACCCTCTAAGGTTTATACACGCGTGACACTTACTTAGACCCTTTAAGTTTAAAATATTATACTTAGATAAAAAATATTTCAATTAAAGATATAATATCAAATATTTTAAATTTTACAACAAAAATTCATGTTTTATTATGACATTTATTGAAATAAAATCAAAAATAAAAATCTAATTTTTTTCTTAAAATTTATTTGATTTTTTTTGTTTTATTCCAATAGATAGTACAATTGTATACTAATTACAATTTTTTAAGAAAAATTTAGATTTTATTTCAATAAATAACATAATAGAACATGAATTTTAGTTGTAAAATTCAAGTTCTATTTTGAATGATTTATACCCCTGGTTTCATTTTTTAGTTTTATTCCAATAGTATAATTTTATATTAATTATAAATTTTTAAGAAAAAATTAAATTTTTACTTAAAAAATTAAATTTTTATTTTTGATTTTATTTCAATAAATGATACAATAGAATATGAATTTTAGTTGAAAATTTTAAAATATTTAATATGCTATCTTTAATTAGAATATTTTTTGTCTAAGTATAATATTTTAAATTTAAAGGTCTAAGTATTATACGTCTAAAAAGTAAAAACTTCAAAGAATTTGGGTGTAATTTATTAACGGACATTGACTGCAAGGCCTAAGTGTTACGTGTGTATAAACTTCAAGAGGTTTTTGTATAATATTTTAAATATACGAGATCTTAGGGATAAACAAACAAATTTTAGGGAGTCTGAATGTAATTCTCCCAAAAATAAATTATGATTGCATCCCTTATAGTTTTGTTTCAATAAAGGAGCACCCTTTTATTTATCTTTTTGAAATGTCACTATCATTCCCATTCCCCTAGTTCTGTTCTTTTCGTTTTTCGAAGTATCACTATACGTCTCTCTAGTTCATTTACACGTTTCAAATATCTCTACCATCATGTGTCACAACAAAAATAATAATATCATGAAAAATTCTTCCCCTAACTACCATTTTTTTGCTCAATTTTTAAACTTCGCCCCAAATTCATTCTATTAAGGCTCGGTCCAAAGATTCACCCTCGACATCTCCAAAACTCCCTCAAAAAAGAGAGATGTAAAGAAGGATAAATATGTGATATATCTATATACATCTATACACTCACACCATATATATAAACTTGTAAGTTCATATATATATATATATACTAATTATTTTTCGTGCCTGAAGGCACGGAGTAATAAAAAAAATTGTCAACAATAAACATATTTATATTCACACTCAAAATCAAATCACAAACATAAAAGAGAGATAAATAAATATAAATACCAATTGTAATGGGGGTGAGCGGTGTTAATGATAGTGGGCAGCAGTGGTGATGGTGAGAAACGGTGATGATTGTGGTGGGTGGCGACAACCGTGTTAGTGGTGGCAGCCTTGGGTGACAACGGTGATGGTGGTGATGAATTTTTGGGTGACGATGATGATAGTGGTAGCCATGGGTGACGGCGATGGTGGGTGTGAGAGGTGGTGGACGACGGTGATGATGGTTGACAGTGGTGGTGATGGGACAATGACGGTAGTGGTGGTTGGTGACGATGGTAGTGGTGAGCGACGATGAGTGCTTCTAGTCGACAGTGTGATGGGTGGTGGCGAATGGCGACGGTGGTAAGTGTGGTAGGGGTAGGTGACAGTGGGTGGCTGCAGTGGTGGGCGATGACGGGTGGTGGTGGTAGGTGTGATGGGGATGGGTGACAGTGGCTGGTGGCGATGGTGGGCGACAACAGGTGGTGGGTTATGGTAATGGGTGACAGTGGACAACAATGGTAGTGGTTGGTGCTGATGGTGGGCGACGGTGGTAGTGGAGTGATGGTGATAAACTGATAATGATAATAAATATAATAATAAGATGATGATGCTGGTGGCAGTGGGGCAGTGAGGTGGGGTGGGGGTGCAAGTGGGGGCAGTGGCGGTGGTGGTGAGGGTGGGCAGTGGTGGTAGTGGTAGTGATGGTGGTGGGGCGGTGGAAGAGGTGGTGGGGCAGTGATGGTAGTGACAGCGGTGTTGGTGGAGCGGTGGGTGTGGTAGGGTGGCGATAGTGGTGGTGGCGGTGGTAGGGTGGCGATGGGAGTGGTGGTGGTGGTGGAGCGGTAGAGGTGGTGGTGGTGGTAGAGGTAGTAGTGGAGAGGTTTCAAACACTAATTTTTTTTTTTAAAGTACTTATGAGAAATAATTCTTAGAAACACTTTTAAAAAAGTTACTCTAAACACATCCTTAGGGGACCTATTTTTTCTATTAAATTTGAGATTTTAATATTAACTGTCAAATTAATTTTAAAGTAAAATTTAAAGAGATCTCAACCGCAAATAGCAAAAGTCATTTTGTTTATCTTTTGAGATTTGAATTGTATTGTACTTTATTATATAGATATACTAGTTATTGTCTGTGCCTGAAGGTACAAAGTAATAAAAAAATAGTCAACAATAAATGTATTTGTATTCATATTTAAAATCAAATTACAAATATAGAGGAGAGAGAAAGGAATTTAAGTACCGGCTATAGTGAGAGTGAGCGATGCTAGTGATGGTGGGCAGTAGTGATGGTGGTGGGGTGGTAGCCTGGTAGGGGTAATAATGGTAGGGGTGATGGTAGGACAGTGGCGGTGGTGGTAGAGTGGTGGTGGGGTGGAGGTGACGGTGGTGGGAGTGGTGGTGGTGGGGGTAGTGGGGATGGTGGTGGTTGGGCGGTATGTGTAGTGGTGGTGGTGGGGTGGCGAGAGTGGTAGTGGAGACGATGGTGATTGTAAGGGCAGTGGTAGTAATGGTTGTTGTGACAGAGATGGTGGTTGGGTAGTAGTTGTGGGGCGGTGGGGGAGTGGTATGATGGCGACAACGATGGTGGTGGCAGGGGGTTGGTGATGGTGGTGGGGTGGTGACATTGGTGGTGACGATAGCGGTGGTAGTGGTAGTGGTAGTGGTTGTGGTTGTGGCAGATGTGGTAGTGGGGTGGCGACGGTGGAGGTAGTAGTGGTGATGGTGGTGGTGGGGGGTAGCTTGGTGGTGTGGTGGCGGTAGTGTTAATGGTGGTGGGGTGGTGGTGGTAATGGTGGTGGGGTGGTGGTAGTGGTAGTGGTAGTGGGGTGGTGGTGGTAGTGGTGATGGTGGTGGGGTGGTAGTGGTAGTGGTGATGGTGGTGGGGCGATGGGGGTGGTGGTGATAGTGGTGGTTCTAAACACTATTTTTTTTAAAGTACTTATAAAAAATTATAAGTATTAAAAACACTTTTAAAAATTTACCCAAAACACACCATTAAGACTTTATTTCTCCTATTAAATTTGAGGTGTTAATATTAATCGTCGGATTAACTTTAAAGTAAAATTTAAAGAAATCTCAACCGCGAATAGCAAAAGTCATTTTTTTTATCTTTTGAGATTTAAATTGTATATATATATATATATAGAATGAGACTGGAATGAAATATACGTTGAACTTGTCAAGGTTGTTTGTGGTGAGATTGTTCAATAGTGGGAGTTGATGGGAGGTTGGTGGTGTATTTCTTCCTCTATTGAGTTGATTTTTGTAGTTTTTTTTTATATAAAAACTCTTAATTTGAAGCGATACATATACACACAAGGGGAGAGGGAGAAGGGTGGATGGTAATCGAGCGAGTAGTTAAAAGAATTATTATAATTAACATATACATAAAATTAAAATACTTACAATGGTGAAAATATAAATTATAAGATTAACTATTTGATGTAAGTGACGTGAATCGCGATGGAATTTATGATTCGTTTTTATTATCATAGATCAGCTAATATGAATGTGAAAGTCAGGGACAAATCGGTAAAGAGTGCATTTTTCCTCCGTCAAATAGACAAATCCAATAGGGATTTCATTGAAGTTTCAATAAATTAGAGGGTTGGCTTAAAATTTGTATAATTACAAGGGGGTGTCAATGAAATTTTTCCAGAAGAAAAATATCAAACAAAAAATAAAACAAAACAGGAGAGAGAAAGGAAACCTTAGAGGACCTCTCTCTCTCCTGTAGACGGAACCCTAGTTTTCTCAGTCTGTGTATTGCAGTCACAATCTCGCTCTGTTCTTTCCAAATCTAGGGCTTCCTGCTTCAATCTCTCCAAAACCCCCAAAATCTCTGTTTCTGTCTGCATGCGCAATCCTCATGTCTGATTCGAAGCAACGAAAAATCCTTAATCAAATGTGTATTTTTTGAGATTTTGGAGGTATACATACAAACATATAGACTCGTAGAGATATAGATAGAGGATATGTATAGAGATCGAGGAGGTGTAGGAGGAGCATCGAAGTCGGAGATGGTAGGAGGGCCGTTGGATCGGAAGCGAATCAACGATGCGTTAGATAAGCACTTGGAGAAGTCATCGCCCTCGACTTCGAGAGGTTTGAAGGAGAAGGAGAGATTGTCTGTGCCGTCGACTTCTGCCGCTGGAGGTGGTAGCAAATTGCAACAGCAGCAGATTGATCATCGCGACATTCGGTCCTCTTCGACACTCACCACCAACAAGAACAAGTGCTCTGATGGTAATTTTTATTTGTTTTTCTTTTTTATATTTCCATTTTTGGGTGCTGTAAGGTTTAGCAATTATTAGTTAAAACTTAAAAGTTCAGCTATTCAGTGGTTAATCATTGAATCATGGGTTACCTATTTATTTTAACATGGTTTTGTAGGGTCGTAAGTCCTGGGTCTGCTATGCGTTGAGATGTTCATGCGCTGACATAAATTTTGTGTGTATGGGCTCGAGTGTATTGCGCTTTGGATTTTGTGATTTTTTTATAGTTGCAGGAATGGACAGTTGCAAATGGGTTTTGAATTTTATGATTAAGCGTCTGTGTGAATTGTATAAAGTGCTTGGGCTTAGAAGTTTATATATTTATCATGGCCGTGGGGTTGCACAGTTTGGAATGGGTGTTGGGCCTCTAGTGTTGTGGTAGTTTATGCTTGGGTTTGTAGACTTTGCAGCTAGGTTTTGCTTTTTGGTAATGGTTGAAATTGATTTTCTTAAGGAAAATGACAAGTAGGAATGGAGGATATGATAGGAACAAACTACACTTTTTGGTAATTATAAACGGTGCAAAGATCTGTGGTTTAATATCTATGAAATGCTTTAAGAAGTGCATATGTTTATTTTTTGTGGGATTAGGTGTCAAGGGAGTATCTAATATTATAAACTCAATGATGGTCCATTTTTTCGAATGATTTGGGAATATGATGAGTGGTGTTCTATGTAGCATGAATATCTAAATTCGGATGAATTATCCTTATCTGATATTGGATACTGATACTCGAACAATATTCGAGGATATGTATTAAATACTTCCCATTTCTGTCGAATTACTAACAAAACATTGCCAGATACGTAATACGTGCGTCATACGTGTATCTTCACGGTAGATTCAGGCTCCTTATATTTGGTGAGGTGGTTTGTGTAGATTTGAAATGATCTTTGTGCTCAGTGGCTAGCAATATGAATTTGTGCTCATGTAGATTCAAGAAAAAGATTAGTTGATTGGGAGCTCCTTACATACCTATATGGAGAATTGTTTTGATTGAGAAATTGAGTGGGTTCGCTCGCCTTAGGTAGGGTGGTGTTGAGCTGAAAATTTGAGAATGTTTACAAATTTCGTGAGCTGAATAATCATTTTTTATGACATATTTGAAAATCAATGGAGTTTTGTCGCAATTAGATGATAAGTCAAACTTGAAGACTGTTTGGGGGCTGGGCAAAAAAGTGGCCTGGCATTGTTTTGGGATTCGGCCAGAGATTCTGGATCATAGACCAGTTCAGAACCGTACCTGTATTATTTATATTGTATACTATTGCTACATCATTAAATGTAAAAAATACGAATTCGTGTTGCATTTTGTAGAAAAATAACAAAATAGTGGCCCATGGGTTGGGCCTGGACTAGGAGAGCATGGCCCTAGTCAAGCCCGGACTGAGTCCAGCTCCCAGGCTGCATTTGCATTGGGCGACCCGTCCCAGCCCATGGTCACCCTTTCCATTTAGTATATGGTCGTAGACATTATTCTGTACTTAGTTTCGCCTTGTAGCTGTAAGTGTTTCATTTCTGGTTGCTTGCTCCAAAGTCTAATCAATTTTGTGTTTCATCAGAGTATCCTTGGACGGATTTGTTCTCTTTTTGAGATTGTCAGTTGCTTGTTATGATTGTCTCTCGGAAAGACAAAACTCAATTGGTATGCATAATGGTTATAGGTGCAGCCATTCTCATTTCACCAATTGTAACATGTTTATTTCTGCTCATATTGCAGAGGAATCTGAAACAGACAGTGAAGAGTCTGATGTTAGTGGTTCTGATGGAGATGACACATCTTGGATTTCATGGTTTTGCAATTTGCGAGGAAATGAATTTTTCTGTGAAGTTGATGATGAATACATCCAAGATGATTTTAATCTTTGTGGATTAAGCAGTCAAGTACCATATTATGATTATGCTCTTGATCTAATTCTGGATGTTGAGTCCTCTCATGGTAAGCATTTTAATTTGCTTGAGTTTATTTAGTTTGAAGGTGTAAGTCGCTGGTCTATTACCCCGTAGAAGATGAAAATGTGAATGTTAAATTTCTTGTTTTCCCTCCTAAATGTTCTTAGATTATATTGTAGGCTTAAATTATTATTCTATTTACTGAATTTAACCATGCTAATTAAGATTCATACTAGGAGGTCGGTTGTAATGTTTTCAGTTGTTTCATAAGTGCTCCTTAAATGTAGAAAGATTCTGGATGCCATTGTGAACTACTAAATTACTGTTAGAAATTATCTGTGTTTTTATTTAGAGAAGGATTGTAAATTTCATGAAAAGACTAATTGCTCGAGTTTTGTAGCCAGGCCTTTGTATTTGAGCAATTCTACATCATCTGAGTGACTCCTGATTTTACATTGGTAAACAAAAATTTCTTCGACATGTTTTATTGCACAAATAGCATGTCTATTTCAAACCAACAAAGAGATTCTATCTGAACTACTTGTTTACAAAACTGGTTATTAAACCTTTAATTTCTAAAAGTTTTCAAATGACTCGAACTTGTCAAATTTGCTAGTTCAGGATCTTTTTTGGACAAAAGAATCCATTTAATGCTAATGTTGATTATCATATGCAAGTTTACTTTACCTTTCCGTGAATTTTGTGGAGTTGTTCAATGTGCATAGCGCCATAGTGACTTGGCTTTGGGGGCAGTTTCTCTGTGGATAACTTTATCTGAGATAGTTGTTCGTGATCGTGGACTAAGATTGTCTAGGTTTTTTAATATCCTAAAGCTTCTTCGCTTAGTTATTTCTTGTCTTTCTATTTGTAACTGCTAAACTGCTTGTCTTGCATGCACTTATTCAATCACTTTAGTTATCCCTGCATGTCTCTTCAGTTGCTATCGATGGATAGCAAGATTGAAATTGTTGAGTTATATTCTTGCAGTCTGCATTAATGTATTTTAAGATGGGAGATATGTCAGGTTAAAAGGGAAGGTGGGTTAGGATTAGGCAACTTGGTCCAGAGAATTACTTCTTGTTCATGAAATGCATTTGCAGCATTCATTGTAGCATAACCAATTGTAGATTTTAGCTTCCAAATGCTAAGATGGTCCTGTGGAACATGGTTACCATATATGTTTCTTTCCATGACTCTCGCCTATTGTCTGTAATAGGGCTGCTGTTGAGGTCTTATATTAGTGGCTTCTTCACTTTCTTGGATATGATCCATGTAGCTAAGTTGACTTGGAAGGCTTAGGCTTCCAACCCTTTTCCAAAAGTGAGGCTTTGGGCAACGGCTTATGATGGGGCTGATATTGATGAGATATCCAGGCTCGAGACGTTATATATCTCCCAGTGTTATTAGTTGTATCCGTTGACTTAAAAAAAGAATCTTGCATACCTTGCTATGTGCTTCATCGCAAAAAGTATTTTTGTATGCCCTTGCTTGTTCTGAGGCTCCTTTGGAATCTCTCTTTATTAGAAATTTCATGTAGGCTTTGGTAAGGCAAGAGATCCAAGTTTCATGGGCGTGAGCTCTTTTGGCTATGATTCAGGTGGAGTAAAAATGCTTAGAACTGTTATCAGGAAAAAAAGAAAGAAAATGCTTTGGAATATTGAAGGCGTGCAAGCATCAAGAGAGAGGTGTGGGCATTTTTTTTTTTTGACATTCTGTAGCCTTTCTACGGCTAGATTTAAAAAGATTGGCCCTTGAGCAATGGTAATCTAGTAATTCTTCTCCCATTTAAGGTAACACCATTAGCCTTTAGGCTTAAGTTCATTGCTTTAATTTTGATGATTCTCCCTAGTTGGTATTTTCAAGGATCTTGATGCTAATAGTTTAATACATACATGCTTCTCTAAAACCCATTTTAATTGGCTATTATTGAGAAACTTAGCTTCTTGATAAGCCTTATAGAAGCTGTGTGATCCAGTTACTTGGTTGAAGAGTTGAACCTCGTTACAGGAGTGTGGTGGGGTGGATGAACAACAAGACTTTTTGTCCTTGGCATTGTGCTCATGTCTCAGTGATAGTTTTAATTTTGTTCCTACTGTTGCCTGGTAGGTTTTATAGATTGATATTGATGTTCTCGTTCATTTCCTGTTGACTTTTAGCTTCAGTGCGGTGACCCAATTCCACGTTGCTTGGTGAAGAGTGTGTGGAATGCTTGATAAGTTTGGGCTTTGGATCTTACTTGTACAAAGCGCTAAAATACGGGTCTGTTGCCATACGAATGGTGTTGGTGTGATTGACCCTCGTGGTTCGGAAGCCACTTAGCCTGTTTTATCTCTTAGTGCACCACGGTTCAGGGAGCGGTGGCTTGGGACAGTGGAAACTAGCATGGTGGGAGAAATCATACATCAGCTGGGTATCAGACGAGTACATTTAGGCCTAAGTGAAAGAATTTTTCGATCCAATCACTTGTCACTTGGTGAAGTGTGGTACTGTGGAATGCTTGATAAGTTTGAGCTTTGGACCTTCTCGTACGTGTTTTACAGTCGTGCAGTTCTGGCCTAAAGCGGATAATATTGTACCATAGGGGGCTGGTGCGTTATAAAAACACAAGCTTAGATTTATTTTCTGTCTACAATGAGAGTGAGATACCATTTCTAGTGTGAAAGTGATCTTATTGTTTGTATATAAGCATGTTGTATTTCAATTTATTGAAAACCCTGCACTTCGAAGATTATATTCCATGTCCAAATGACTTTCGTTTGATCTTTTCTTTGTTTCTTCATTACTCGAATATCCTCGGGTCTTTCATTGCTACGATGTTTGAAATGCACATGTTTTATCCTGCCCCCGTCTCTCTCTCATATCCCGGAACTAATTTTTCCCCCGTTATGGACATTAGCAGATGACATGTTCACTGAAGAACAGAATGAATTGGTTGAATCAGCAGCAGAGATGCTGTATGGTCTAATTCATGTCCGATACATATTGACTAGCAAGGGAATGTCTGCAATGGTAAGAATTTAGGTTAGATTATTTCAGTTGTCGTCTGTGTTTCTGTGTCTCTCGTCCGTTGTATTTCTTATATGGTCTTAACTAAAGTTTTACCATTTTCTTTACTACAGTTGGAGAAGTTCAAGAACTATGACTTTGGGAGATGCCCAGGAGTTTACTGCTGTGGGCAACCCTGTCTTCCAGTTGGTCAATCGGACATTCCACGGTCAAGTACTGTAAAAATATATTGTCCCAAATGTGAAGATATTTACTACCCTCGATCCAAGTACCAAGGCAGTATCCTTTCGTTGCACTAAATTTTCTAGCTTTGTTACATTGGGCTGCATGTATTAGAAATGTCATTCTCCCATGAAGATATGATCTTCTATATGTTTCTCAAATTGATTTCATGTCTTTATTTTTGTTCCCAAGTAGAAGTGCAACATAGATTCTTGTTTTCGTGTGTGTACAGTCAGTCCTCTTGTCTGCAAGATTATATTGATATGGTGTCACTTGTGCATGTCTCTTAGAGTTGTTTGATTTTTTGGTAATAAAAGTCGCTGTTGCTGTTGCTACCACCATAATATGATTATACTTATTGCTTGTTTGGTTATTAGAGTTGTTAAAAGCCTGTGAAACGTTGGATATTATGGTTATTGTTCATATTCAAGGCTCAAGTAAAGTATTGGTATCTATTCATAAAATATGATTATAATGGTCATTATGATTATCTACAGTGTCTCTTATGTGCCTGTGGATTGATCCTATTTATGGATGGTACATGGTGACTTTTTGATGTGGCTAAGACTTGTATGTGGCATTCATTTGTTGGAGTCATGGGCTGAACCACATGCATTTTATCTGTGAATTTATATTAAAAAAATTTGGGCTTTTCTCTCTGTTTAACCTGCAGAAGTCTAAGAAAAGATTATTATCTGACATTAAGATGTTATTTTAAAACAATTGAAATTGCAAAGTGAAACGGATCAGGCTTAGTCTGTATTCTTTTTGTCTTGGGATACCAATTGTAATACCCAGACTTGGTGTTTTAAGGAAACAGAAGAAAAAGAGGATGTTGTAGAGTACTTTTTTATTTTGTCTTTTGTTTGTTAGTGAGCTCCTGGCTGAATGAATATAATGATACATGCTAGTGAACCTGTACTCGTTGATAACATCATGCTTTTTTTGTGGCTTCTTGACTTTGCCAAGATATCGATGGATCTTATTTTGGAACCACATTTCCTCACCTGTTTTTGATGACTTATGGACACCTCAAGCCACAAAAAGCAACACAAAGTTATGTCCCAAGAGTATTTGGCTTCAAGCTCCACAAGACATGACACTGGCATTCCCTAGTTATGCAATATGTTGAGATCTCAATTGTTCTGCTCTTTCTTCTACGAAGTACAACCGGTACTAACAAGCGAGGTAAAGCCCATTTGTTCTAAAGATGTGGAAACCAATCAATTGATGAAAAGTCACTTATGGCCTATCTGTCAAGCAAATCTGTCTTATAAATTTCTACATGAATTAACAGAAATTTAAAATGCTTTTACTTGTAGTTCATGGTTTATCTTTGTGTTCTTTTCAAGTACACTTCTATCTTCATTATCCTTTTCAGATGGATGTAACTAGGCAGGGTTGTCTCACTCTCTGTGCAGTTACTGTTCGAGATGTAATTCTGTGTGAAGCTATTGGTTTAATTGTAGAGATCGATAGAATTGTACTGATTAGAAAATATGAGTCACCTGTCTCTTTCTGTGCAATTCTACTATCATGCTTTTAGGTAAAGGTTTTAACCTGGCCCTTCATGTGGTCATTCCTCATATATGTTTGCCATTTAGCCCATATGTTGAAGCACTGATTTATGGGGTCTGTGTGATGCCCGGAAGCAAGTTTGTCAATTTATTGGTTGCGCGAGATTATGTGGAAACACCTTGTTATCTCAATATCGACAACTGGTAACAAAATATGAATTTTCTCTATTATTTATAGCAGTATGTTTGGGTAGACTGTTTTATCGCCTTTTTAGGTTTTTGTTTTTAGAATATAGATACAGATTTAGGATATGGAATATGTGTAGACACCGTAGGTTGACTTGTTTACAGCACATGCCCGCACCCACACATTGCCTTTGAACTTGTTAACAGTGACACTACGTCATCAATACCACGTTGTGTCACCAACTTATGATAGAATACCAAGTGGACTTATTGGACCCCGTTGTTTTAATACCTATCTAATATCTGTCACGTAGAAATATTGGGGGTTCACCAATCTTATTTGTTGTTTTATAATGGGTTGGTGACATCACGTGGTATTGATGACGTGGTGTCAGTGTTACACCCAATATTTAGTCAAGTGAAAGGATATGAGGGGAAGGGGAAAAAAAAGGGGGGGCCTTTAAAAGGGGATTTATGTACCAGTACTTTGTGCCATGGAAATTTGCATGTTCGGAAATTGCGATCAAGGATAAGATTGTATACATCTGACCATTTAAACTCGGGATTAATGGGTGTCTTGTGGACCATGCTCAGTCTGTTTAGACTGTGGTTTCAGGTAGGTGTGAATACGCAAGCCGGAACCTTTTTGGGTGTGGGAAATGGAAAGGCAGCGGCTATTGAGCCCCCCCAGAATACTCGAACATTCCTTTTTGCGCCTTCCTCGAAGTTACTGAATTGAACAAGTTTCTTCCTAGAAGTTACTGAACTGAACAAGTTGGGACTACAACCAAAAAGAGTAGGCATAAAGCTATGGCACCGGAAAATGTTTTCCGATAACCATACTTCGAAAGATACTTGGTACTATATCTTGTTTTTTTTTTTCTTCTTCAAATTTATTTGTGACTGTTGATCGTGAGAAAAATAGCTAAATTGAAACAATGGAAATATGTGATTGTTACACTCACGTTTTGTTGGATAAAATTTATGTGATGGCGAGTTTTGTAGTTTTTCTGTTAGTTTCTGTTATTTTATTTTTTTTGTCAAAATTCAACTCATTGACATTGACAAAAAACTAATAGAAATGTCACATTGTAACATTTTTGATACATTGAAGGTTTAATGTGAAAAATTTAATTTTTAATGGTATAAAGTGATTAGGGTGCAAAATGAAATTCACCCAAAAAATAAAAAAACCACCACTTATTCAAGGGGAGGAACGACTTTTCCATAGCTAATAATGTTGATTTAGTCAAGGTAAATGATATTAGCACTGTAATGAATACTACGGGCACCCCAAATGATAGTGCAAGAATTTATTTGCTTTTAAGTGGCAGAAGTGATTTTTGGAGTGCTCATAGAATTACCATTTAAACAAGCAAAGGCTGATTAAAAGTCAAACCGACCTTCTCTCATTATTTGTCCAAATTTTCTACAATTTGTTCATATCTTCTTGGTTGCTTGTGCAGTGGAACCGAGTGAGATGGACGAATTTGCCTTAGCTAAGAAGAAAACAATAAATTACATAATTTTTTTAAAGTAAATATTATAATTAGTCCTTACACTAAGTTTTTTTTTTAAATAATTTCTGAAATTTTAATTGTCTCAATTCAACCTCCCAATTATTAATTTCGTGTTAATTAAATCATTCAGTTTGTTTCACCCGTTAGAATCAATGGAGACACGTGACGTGGACGACCAGATGACAGACACATGGGTTTGCCGCTATTTGTTCTATCGAGTGAAATGAATGGAATGATTTTTTTAACGCAAAATTAATAATTGAGTGACTTAATTGAGACAATTAAAAATTCAGAAATTAATTTATAGTAAGAGACAAAGTTTGCTTGGATGAGCTCTAAAATTTTATCACAATTTTATTGAATTTTAAATTTTTTAAATTTGATTTGATTTTATGTCATTCGCTCTTTTTGAATAACTTAATTCATAATTAATAGGATAGTTCTTAAAATTTTTCAACTATCCTAAGTTTCTCTCCCATTATCTCTCCCTTTTTCGTCTCTCTCACACACATATTCTCTCTTCTCTAAATCTATATTTACTATATACTATATCAACTAATTTAAGAGAGAGGGTATTTACGAAATTTTCCCTCATCAAGTACTAGATTTTTTAATTTTAAATTATTT
The DNA here is from genome assembly GCA_951799425.1 of Ilex aquifolium. NCBI lineage: Eukaryota > Viridiplantae > Streptophyta > Magnoliopsida > Aquifoliales > Aquifoliaceae > Ilex > Ilex aquifolium. Next base: position 5,412,394 of record OX637395.1, read on the forward strand.
AATAACAGTGCATTTGTCTTCATCGAATTAAATCATTATATATGACTTATGTAACTATTCCTACAAAATTATTTTATTTCATCCTTAATTTAGTAAAGTAACGGGTATTTTTTCAAAAATACTAGGGTAGGGGTCAAGATCGGGATGAGGGGTGGCAATAGGGGGTGAGGGCATGGGCAGTCCATTGGAATTGGGGGCCTAAAGCAAAATTTTTAAGGGGAAATTGGAAGGGGGTACACCAAATTAGACTTAATTGTAAAAAAGTACACAGAAAAAAATGTTGGATAATTAAGTCTTTAATTTTGATACTTATTTGTATCTAAGTACATTATTTGAATTTTATTGATTTTTTTGTGACATTTTTGTCCTTCATTGATCCATGTGTATTTTCTTTGGAAAGTGGTGCATTAAACATCTCCTAATTTTATGGGAAAGTGGTGCATTAAATTCGTGTATATACTTGTTTGAATATGTATACAAATTCAAACAAGTATACACACACACACACACACACACACACACATATATATACACGAATTTATATATATATGTATATATACGTATATAATTTATATATATATATATACATATATAAATTCGTGTATATATATATATATATTCGTACACACATATACATATATACATATATAAATTCGTGTATATGTGTGTACGAATATATATATATATATATATATATACACGAATTTATATATATATATATATATATATATAGAGACACACACACACACACATATATACATATATATATGAGAACTTTAATATTCTATATTTGTATGTCCTCCCTTGATTCATGCGAATTTTTTTTAGAACTTTAATATTCTATATTTGTATATCCTCCCTTGATTCATGCGAATTTTTTTTGGAAAGTGATTTTGTTTTCTAATTATATTTAATACACCTTTATTCATGCGGTTTTTTTTTTTTGGAAAGTAATTTTATTTTCAAATTAATTTAATATCCGAAATAGTATAATAGTGTAACAATAACAGTGTAACAGTTATTGTTACACTATTACACTTTTATTGTTACACTTTGTGCATGTGGTAATAAATTCTAAACGGAGATTGACTGTTTTGAATGAAATTATGTGAAAATATATGTTTAACAAAATGTAATAGTACAATATTTTGTGTATAGCTTGTTACACTGTTACACTTTTATTGTTACACTATTACACTATTCCGGATATTAAATTAATTTGAAAATAAAACCACTTTCCAAAAAAAAAAAACGCATGAATCAAGGTGCATTAAATATAATTTGAAAACAAAATCACTTTCCAAAAAAAATTCGCATGAATCAAGGGAGGACATACAAATATAGAATATTAAAGTTCCAAAAAAAATTCGCATGAATCAAGGGAGGATATACAAATATAGAATATTAAAGTTCTCATATATATATATAAATTCAAACAAGTATATATATATACATTTATATATATATATATATATATATATATATATATGTGTGTGTGTGTGTGTGTGTGTGTGTGTGTGTGTGTGTGTGTATATATTATATACGAATTTATATATATATATATGAATCAATGTGCATTAAATATAAGAGATTTTGAATTGTTAATACACATGAATTAATGTACATTAAAGATAAGAGATTTTGAATTAAATGACCCTAAAGGGGGTATTTAGGTCTTTGTATTCATGTAGTGTATTTTTTTCTAAGACATTTTTTAATGTGTATTTTTTGCCAAATAACTCTAATTAGGTGTACCGGCTTCCAAAAACCCCAATTTTTAAATGAGGCCATAATAATAATAATAAAATTGCATTCATTCGAGAAATATATATTTTGCTTTTCAATTCGAGATGAGGATAGACAAATTAAGTTACGGTATTTCAATTTTTTTTCATATATCATTCTTAATGAATAATACTGTTAAGTCATTTATAGATTTCTAATTATGAGTCTTTTTTATTGGGCTTAAAATTTTTTAATTGGGTTATATTCTTATAGAGTTTTTTTTACTAGACCTAAACATGTTATGAATGTAAAACTTAGACATACACACAAAAATTTAGGGCCTTCCGTCTAGGTGGAGCCTAAAGCCCCGACTTTAATAGCCTAGCGGTTTGGCCGGCCCTGGGCGAAAGTGAGAATAGTAAAATTATGATGAGAGAAATTAAGAATACCATTCATGGCACGGAACGCCGCTCGTTTACCATATTTAAGAGAGAGAGAGAGAGAGAGCATTGGTGATTTCCTCTTTTGTAGATCAATAGCCAATCAGTTATGGTACTTGGATCGGGTTTTTATCACATTTTATTGTTGTTATTGGATTAATAATATTAAATTTGATTAACCAACTTAATCAATAAATTTAATCTAAGTAAAATTATTAGGTAAATGGGAGACAAATGTCCCTGGGTGAAATTTACTATAAAGGACCTGATTGATTGGGCCATCTCTTACCCACACTTTCGAAAAGGAAATCATAAGTCTCGTGGACTTAACCTCTTTCAAATCCCTTTTTCCCATCCTTCTTTTTCACTTCTCTTTTGCCCTTTTTCATCTTCTTGCTAGACCTCTTTACTTTATCTTAGTCTTTGTATAACTATAAGATATTAACTTTTGTCTCTTCCCTATTAGATTATATCGAGTAAATTGTATTTTATATCCTCAAAGAATTCAAGATTTTAATTTTGTACCTTCAAAGATTAAATTTTTTACATTATATCATCAGGAGTCGTTTAGTTGCAGTATTAAGGAATGTATTATGAAGTTATAACAAATAAAAACTCTTTAATCAAACCTTATACTGCATCTCGTTGCAAAAAATATTCTGTATTATGTATAATTTTATTTCAAATATTTATTCAAATAATACACTTCAACTGTACTATTGAACCGATTATAATTTCACCTGGGGAGGTTGTAGTATAGTATAGTTCAAGCGTATTAAGTTATAAATTTATTATTTTACCTACCAAATAAACAAAAAATATTAATAACTAGACAAGTTTGATAATTTTTTGGTCAATACGTAATTAATACTCTATTATCCCATCATTATCAAGTGTCTTACCATACACTAGATTACAATAAGTATTAATTTTATCTCATATTTAATCTTGTATTTTATCCGTTTATACAGAATTAACTCGTATTAATTAATATAATCTTTTCTTTTTCTATACGACAACCAAACGAGTTATCAATGTATCAAAAACGTTGCAATGTGATTCTTCTGTTAGCTTTCCGTTAATTTTTCCGTCAGTGTCAATGAGTTGGTTTTTTGACAAAAAAATAACAGAAGCCAACAGAAGGGTCACATTGCAATATTTTTGATACATTGAGGGTGCAATGTAAAAAATTTAATTTTTGAGGGTACAAAATAAAAATCTTGAAATCTTTCAATGTACGAAAAGCCCTTGATTATTATCACTATGCTAAAAGATTATCATTTTATACAAAAATACAAATTTCAAATATGTTTCTAGCAAAATAAAAGGTACAAAACGATTATTAAAGTCGTTGTAGTACAGTTGATTATGTACTAGTGTACTATATTAAGGAGAAAAATAAGTTGAAGATTCAAAACTTATTATTAACTATAATTAAAAAAAAAACATAAAATGTGTCATACATAAAAAATTTGTATCCCTTTTAGTACATTTTTCTTTTAATTTTCTTAACATTAAGTCTCTTGTAATGAATTCCAGTAGGAATCCTGCACATACAAATGGGTGTCGCACTATTATATGATAATTGATTTATTATCTATATAGATTGAGTAAAACCGTAGATGATCTTCTACTTGAATAAATTGAGTGAAAACGTATTGGAAAAGATTTGGAACCTTTTCTCTGCGGCATGTGGGTCGTGTTTATTGGATGGTACTTTCTTAAACCGAAAAAAATTCGATTTTAATTTCAAGATACGAAAACTATAACGTATAATGTCACAATTATAAGTCAATTATCACATTAATGAGTCAAAAGAATATAATTTCAGACGTGAAGAAATGGAAGAATGATATGGTACTTGGATGAAATAATCTTTAAAAATGTATATATGTTCTAAAAGAAAATTATTTTTTACCAAAAATAAAAGAGGAAAAAAATATATGTAATTGTTTGAAAGTAGGGCTGATAATTGAGTTAAGTTACTCAAGTTCGGTTTCGATAGGACTCGACTCGAGCTCGCTTTGTATTCTAAACGAGCCGAACATGAATAATTTTTTAAGCTCGTTTAAAAAACGAGCCTAAAAAACTTGACTCGTTTATGTATAAAATAGTCAAGCTATTCGGACTCGGCTTGGGTTCGGCTCATTTTGGGCTCGGCTTATTTTCTAAACGAGTCAAACTTAAACAATTTTTAGGCTCATTTAGAAAAAAACGAGTTCGACAAGTTTGGTTCGATTATCAGTCATATTTAAAAAACAAGTCCTATATTCTAAGGGTTATTTCAAACAGGGGACTTTTTCAAAATTATGAATTGTCATGACAAAATGGGTTTTATAATGTTTGTCAATATTCAACTTAGAGTAGTTCAATAATGTATAGTCAGCATAACTTGCACCCCTTGGTGGGTAAGAAAAGAGAGGCATTGAAAAATTGCAAGGCCTCTCTCTCTCTCTCCCTCTCCCTCTCCCTCTCTCTCTCTCTCTCCCAAAAAACTTATCTGGTACTTGTTGGATTCTAAGATTGGGGCTAGCCAAGAATTTTCAAAACAGCTATAATTTTGAGTTTATTGGTCAAATAATAGATAAGAAATACTAAGCTCTTAATGAAATTACACCTCGTAAAAAGCTCCTACTAGTTATTTTTATTATTTTTTTCTTTTTTAAAGACTTTTTTTTTTAAAGTGTTTATTTCGACTTTTCTTTTTCTTTTTTCTTGTTGGGACTTACTCTTTTATTATTCTAGTCATAATCATATACATAATAATATGTAATACACCCATATAATAATTATAATTCATCCACTAAAATGAAAAATAATATTTAACTATATTTTTATAATTTTTATTAAAAAAAAAAGGTATCAAATGACACATAAATCTATCAATTTTTAATAGACTAGATCCAATATTTAGAACTTGAGTGTTATTAAATTAACTGTGGGTCAATATTGGGACCCACTTTTAAATTAAAGGTTGGATTAAATTAACAAAATTCCAAAGCATATGCCCCACCAAACATCTATAGAAAACTAGAGAAAAAAAAGGGGAGCAACACAATCAAAGAGCTTAGGTCAAATTCTTACAATTGCCCTTGAATAACCTCAAAAATTACAAGGAAGCCATTCGAAAAATCTTACCTTTTTTTTTTTGGGTTTTTTTTTTTTAAAATTTGTAATGGCCATTTCCTAGCTCTTAAGTCTTAATCCTATTAAGTTGGATTGAATTTGCATAGATTTTATTTTTTAAGAACTTCAATGAGAATGGGGTGGTTTTACTTTTACCTTCTCATTCATCAAAACTACATGTTCATTGTTCATCATCTCATGCTACCCTCGTTGCTTTGACCCTTTTTTTTTTTGGTAAATACATTTTTTTTTTTTAGGGGCACCTAAATATTGTATAGTGATATCTTAACTACCCGTTACTAGTGTGTCAAAATATGATACGATATGAAATTAGAATATTTTGATCTTCTTTAAACCACTCATTTAGTAAAAGAGCGGGCTCCACACGATACAATATATAATATAAAACATGACAGACTTCAATAAGTCCATTCGACGGTTTCAAATAGACTCATCCAACAGCTACCAACATCCCTTTAAAAACCATTCACATTGCACCGTATCTTCAGACATGAGTTACCTCCAGTTAATAAATAAATTGGATACGAGGAAAGTGAATCATAAGAAATACATGATAAGACTCGTTTATATATCAACTAGGGATAATCCGTGCTTGAAGACACAGTGCAATATGAATGATTTTGAGAGGGATGTTGATGCCCGTTGAATGAGTCTATTTGAGACAATCGGATGAGCTTATTGAAGTCTACGCTGTTTTTATATTATAGATTATACACAATTCATTAAACACAAATTAATATATGAATCGGATATTAATAAAGTATTTTTTTGGTACAAATTGAGTATTACATATGAGATTGGTTCACATAAAAGTAAAATTTTATTTCATATCAGCTTGATTTAACGCATGATCATCACCTTCTGTTAACATAATCTAGCATTATCATATATGTTGTGTCTTTTCAAATCACGTATAGGTAGGAACTTTGAACACGGAGTAACGATAATTTTACAAAAATAACTTGAAAAGGAGAATATCATTGGAAATTATTCCTTCTTGAAGGAAAAGAAATTTGAAAGTAGGATCTACATTATACTAAACATCGATTCACTTTTAATAACCTTTTTTATGGATCCCCTTCACTAATGTATCTCAAATTACAACTCCAGTACCAACAATTGGTTTTACGTTTCTCGACATGAAAACATTTATTTTACTACAAGTGTAGATATTTTTCCGGTCAAATCATGACCAACATGTCAATTTTGAGAGAAAGTGAAACCAAACTAATTCAGATAGTTGAAGGGACAATACGAAAAAAAAAAAAAAGTTGTTGAAGGGACAAAATAAGATTAGAGTCATAGTTCTGAGAGTCAAAATGTAATTTACTCAAATTAAAATAATCTATATCTATATCTATCTATATTTATATCTATACCAGAAGTAATTGTGTTTAAAGACACGATGCAATGTGAAATTGTGAATGTTTTGAGAGAGATGTTAATGGCCATTAGATGAGTCTATTTGAAACAATCGGATGGACTTATTGAAGTCTACCCTGTTTTATATTATATATCTATATCAATATTTATATCTATCTATACAATTTATAAATATCAGTATATGTGAAAAAAATTTAATTTTCTATTTTATCCCTATTTAATAATGTTAAGTTAATTGTACCCCACATATCCTTAATTAATGTCATCAATTTTGCTTCCATGTTCTATCAAAACTTTTCTTTTTCTCTATTTATTCTTATAGCTTTAGTTCTTTAATTAGAATAGTAACTCTAATAACTCAAATTACTCTATAATATATGTATAAATTAATGACTACGTTTAGTAAAAATTAAAATAAGAATTAATTCTCTCACACATAATTTATTTATTTAATTAAATTACACATATAATCTATATTTTTTATAAGTTTAACAAAAAATAAACTAGCCTAATTTTTATAAAATCAATTATATCCTTATACTTTCATATAATTTTTATTTTTATACGTAATTTGACTTTCAACTTATTTTGAATTTTTGATTTCTAAATTCATTTGGACTCCTTTATAAGTGGTACATCTACATAAAATTCTTCATATCTATGTCTATATCTATATGAACAAGTAAAAATGAATCTATATTATATTATTATATACATATAGTTATCAAATTAAATTTTAAGATCAAATATATGTTATAATTAAAAAATTAATAATTGTGTTTGACAAGAAATAAAATATAGATTCTTTTGACACTAAATTTATCATTTAATTTAATTATATATAAAATTCATATTTCATACATTTAACAAAAAAATATTATTTAAATTGTTCACAAGACATGTCGTGCATTTTTAATCTATTTATATCTATATCTATATCTATATTTATATCTATACTACTTATAAATGTCAGCATCTTCGAAAAAAAATTTATTTTCTATTTTATCCTTAATTATTATGATAAAATCTATTATACTCACCTATATAGTTTCATCTAATTTATGTTTTTTTACACTTATTTGACTTTCAACTTATTTTGAACTCTTTTATAAAGACTTCTAAATTTTTTTGAAATTTTTTATAAGGATTTTTAAATTCTTTTGAACTCATTTATTAGTAGTACAAAGATTTCCTATTTTATCCTTAATTATTATGATAAAATCTATTATACCCACCTATATACTTTCATTTAATTTATATTTTTTTACATCTATTTGACTTTCAACTTATTTTGAATTTTTTTATAAGAATTTCTAAATTCTTTTGAACTTATTTATTAATAGTACAATTATATACAATTATTTATATCTATATGAAGAAATAAAATCTTATATATATGTTAAATTATTATACACATGTAGTCACCAGGTTGAATTTCACAGTCCAATATATGTTATATTTTATTTTTTGGTATGTAATAATATAATCTATATAATAAAGTAGCTAGATTTCTTTGTCTTTAGCTTTTCGCGGCTCAGATCATTTTTAAGTTTTTGATCCAACGATTCTAATTAATCTACATTCCTACAGGACTCTACTACATTCATTTTATCTCTCCTCATCCCCATTCAAACCATTGGAGAGATATCTACATCCTTACATGACTCTACTACATTCTTTTTTATCTCTCCTCATTTCCATTCAAACCATGAGAGAGATTGACTTGGACGGTTATATACATACACACACACACATATATATATATATATAATAAAAATAAAATATATCTAAAATCTATTAAAACTCTAATAATAAGGATTATCTCTAAAAAAAATATAAGTTCATTAACATATGCCGTCATATTTATATATTTATATTGATATCTATATCTATATATATAATTCAATTTATCTAATAAACAGTTCAAACGCGTAATTTAAAATTAACAAAATAATAGTACAATAACAAGGATTATCGCTAACAAAATATAGGTTTATTAACATATGTTTAATAAACGGGTCATATTCGGGTGAGACCTGTCAACCCGTTTAAATAAATTTAATATAATAATAAATTATATATATATAAAATAATGAATGAGTAAAGAAAAAAAAAATAAAGAAAACATTTCAAAAAAAAAAAAAAAAAGCATATCAATAGTAGGAAAGTGAAGTTTTGAGCCTTGAGGCATTGAATTGCCTTTTGGCCCTTTTCTTTGAATCCCACATCGACAAGGAGTGGAGAGGGAAGACTTCAGTTGCCTATAAAAAATGTAGTGAACTTCTCATTTTAACTAACATTTGTGGTGTGATTTTCAAGTAAGCTGTTGGCTGAAATTCCTTCAATTGAGGAAAGTACAGTTGGAAGCAAAGAAATGGAGTGTAAAAATTTATTAAAATAATATTTATTTTTATTTTTTTGTAAATGGGTTAAACGAGTCATGTCGTGTTACCTGTTTATTAAATGATTCGTGTTCGTGTTAAAATTTTTTACCAGTTTACTCGATTATCGGTTTGAAGTGATTATGATTAGAATTCGAATTTAGCTGAATTTGATTGTCAAGTATAAAATATATATTTTTGTTTAAACTTAACTTCGCTTGAATTTTACGAATATTCAAAGTTGAAGTCAAAATTGAAATTGATTGTAAAAATAATAAAGAATAATTAAATTATATAGTAAGTGAGAATACGCTATGCTATGAAAAAATCTGTATTTAAATTATATGGGTTAAAATACAAATTTTTAAGTTTATATACAACAAAAAAAATTTAGAATTTAAGGTCAATTTCATGTTGGTTTAATCAACAACAAATAATATTAAACACGAAATGAACCTTAAATTGTAAATTAATATATATTTTTATCAGAATTTGACATTTAATTTTGTCCAATTTATATTCAACTTTGTCAAATTAATATCAAATTAATTTTTATTGTTATCAAATTAATATTAAAATTCATTTAATCATTTTTTTGGGGGTACTAAATTATATCAATTTTTTGGGTACTAAATCAAATCTTATTTTATTTTATTAAATTTTTAATTTTTTTGGGTACTCAAGTTGGAGAAAGGCAATTATAAAAATAATAATTTTTTTGGGATAAAATCATCACTTTACGTTAGCAATATTGAAGGAAGGGAGACAAAGGGGTCTCTGTATAATAAATTTTAAATTTTGGGGATTTCCGTGTTATTTATAAAATATCAGAGGGTATCTTTATAATATTGTCAAAACTCAGGGAAAGTCCGTATTTTTTTCCCTATTTTTTAATTAGATATTAATTTATTATTATTTTATCATAAAAACTTGAATTATTATATTTCTAATAAAAGCAGTTATTAATTGGGAAGGTTTGGTAGCCAAAAAAAAATGTGTGAGAGTATGTTTCTGTGTATATTTATATGTAAATGATTGAAAATTTGGTAATTAAATTTATAATTTTGTTGTGCCATTTGGGGTTGAATGGTGATAGTGGTGATAAATTCATGAGTTTTATAAATGAGTAAGATTTGGTTGATTTTATTTATCGTTTAACGATTGTGAATTTAATTGTGTTATGTTAGTAATTTTTTTTTTTTTTTGCTTGAGATATATATTACATGGAGATAGAGTGGATTGAAAATATGGTGATTAAGTTTATAATTATATTCTATTATTGGATTGAGTGGTGGTAAATGTGATAAATTCTTGAGTCTTATAAATGAGAAAAATTTTATTTATTACTTAAAGATTGTAAATTTCAATGAATTATGTTATATTTGTTTTTTTTTCGGAGGCATTTGTATATATGGTGTTGTTTTGAAGAGTTTTATTATTTTTACGACAGTTCTATTAATATGGAGGATATGATCGGCGATATATTTCGAGTCATTTTAAAAGAAGAATTGATATGAATATTTTTGGCCAATTCTTTTTTAATTTGGACAATTGTGTAAGAATTTTTTGTTTGTTATATAGTGCCTTCAGGCACGGGTAATGACTAGTATATAATAAAGTAGCTAGATTTCTTTGTCTTTAGCTTTTCGCGGCTTAGATCATTTTTAAGTTTTTGATCCAACGATTCTAATTAATCTACATTCCTACAAGACTCTACTACATTCATTTTATCTCACCTCATCCCCATTCAAACAATTGGAGAGATATCTACATCCTTACAGAACTCTACTACATTCTTTTTTATCTCAAGGATTATCGCTAACAAAGTATAGGTTTATTAACATATGTTTAATAAACGGGTCATATTCGGGTGAGACCTGTCAACCCGTTTAAATAAATTTAATATAATAATAAATTATATATATATAAAATAATGAATGAGTAAAGAAAAAAAAAATAAAGAAAACATTTCAAAAAAAAAAAAAATAAGCATATCAATAGTAGGAAAGTGAAGTTTTGAGCATTGAGGCATTGAATTGCCTTTTGGCCATTTTCTTTGAATCCCACATCGACAAGGAGTGGAGAGGGGAGACTTTAGTTGCCTATAAAAAAGGTAGTGAACTTCTCATTTTAACCAACTTTTGTGGTGTGATTTTCACGTGAGCTGTTGGCTGAAATTCCTTCAATTGAGGAAAGTACAGTTGGAAGCAAATAAATGGAGTGTAAAAATTTATTAAAATAATATATATTTTTTTATTTTTTTGTAAATAGGTTAAACGAGTCGTGCCGTGTTACCTGTTTATTAAATGGTTCGTGTTCGTGTTAAATTTTTTTAAAATTTTTTACCGGTTTACTCAATTATCAGTTTGACGTGATTATGATTAGAATTCGAATTTAGCTGAATTTGATTGTCAAGTATAAAGTATATATTTTTGTTTAAACTTAACTTCGCTTGAATTTTACGAATATTCAAAGTTGAAGTCAAAATTGAAATTGATTGTAAAAATAATAAAGAATAATTAAATTATATAGTAAGTGAGAATACGCTATGCTATGAAAAAATCTGTATTTAAATTATATGGGTTAAAATACAAATTTTTAAGTTTATATACAACAAAAAAATTTAGAATTTAAGGTCAATTTCATGTTGGTTTAATCAACAACAAATAATATTAAACACGAAATGAACCTTAAATTGTAAATTAATATATATTTTTATCAGAAATTGACATTTAATTTTGTCCAATTTATATTCAACTTTGTCAAATTAATATCAAATTAATTTTTATTGTTATCAAATTAATATTAAAATTCATTCAATCAATTTTTTGGGGGTACTAAATTATATCAATTTTTTGGGTACTAAATCAAATCTTATTTTATTTTATTAAATTTTTAATTTTTTTGGGTACTCAAGTTGGAGAAAGACAATTATAAAAATAATAATTTTTTTGGGATAAAATCATCACTTTACGTTAGCAATATTGAAGGAAGGGAGATAAATGGGTCTCTGTGTAATAAATTTTAAATTTTGGGGATTTACGTGTTATTTATAAAATATCAGGGGGTGTCTTCATAATATTGTCAAAACTCAGGGAAAGTTCGTATTTTTTTTCCTATTTTTTAATTAGATATTAATTTATTATTATTTTATCATAAAAACTTGAATTATTATATTTTTAATAAAAACAGTTATTAATTAGGAAGGTTTGTTGGTAGCCAAAAAAAAATGTGTAAGAGTATGTTTCTGTGTATATTTATATGTGAAGGATTGAAAATTTGGTAATTAAATTTATAATTTTGTTGTGCCATTGGGGTTGAATGGTGATAGTGGTGATAAATTCATGAGTTTTATAAATGAGTAAGATTTGGTTGATTTTATTTATCGCTTAACGATTGTGAATTTAATTGTGTTATGTGAGTAATTTTTTTTTTTTTTTTGCTTGAGATATATATTACATGGAGATAGAGTGGATTGAAAATATGGTGATTAAGTTTATAATTATATTCTATTATTGGATTGAGTGGTGGTAAATGTGATAAATTCTTGAGTCTTATAAATGAGAAAAATTTTATTTATTACTTAAAGATTGTAAATTTCAATGGATTATGTTAATATTTGTTTTTTTTTCGGAGGCATTTGTATATATGGTGTTGTTTTGAAGAGTTGTATATATTTTTACGACAGTTCTATTAATATGGAGGATATGATCGGCGATATATTTCGAGTCATTTTAAAAGAAGAATTGATATGAATATTTTTAGCCCATTCTTTTTGAATTTGGACAATTGTGTAAGAATTTTTTGTTTGTTATATAGTGTCTTCAGGCACGGGTAATGACTAGTAATATTATAAGCGATCTAATTAATCTATTTAAAAAATAAAAATTAATAATTCTATAACATAATTAGATGTATAAATGCCTAAAAGAGTTGAAGAGATATCTAAATTAATAATTAAATTTAATAATAATTAAAAATTGATTAATTATTTAATAACTAATTTATTATTTAATTTAATTACACATAATTCTTATTTTTTTATAAAAATAATATTATTTAAATTTATTTACTCACGTCGTGCATTACTAATAGGACTAAAAACAGAAAAAAAAAAAAAAAAAAAAAAAAAGTAAAGGAAAAGCAAATCCGTATGAGAATGAGAGTGGCATTTTCAGTAATAAATAGAAAGAAGAAGGGCAAACGTTTTTGTATCCGTATTGTTGTGGGTTGCTTGCGGCCGGTCGCCTCTGGTTTCAAAATTGATCTCTCCGCAGATACCATTAACTCCACGCAGTCTCCGCTCTCTTCTTCCGTCCTATACAACAGTATCCACAGAGAGGGAGAGAGAGAGAGAGAGACAGACAGACAGAGAGAGGCGGAAGACCCATCACCTTTGTGGAAAGAGAGAGAGAAAGAGAAGCTTTCAAATAAACCAGGGAAAGAAAGGGAAAATTCAGATTGAAAGTCCACGGCAATTTCAAGAATTCTTACAAGTAGAAGGACCAACAAAGAAGAGAGGAAGTAGACAGAGACAGAGACAGAGACAGAGAGTTGTGAGTGTTCTGTATGTAATGCATCAGAAGAAATCTGAAGTTCAAATCGGAAAAGAAAGCAGTGGCATCTCTTCCGATTTCAACCCTACGCCCCCACTTCTCTTCCCCACTCCTTCAATTCACCAGAAACACCTTCAACAATCACATGATTATCACCCAATTCCCCAACCCCTTCTTTCTTCGTCGTTTGCTTCATCATCATCTGGTACGAACCTTCAAATTCTCATAAATGAAAACGACCCAGTTGCCCCTACCCCATCACCAACCCCTAAAGCTACTCCTCACAAGAGACCCCTTTTGGCACAAACCACAACAAATCCATCTTCCAATTCTCTCTCTAAATCGCCCACTTTGTCCAATTCTCTTCACCAGTACCCATTTTCCTCAACAAAACCGTTGAAATCTTCTGGCCCACCCTCGAAAACTCCGTTCAAAACCCACTATTCTTCTTGGTTTCTGAGCACCACATCGACCAAAGCGGCAGCCTATCACCTCCTCCGCCGCATCCGCCACCTTCGTCGCCTCCGTATCCACCTTCGCCTCATTCTCTTGTTATCTCTCCCATTCTTCTACTTCCTGGTTTCGCATCCAAGCCACTCTTTTGTCCTTGATTTCCTCTCCGCTTTCGCCTTTTCTGCGGCACTGCTATTCTCTCTCAATCTTGCTCTTCCTCGCCTTCCTTCAATTCGGCTATTTCTTGCTCGTTCTTTCCCAATTAAGCTTTCTGCGTCAACCCAATTGTCTAGATCGCCATTGCCGGTGTTTTGGTCCATTGGGTCAAGGCCAAAATTAGAGAAAAGGGTGAATTCAGGGTGTTGGGTACAGGCATACAGTAATGGGGATGTCTATGAGGGTGAGTTTCATAAGGGGAAGTGTTCTGGTAGTGGAGTTTATTACTATTACATGAGTGGGAGGTATGAAGGGGATTGGGTTGATGGGAAGTATGATGGGTATGGAGTGGAGACATGGGCGAGAGGAAGCCGGTATCGCGGGCAATATAGGCAAGGTCTTAGACATGGGTTTGGGGTGTATAGGTTTTATACTGGGGATGTTTATGCTGGTGAATGGTCCAATGGACAGAGTCATGGGTGTGGAGTTCATACTTGTGAGGATGGTAGCCGGTATGTGGGAGAATTCAAGTGGGGAGTCAAGCACGGGCTTGGCCATTACCATTTCAGGTAAGTCTAGAAATGCCTTCATTGAGGGATGCCTTCATTGAGTTTTGTCTCCCTTTGTAACAGTTAATTTGTTATGGCTTTTGTGTTGGTTTTGGTTTGGTGTTAAATAACTTTTTGGGTTGTTAGATAACTGTTGATTCAAAATCACCAATCCTAAATGTTTTTATTGTGAATTAAGTTTGTAAGTTTCTTACTTAATGAGGTTTGTGCCATACAGTGACAAACTTTCAACTTGTATACACTTGGCACTCGGCAGTTCTTACACCACGTGATACGTCATACATTGTATGTTCTACAAAAACAATATATGTTAAAATGTGTTTATGTAGATTTCTGTGTTGCTACTATGTATTTTTTAAGTGAATTATGTGATTGTGATGCACAAGATGATACCCTTCTCACTAAATTTTATTTATACTTTTGATGATGTATAAGGTACATACGTGCTTTGGTTTTTTTAGTTTGTACCAAAGTAAATGCATCCCCTAGGGTAATGACTGAGGTGCTGTTGACGACATTTATGATATTACTCATTTTTTTATCCTTGTTTGGAGCTTAGTGGTTGATTGTTGGCTTAGCGATTGAGGTCTTGAGTCTAGGCCTAGTACTAGACTTAATAGGAGGATGAACTTGATGTGGAGAGCTTGCTCTTGTGTCTAGAAGCTAAGTCACATATGAAATTTCCAGGGAGAGGAACATTACTTTGTAAGCTAAAGCTTGCAATGCTCAGTTCTATACTTGTCCTTGGGTAGTGACTTCTCCCTCTGGTGTTATTGTACTTAATCAGGGGAAAATGAAATGAATGTGTATGACAAGCAGGCTTTCACCCTCCCTATAGGCCAAAAAAAAAACGTGTTTCCGCCTTAGCATCACATTCTAGAGCACAGTTGCCTTATGGATCATGGATTTGATTGAATGCTGCTTCCGATTCTAGTCACCTTTTTCTCGATTGTTCAACCTATTTGTTTAGTATTAAGTGATTGTGAAGAGGTTTGATGGGTAAGAATGAAGATATTGCATGGATAGGGCAAAGTAATTGATTATTTTTTAGGTGTCTTCTTCCTAATTGAAATGTAGAGTTTTTTCCTCTACCCTTGCGGTCCAACTTCTTTAAACAAAAGGAATGAAAGAAGTTCCAATTTTTTTTAAACAAAAAAAAGGTTGCAATTAAAATTCACATCATTTGTTATTCAGACTCTGGTTCTGTGTGAAGCTCAACGGAGCATATTTTTTTATTGGGATATTATATTGACAATCTTCATCTCATTTCGTGCAAATACTAGAATCCGCTTTATGGTTTTTGTATTGGCTAAGTTGTGCTTCTCCACGATGGCTTCAACTTCAATGGTTGGTGTCTGCCATGAATGATGAAAATAGTATTAGACTGTATGATCGACTTTCGTAGCTACTTTAATTCCTAGTAACTGTGAATGCTGCTGAATTATATCTCACTTTAAGTAAATTGACAAGCATGTACCTCAACAACTCATAAACATATTAGTCCTTACCTGGTAGTTTGTTATAACCAGAATTTAAACGTGCGTTCACTTGGTATGGTCAGCAAAGTATGAGCAATCTTAAATTTGTGTTTTATCATAATTGGATTTGATGCGTGAGTATGTAACCACTAAAGGTTTCTGTGTTCCCTTCTTGTGGTACTTACTACTAAATGATACCAGCTGTAAAATTGGATTTTTTTTTTCAAAAAGGGCTCTCTACCTTATTTTCAGGAATGGGGATACATATGCTGGAGAGTATTTTGCGGACAAGATGCATGGGTTTGGAGTGTATCGTTTTGCGAATGGGCAGCAGTATGAAGGGGCCTGGCATGAAGGTAGAAGGCAGGGGCTTGGCATGTACACTTTCAGAAATGGGGAGACTCAATCTGGGCACTGGCAAAATGGGATTCTTGATGTTCCAAGCACCCAGAACAACCTCTATCCTGTATCTCCTGTCGCTGTTTATCATTCCAAAGTGCTGAATGCAGTTCAGGTAACCAAAATATTTGCCTTCATTTTCATAGAATATTTTTTTCACACTATCAATACATAAAATGTAGATGCACTGCCATTTTTCTGTGATTTTGGTTCATCAAGCTGGTGCTGTGTTGTGAAGTTCATTTGAATTTACTTGGTTCTTATGAATTGAAGGATGTAAACAAATTCATCTTAATTTGATGCATTCTAGCTGTAGTAATAAACTGAAAAGCAAGTGTAAATATTGGAAATCAAATTGAATTGAAATAAAACATAAAATAATGAATATGGGGTTTCTGACTGGATGTCTTTTGCCATCAGGAAGCACGACGAGCTGCAGAGAAAGCCTATGATGTGGCTAAGGTGGATGAAAGAGTAAACAGGGCAGTTGCTGCAGCTAACAGGGCAGCCAATGCAGCTAGAGTAGCAGCGGTAAAGGGTGTACAAAAATAAATGCATCACAGATAACAGTGATGAAATTCCAGTTCCGCCTCTGTAAGAGTTTCGATGACTACTATGTCAGTAGTCAGGTTTGGTCCTCCTGGCAGCAACCCGGTCTGTATACACTTCACAGAGGAAAATTGGGCTACGAGGCGAGTAGCTCGGGCTTTCTGTATACAAGACGACTGGAAGAGGGCAGTGTTTGTGCAAATTTTCTGTGTAATTTTCTTCATCTCCTTTAATTTCCTATACTCGCTTCCATTTTCCTTCCTTCCCTTCAGAGAATGAATAGCGAAGAACGTCTGCGGGACCTGTTTTCTGGTAGTTTGCAGACGGCTGAATCATCCAGCAGCTTGGTTTTCTTTTGTTTCCAACCTAATGAGAGTGTCTGAGAGGGAGGGAGGGAGAGAGTTTAGTTGCTTGTAAGATTAAGTGCTGGTGCCCAGGTAAAAACCTGAACCCAGCCGACCTTGTTTGTGAGAAAATGAAATGCTCTTGTTTATATTTCCTAATCAAGGGTCCTATGATATAAACCTCTCTTTGGATCATTATATCCCTGCTCTCCTCTTTTTTTTTTTTTTGCTAGAGTTTGGTAAGTTGAGTTTTATTTTGATCTTCTATAAGGATGTAATTTTAACGTTAACATGGCCAAAGCCCTTCATGAGACTTTTTGTAATGAAATAATGAAGGTACATCTCTCAGCAAATCTTGTGTTCAGGATTTAATGTTCGCCAGGACTTATTGAAATTAAACTGTTCTCCACTTCATTGAAGAATGTCACACAGACAGTTAAACAATCAAATCTTGATAATCCCTTCGTAAATTAATCTGGATACTCTTGACCGTTGAAAACAAAAAAAAAATCAGGAAGGCACCTCCAATGACTCAATATGAACTTTAAAACGGGGTAATACTTAAGAATACTCTGTCAGCAATATTAGGTCACAGGTACCCCTCGGTAAAACAAATTGCATAGGTACCTTGGAGTTGAACTCAGTAACGGGTAAATATGCGAAGCAAATGGTTAATTAGTTATCCACATCATCATTGATACGTAGCATTACCAACTACTTGAAAAACATCATATTACACTACTGAGTTCCACTATTTAGTAACCACAACATTAAACATCATGTTGGAATAAATGGGGTTTTACTAGTTCCATTTGTTTTTTATTACCTGGTTAGCGATATACCACATGTAATTGATAACATGGTATCACCGTTATATTGAATATTCTCTCCGCAATAACACGGGTTACCAAGGCAGTTTGGAGAGGAGGTTACAAAATAGAAAAGGAAAGCAGCATCGTGTAAATATAGAATCCCTGCGAAGAGAAGTAGGTGGAAGCTGCAAGCTTAAGGAACGACCTTGAGCCATTTAATACTTCACTTTAGCATGTCGTACAAGTGCAAGCATCCACTTTTAGGATCCAAGCAAGATTAAAAGAAAAGACTTCTATAGATAAAACAAAAATCTTCCGAATCATAAATCTGATTCATCAGTTTCAAAAATTCTGAAAATGCAAGTACCCAACCAAAAACCAGAAGTGAATTTAGAAAGCCAACTTGTCTAGTGCTAAAGATTACATCCATCCACGAATAAATGCAGATTTAACTCTCAGTTTGCTCCCTGAGCCTTCGAATGGTGCTCCTAACAGTCACAGCACTTGCAGTGCTGCAAAAATCAGAAAACAAATTCAGAGCACTGAACATCCACTCAAGGACACACAAAAAAAGAAGCATGCAGTAGTATATTAGAAGTTCATTACTTTAACGTGTAAGCACCGCCTGCTTTCACTTTGCCACAGTCCTTGCATCCCCAAATTCCGACAGCCTTTCTCTTCACTGCATACTGCACGAGCTCCCCTTTACTTAGAAAGGATGCTATGCACGTTAACAATAAACATGCCCTAGGGAAATACATATGAACATTTAAACAAAAACTAAATGGAACCGCACCTTCCCACAGAATTCGCAAAAGAATTTGCTGTGCTGACTGACCTCCATCTTCTTAATCTGCTTCCGCAGACTAGCCCCATAACGGGTGCCTAAATTGTCACCAGAACCACAAGTGCATCAGCAAATACATGTGTATAATATAAATAAGCATGTAATCATGTGGCAGACATTTCATCTAGTGCATCATTCTTCTAGGGATATTGCACTCAAACAAGTTTGTTCCCTCCACATGAAAATGGAGATTGCATTGCATGCTGCAAACCAACTACAAAAATCAACAGTTAGGTATTGACTGCCTGTCAGAATCTTAAATGCATTAGTGCCCTAAAAACACCATCATGACAAAATCCTAATAGCACATGCATTCAACTACCTCTCCATGGACTTCACTTTCTGCAGCTAAAATTTCATTCTATGCGTTTCAAGCATAAATTTGAACAGCAAAGTAGACCTAGTAGCCATAAAACTATGCTTGTCAAGCATGGAAATGAGGCAAGAAAATAGAATAGCCATCACATTCTGGCATCATTGGGGGGCAATATAATTGTATTAATGTGGTTACTGAGAAGTCATCACCTTGGCTTTTCTTGACAATATTCATCCGACAACCCTCATTATTTATCTATAGGACATTGTTCATAAAATAAAAATAAACAAAAAACCAATCTAGGATCATACCATATTTTCCAACAATACCCGCCTTCTTGGTTCTTTTGGTCTGCATAAAGCAACAGATTCATAATTAAACCATCGCTGCAAGTCTTGATAAAAGGGAAGAAAAAAAGGTGGGTGGGTTTTGTTTGTTTGTTTTTGTGGGGGGGATACAAATAGACAATATAGTATGTACGATCTATACCAAACACAGATAATAATAACTACATAAAAAAATACAAGTCTCACCTCTTTCAAAACTAGAGGATGAAAATAAGTAAAAAATAATTATTTTCTATCCTCAATGGTTATCAGTTATCACAAACGAATGGCCTCCATACTGAAATCGGAGGGTATTTTCGCAGAAAACACAAAAGTGATAAGAACTTCCAGCCACTCTCACTAGTTGTAAGTGTAAGTTAATAGAAGTCTTCGTGCCGGGGGGGTTTGAATCTGCAGTATTCTTTTTGTTTATAATTTTTTGTCTCACTAAATTTATTCATGTGTTAAATCTATACAGAGCTAGGGCAAAAAGTCAACCAGAAACTGCTCCAGCAGGATTCCTTACAGCAGCATGGCTTGTTAGATACAACAGCTTGTCTTTCTCCATCCACTACTTTATGTTCTTAGTAGCCAACCCACACTACTAGTCTTCCGAGCGGAAAAAAAAAAAAACTAATACCCAAATCTATATCCTACTTCCTAACCTAGGAAATGCAAATATAGCCCACTTCTACACCATAATCTAGGAAAATAATTGAAATTGAGCTAATAAGATACTGCTATAGCAGTAAGCATAACTTTCTGGATAACATAAAAACACAATAAGGGACTTGGATGGAGTAATTTCTATTTCTACAAGACATCTGTCTTACAGCGTTCATCCACTAGAAAATAATCAATCTTGACCTACTGAATTGCAACAGTGAGTTTTCCATTCACTATAGTGCATGCAGGCACAATTGGTGTATGTATGCCAATTTCAACGGCGATTTTCCAACTCAGAGACCGTGACAGTACCCAAAAATGCTCAGTCATTTAATCATGCATACAAGCAAACCTAAATAACTAAATTCAACAATCGCTCAATGTTAGCTTGGTAATCAAATGCAAATCCATCCCATGTTCCCATACACTTTTTTTGACAAATTTAATCCCTAAACACTACAAGCAAAAAACACAGTTAAAACCTTAAGTCCTTGTGTAGCATTCTAACAAATTTTTCAAAGGCTATGAGTCAGATTCACATTGATCTGTAACGTAGCATACATTAACAAAATATTCATAGATACTAGAATCAATAACAATAACAAACACCAAAAAGTAACGATGGATCTACTACAACAAAAAAACCCTAGTTGACGTAAAACTACAACTAAATTACCAATCACAGAAAAGTATGCACATGGATACAATAATTAAAAAGAGAAAGAATCTAAACAGAATAATACAGTACCATTTTCAAAGAAGCCGATTCGACTGAGAAAAGGAGGGTGTTGAAGAAGAAGAAGCAAAAACCCTACCCAAGAACAGGACGAGAGGTGGAGGCAAATGAACCGTCACTTGCCTTATATTGTCTCGTTAGGGTTGCCCTAAAGCCCATGATGTGGTCACTTGGACCTAGGCCTGTCCTACTGGGACAGGCTTTTGAATACATATAATAACCCACTGCCTGAATATATTTTTAATAATAAAAATCGAATTTTGATCATGTAATAATTATATTTTAAATAAAAATTTATTAATTTTTTATTTTATTTAATTGCTCAATTTTAAATTAAAGTAAATAGTGAGAAAATAAGAGGTAAGAGTGAGAGATATGCATTAATGGAGTTGATTAGTATTGAAAATTGTGTTGATTAAATTGTCTGACACTGAGAGCTATGTAGAAAAAATTTAGGATAAATTTTGTACTATTAATAAATAAAAATTAGATCAATCTTGATTGTTACTATGTTTTTATAAGTTGAGAATTTAAATTTCTAATTGCTATATTATATGGACATATAAATACAATTGTACGAGTTAATACCTTATTATCTATAACTAATTCTTTTTCGTGCCTAAAGGTACGGAGTAATAAAAAAAATGATCAATAATAAACATATTTGTATTTACATCGAATATCAAATTACAAAAATAGAAGAGGGAAAAAGGAATTTAAGCACTGATTATAGGGGGGCGAGCGGTAGTAATGGTGATGGGTGGTAGTAATGGTGATGGAAGACAGTGATGGGTGACGATGATCGGTTTGTGATGGTAACAGCCTTGAGTGACAATGGTGATGGTGGTGGTGGTGGTGGTGGTGGTGGGGCGGTGGGGCGGTAGGGGGTGGTGGTAGGGGAGATGGTGGAACAATGATGGTGGTAATAATGTGGCGGCAGTGGAGGTGGTGGTGGTAGGGTGGCGGCAGTAGTGGTGATGGTGGTAGCGGGGCGATGGGGGTGGTGATGGTGGTTGTGGGGGTGACAACAGTGGTAATGGTGGTGGCTATTATGGCAGAGGAGGTGGTGTGGTGGTGGCGGCGATAGTGGTAGTTAGAGTAGTGGTGGTGGTTGATCGATTCAAAACATTACTTTTTATTAAAAAAAGTATTTGTGATAAATTATAAATTTTAAAAGCACTTTTAAAAAGTTAATCCAAACACACCATTAGGAGCCTTTTTTTCTATTAAATTTAGGGTGTTAATATTAATCGTTAGATTAACTTTAAAATAAAATTTTAAAAAATCTCAACTGTGAAAAACAAAAGTTATTGTGTTTATTTTTTGAAATTTGAATTGTTTGTAATTTATTATATAAATATTATATTAATTAAGAAAGAAGAAAGAAGAATTTGTGTCTTTATTGTGAAATATCTATATTTGTTAGTTTTTTTACATTTTTCTAAGTTACTTTTTTTGAGGATACTCCCAAGAATACATTCAATGGAAACAAGGACCACAGGGTGAAGCCTATAGTTTAGAGGATTAGAACATGTGACTACAAATTATGGTGTGAGGGGTTTGAATCTTCCTCGCCCACAACCTTCCCAAAAGGAAAGGACCTTGGAGGGTAGGAAAATTATGATCAGGAATGTTTACGGGTTGGACCAATTTTTCGGCCCGCAAGCACAGACCAAAAATGGTTTGCAATGGTTGGTTCTAGGCAAAAATCTGACGCTTCAAAACTTTTAGGGGTAGAACTAGTAGGTATACAATTCGGGCGGATCGAGAGGTCAACTTTAGTCAAACTCTAGATATATAATCTTTAACTCTAACTCTAACCCGAACTCAACTCAAGGTACTGAACCCGAGAATTGTCCAAGTTTAATTCAGGCAAGTTCGGGTTGAATTTAGGTTACGTAATTACAGCTAATTTTAAGTTAGAATTCAGGTTGGGTTCGAGTTACGTAATTCTAACTGATTTCAGATTAGAATTTGGGTTAGGTTTGTTCAAGTCCGAAATCAGTCTGTTGTTCTAAACCTAATACATACTACATAGTATTCACTTAAAGTAACAACCAACAACTTCAATCAAATATTTAACATAAAAACTATAATATTTAAAAGCATAAAAATTAATGACATAATAGACAAATATTTAACATAAGACTGAACTCAAGTGTTTTAACTTACAAGTTATATTGCTATATTAATTTATATATTTATTTTTAAATATGTTCGGGTTGAGCCCGAATTGAACCCGATTTAATATTCGGGTTAAACCCGATTTAAAATTCAAGTTGAGCCCAATTTATATATTCGGGTTGAATCCAATAACTCAATACCTCAACTCGAGTACTGCTCGAATTCAATTCAAGTTTGTGTTTTTCTACCCAAATTCAACCAAGTATTAAAAATCTCAACTCAAGCCTTGTTTTTCCTGAGTTGAATTCGGGTTGGCTTGTCCAAATTGTACCATAGGTAAAAGTAAGATAAATAAGATAAAGGAAACTATGAACAAGGGTAAAGCCAATTAGTATTATAAAATAAAACTGACTGGTAGCATTTCGTTTTATTTCAGTCTAGGCTTATAGTACCAAGCTTAGAGCAAACCCACTGAATGAATCTCCCATCAACCACCAGACATTGGAAGGATCAACTGCACGCAACCTTACCCCGTGACGCCTTAATGGCAATGCGACAATCTTACGGCTACACCAAAGGTGGCCCAACTTACCCTACCAAAATCATCCTCCACGGAACAGTAACGAAATCCAATAACAGATACAAAAATCATGCTAGAATCATAAAACCAAGGTATCCCATGTGATCAGGAGCAAAATTTTGGATGCTCAATTGAACCATTTTGCAAATGCAGTTAAGTTTTACAAGGAATAATAATAATAATAATATTAAACATGAAGTTATACCCAATATATAAAGCCCCACCCACCCATAAAGGAATATATTTCTGGCACTTGGAAAGGTAACCTAAAGAGTAGTTCTACACATGAATTTCTTATGACCAGATTCAATGAGCACCACCATTCTCTATATAAACTCATCCCCCCCCCCCCCCCCCCCCCTTTCTTTTTTTTCTTTGATAAGACTAAAGAAACTTATCTAGCCTGCATGCTTTGTTAGACTCTGGAGGCCGGAAGTTCTCTAGTGACAGACTGGAGCTTGTAAGGATCTCATTCAAAGCAGAATCTCCTTTCTCTGATTTAATTATCTCCAACATTCTTCCAAGAACCTCGCCTGCAAGCCCTATTTCCACAAGACGACCTTTCTCTTCCCCACCTTCATATATCAACTGCCCAATATCTGGATATCGAATCACGTTCTCCAAAATCAATTTGGCCAAGATACAACCCAGAAACTCAGCTGCTCTCGGTGCATCATTTACGACATCCTCTAACGTAGTCAAAACAGATGCAAACCTGGCCAAATAAAATGCAACAGCAGTTAGTCAAACAGAGATGCAACTTCAGTTCAGACAACGATAATCAGATCTATTCATCAGAACCAGTCTAGTCATTCACCTACCCTTTGAGCAACTGATCTTGACTTATCATTACATCTTTAGATTTTGCAAGATTAATGAGAAGCTTAGCCAACAGATCCCTTTCTGTGTCCTTCATCTCAAAAGAATCAGTGACCCAAATAGATATCATTGACGGATAAAAGCTGGGAGCATTCATATCCTTGATGCATAGAGCAACTTCATTCTCGTCTCTCGCACTGGAAATTTTGAAGAAAAAATCAATTGATATGCAAACAATAGAAATAATTGCCTAACTAACAAGGGTGTGTTCCATCCATCCCAAGAGTTTGCATCTCTACATACAACTTATAACAAAACCCAAAACAAAACAAAATCATGGATCTGGCTAAACAAACAGAAATGAAATACCTTTGCTCCATATATGGATTTTTCGTTCACTTTTTTCTTGCCAACCATAGGGTCGTGATTTTATGTTAGATAGTCAAGGGCTAGAAAATATTTGTGCTCTTCACCACTTAGACCTAATAAAAAAAAAAATCTAACCCTGATTTAGACTTTAGACCATTAGGCACCCTATGATACACCCATTCCCCATCTTAACTCTCACCCGCACCCCCCAAAAAACTGTAAACTACAATAGCTACATAACTAGTGATTTTGGACCAATAAGAACAATAACCACCTTTAATGGTGATGACAAAATGATCTTCACACCATCATAACCACCACCATTGATCTGGCCGAATAACCCTCCCTCGCTCACTGCCGTGGAAAAACCCTCCCCACCCCCCAACCGGCCCACCCCCACAAAACCCCCCCAAAAAAATATCTAAGTACAAGTATGCTACATTGCAAGTTACTTTCATGCTATGCAACCATCTGTCTACAGTAGTATGCATGCGGAGATTGGGATCATAGAAAAAGGCAAAAGAAAACCGCATTTCTTCAACAAGACAAAAGAAGCTCCCACTGCTCTCTCTCTCTCTCTCTCTCTCTCTCTCTCTTAGTTCCCAGTTTTCCATCATGGTCCATCTTCATTCTTCCAACACACTCTGTCCCCCATTTAAGCCCAGGATTCACGGCATTGCCTCCCTAACGCTAAATGTATAATATTGTCTACACTGTATTACACTTCAGTTGTTTTTTTTATTTTTGGGGTCGGTGGAGGGGGAAGGGGTGATGAGAGGGAACGATACAAATAAGCACCATATTAACCCAAACCACACAACACACACACAAAATAGAGATACCAAACAATGTCAAAACCAAGTACCATGCCTAAATAAGTACCAGAAATCAATTCAAACACTATTCATGCCCAAGGGTTATTCGTCTTTAATAATCTAATTCTTTCAGTAATCTGTACGGGGCAGATCTTTATATAGCCTATAGGGTATAACATACAATGTCAACATGAAGCCGTATTTCTCAACTCATTCCAAGAAATCCCACTTTCATCAACTACTGTCCAGATTGCACAAAATGACACGTTCCAAGAATGACATATCTAAGTAAATGTCATGTATATACTGCAGATGAAGTGCAGGGTAAAGTGACAGAGAAACATTATAGTCTTGATGTAATCTACAAGATGAAGTGCACAGCACCCGGCCAAAATAAAAATACGCTATTTGCAAAAATGTTGTGCACACCACCTGGATTCCAAAGTAGTAATATAGTACGTGGCTTGAAATTTTCAAATGACATTCACATAAAAATTATTTCTTTTTTCTAAATACCCCTTTGTTTTCCTCTCCCAGAAGAATGGAGCCTCCTTCCCACCACCCCGTCTCTGTTAAATATTTAACCAATTTACCAAAATTCAACACCACTACAGCTTACTAACAAGTCATTTTGCATACAGCATGAAGGTTTGTAGAAGTGTGCCAGACAAAATCCATTCAGCATTTGCTTTATCATTCAACAATACCAACATGAAGTTAATATCTGATTTGAGTTATTAGGCTTTTTTTTGTAAAACAGGGGTTAACATCTATGCCCAAAGCCTTTAAGCAGGCCATATGATTAGGGCGACTCTTTGCAAGGGTTCACTAACAGTCATTCCAAGTGGCTTTTCCACACTGAAGCCATAATTTTATATCACAGCACCTAATTACAAATGCTCCACACTTGGGAACCTCAAAAGACTTGCCGATTAGCACTACCACCAGAAATGTCCAAGCAAATAATTAATGCATCTCCTATATGTACTTCTATGGTAGTTTCTACACCTGCAGTTCGAGACACTGAATGCAACAATGCACAAAAACGAGGATTGTGATGTATATTTAATCTGACCCATCAGTTAGACCACATTTTGTCTTAAGTGTTAACATCTAAGAAATAGACTAAGCATATGTCCAGTGCAATTGCTATGAGAAATAAGGTTTTCCCATTATCAATTACAACAAGAAATGCTGTATTCAACCTCTACAAAGCTTTGTTCAACAAAGATTTCTAGGAGCAAGCAACCCCAGTTATGTGTGGCATCATGCATGACGCAGCATCATACCTGTAGAATTCTTTAATTGCTGCCATGCACATGTCTTGCAAGTGCTTTTCAGAAAACACCTTATCTGAAGAAACATTTTGCATGAGAGTTGGTCCCCAATCCTGCCTGGGTGATGAAGTTGGCAGAGCTCTATCAAAGCTACGATCAGTGTTGCTTGTATCCTTGTTATCATCATTATTTCTCTCTCGTGTGTCATTAGCAGACCGACTGGCAAACCTTTCTGGGATATATCTCTGAGTAAGATCCTCCCTTGGGCCATATGCTGTCCGCTCTAGAGCAGAATTGTAACCATTCAGCCCACCTGTCATTCTTCTGGAATCTCCAGGACCTGGAGTATCAGCTAAGGGAGTGCTTGGAATTGATGGCAGTCCTCTAATAGACATCCCCCTGGCAAGACCGCCATGGGGGCCAAGGGTAATCGAATCATCACCAATGGGTCTCTGAGGCAAGGGAACTGACAGAGTCCTATTCTCGAATGAAAGTCTATCATCAAAACGAACATCGTGAGCGCCATAACCACGGAGCTGTTGAGACACCCCACGAAAACCACCCATCTGCGCACTTGGAGAAGATAACATATTTGACCCTCTATGTACAAAGTCCATAGGTTGATTTCTTCTAACTGAAGAGCTGATGCTCGGAGCACGAGCAAGCCGACTAACTTGAGCCTGAGCCTGCCGTTCCTGAGCAGCATCCCTGTGTACTTCCTCAATCTTTTTGGGCCCCTCAACTTTCCTCCTCTGCTGCCACTTATTCTTCCTCAGATCGATTGCATCCTTCAGCATAAACCTAACCCTAGAAGACAGTTTCATGTTGTTCGATAACCTCGCCATCATATCAAAATATGCATCCATGTGCTCCTTGGCTTTAGGATGATCAATCATCACACCAATTGTGCTCATTAACTTACACAATGCTTCCACATCTTCCTCATCAGGTTTCTGAGGTTGACCCAACAACGTGTTTATGCATTCATGCATAATTCTCTCTGTCAACATCTTCTTCTTGTACAACTCCCCAATTAGTCTAATATTACCCAACATTCTTCTCCGTGCCCGGATTCTCTTCTCCTCTCTTTCCTGTTCAGACTGTTTAACGTCACCTTCCTCATCAGCTTTGTTAGCTTCTTCTTGTTCTCTTTCTCCTCTCTCAAATTCTTCCTGGCACTTGTTCAGTAGTAATCTCTTAAATGTGATTTTTTCATTGCCAACAATCAAATCAGGCAAATCTCCTGCAAGGTGAGAACAGAAGTTGGCATACATTTCACAAAACGTTGGTTCCATTAGAGCTTTATCAAATATCTGTGAGATCACTCCAGTGAGAGTCACAGCATTGTCAATTTTTACTTGTTTGACTAGCTCAAATAATTTGTCAAAGTTCTGGGGAGTTAGCTTGTTTAGGATGCCTTTTAACTGCCTTTGTTTGGCCTGCTCCTCATCAGTTACCTTACCCACTTCATACTTCTTCTCAGCTTTGTGCATCACCTGTGACGGAGTGTGAGGAGACGGTATTAAACCCTTCTGAAAAGAAGTGGCACGCTGCCACCTGTCAGAATCAGGGCCATTACGTTGCACACCTCCCTGGGAACCGAGGGACTGCATTGGCCCAGATAGGATTCCCCCGACATACTGAACGGGAGTCTGAGCACGAGGGGTCCTTAAAACACCATAATTCCCCCCTTGGCCAGGCCGAAACCCCACTACATTTCCCCCATAACCAATATCCATCCGCATATCCCCTCCTGATGCAAGAGGGCCAGGTACTTTACTCCACTTGTCATCATTACCGATGCCACTCCCACGGCGGTCCAGGCGAGGTCCCCCTGCAAGCCTATCAACAACTCTTCCGGGACTAGGGTATGATTCACGACGAACATTGTGATTAGAGACTATCAAGGCCTCCGCTAGATCAGATGTAATGACAAAACCATCTGGAAGGTCAATACATTGCTCTGCAAATATCAGTAGGAAATCCCTAGTATACTTTCTGGCCATTACTCCAATTTCATCTTCACCTTGATGTTTTAATCCCCCGTGATCGTGCTTACCCTCATCATAAGTTTCCAATTTTGGAGTAGAGATGTCAGCAGCATCTTCCCAGTCATCGGGCTCAGCTTTACTCTGATCAACGTTTTGACTTGATACAACATCCTCCTGAGAAGAGTCACCATATACCTGCTTCAAACTAATGCTGGAGCTGCTTTCCATACTTTCTGCAGAGGTGACAGTTTCCTTATTTTCCTCTGGACCTTTGTATGCCATGTGAAGATCAGAAGTTGTACCAGCAGCATCTGCTTTTTGGAGTAGTTCTTTTATCTGCCTACTCCGTTTAGGCATACTTTTCCCTCTATTTGGCTCGGGCAAGGGTTTATCCTTAGAACCCAATGCTGAAAGAGAAACCAAGCCAGCACTAATTTTCTCGGCACCTTCTCCTTCAAATTTCAAAGTTGCTTCTGAAAGAGGTGGAACTGAAGCACAGGCTGAGTGCGGATCTAGCATACCAGAAGTTGTACCATCAACTTCTTTAGTCCAAATGCCATCATTTCCAGTTAAAGAAATATCCACGATTGAAGCCTTATCACCCAGAGAAATTGTAGATAAATTAAGAGCCGATGGGGAAGGTTTAGTATTTATGGCATCCTGCACTGTGAAGGTGGATGTCACAAAATTCTCGGCCGCCTTATCAATATCATCCTGTGTGTGAAAACCTACAGGTTCTTTCAGCTCTCTCTGCACAATTTCTGAGGATCCAATCTCAAAGACAGCAACTGTTACCCCCTGACCAGAGCTCTGTTCTATTTGGGAAGTGACTTTGGAAGGTTCCACAGAGATAGATTCTGAACATGTCTCAAGACTGTTCCCATATTGTTTGGACCCTTTGGGCAACACAACTTCTTCTTGCTCTTTAGTTCCCACAGTTTCAAGCTTTGATTGTTGCTCATTCAAAGAAGTATCAACACTGGTTCCAGCATCAAACATTTCAGATGACTTGTGTGTTGTGCCTTCGCCAGCACAATCACTTCTTGAATCAGAAGCATCAGGAGTGGCAACACGAATAGTAGCCAGTGACTCCCTTGCAGTTTCCAAGCAAACCCCACTGTTTCCTGATGAATCAGGAGTTTTTTTAACCTCTACATTTCCAGGAATTCCACTGTCAAGCGAATAACTATTTTCCATTGACTGAAAAGACAAGCTCGGAAAAGAACTAGATGGTCCACCAATCTGCAAATAACAGTACAAAAATTCATGCTCACATTATATTATGTGCTCTCTTAAAAAAAATTGTTATAAAAATCATTTGACAGAATCACAGTACAATACCTGATTCTGCAGGAGGGATTGTCCTTCCTTGCCTAATTTCCTAGGTGGATCTTTGATGAAGTCAAACTTAATTGTTTCCCTTGTTGTGCCACTGGTGCTACTGGGTGGTACTGGTGCAGAATCCTCAGTATGGCCAAGAGGAGCAGAAAAAGAGTTGAGCATGGGGATCTCAGCAGAAACAGAACTGGGTACTGCTACAGATTGTTCACTTGCCCCATGAACTGATGTAGATGTTGGTTCAATCCCAAATTTTGATTGCTGTAAAGAGCTTTGAGATAAAGTCTCGAAATCTTGTTGAGGATTACTTGACCTAGCTACCCCATGTGACCTTGGCAGTTTAGGAAAGAGACTCTTTTCAACAGCAGATGAGCTTACTGACAGTGATGTGTCAGCAGCCTTTTCTCCATGTGAGGCAGCCACAGGTTTCACAGTTACATGTATAGAAGTTGATGAAGGTGAGGATGTTATACTATGAACCTTACTAGAATGATCCAAAGTTGATGGTTTGGCAATGCCATGCAATAAGGCATCAGTTTTGTCAACAGAAAAGGAGTTAAGAGCAGATGAGTGTATGAAAGATGCAGTTGGTGGGCCCTGGCTAACCTGATTATAAAACCTTGGTGCTTGAGAAATGGGAGTGAATGGGGTACTACTTGGAGGAAGAGAACTTGGAGCTGGAAAAAAGTGAGAACTGGCATTGTAAGTATTAGGGTAGTAGTTAATTGGATGAGCAGGTGGGAACGAAGGAATAGGTTGGGATATCGGTGGCACATTAGGATGTGGCCTCTGGCCTGATGAACCATCAAGTCTCAATTCTTCATGAGTGTCTGGATGAGTAATCTTGACAGTTTTACGGGTACTACCAAAATTGCCTGCCTGTTGTTGAGAGAATTGTTGAGTGATGCCAATTCCCAAATTGCCCAACTGAGAAGGAAGCGGAGGACCCATTGAAGTTGAAAAATTCAAGCCGTGGCCCTGATGCATAATTCCCTGAGTCTGCATTGGATGGGGTTGAAGACCTGGAACAAATACCGGCTGCTGCACCTGAGACGGATTTCCCATTTGCAAATGCAGCGGCATTGGCATCGGCAATGAAGTGCCTGTCATACCCTGAGACTCAATTTGTGGGCTGGAGCCACCAAACTGAATGGGAACATGTGGCTGGTGAAATGGAATTTGCAAAGAAACCCCAGGAATAGGATGTACAGAAGGTTTCTGAGTTTGGACCACAGGGGATGCAACTGAAACTTGCACATCCCTTTTCACCTTAGGTGTTGGATTAGTCTCACCGGTATTAGATTGACTGGGAACCTGTGGCTGGTGAAATGGGATTTGCATAGAAATCCCAGGAATAGTATGTACAGAAGGCTTCTGAGTTTCGACCACATGGGATGCAGCTGAAACTTGCACACCCCTTTTCACCTTAGGTGTTGGATGAGTCTCATCAGTATTAGATTGGTCAACAGTTCCTGCATCCTTCCTTGGCAACTGCTGCTTGGGAATGGGAATGGATGGCATTGGCATTGGCAATGTCAACCCAGCTCTTAAAAGATCATGGCGAGCCTGCCAAACAAAAAATCACAGAATAGGGGCAAATGGTCAATGCACTTGATCACGGACAACGCTCTACATGGTGTATAGTCGCCATCCACCAACAATGATACATATTGCCCTATTAGGTAGTTAAACTGAGTAAATATGAGGCCCCCTGATGCAGAGAAGGGAGGAGTAGAAATCAGAGAATATAAAAAGAAGAGAAGAAAGGGAGATTTACCTCATCCTCGCAAGCAATCGGTCAAGAAATACAAATCTCCACAGAAAAACTAATCAATTCATATTCATCAATCTAACTCAAATAATGGTGTTCAAGTGTCCTACCCAAATAAAAAGTACTATCTAGCTAAAACTCTATCTAAATCTCCTAATGAGATGATTATTAGCTAACCAAATAATCTAATAAATAAAATTCTAATCTTCAATTTTATGTCTATTCAATCCAATTGAAGGACTGGATAGTTGTTGGGACATCTTTCGGTGAGCTTTTGACTTTTTTTTATTTTTCTATGAAATTGTTCTTCCAAGGTTTTCAGCCTAAAATTTTGCGAGTTTACTCTATTCTCAATTCTGAATATAATGCTATAATTATGTTTATTGTGTGTTCGAAACTCTCTCTTGTTGATTTGGTTTTAGTTTCATTGAATTGTATTAGGACTTGCAAACTCTTGAGAGTAATATACGAATAATGATGTTCACTCAGCTTAGTATTTGGTTTTTAGACTATCTTAGTCTTTTTATGAATGCATGTGTCCATATCAGGTTATATACTTCGATGATTGATACTGCTTAAATTTTCTTGAAGCAAATATTTAATTTGCATATTATGATTCATAATGAGCACTTTGTATGTAAAACTCCAAGTAAACATTGCGTTGGATGAATTACGTGTGTGCGCTGATACGAGGACTGCAATCCTCAAACTGCTTAGAATCTCTCTGTCTTTTGTTGTTTTGGCAGGAAAATAATATGTGACAAGAAAAAGGAATCCAAAGCATCAATGCCACTCTTTTCCCTCCAATCATCTGCAAGTAGCCACTATTAAAATCCCCTCTAATGGCTCCACTGCAAACATGATTAATTTTCACCTTTTTGAACTTATCTAACAGCTACTGCACATGCTCAATCGATATCCCAAGCCTCCAAGGAACTGATCCCTTCCTCTCAAGCTATCGATGACCTTCAATATGAACCCTCCTGATGTCCTTTTTCCAAACTTGCACAAGTTCATCTGTAAGGCCCTAGATTATCCTAACTGCCTTGGTGCGCTAAATAATGGAGCACCTCAAGAGTCCCTTATAATATATGCTGATTTACCTTTTCATCCATCCATCTTTTCTTACAGATCTGTTCAACACTTCAACATCAATTCTTCTTGACCTTCTTCCTCTAAAAGAACCGATACTGGTTGAAACTGTATGAAATTATTGATTTGTTTATGCACATTAAATTGCAGTATTAGTCTAACAGCATAGATTTGGAACACACAGATGCATGTAAATTGTTGTCTAGGGTTGAAAGAGTGGCATTTTTTCAACTGCCTGTTTTTGCGGGCTTGTTAGACAGTTAATGTGATACACAAGTTTTTATGTACAATTTGGTCTAGCATTTACAATCCCTATCACCCCCTATCAACGATCAAGCATTGAAAGTCAAAAAGACACTGGCTCGTCTATTCTGCTCTATGAACAAAAGGGAACAGATACGAGATATGGATACAAAATTATAAGGATACAGAGATACGGCAAAATCTCAAAAAATAAGATAGCGGATACGACTAAGATACGTGTACAATGAATACTTTGCATTTTACAATTATTTGACGACTTGATAAATATAGTTTTGAGTCAATGCTTTAATTACAATTCAGAAAAAAAAAATATATATATATATATGTTATACTTTCAAAGATAGATCGCCTCATCATCATATACCCGCAAAGTGAAGGTGGTTAATTAAAGGTATCATAATCAACATTTAACTAGTTGGTCTACTTAGAGATACTTGTTGCTAAGAGATAGGATGTAAATAACCCATTTTGTCTTTTTGATGTGTCATGGTAGATAATAATTAAGAAACACGGATTTTTCTCTGGGTGTATCATTGTATGTGAATTGAAGAGACTTGAAATATTTAGAAGAAAGAAAGGGATACAAACCAATTGTAGAGCCCCCGTATATATAGTCAAAAATACAATAAGTGTAAAATAAGGAATACCCTAACAAACTAGGAAATAACTTCAAACTAGGAAACAACTCCAAACTAGGTAAAATAAGGAAAACCCTAACAAATTAGGAAATAACTCCAAACTAGGTAAAATAAGGAAAACCCTAACAAACTAGGAAATAACTCCAAACTAAGAAATAACTCCAACACTCCCCCTCAAGCTAGGCGCAAAAATGTTAATTAAGCCAAGCTTGACAACGGAGTCCCGAAGAATGGATAGAGTGACAGGTTTGGTAAAAACATCTGCAACCTGATCACTGATCCCCACAAACGATGGAGTGACAATACCACTGCTAACCTTCTCTCGAAGAAACTAGGTAAAATACTAGCATGCAAGCTAGGAACAGATAAAGACAAATCCATCTCTCTCATGTCCCCTGATAATAATCCTCCTGATACTCAGGTCCTGTAGTGGTGGCAGTAACAGAAGTCGGACCTTGAGAAGTCAGAGTGGACATAAGTATATACAATCGGGATGTGATAGCATCCATATCACTCTGCCAAGGAGAACCAGTAGGAGCAGCAACAGGAACAGTAGTAATAGGTGGTGGTATCTCAGCAATAGCAGCAGTACGGCAGCGAGGAGACGATATAATGTGTTCCATAGCTTCGGAACAGAGCTATGAAACTAGTGAATCCTGCAAACAGATGGCTCCATCGAGCCAAATAACCATCCAAGAATGGTGCAGTTCTCAGAGAACCACGCAGAATATCCAGGGTCGTCATCAGCTTGCTTTGGGTGAGATCCCGTCAGCCAACCAAGCTCCCTACACGGCCTAAGAAAAGCTGGAATGAGCGAGACCACTCAGCGAAGTTACGGCCATTCAACAACTGTGTCGTAACTTTCTGAGAGATCATGCCCGACAGTGCAGGTAATGCAACTGTGCCAGTAGGTACTGTATACTGGTCAAACATAAAGGTGGAAGTACCAATAGAGGTCTCAACGGCAGAGGTGTCAACAGTAGAGTCTCAAATCCCTCAGTAATGGTCATAGCAATAATAATACTAGGGCACCCGTGACAGAAAAACAACTCTAAAATAAATAGAGAGATAAAATAAGGGAGAACAATATACCTCCAGTCGACCAATAGCGACAAATAAAGAAAGTCCAGAAAGCTCCCAAATAATCAGGTCACGGTGCCCAGAAATCCAAGAAATATAAATAAATGATCTACTGCATCAAGAGCAGATCAACGAAGAAATCCAGTCACGGTGCCCAAATAATCAAGTCACGGTGCCCAGTAATTCAGAAAATATAAAAGTGATCTACTGCATCAAGAGCAGATCAACGAAAAGTGCGAAGAACGAAGCCCACTCAACAAAAAACGCGACCCGACAGCGGGCTGATGAGCGGGCTTGGCAGTGACCCATCACCGACTGCCTTACAATCAGACCAGTCCAGCAAACAGCATCACCGACTCAACAAACAGATTAAACAAACCATCAACGTGACGAATCCTCAATGCACAAAACCAACAACGGCCCAAATTAACAAAAGAATAGCCAAACCAAAAGTAGACAAAATCAACAAACCCAAAGGATTGGGGTTGTCCAACAAAGAGAAACTAATAGCCCAACAGAAAGAAGCCCAAATTAGACAAAGAGAAGAAGAAAAGCCAAACCAATAGCCTCAACCAACAGTAGCCAAAATCAACAAACCCTAGTAATTAGGATTTCTTACCTTGTAACGACTAGTTCAGCGAGGAAGACCAAACAACGAGAAACACTAGCAGAAGAGAGGAGACAACCAATGCCAAACAATCCAAAGTTCGTCACAAATCAACTCAACAACTTTGCAAATCAAATACCCATAACAGTCAAATTCGGCACTGTTCACAGCGCGTGAACAGTAACTTCGGCACTGTTCGCCCTTAAAACCTCAAAAAATCAACAACCCTAATCCAAGAATATATTCTTTCTCCAACTAAATTACTGTGGTGCTACAATATAATTTGGATCGAAACCATGCTCTGATACCAACTTGAAATATTTAGAAGAAAGAAAGGGATACAAACCAATTGTAGAGCCCCCCGTATATATAGTCAAAAATACAATAAGGGTAAAATAAGGAAAACCTTAACAAACTAGGAAATAACTTCAAATTAGGAAATAACTCCAAACTAGGTAAAATAAGGAAAACCCTAACAAACTAGGAAATAACTCCAACAAAGAGAAAAGGTGTAAGTTTAAAATTGGATATTACACATATTGCTCCGCATATCTACTTCCATATCCGAGGCATATTCAATCTTGGATGCTATATCCAATACGTGTTAAAAAATAAAGATATTTTTTATTGATTATTAGATACGTATGGTGTGTATCCATAATCTAATATATATCCTCAATTATCGACAAGTAATCTTTTATGGTATTTATTGAAAGTGAACTAAGTTCCACTTTTTTAATCATTTCTACCTCAAATGTACAGAAGGCAAATGGCTCAGACAGACAGAAGCAGAATGGTTCTATGCACAATTCCATCTGAGATAGAACAACTCTTGATTTGGCAGGGTAGATAGGTAATTGATATTGTCTGATTAACAACTGGAGAAAAGGGTAACAGAGACCACAAACCTGATCGCGTTTCTGCTCATCCAGATTTGGTGGGGCTGAGCTAGTTCGGGCAGGTATCTACAATAGGAACACAATCGTTCTACAATTAGGTATGACAATTATGAGCATTAAAGAAAATATAGATCTTCATGAAAATATTAAGAGCTTTAGATTTGCACTGGTCCACTGGAATATAAACAAACCTGCATTCCATTCATGAAACCAGGGCTTATTGAACCAAACTGAAGAGGAAATGACTTGGATGCATCTGCTGGAGCTAAGTCATCAGAAAATAGCATTAGCAACCATCCGTGGAAAAAAACCAACAATGAAAAGATGGGGCAAAACTCAATGAAGCAAAGAAAAGTGCCATATTATATTCATAATTATGGAAATCGAAAATATATCAAGCACCAACTGGCTGTACCTTTTGCAGGGGTTGTGGGCGCCGTGGTGTCAGACATGACAGTAGCAGCATTAGAAGATGGAACCTTTGGAACAGGTCGGGTGCTTTTCTGAGTCGAAGCATCAGTAGGCTTCACATTAGCACCTATGAGTGGAGCATCAGCTGCTCCTACAACAAGAATACCAACAATCATAACACAATAGCGCACAGTTCAAATTCTTGTATGATCACAATTTACGAAGCAGGATAACAACATGCTATAAAAATAAAAAAAAACAAGATAAAAAAAAAACAAATCTTTTTTCTTCAACAACTATATTCTAGACCTATAATAGAGAGTGTTCGTACAACAACAATTTACAAAGAAAACTAAATGCACACCCCAACAAAATTAACAAAAAGTAACTCTATTTGATCACATACCATGTAATGGAGGTTGAAAATGGGCACCATTCTGTACAATACGGTATGCAGAAGCATTATTAGAATCTGAATTCGAATCCAAAACGCTTGTCCTAGATTGCCCTCCTTGTGCATTATTAGACTTCTTAAAGCTAAGAGAACCCATAAAAAAAATCATAATAAAACCAAAAATCAACTACAAACCCTAAATTCAGTATATAAACAACATATACATATACATCAAAAAATATGGATATATGCATAATACAAAAAATCCTAATTTACCTTTGGTTCGATGATAATGAAGAAGACCAAGAGGTAGGGGGGGCCGGAGCGCCACCGCCGCCCTTGCCTCTGCCACCAGAGTTCCTCTGCTGATTAAAGCTACCGGATCGACTCGATTTTCGGTGCTGTGATGACTCGCTCTTATCAGCCCGTGATTGATTGAGGGACATATATTCCAAATTGGGTTTCTCTGCAAACAATTTTCTGAAAAAAAGACAACAGATCCACCGATCAAACCAAAAAACAGATCAAACAAATTGCAGAGAAATCAGCATTGGAATTAGATTAATTAGGTTTTTGGTGAACCTGTGAGTGTATAGTGTGAGGAGAGAGAGAAAATTAGGGTTTTATATAGTGTGAATATCGTGTTGATGGGCGCGAACCATGACGACAGTAAGAGAGTGAGTATACTTGTGTTTGTGTGTGAGAAAGAGAGAGAGATGCAGAGATAAAATATATGTATTTTTTAGGTAACAAACTGACCTGCAAGGTGGTAAAAAAAGGTAGGTTTTTAAGGAGATTTCACTGCGTTTTGTATACTGGCACGCTCCCAATACCACGCGCCACTCGTATCTACCCACGCTCCACCACAGTTATTAGACAACGGAGGGTTATGGCCTGATAGTCTGGTCTGGTCTGGTCTTGCCTGGCCTGGCTAGGGAAATTATAGTGGCGGCGTGAAAAAGTTTGCGACTCTTAGGCGGTGGGTGGCTTTTGGTTCTTTTGCTTTTTGGAAAAAGATTTTCCGATACGTAATTATCAAAGTCTTCAATTTTTGCTGCAAAAATAGGGAAAATTCTATTTTGTACCCTAAAAGATACAATAATTTTAGTTTATGCCCTAAATGATTAATTTTTCTATATTACCCCCTCAAAGAATAAAAAAAGTTGCAATGTAGTCCACTATTTTATTTCGTTTGATTGTCCGTCTGTTTTGTGATTCTTGATTGGTTCATTTGGAACAAAACAGACGGACGACGAAATAGAAATAAGATAGTGAACCACATTCTGACATTTTTATTTCTTTAAGAGAACAATGTGAAAAAAATAATAATTCGAGGGACAAACTAAAATTTTTTATATCTTTCAGGGATAAAATGAGATTTTTCCTCAAAAATATATATAAATTGTAAATATTGGTTAAAATATATCAAAAAATCTTGAAGCACCTCGAAATATTTCGAAACAATAGTGTAAACATTTCGAAACATTTCAAAACACTTTGAAAATATTACGAAACACCTCGAAATATTGAAATTTCAATTTCATCACTATTTTATTTTAATCCCCTTAGAAACAAAAAATATTTTGTCCCTTTTGAAATGAATTTTTATCCTTCTCTTTTGAAGACCTTCTAAAAAAAGTTCATAGAGACAGAAGGAGAGAGAATAATGTCAAGGATAATGTCCAAATTTTCTATATTTAAGGATGTTTTCTTCTGATAGCATTATGAATCTAGGCCCCCAAATCATCTTTACATATAATTTCATATATATGTGGGATTATTGAAAGTTACATGTGGGTTGTATTAAAACGGGTAGATTGTTATTGAAATTAAAATTACTATTATGTCTTTACATCAAAACAAACATTTTAAGGGTTTGAAACACAACAATGGGTCTATTTGGAACTGAATTTTTTATTTGCGAAACAGAGGTTTAAAAAGTGAAATAAAAAAATCAAAATATAAAAAACTATTTTCCATCGTTTGGATTGTTTTTGAAAAAATTGGTTTTTCCTTGGAAGCCCCGTCTTTTAACTTTTTCTTGGTGCTGATAAAAACTATTTTTATCAAAAAAAACTAATAGAAAAACCATCCAATAAGTCAAGGTCCAAACGGATCAACTTCTTTTCCTCTAAAACCAAAAAAACACTGAAGTCTTCAGTCCCCCTCCCCTCCCCCCCAACCCCCCCCCCCCCCCCCCCCCCCCCCCAGGCCCAATATTGTCAAAAGCACTTTTATAATTGTAAAAAATTGACATACAACATGATTTATATAATTCTTGTATTCCCAACCAATCATTCTCAAATATGGGAGAGGTGAAAAAAAAATGAGATAAATTTTATACCGTTGAATAAAAATTGATAAAAATTTGATCAATCTTAATCGTTACTTTGCTTTATAACATGTGTAATTCAAGTTAAGAGCTACCATATCATATAGATTTCCTTTTGATACAAGTAAAGTTGGCAAAGACCTTGAAGTCACCTAGGCTTGAAACTTTTATTCCAAAAGAGTTCTATAAAGCCAAAGTCGTCCAAGGAATACACAATTTAAATAGAACTCAATAAGTGTGTTCCATCAATTTTTTCAGTAGGACTCACTCATCTAAGAATAATATTCATTTGAGTTACAATTTTTTGAATTTTATTTATGTTGTATAGCATTTTTATGTAAAAAAGGCAATAAAGTTGGAATATTTGAAAAAGGCAGTTACTTGAGAGTTAAGCTTGTGGGATTTTAATTAAATTATTTTATGTTATTTTTCTTATTCAGTTATACCATGGTATAAAGGGGTGACCAAAGCATTATAATAAGACAATATCTGAGATGTTTTGTGTGAAAACAAATAGAATAGCACCAGAATTTAAGAGTAAAGTGGAGGAAATAGAAATGTTCACCGGGCTAATTAGGTCTTTTTACACCTTGCCCTATGGTCAAGTCTCATTGATGGACATGTAAGATCGTCTCTAACTTTGACTAAAATTTGAGAAAAAAACTTAACTTGATATAAACGACTCTAATAAACAAAATCAATTTAAAGAAAAAAAAATTCAAATTTAGAGGAGAGTGAAATATGACAACTAGATCTTTAAAAGAGAATAAAATTTGACAATTAGTGATTTTAGTAAATGTTTGAGTCTTCCTTGATTTGGATAAAATTTTGAATCTCCATTAATTTGGTATGAATTTTGATATACGATTGAAGAAATTTTTTTATTTTAATTTTAATTTTAATTTAAAAAATAGTAATAGTTAGAGATGGTCTAAGGATGTGACAAAAAAACAAGAAAAGGGTAATTTTGTATATTTTTTTTTTTTGGTTCAACGGTCAGGAGTGTTCGGTCAACTTACACGCACTTCGACTAATCTCCTCCTCGGTTCGATCAAAGTCATTCATGCCGAGACTAGACATTCATGAGGAATAAATCTCTCATAGTTTAGCTTTGAAAGATTACCAAAATTCGAACTCACAATATCTGAATCTTCGGCTGATCCTTATTATCACTTGAGTTACCCTTAGGGTAATATTTTTCTTCTTAGCTATTGATGATTCCAGATCCAACTAGGTCAGACCCATTTCATGGGTAAACCCAAATTAACTGAAAGACAGGTCAAGTCCAACTCATGGTCTCGTCCCAATCCAACTTTCAAGAGTCCTAAGGAGGTCAATGCACGTGTAAAGTAAACATCGAGACACATCACATCTCACTCTCAGAGCTATCTCTTATTCTCCACACCTTGAGCTTACTTTTGTTCTCACTTTCCCCCACCTATTACTGTATCAATAAAGTTCTCCGACCATCGTTGTTGCCATCAAAGTGGAATAAGTTACTCTGACCAAACCAATCTAAATCTGTGTTATTTGTGTTGATCTCATATTTATATTTACTGTACTTATTACCTATATTAATTATTCGACAGATGGTGCAGAAAATCATCATTTGTGCATCATCATTTGTGCATCATCAGTTATAACACTAACACAACACGACAAAGCATAAGAAAGTCGTTTAATAAGTAGGTTGTATAGACTTAAAGACTGTTTGTCGAGTTATTCGTGACAACATACCAAAGCAAATCAATTTATAATTTCGTAACATGGGTAGCAAAATCAATTTACTTGAGCCTGCCGTTCCTGAGCAGCATCCCGGTGTACTTCCTCAATCTTTTTGGGCCCCCCAACTTTCCTCCTCTGCTGCCACTTATTCTTCCTCAGATCGATTGCATCCTTCAGCATAAACCTAACCCTAGAAGACAGTTTCATGTTGTTCGATAACCTCGCCATCATATCAAAATATGTATCCATGTGCTCCTTGGCTTTAGGATGATCAATCGTCACACCAATTGTGCTCATTAACTCACACAATGCTTCCACATCTTCCTCATCAGGATTCTGAGGTTGACCCAACAACTTCTTTATGCATTCATGCATAATTCTCTCCGTCAACATCTTCTTCTTGTACAACTCCCCAAGTAGTCTAATATTACCCAACATTCTTCTCCGTGGCCCGAT
Organism: Ilex aquifolium; assembly: GCA_951799425.1. NCBI lineage: Eukaryota > Viridiplantae > Streptophyta > Magnoliopsida > Aquifoliales > Aquifoliaceae > Ilex > Ilex aquifolium. The sequence goes on from OX637395.1 coordinate 5,454,659, forward strand.
TCTCTTCTCCTCTCTTTCCTGTTCAGACTGTTTAACGTCACCTTCCTCATCAGCTTTGTTAGCTTCTTCTTGTTCTCTTTCTCCTCTCTCAAATTCTTCCTGGCACTTGTTCAGTAGTAATCTCTTAAATGTGATTTTTTCATTGCCAACAATCAAATCAGGCAAATCTCCTGCAAGGTGAGAATAGAAGTTGGCATACATTTCACAAAACGTTGGTTCCATTAGAGCATTATCATATATCTGTGAGATCAATCCAGTGAGAGTCACAGCATTGTCAATTTTTACTTGTTTGACTTGCTCAAATGATTTTTCAAAGTTCCGGGGAGTTAGCCTTTTTAGGATGCCTTTTAACTGCCTTCGTTTGGCCTGCTCCTCATCAGTTACCTTACCCACTGCATACTTCTTCTCAGCTTTGTGCATCACCTGTGACGGAGTGTGAGGAGACCGTATTAAACCCTTCTGAAAAGAAGTGGCGCGCTGCCACCTGTCAGAATCAGGGCCATTACGTTGCACACCTCCCTGGGAACCGAGGGACTGCATTGGCCCAGATAGGATTCCCCCGACATACTGAACGGGAGTCTTAGCACGAGGGGTCCTTAAAACACCATAATTCCCCCCTTGGCCAGGCCGAAACCCCACTACATTTCCCCCATAACCAATATCTATCCGCATATCCCCTCCTGATGCAAGAGGGCCAGGTACCTTACTCCACTTGTCATCATTACCGATGCCACTCCCACGGCGGTCCAGGCAAGGTCCCCCTGCAAGCCTATCAACAACTCTTCCGGGACTAGGGTATGATTCACGAGGAACATTGAGATTAGAGACTATCAAGGCCTCCGCTAGATCAGATGTAATATCAAAACCATCTGGAAGGTCAATACATTGCTCTGCAACTATCAGTGGGAAATCCCTAGTATACTTTCTGGCCATTACTCCAATTTCATCTTCACCTTGATGTTTTAATCCCCTGTGATCGTGCTTACCCTCATCATAAGTTTCCAATTTTGGAGTAGAGATGTCAGCAGCGTCTTCCCACTCATCTGGCTCAGCTTTACTCTGATCAACGTTTTGACTTGATACAACATCCTCCTGAGAAGAGTCACCATATACGTGCTTCAAACTAATGCTGGAGCTGCTTTCCATACTTTCTGCAGAGGTGACAGTTTCTTTATTTTCCTCTGGACCTTTGTATGCCATATAAAGATCAGAAGTTGTACCAGCAGCATCTGCTTTTTGGAGTAGTTCTTTTCTCTGCCTTCTCCGTTTAGCCATATTACTCTTCCCTCTATTTGGCTCGGGCAAGGGTTTATCCTTAGAACCCAATGCTGAAAGAGAAACCAAGCCAGCACTAATTTTCTTGGCACCTTCTCCTTCAAATTTCAAAGTTGCTTCTGAAAGAGATGGAACTGAAGCACGGGCTGAGTGCTGATCTAGCATACCAGATGTTGTACCATCAACTTCTTTAGTCCAAATGCCATCATTTCCAGTTAAAGAAATATCCACGATTGATGGTTTGGCAATGCCATGCAATAAGGCATCAGTTTTATCAACAGAAAAGGAGTTAAGAGCAGATGAGTGTATGAAAGATGCAGTTGGTGGGCCCTGGCTAACCTGATTATAAAACCTTGATGCCATGTAAAGATCAGAAGTTGTACCAGCAGCATCTGCTTTTTGTAGTAGTTCTTTTCTCTGCCTTCTCCGTTTAGCCATAGTACTCTTCCCTCTATTTGGCTCGGGCAAGGGTTTATCCTTAAAACCCAATGCTGAAAGAGAAACCAAGCCAGCACTAATTTTCTTGGCACCTTCTCCTTCAAATTTCAAAGTTGCTTCTGAAAGAGATGGAACTGAAGCATGGGCTGAGTGCTGATCTAGCATACCAGATGTTGTACCATCAACTTCTTTAGTCCAAATGCCATCATTTCCAGTTAAAGAAATATCCACGATTGATGGTTTGGCAATGCCATGCAATAAGGCATCAGTTTTAGCAACAGAAAAGGAGTTAAGAGCAGATGAGTGTATGAAAGATGCAGTTGGTGGGCCCTGGCTAACCTGATTATAAAACCTTGGTGCCTGAGAAATGGGAGTGAATGGGGTACTACTTGGAGGAAGAGAACTTGGAGCTGGAAAAAAGTGAGAACTGGCATTGTAAGTATTAGGGTAGTAGTTAATTGGATGAGCAGGTGGGAATGAAGGAATAGGTTGTTGGGATATCGGTGGCACATTAGGATGTGACCTCTGGCCTGATGAACCATCAAGTCTCAATTCTTCATGAGTGTCTAGATGAGTAATCTTGACAGTTTTACGGGTACTGCCAAAATTGCCTGCCTGTTGTTGAGAGAATTGTTGAGTGATGCCAATTCCCAAATTGCCCAACTGAGAAGAAGCTGAGGACCCATTGAAGATGAAAAATTCAAGCCGTGGCCCTGATGCATAATTCCCTGAGTCTGCATTGGATGGGGTTGAAGACCTGGAACAAATACCGGCTGCTGCACCTGTGGCGGATTTCCCATTTGCAAATGCAGCGGCATTGGCATCGGCAATGAAGTGCCTGTCATACCCTGAGACTCAATTTGGGGGCTGGAGCCACCAAACTGAATGGGAACATGTGGCTGGTGAAATGGAATTTGCAAAGAAACCCCAGGAATAGGATGTACAGAAGGTTTCTGAGTTTGGACCACAGGGGATGCAACTGAAACTTGCACATCCCTTTTCACCTTAGGTGTTGGATTAGTCTCACCGGTATTAGATTGACTGGGAACCTGTGGCTGGTGAAATGGGATTTGCATAGAAATCCCACGAATAGTATGTACAGAAGGCTTCTGAGTTTCGACCACATGAGATGCAGCTGAAACTTGCACACCCCTTTTCACCTTAGGTGTTGGATGAGTCTCATCAGTATTAGATTGGTCAACAGTTCCTGCATCCTTCCTTGGCAACTGCTGCTTGGGAATGGGAATGGATGGCATTGGCAATGTCAACCCAGCTCTTAAAAGATCATGGCGAGCCTGCCAAACAAAAAATCACAGAATAGGGGCAAATGGTCAATGCACTTGATCACGGACAACGCTCTACATGGTGTATAGTCGCCATCCACCAACAATGATACATATTGCCCTATTAGGTAGTTAAACTGAGTAAATATGAGGCCCCCTGATGCAGAGAAGGGAGGAGTAGAAATCAGAGAATATAAAAAGAAGAGAAGAAAGGAGATTTACCTCATCCTCGCAAGCAATCGGTCAAGAAATATAAATCTCCACAGAAAAACTAATCAATTCATATTCATCAGTCTAACTCAAATAATGGTGTTCAAGTGTCCTACCCAAATAAAAAGTACTCTCTAGCTAAAACTCTATCTAAATCTCCTAATGAGATGATTATTAGCTAACCAAATAATCTAATAAATAAAATTCTAATCTTCAATTTTATGTCTATTCAATCCAATTGAAGGACTGGATAGTTGTTGGGACATCTTTCGGTGAGCTTTTGACTTTTTTTTATTTTTCTATGAAATTGTTCTTCCAAGGTTTTCAGCCTAAAATTTTGCGAGTTTACTCTATTCTCAATTCTGAATATAATGCTCTAATTATGTTTATTGTGTGTTCGAAACTCTCTCTTGTTGATTTGGTTTTAGTTTCATTGAATTGTATTAGGACTTGCAAACTCTTGAGAGTAATATACGAATAATGATGTTCCCTCAGCTTAGTATTTGGTTTTTAGACTATCTTAGTCTTTTTATGAATGCATGTGTCCATATCAGGTTATATACTTCGATGATTGATACTGCTTAAATTTTCTTGAAGCACATATTTAATTTGCATATTATAATTCATAATGAGCACTTTGTATGTAAAACTCCCAAGTAAACATTGGGTTGGATGAATTACGTGTGCGCGCTGATACGAGGACTGCAATCCTCAAACTGCTTAGAATCTCTCTGTCTTTTGTTCTTTTGGCACGAAAATAATATGTGATAAGAAAAAGGAATCCAAAGCATCAATGCCACTCTCTTCCCTCCAATCATCTGCAAGTAGCCACTATTAAAATCCCCTCTAATGGCTCCACTGTAAACATGATTAATTTTCACCTTTTCGAACTAATCTAACAGCTACTGCACATGCTCAATTGACATCCAAAGCCTCCAAGGAACTGATCCCTTCCTCTCAAGCTATCGATGACCTTCAATATGAACCCTCCTGATGTCCTTTTTCCAAACTTGCACAAGTTCATCTGTAAGGCCCTAGATTTTCCTAACTGCCTTGGTGCGCTAAATAATGGAGCTCCTCAAGAGTCCCTTATAATATATGCTGATTTACCTTTCCATCCATCCATCTTTTCTTACAGATCTGTTCAACACTTCAACATCAATTCTTCTTGACCTTCTTCCTCTAAAAGAACCGATACTGATTGAAATTGTACGAAATTATTGATTTATTTATGCACATTAAATTGCAGTATTAGTCTAACAGCATAGATTTGGAACACACAGATGCATGTAAATTGTTGTCTAGGGTTGAAAGAGTGGCATTTTTTCAACTGCCTGTTTTTGCGGGCTTGTTAGACAGTTAATGTGATACACAAGTTTTTATGTACAATTTGGTCTAGCATTTACAATCCCTATCACCCCCTATCAACGATCAAGCATTGAAAGTCAAAAAGACACTGGCTCGTCTATTCTGCTCTATGAACAAAAGGGAACAAATACGAGATATGGATACAATATGATAAGGATAATGAGATACGGCAAAATCTCAAAAAATAAGATAGCGGATACAACTAAGATATGTGTACAATGAATACTCTGCATTTTACAATTATTTGACGACTTGATAAATATAGTTTTGAGTCAATGCTTTAATTACAATTCAGAAAAAAAATATATATATATATATGTTATACTTTCAAATATAGATCACCTCATCATCATATACCCGCAAAGTGAAGGTGGTTAATTAAAGGTATCATAATCAACATTTAACTAGTTGGTCTACTTAGAGATACTTGCTGCTAAGAGATAGGATGTAAATAACCCATTTTATGTCTTTTTGATGTGTCATGGTAGAAAATAATTAAGAAACACGGATTTTTCTCTGGGTGTATCATTGTATGTGAATTGAAGAGAAAAGGTGTAAGTTTAAAATTGGATATTACACATATTGCTCCGCATATCTACTTCCATATCCGAGGCATATTCAATCTTGGATGCTATATCCAATACGTGTTAAAAAATAAAGATATTTTTTATTGATTATTAGATACGTATGGCTTGTATCCAATATATATCCTCAATTATCGACAAGTAATCTTTTATGGTATTTATTGAAAGTGTACTAAGTTCCACGTTTTTAATCATTTCTACCTCAAATGTACAGAAGGCAAATGGCTCAGACAGACAGAAGCAGAATGGTTCTATGCACAATTCCATCTGAGATAAAACAACTCTTGATTTGGCAGGGTAGATAGGTAATTGATATTGTCTAATTAACAACTGGAGAAAAGGGTAACAGAGACCACAAACCTGATCGCGTTTCTGCTCATCCAGATTTGATGGGGCTGAGCTAGTTCGGGCAGGTATCTACAATAGAAACACAATCGTTCTACAATTAGGTATGACAATTATGAGCATTAAAGAAAATATAGATCTTCATGAAAATATTAAGAGCTTTAGATTTGCACTGGTCCACTGGAATATAAACAAACCTGCATTCCGTTCATGAAACCAGGGCTTATTGAACCAAACTGAAGAAGAAATGACTTGGATGCATCTGCTGGAGCTAAGTCATCAGAAAATAGCATTAGCAACCATCCGTGGAAAAAAACCAACAATGAAAAGATGGGGCAAAATTCAATGAAGCAAAGAAAAGTGCCATATTATATTCATAATTATGGAAATCGAAAATATATCAAGCACTAACTGGCTGTACCTTTTGCAGGGGTTGTGGGCTCCGTGGTGTCAGACATGAAAGTAGCAGCATTAGAAGATGGAACCTTTGGAACAGGTCGGGTGCTTTTCTGAGTCGAAACATCAGTAGGCTTCACATTAGCACCTATGAGTGGAGCATCAGCTGCTCCTACAACAAGAATACCAACAATCATAACACGATAGCACACAGTTCAAATTCTTGTATGATCACAATTTACGAAGCAGGATAACAACATGCTATAAAAAAAAACACAAGATAAAAAAAAAAAAAAAACAAATCTTTTTTCTTCAACAACTATATTCTAGACCTATAATAGAGAATGTTCGTACAACTACAATTTACAAAGAAAACTAAACGCACACCCCAACAAAATTAACAAAAAGTAACTCTATTTGATCACATACCATGTAATGGAGGTTGAAAATGGGCACCATTCTGTACAATACGGTCTGCAGAAGCATTATTAGAATCTGAATTCGAATCCAAAACGCTTGTCCTAGATTGCCCTCCTTGTGCATTATTAGACTTCTTAAAGCTAAGAGAACCCATAAAAAAAATCATAATAAAACCAAAAATCAACTACAAACCCTAAATTCAGTATATAAACAACATATACATATACATAAAAAAATATGGATATATGCATAATACAAAAAATCCTAATTTACCTTTGGTTCGATGATAATGAAGAAGACCAAGAGGTAGGGGGGGCCGGAGCGCCATCGCCGCCTCTGCCTCTGCCTCCAGAGTTCATCTGCTGATTAAAGCTACCGGATCGACTCGATTTTCGGTACTGTGATGACTCGCTCTTGTCAGCCCGTGATTGATTGAGGGACATATATTCCAAATTGTGTTTCTCTGCAAACAATTTTCTGAAAAAAAGACAACAGATCCACCGATCAAACCAAAAAACAGATCAAACAAATTGCAGAGAAATCAGCATTGGAATTAGATTAATTAGGTTTTTGGTGAACCTGCGAGTGTAGAGTGTGAGGAGAGAGAAAATTAGGGTTTTATATAGTGTGAATATCGTGTAGATGGGCGCGAACCATGACGACAGTAAGAGAGTGTGTATACTTGTGTTTGTGTGTGTGGGAAAGAGATAGAGAGAGATTTCACTGCGTTTTGTATACTGGCACGCTCTATAGACCACGCGCCACTCGTATCAACCCATGCGCCACCACAGTTATTAGACAACGGAGGGTTATGGCCTGATAGTCTGGTCTGGTCTGGTCTGGTCTGGTCTTGCCTGGCCTGGCTAGGGAAATTATAGTGGCGGCGTGAAAAAGTTTGCGCCTCTTAGAGCATCTCCGAGGGAGAGTGCTATTCTTTGGGTGTCAAATACCATTTTGTAACCTTAAATAGTGTTTTAGCACCTCTAAATTATAAATCTGTTCCAATGGCAGGTGCCAAAATGGAGTGTCATTTTCATATTTTTATTCATCAATCTATATGAATCGTTGGATCTATATTCATCTAACGGTTCTATATTCACCAATCTATTTGCAACCTCACATTTTCTCTCTTCAGAGTTGCCAAATATGCCACCCCAAAAACCTTGATACCATTTTCCAACCCCCTATGCCACCCCCTTTGGAGTGAACTTTTTTGAATTTGGGGTGGCATATGAGGTATGCCACCCCATATGCCTCCCACCTTGGAGATGCTCTTTAGGCGGTGCGTGGTTTTTGGTTCTTTTGCTTTTTGGAAAAAGATGTACCGATACGTAATTATCAAAGTCTTCAATTTTTGTTGCAAAAATAGGGAAAATTCTATTTTGCACCCTAAAAGATACAATAATTTTTAGTTTATGCCCTAAATGATTCATTTTTCTATATTACCCCCTCAAAGAGTAAAAAACGTTGCAATGTAGTCCACCATTTTATTTTCGATTGATTGTCCGTCTGTTTTGTGATTCTTGATTGAGTCATTTGGCACAAAACAAACGAACGACAAAACAGAAATAAGATAGTGGATCACATTCTGACATTTTTATTTCTTTGAGGGAGCAATGTGAAAAAAATAATAATTCGAGGGACAATCTAATTTTTTTTATATCTTTCAGGGATAAAATGGGATTTTTCCTCAAAAATATATATAAATTATAAATATTGGTTGAAATATATCGAAACATCTTGAAGCAACTCGAAATATTTCGAAATAATAGTATAAACATGTTGAAATAACTCAAAACACTTTGAAAATATTACGAAACATCTCGAAATATTGAAATTTCAATTTCATCGCTATTTTATTTTAATCTCCTTAAAAAAAAAAATATTTTGACCGTTTTGAAATGAATTTTTATCCTTCTCTTTTGAAGACCTTCTAAAAAAAGTTCATAGAGACAGAAGGAGAGAGAGAATAATGTCAAGGATAATGTCCAAATTTTCTATATTTAAGGATGTTTTCTTCTGATAGCATTATGAATCTAGGCCCCCAAATCATCTTTACATATAATTTCATATATATGTGGGATTATTGAAAGTTACATGTGGGTTGTATTAAAACGGGTAGATTGTGATTGAAATTAAAATTACTATTATGTCTTTACATCAAAACAAACATTTTAAGGGTTTGAAACACGGCAATGGGTCTATTTGGAACTGTATTTTTTTTTTGCGAAACAGAAGTTTAAAAAGTGAAATAAAAAAGTCAGAATTTAAAAAGCGATTACCATCGTTTGGAGTGTTTTTGAAAAAACTGGTTTTTTTCTTGAAAGCCCCATCTTTTAACTTTTTCTTGGTGCTGATAAAAACTATTTTTATCAAAAAACTGATAGAAAAACCGTCCAATAAATCAAGGTCCAAACGGATCGACTTCTTTTCCTCTAAAACCAAAAAAAACCAAAAAAAAAACTGAAGTTTTCAGTCCCCCCCCCCCTCCTCCCCCTCCTCCCACAGGCCCAATATTGTCAAAAGCACTTTTATAATTGCAAAAAAATGACATACAACATGATTTATATAATTCTTGTATTCCCAACCAATCATTCTCAAATATGGGATAGGTAAAAAAAAAATGAGATAAATTTTATACCGTTGAATAAAAATTGATAAAAATTTGATCAATCTTAATCGTTACTTTGTTTTATAACATGTGTAATTCAAGTTAAGAGCTACCATATTATATAGATTTCCTTTTGATACAAGTAAAGTTGACAAAGACCTTGAAGTCATCTAGGCTTGAAACTTTTGTTCCAAAAGAGTTCTATGAAGTTAAAAAAGGCAATAAAGTTGGAATATTTGAAAAAGGCAGTTACTTAAGAGTTAAGCTTGTGGGATTTTAATTCAATTATTTTTTGCTATTTTACTTATTCAGTTATACCATGGTATAAAGGGGTGACCCAAGCATTATAATTAGGGGTGCAACTTGGGTTGGGCAACCCGATTTCAACCCGAGTCCAACCCGAAAAAAGTAGGGCTTGGGCTAGGGTTTTTAATACTTGGGTTGGACTTGGGTCAAAAAACCTCAACCCGAATTCAATTTGGACCGGGCTTGGGTTGAGACATCAGTAGCCCGATTTCAACTCAAACCTGACAAATTAAAAAATAATTATATATATATAAAGTATTAGCACTTTTTTTCATTTTTACTTCATCGTCCTCTGTTTCTTGTTGCTTGCTACTCTGTTATGCGTGATTAGTGGTGATAGTGTGATGTTTTAAGTTTAATGTTTTTATGGGTCTAATTTCTATGCTTTCTGGGATTGTGCTATGAGATCACTAGTTTTTTGGTGTGAAAGCAGATGATCAATAATCGTGCACAGTTATGAATGAAATATATGGATTGTTTTATGCATTTGTAATTATTTCCCCCCTCTCTCTGTCTCTCTTGCAGTGAACCTGAATTCAACCCGAGCCCACCCGAATTAAACTCGGGCAGTGCTCGGGTTGAGTTCCTCAACCCGATGTAGGGTTAGGGTTAGGGTTAGGGTTAGGGTTAGAGTTAGGGTTAGGATTAGGGTTAGGATTAGGGTTGAAGATTATATACCTAGGGTTGGGTTAGGGTTAGGGTTGACTATCTAACCCGCCCGAGTTGCACCCCTAATTATAATAAAACAATATCTGATATGTTTTGTGTGAAAACAAATAGAATAGCAGGAAAATTTAAGAGTAAAGTGGAGGAAATAGAAATGTTCACCGGGTTAATTAGGTCTTTTTACACCTTGCCCTATGTTCAAGTCTCATTGATGGACATGTAAGATCATCTCTAACTTTAACTAAAATTTGAGAAAAAAACTTAACTTGATATAAACGACTCTAATAAACAAAATTAATTTAGAGAAAAAGAAATTCAAATTTAGAGAAGAGTGAAATATGACAACTGGATCTTTCAAAGAGAATAAAATTTGACAATTAGTGATTTGAGTAAATGTTTGAGTCTTGATTTGGATAAAATTTTGAATCTCCATTAATTTGGTATGAATTTTGATATAGGATTAAAGAAAAATTTTTATTTTAATTTAAAAAATAGTAATAGTTAAAGATGCTCTAAAGATTTGACAAAAAAACAAGAAAAGGGTAATTTTTTTTTTTAGTTCAACGGTCAGGGGTGTTCGGTCAGTTTACGCGCACTTCGACTAATCTCCTCCTCAGTTTGATCAAGGTCATTCATACCGAGACTAGACATTCATGAGGGATAAATTTTCATAGTTTAGCTTTGAAAGACTACCAAAATTCGAACTCACAATATCTAAATTTTCAGCTGGTCCTTATTATCACTTGAGTTACCCTTAGGGTAATATTTTTCTTCTTAGCTATTGATGAGTCCAGATCCAACTGGGATAGGCCCAATTCATGAGTAAACCCAAATTAACTGAAAGGCAAGTTAAGTTCAGCTCATGGTCTCGTCCCAGTCCAACTTTCAAGAGTCCTAACGAGGTCAATGCACATGAAAAGTAAACATCGAGACACATCACATCTCACTCTCATAGTTATCTCTTATTCACCGCACTTTAAGCTTACTTTTGCTCTCACTTTCCCCCACCTATTACTTTATCAATAAAATTCTCCGACAACCGTTGTCGCCTTCAAAGTGGAGTAAGTTACTCTGACCAAACCAATCTAAATCTGTGTTATTTGTGTTGATCTCATATTTATATTTACTGTACTTATTACCTATATTAATTATTCGACAGATGGTGCAGAAATCCATTTTTGTGCATCATCATTTGTGCATCATCAGTTATAACACTAACACAACACGACAAAGCATAAGAAAGTCGTTTAATAAGTAGGTTGTATAGACTTAAAGACTGTTTGTCGAGTTATTCGTGACAACATACCAAAGCAAATCAATTTATAATTTCGTAACATGGGTAGCAAAATCAATTTACTTGAGCCTGCCGTTCCTGAGCAGCATCCCTGTGTACTTCCTCAATCTTTTTGGGCCCCCAAACTTTCCTCCTCTGCTGCCACTTATTCTTCCTCAGATCGATTGCATCCTTCAGCATAAACCTAACCCTAGAAGACAGTTTCATGTTGTTCGATAACCTCGCCATCACATCAAAATATGTATCCATGTGCTCCTTGGCTTTAGGATGATCAATCGTCACACCAATTGTGCTCATTAACTCACACAATGCTTCCACATCTTCCTCATCAGGATTCTGAGGTTGACCCAACAACTTCTTTATGCATTCATGCATAATTCTCTCCGTCAACATCTTCTTCTTGTACAACTCCCCAAGTAGTCTAATATTACCCAACATTCTTCTCCGTGCCCCGATTCTCTTCTCCTCTCTTTCCTGTTCAGACTGTTTAACGTCACCTTCCTCATCAGCTTTGTTAGCTTCTTCTTGTTCTCTTTCTCCTCTCTCAAATTCTTCCTGGCACTTGTTCAGTAGTAATCTCTTAAATGTGATTTTTTCATTGCCAACAATCAAATCAGGCAAATCTCCTGCAAGGTGAGAATAGAAGTTGGCATACATTTCACAAAACGTTGGTTCCATTAGAGCATTATCATATATCTGTGAGATCAATCCAGTGAGAGTCACAGCATTGTCAATTTTTACTTGTTTGACTTGCTCAAATGATTTTTCAAAGTTCCGGGGAGTTAGCCTTTTTAGGATGCCTTTTAACTGCCTTCGTTTGGCCTGCTCCTCATCAGTTACCTTACCCACTGCATACTTCTTCTCAGCTTTGTGCATCACCTGTGACGGAGTGTGAGGAGACCGTATTAAACCCTTCTGAAAAGAAGTGGCGCGCTGCCACCTGTCAGAATCAGGGCCATTACGTTGCACACCTCCCTGGGAACCGAGGGACTGCATTGGCCCAGATAGGATTCCCCCGACATACTGAACGGGAGTCTGAGCACGAGTGGTCCTTAAAACACCATAATTCCCCCCTTGGCCAGGCCGAAACCCCACTACATTTCCCCCATAACCAATATCTATCTGCATATCCCCTCCTGACGCAAGAGGGCCAGGTACATTACTCCACTTCTCATCATTACCGATGCCACTCCCACGGCGGTTCAGGCGAGATCCCCCTGCAAGCCTATCAACAACTCTTCCGGGACTAGGGTATGATTCACGAGGAACATTGAGATTAGAGACTATCAAGGCCTCTGCTAGATCAGATGTAATATCAAAACCATCTGGAAGGTCAATACATTGCTCTGCAAATATCAGTGGGAAATCCCTTGTATACTTTCTGGCCATTACTCCAATTTCATCTTCACCTTGATGTTTTAATCCCCCGTGATCGTGCTTACCCTCATCATAAGTTTCCAATTTTGGAGTAGAGATGTCAGCAGCGTCTTCCCACTCATCTGGCTCAGCTTTACTCTGATCAACGTTTTGACTTGATACAACATCCTCCTGAGAAGAGTCACCATATACATGCTTCAAACTAATGCTGGAGCTGCTTTCCATACTTTCTGCAGAGGTGACAGTTTCTTTATTTTCCTCTGGACCTTTGTATGCCATATAAAGATCAGAAGTTGTACCAGCAGCATCTGCTTTTTGGAGTAGTTCTTTTCTCTGCCTTCTCCGTTTAGCCATATTACTCTTCCCTCTATTTGGCTCGGGCAAGGGTTTATCCTTAGAATCCAATGCTGAAAGAGAAACCAAGCCAGCACTAATTTTCTTGGCACCTTCTCCTTCAAATTTCAAAGTTGCTTCTGAAAGAGATGGAACTGAAGCACGGGCTGAGTGCTGATCTAGCATACCAGATGTTGTACCATCAACTTCTTTAGTCCAAATGCCATCATTTCCAGTTAAAGAAATATCCACAATTGATGGTTTGGCAATGCCATGCAATAAGGCATCAGTTTTATCAACAGAAAAGGAGTTAAGAGCAGATGAGCGTATGAAAGATGCAGTTGGTGGGCCCTGGCTAACCTGATTATAAAACCTTGATGCCATGTAAAGATCAGAAGTTGTACCAGCAGCATCTGCTTTTTGGAGTAGTTCTTTTCTCTGCCTTCTCCGTTTAGCCATATTACTCTTCCCTCTATTTGGCTCGGGCAAGGGTTTATCCTTAAAACCCAATGCTGAAAGAGAAACCAAGCCAGCACTAATTTTCTTGGCACCTTCTCCTTCAAATTTCAAAGTTGCTTCTGAAAGAGATGGAACTGAAGCACGGGCTGAGTGCTGATCTAGCATACCAGATGTTGTACCATCAACTTCTTTAGTCCAAATGCCATCATTTCCAGTTAAAGAAATATCCACAATTGATGGTTTGGCAATGCCATGCAATAAGGCATCAGTTTTATCAACAGAAAAGGAGTTAAGAGCAGATGAGCGTATGAAAGATGCAGTTGGTGGGCCCTGGCTAACCTGATTATAAAACCTTGATGCCATGTAAAGATCAGAAGTTGTACCAGCAGCATCTGCTTTTTGGAGTAGTTCTTTTCTCTGCCTTCTCCGTTTAGCCATATTACTCTTCCCTCTATTTGGCTCGGGCAAGGGTTTATCCTTAAAACCCAATGCTGAAAGAGAAACCAAGCCAGCACTAATTTTCTTGGCACCTTCTCCTTCAAATTTCAAAGTTGCTTCTGAAAGAGATGGAACTGAAGCACGGGCTGAGTGCTGATCTAGCATACCAGATGTTGTACCATCAACTTCTTTAGCCCAAATGCCATCATTTCCAGTTAAAGAAATATCCACGATTGATGGTTTGGCAATGCCATGCAATAAGGCATCAGTTTTATCAACAGAAAAGGAGTTAAGAGCAGATGAGTGTATGAAAGATGCAGTTGGTGGGCCCTGGCTAACCTGATTATAAAACCTTGGTGCCTGAGAAATGGGAGTGAATGGGGTACTACTTGGAGGAAGAGAACTTGGAGCTGGAAAAAAGTGAGAACTGGCATTGTAAGTATTAGGGTAGTAGTTAATTGGATGAGCAGGTGGGAATGAAGGAATAGGTTGTTGGGATATCGGTGGCACATTAGGATGTGACCTCTGGCCTGATGGGCCAGAGGAACCATCAAGTCTCAATTCTTCATGAGTGTCTAGATGAGTAATCTTGACAGTTTTACGGGTACTGCCAAAATTGCCTGCCTGTTGTTGAGAGAATTGTTGAGTGATGCCAATTCCCAAATTGCCCAACTGAGAAGGAAGCTGAGGACCCATTGAAGATGAAAAATTCAAGCCGTGGCCCTGATGCATAATTCCCTGAGTCTGCATTGGATGGGGTTGAAGACCTGGAACAAATACCGGCTGCTGCACCTGTGGCGGATTTCCCATTTGCAAATGCAGCGGCATTGGCATCGGCAATGAAGTGCCTGTCATACCCTGAGACTCAATTTGGGGGCTGGAGCCACCAAACTGAATGGGAACATGTGGCTGGTGAAATGGAATTTGCAAAGAAACCCCAGGAATAGGATGTACAGAAGGTTTCTGAGTTTGGACCACAGGGGATGCAACTGAAACTTGCACATCCCTTTTCACCTTAGGTGTTGGATTAGTCTCACCGGTATTAGATTGACTGGGAACCTGTGGCTGGTGAAATGGGATTTGCATAGAAATCCCACGAATAGTATGTACAGAAGGCTTCTGAGTTTCGACCACATGGGATGCAGCTGAAACTTGCACACCCCTTTTCACCTTAGGTGTTGGATGAGTCTCATCAGTATTAGATTGGTCAACAGTTCCTGCATCCTTCCTTGGCAACTGCTGCTTGGGAATGGGAATGGATGGCATTGGCAATGTCAACCCATCTCTTAATAGATCATGGCGAGCCTGCCAAACAAAAAATCACAGAATAGGGGCAAATGGTCAATGCACTTGATCACGGACAACGCTCTTCATGGTGTATAGTCACCATCCACCAACAATGATACATATTGCCCTATTAGGTAGTTAAACTGAGTAAATATGAGGCCCTCTGATGCAGAGAAGGGAGGAGTAGAAATCAGAGAATATAAAAAGAAGAGAAGAAAGGGAGATTTACCTCATCCTCGCAAGCAATCGGTCAAGAAATACAAATCTCCACATAAAAACTAATCAATTCATATTCATCAATCTAACTCAAATAATGGTGTTCAAGTGTCCTACCCAAATAAAAAGTACTCTCTAGCTAAAACTCTATCTAAATCTCCTAATGAGATGATTATTAGCTAACCAAATAATCTAATAAATAAAATTCTAATCTTCAATTTTATGTCTATTCAATCCAATTGAAGGACTGGATAGTTGTTGGGACATCTTTCGGTGAGCTTTTGACTTTTTTTTATTTTTCTATGAAATTGTTCTTCCAAGGTTTTCAGCCTAAAATTTTGCGAGTTTACTCTATTCTCAATTCTGAATATAATGCTCTAATTATGTTTATTGTGTGTTCGAAAATCTCTCTTGTTGATTTGGTTTTAGTTTCATTGAATTGTATTAGGACTCGCAAACTCTTGAGAGTAATATACGAATAATGATGTTCCCTCAGCTTAGTATTTGGTTTTTAGACTATCTTAGTCTTTTTATGAATGCATGTGTCCATATCAAGTTATATACTTCGATGATTGATACTGCTTAAATTTTCTTGAAGCACATATTTAATTTGCATATTATGATTCATAATGAGCACTTTGTATGTAAAACTCCAAGTAAACATTGCGTTGGATGAATTACGTGTGTGCGCTGATACGAGGACTGCAATCCTCAAACTACTTAGAATCTCTCTGTCTTTTGTTGTTTTGGCAGGAAAATAATATGTGATAAGAAAAAGGAATCCAAAGCATCAATGCCACTCTCTTCCCTCCAATCATCTGCAAGTAGCCACTATTAAAATCCCCTCTAATGGCTCCACTGTAAACATGATTAATTTTCACCTTTTCGAATTAATCTAACAGCTATTGCACATGCTCAATTGACATCCAAAGCCTTCAAGGAACTGATCCCTTCCTCTCAAGCTATCGATGACCTTCAATATGAACCCTCCTGATGTCCTTTTTCCAAACTTGCACAAGTTCATCTGTAAGGCCCTAGATTTTCCTAACTGCCTTGGTGCGCTAAATAATGGAGCACCTCAAGAGTCCCTTACAATATATGCTGATTTAATTTTCCATCCATCCATCTTTTCTTACAGATCTGTTCAACACTTCAACATCAATTCTTCTTGACCTTCTTCCTCTAAAAGAACCGATACTGGTTGAAATGATACAAAATTATTGATTTGTTTATGCACATTAAATTGCAGTATTGGTCTAACTGCATAGATTTGGAACACACAGACGGATGTAAATTGTTGTTTGGGGTTGAAAGAGTGGCATTTTTTCAACTGCCAGTTTTTGCGGGCTTGTTAGACAGTTAATGTGATACACAAGTTTTTATGTACAATTTGGTCTAGCATTTACGATCCCTATCACCCCCTAACAACGATCAAGCATTGAAAGTCAAAAAGACACTGGCTCGTCTATTCTGCTCTATGAACGAAACGGAACGGATACAAGATATGGATACAATATGACAAGGATACAGAGATACGACAAAATCTCAAAAAATAAGATAACAGATACGACTAAGATACGTGTACAATGAATACTCTGCATTTTACAATTATTTGACAACTTGATAAATATAGTTTTGGGTCGATGCTTTGATTACAATTCAGAAAAAAATATATATATATGTTATACTTTCAAAGATAGATTGCCTCATCATCATATACCCGCAAAGTGAAGGTGGTTAATTAAAGGTATCATAATCAACATTTAACTAGTTGGTCTACTTAGAGATACTTGCTGCTAAGAGATAGGATGTACATAACCCATTTTATGTCTTTCTGATGTGTCATGGTAGATAATAATTAAGAAACACGGATTTTTCTCTGGGTGTATCATTGTATGTGAATTGAAGAGAAATGGTGCAAGTTTAAAATTGGATATTACACATATTGCTCCGCATATCTACTTCCATATCCGAGGCATATTCAATCTTGGATGCTATATCCAATACGTGTTAAAAAATAAAGATATTTTTTATTGATTATTAGATACGTATGGTGTGTATCCATAATCTAATATATATCCTCAATTATCGACAAGTAATCTTTTATGGTATTTATTGAAAGTGAACTAAGTTCCACGTTTTTAATCATTTCTACCTCAAATGTACAGAAGGCAAATGGCTCAGACAGACAGAAGCAGAATGGTTCTATGCACAATTCCATCTGAGATAAAACGACTCTTGATTTGGCAGGGTAGATAGGTAATTGATATTGTCTGATTAACAACTGGAGAAAAGGGTAACAGAGACCACAAACCTGATCGCGTTTCTGCTCATCCAGATTTGGTGGGGCTGAGCTAGTTCGGGCAGGTATCTACAATAGGAACACAATCGTTCTACAATTAGGTATGACAATTATGAGCATTAAAGAAAATATAGATCTTCATGAAAATATTAAGAGCTTTAGATTTGCACTGGTCCACTGGAATATAAACAAACCTGCATTCCATTCATGAAACCAGGGCTTATTGAACCAAACTGAAGAGGAAATAACTTGGATGCATCTGCTGGAGCTAAGTCATCAGAAAATAGCATTAGCAACCATCCGTGGAAAAAAAACCAACAATGAAAAGATGGGGCAAAATTCAATGAAGCAAAGAAAAGTGCCATATTATATTCATAATTATGGAAATCGAAAATATATCAAGCACTAACTGGCTGTACCTTTTGCAGGGGTTGTGGGCGCCGTGGTGTCAGACATGAAAGTAGCAGCATTAGAAGATGGAACCTTTGGAACAGGTCGGGTGCTTTTCTGAGTCGAAACATCAGTAGGCTTCACATTAGCACCTATGAGTGGAGCATCAGCTGCTCCTACAACAAGAATACCAACAATCATAACACAATAGCACACAGTTCAAATTCTTGTATGATCACAATTTACGAAGCAGGATAACAACATGCTATAAAAAAAAAACAAGATAAAAAAAAAAAAAACAAATCTTTTTTCTTCAACAACTATATTCTAGACCTATAATAGAGAATGTTCGTACAACTACAATTTACAAAGAAAACTAAACGCACACCTCAACAAAATTAACAAAAAGTAACTCTATTTGATCACATACCATGTAATGGAGGTTGAAAATGGGCACCATTCTGTACAATACGGTCTGCAGAAGCATTATTAGAATCTGAATTCGAATCCAAAACGCTTGTCCTAGATTGCCCTCCTTGTGCATTATTAGACTTCTTAAAGCTAAGATAACCCATAAAAAAAATCATAATAAAACCAAAAATCAACTACAAACCCTAAATTCAGTATATAAACAACATATGCATATACATCAAAAAATATGGATATATGCATAATACAAAAAATCCTAATTTACCTTTGATTCGATGATAATGAAGAAGACCAAGAGGTAGGGGGGGCCGGAGCGCCACCGCCGCCCTTGCCTCTGCCTCTGCCTCCAGAGTTCATCTGCTGATTAAAGCTACCAGATCGACTCGATTTTCGGTACTGTGATGACTCGCTCTTGTCAGCCCGTGATTGATTGAGGGACATATATTCCAAATTGTGTTTCTCTGCAAACAATTTTCTGAAAAAAAGACAACAGACCACCGATCAAACCAAAAAACAGATCAAACAAATTGCAGAGAAATCAGCATTGGAATTAGATTAATTAAGTTTTTGGTGAACCTGTGAGTGTAGAGTGTGAGGAGAGAGAAAATTAGGGTTTTATATAATGGGAATATCGTGTAGATTGGCGCGAACCATGACGACAGTAAGAGAGTGTGTATACTTGTGCTTGTGTGTGTGTGTGTGTGTGTGTGTGTGTGAGAGAGAGAGAGATGCAGAGATAAAATATATGTATTTTTCATGTAGCAAACTGACCTGCAAGGTGGTAAAAAAAGGTGGGTTTTTAAGGAGATTTCACTGCGTTTTGTATACAGGCACGCTCTAAAGACCACGCTCTAAATTCAATTTGGTAATGAATTTTGATATAGAATTGAAGAAAATTTTTGAAGATTTTTTATTCAAATTTTAATTTTAATTTAAAAAATAATAAGAGTTAGAGATGCTCTAAGGATATGATGAAAAAACAAGAAAAGGGTAATTTTGTATATTTTTTTTGTTTTGTTTTTTTTGTTTAACGGTTAGGGGTGTTCGATTAGTTTACGCGCACTTCGACTAATCCCCTTCTCAGTTCGTTCAAGATCATTCATGTCGAGACTAGGGCATTCATGAGGTAAGCCATAAGAGATTACCAAAATTCGAACTCATAATATCTGAATTTTCAGTTGGTCCTTATTATCACTTAAGTTACCTTAGGGTAATATTTTTCTTCTTAGCTATTGATGAGTCTAGATCCAACTAGGTCGGACCCAATTCATGGGTAAGTCCAAATTAACTGAAAGGCAGGTCAGGTCCAGCTCATGGTCTCATCTCAGTCCAACTTTCAAGAGTCCTAAGGAGGTTAATGTACGTAGGAAGTAAACATCGGGACACATCACATCTCACTCTCAGAGCTATCTCTTATTCACCACACATTGAGCTTACTTTTGCTCTCACTTTCCCTCACCTACTACTTTATCAATAAAGTTCTCCGACTATCGTTGTCGCCTTCAAAGTGGTCTCGACCACTATTCTCTGACCGAACCAATCAAAATCTATGTTGTTTGTATTGATCTCTTATTTATATTTACTGCACTTATTACCTATATTAATTATTCCACAGATAGTGCATAAATCTATTTTTGTAAATCATCAGTTATAACACTAACACAACACGATACAACACAAGAAAGTCGTTTAATAAATAGGTTGTATAGACTTAAAAGAGTGTT
Organism: Ilex aquifolium; assembly: GCA_951799425.1. Lineage (NCBI taxonomy): Eukaryota > Viridiplantae > Streptophyta > Magnoliopsida > Aquifoliales > Aquifoliaceae > Ilex > Ilex aquifolium. Next base: position 5,474,810 of record OX637395.1, read on the forward strand.
TGTCGAGTTATTCGTGCCAACATACTATAGCAAATCAATTTATAATTTTCGTAACATGGGTAGAAGAATTGCAAGAACCAACTAGTGTTCTTGTTATAAATTTTATCTATAGGGCATGCAATTACAAATTTTGACAAGATACTCAACATATCTCCAAATTAGTGTCAAGCAACTAGCCCAGTGCCTTTTTCTTCGACTTTTTTTTTTTTTAATAAATTCAAACAATTATGACTTTGCAAAAACTTGCATTTTTTGTAAATAGTCGTTCGGGCCTAGTCATTATGACCCTTTTTGTGCGGAGGCATCCCTTCCTCCGAAGTTACGAAATTAACCACGCTCAGCAAAGTAGCTACCCAAAATATATTTAAATATTCAATTCACTACTTTAGCTAGCAACTTTTTAAAATTCACTCCAACCACGCTCAGCAAAATAGCTTACTACTTCAACTAACTTTAACTAACTTTCAATAATATAATTAAAAAATGCCACGTGACATAACACGTAAGCGCCATAATGATGACGTGTCGTGCCACGTCATCAAATTTTAAATTTAAAAATTTAAATTTTAAATTTTACAACGGTCATATTTACAACGGCTATATTTACAACAGTCATATTTATAAACTAAACTGAAGTGAAGAATGATCCGAAATGAAGTGAAGTTGAAGAGAAGAAAACCCACCAACCAAGACCTTAATAAGAGCAACTACAATCAAACTGTGCTATTAAAGCCTCAAAAGTTTACAACTGAACACTAATTTAGTAAAACCTCTAACAAATTACATAAGACACAAAAATTGAGACCCAAAATCTGAATGTTTGAATACAAACTCATGACAAGAAACTGACAACTACATGGTACCAAAACAACAGACCAATTCCAATTAATGTAATAGGCACCCAAATTAACAATCATTCAGCAGAATTCCAATTACTCAACAAAAGAAAATCAAATTATATCAAAGAAATTAACAGATAACAATTATATAATATAACCAATCTCAATAAATGAAATAAAAATTGACATAGAGAAGAAACAAGCAAAACAGAGAAGAATCAAACCCTGATACTGGCATTTCCTAAGCAAACCCTCTAGTAGCTTCAAACAAGTTGGGTCATTATCCACAGCAAGAACACGCATACCCACAGGAAACTTGTCATTATTTTCATCACAGGGAAGAAGAATCCACCACGCACAAGAATATCAAATCAAACCACAAGAGATTACATACCAGATCTGAGAATCGGAGTCTTCAATTGAGCTGCTGAGTGCAGCGATCAACGAGCAAGTGTCAGAGTTGAGAGGAGACGGAGTAGTCGGCGTTGAGAGGAGAGGAGCAGTCGGCGTTGAGAGGAGAGGAGCAGTCGGCGTTGAGCGTTGAGAGGAGAGGAGCAGTCGGCCTTGAGAGGGGAGCAGCGATCCGCGATTGAGCTTAGAGGAAGAGGAGAGAGAGAGAGAGAGAGGGGGGGGGCGGCGCTGCTGATAGGGGCAGTCGGTGATGGGGCTGGGCGTTGGTGGTGGCAGTCGGTGATGGGGCTGGGCGTTGGTGGTGGCAGTCGGTGATGGGGCTGGGCGTTGGTGGTGGCTGGCGGTGATGGGGCTGGGCGTCGGTGATAGTGAGGGAGGAAGAGGAGTGACTGATGATGTGGGTGGTGAGAGTGAGAGACCGGTGAGAGAGAAGATGGATCTGGAGAAGAGAGAGGGATTTTGGAGGGAGAGAGATTTGCTGAGGGAGAAATGGGTAGCTACATTTGCTGAGGGAAAAAAGGGGGAGGCAATTTGCTGAGCCAATTGGCTAGCCGGTTGGAGCCAATTTTTTTGGATTGGCTCAGCAAAATAGCTAAAAAAATGTTATTTGTTGAGCCCATTGGAGATGCTCTTAAAGAGAGTTATCTCCTGTCGCTAGGTATTTTCTATCTATCCACCTGTATCAGTTTCAGGTACAGGCAAAGTACACAATTTTTAATCATCTTACTCGATGAGTTTTCTTAATTTATTTCTCTCGAATTTCAAGATGGCAAACTAACTCCCTTATCTCTAGAAGTGGCTCCGGGTCGGATAGTCCGACCTTTTTTTTAGGCCCAAGGGCAGGGCCTAGGCCGAACAATGGCCCGAACATAGTTTTAGGTTGGGACTTGGCCCATGATTCGGTATGAACAAGAGTTCCCCTATTTTTTATTAGATCCATATTCTATTTTTAAATTTAAAATTCAAGAAAAAAAATCAAATGTGTGTTAATAGTTAAAATTTTCCAAAAAGTGGGCGAACGGATGGGCTTGGGCTAGATAATCTACCCGAGATTTGGGTCGACTAATTGGTTGGCCCATGGACATATAGTGAGATCAATGGCGGATGATTTACAAAAAAAAAATAGTAACGACAATGATCTAGATCTCATAAACACATTAATTTCACTTAAAAAACATTAATTCACATAGTTCCAATAAACTGTATTCCCCCCCCCCCCCCCCCAACCCCAAAAAAAAAAAATATATTTTGTATATTCAAAAATTAAATTTCTTATATTGCACCTTAAATGTATCAAGAGTGTTGAAATGTAGCCCTTTTGTTAGTTTCCGTTATTTTTTTCTTCAAAAGCATCCCATTGACATTGACGAAAAAACTAACGAAAAGTTAACAGAAATGTCACATTGCAACACTTTTAATACGTTAATCTTTAAGGGTACAAAAATGGGAAAGTTGAAATCTTTCAAGGTACAAAGTACAATTTGTCAAAAAAAAAAAAACCCCCCACATACAGGATGATAATGGATTTATGTGCCATGAACAAGTCCATAAATCCATATGCAACCACCAACCACAATCAGTCAAAGAGCACATAGAGGTAGAGAAAAAAATGCACAGAAAATTACTTCAATAGTTTCTGTCACCGCCAATGAAGACTCTCTCTCCTCTTTCAATGAATAAGTCCAATTCTAAATAGTCAATGCACAAAAAAACACTACAAAAAAGTTGAGGGCATCTATCCTAAAGAGGTTGATAGGTGTCTTAACTCTTAAGCCATTTAATCATAGTGATAGAGTCAATGTTTCAAATTCAAAACTTTGAGCAAAGGTTGGCTAATCATAATTGCATTATTATTTTATTTTTATTTAAATAATTAACAAGTTTTATGATTTAAGTATTAAGTGATTTTTTCTGGGTATTTAGAGTAGAAAATGGGAAAGCCTCTAAATAGAATCAAGATATTTTGAGATGATCTAACTCATAGAATTAACGTCGGTTGACTTAAGTGGAGGAAAATCTCTCGTATATTATGTGATAGAAGGATACCAATAAAATTGAAATGTAAGTTTTGTCAAACAACTATAAATGTATCAATGTTGTGTGGCACGGAATATTGGACAACTAAGAAACAATATAATGACAAAATGAGTGTAGCCGAAATGAGAATGCTAAGGTGGATATGTGGAAAAACAAGAAATGACAGAATACGAAATGATCGTATTAGAGAAATGGTAGGAATAGCTTCAATTGAGGATAAGTTAAGAGATAATAGATTAAGATAATTTGATCATATTCAACGGAGGCCGATAGAAGCACCAGTCCGAAAATGTGATACAATAGCTCTTAATGGTACTAAAAATAAGGATAGATCTAAATTAATATTGAACGAAATAATAAAAAAAGATATAAAAATATTTAACTTAAATGAACGTATAGTGAATGATTATGATGACGGACTCATATAGCTAACCCAAGTGATACGGACATAAGGTTTAGTTTAGTTTGATTTTACTATTTCAAACTCAATTCGGCCTTTTCTATTTAATTTTGTAATTGTCTTGTTTTTTGTTCCAATTCATTCGCTCTCTCTCTCTCTCTCTCTCTCTCTCAAGCATATTATGATGTTCAAGGTAACTGAAAAAATGCTAATTCTTCTTCTTTTGGTTTTCCACAGCCTGTCAATGGTGGTTCTGGATTTCAAATTGAACCCTGAAAACTTTGTCTAAATCCATCACAAAATGAATTGTTTTTATTACTTCAAGAACAGAACTAGAACCAGGGAAAGAAGCTCAGCACCAATACTGAATGACCAAAGCAAGTCCGACATATCAGCAGCTGAAGGAGTGACCAAGTCTTCATGTTCAGCTACTTTGCAGCGTAGTATCCCAGAATTGTATGAAGAGAAGGCTGAGAAGTTGCGAGTATTTACATTCTCGGAGCTCAGGCGGGCTACCAATGGCTTCAGTTGGCTTGTAAAGATTGGAGAAGGCGTATTCGAAAGTTTGTATAAGGGTACTATCAAGCCTTCTGATGGAAAGGGTGAGCCACTTGTGGTTGCAATTAAGAAACTCAACAAAGATGGTTATCAGGTTTTGATTAGCCTTTAACATTGTTCTGTAAATGATTTGTTGGTTAAGTGATAGAGAATCTGGATAAATAGTGCTCGGAATAAAATGCACAGTGATGATGTTTAAACTCAAAGCATGAGATAGTGATACTTAGGTTGAAGAGCTTAAGACGTATGTGCTATTAGTGTGACTTATTGGAGGCGAGATCGATCTGAAAAATAATGCCTGGCTCTATGTACGGTGTTAACTGAAAAGGTGAAATAAGTACTGGATAGGAGAAAGAACACATAGACTATAGTGGTTCATCAGCTGAAAAGTTTGGTTAATCCACTCTAATGAAGTCTCTTGCTCTTTCGGATGATTGTCTATTGCTTGAGAGAGAATCTAGGTTACACTAGTGTTTTTCTATATCCCTTTACATGGTGAAGGCCTTTATATTTATGCTCACAAGTGGGGTGGTTCTTATGTCATCATCACATGGTCCTCTGGTTTGTTAGGATTTTGTTGAGGGAATATTGGGCTGTTAGAGACTACATTCCCTAGATGTGACATGATGTGGCCTTCTAGGCACAGGGTGATGTCACTCGAGAGAGTTGAACTCCTGAAATCATTAGATGAGCTATTGGGACAGTGCTTGGTAGTCTGTACAACTTTTCCTGCTTGAAGAGCTTATTTAGAGGTCGGGATGTCAGCTCGGATGTTGTTTATATCTGAGCCACATCAAATGGTGCCGAACTTCTTATGTGCTTGTGATCAAATTTCGCTGCTTGCCGGTCATCCCATCTTCAATCTTTGAAGTCGTGTTTTTCGAGATTGAGCTTTGATAAGTAAAGACCGATTTGTTGATTATGGTATCACCACATAGAAACCCTCATGGGCAATTGAGCGGCGTGCGATAAGCTTGGAACAAATCGTGAATTTGAACATCTTATGTTAGGTTCCACTCTACTCTTGGATTTTAATAGCTATCTGTGTTACTTGTGTTTAATGAGTGATTGCAAATATATGAAGTTTATTTTGTAGGTGCGTGTCCAATGTGGTTATGAATCATGAATATGAGAGATCATTTGTCATGCAAAAGAAATGCATAGAACTTACTCTCAATGAAGTTTAAGATTCCAAATGTTGGAACACAAATTCAGCATATCTTATTCGATTCTATCCTTATTACCTTATGTTAACTGTATGAAGCTTTTTTTTTTTTCCTCTTGGAAACAAGTCTGTATGAAGCTCACATGTGTAACTTTAATCATTTGATTATAGATCGACTGTGAATATTCATAATGGTGTCTGACGGGACTTTAGGCGGCTCAGCAGCTGCCAAACCGACACGTGGGTAATCATAGCCGTTATGGAGCTCAAAAGGTGCCGGGAGATAGCGCCGAGGAGTAATGGCTCGGAGGAGCCGAGTACACAAGCTGGAACTAGCATTTAAGGAGATATGATAGTTCATTAATGAGAAGTTGAGTGACTGTGACAGAGCTATTAATGAGCATCTGCATCCTCGAGACCCAAACTGACAGTCATCATTATCAAAGCATTAATGGTCATTGGGCCGACTAGATGTCCTTGGGAAACCCCGAGGTACTGTTCTCCGATCATTAAACACTCGAGAGTAGGTGTCAAGCACCGATCAGATGAACTTAAATGACCGGAGATAGGGTCATAAATGCTCGGCATGACCCGAACAGTCATCCTATCACCCGAGTGAACCAGTTATGAGAATCTAAGTGGAGAGCACTCATTACGCATGGATAAGAGTGCAAGTCATTAAATGTTGATATGAGACTTTGAACATTTGCACTCATTACTAATCTAGGTATAAATACTCCTCAGAAAGATGAACAAATGTACGAAAAACTGAACTGAGAAAAGAAATACACTATGCTAAAGCCTCCAACGCCTACTAACTTAAGTTTCGAAGGGGATAAACCGGGTGTTCACCTGACCCCTTTTCTGACCTTTTGGTTGTTTCAAGTTCATCATCGAGAGGATCGCTATCTCTATCTCGCAAGTACCTGGTTTCGGCATCAAGCAAGGTCTTGCTCACGAAGTAAATAAGCCTTTGCACCCCCTCGTGTTCCCTGACCAGGGCCCCACTAACTGCCCCTTCCGATACAGATAAATAGAGGTTCAGCACTTCTCCCTTTGTTGGGACAGATAAGGTGGGGGGATCTCAGGTACTCTTTACTCCCCTTAAGTGCTTGGTCACATTTCTCATCCCAAGTCCCTTTTGCCGCCCCCTTGAGCATGGCCAAAAATGGTTTGCACCTTTCCGAGGACTTGGAGATGAATCAGTTGAGGGCGGCTAGCATTCCAGTCAATTTCTGAATGTCTTTAGTAGTCTTCGGTGCTTGGATACTCTGCACGACCTGCACCTGTTCGGGGTTAGCTTTTATGCCCCTATGTGTGACCAAGTATCCCAAAAATTTATCCGAGCTTACACCGAAGGCACTCTTTCAGGCATTAAGCTTTAGCCCATATTTTTGGAGCACGACGAACGCTGTTCCGAGGTCCCGGAGATGATCGGAACCTTTTTTGCTCTTTACCAGCATATCATCAATATAAACCTCCATGGTGACGCCGAGTTGTTGCTTAAAAATCTTGTTCATCAGGCGCTGATAAGTGGCACCAGCATTCTTTAGCCCGAACGATATTACCATGTAACAATAGATCCCTCGGAGTGTGATGAAAGTTGTCTTCTCCTGATCCGATTTGTGCAAGGAAATTTGATGGTATCCTGCCCGAGCATCCATGAAGGAGATACGTTCATGACCAGCGGTCCCATCTACAAGCTGATCAACCATTGGCAGTGAATACTCGTCCTTGGGACATGTTTTATTCAAGTCCGTGAAATCCACGCAGACTCGCCTTTTTTCTTCTCGCACACTGTGTTGGATAACCACTGGGGAAACTACACTTCTCTGATGGAGCCCGCCCCCAACAACTTGTCAGCATCTTCATCTACTGTCTTTGCGTGATAGGACGCTGTTCTTCGAGCTTTCTGTCTCACGGGTTTGAAGGACGGGTCCACATGAAGCCGATGAGTCATTACCTTGACATTTATTCCCGTCATCTAGGCTTGGGTCCACGCAAAGACATTAGTGTTTTGGTGTAAGAAGCCTATCATGTCAGACTTCTCGGTGCCGCCTAGTGACGCCCCTATTAAAAAAAATATGTTTTCGTCCGTGGAACGATCGGCTGGTTCCGTAATGGGGTCATCCATACCAGGCCGATCGAACTGTGATTGCTATTTAGCCACCACTGTCTTGGGATCACGCTCTTGAGCTCGGCCACTGATCCCAGTCTTCATTACGACGTAAAAATAGCTTTTCAATGTTGTCTTATCGCCACGAATCTCCATGACACCCCTCGGAGTGGAAAACTTAATCTTTTGATGATAGGACGAATGTACTGCCTTCATCGCATGTAACCATATCCTGCCCATGATGGCATTATACGGCGAATCGGAGTCTATCACCACGAATTCCACCGGGATGGTAACTACCATGAGAGTGATCTTCCCGAGTGGAAGGGCGCAGGAACCGTTGAAACCTATGATGGGAGTCCTTACCGGCTTCAAGTCTTTCTGGGTGAACCCTATTTTGCAAAAGAGATTGTCATACATCACCTCGGACGAGCTACCCAAGTCCACCAAGATCCTCCTGACATCAAACTTGTCTACTCAAAGGGTGATTGCCAAAACGTCTTCATGCGGGAGCACCAACCCTCTTAGGTCGGCATCGAAAAAGTGGGTAATCTCGGCATCAGCCCGCGGCCTCTTAGACGACTGCTCACTATACCCGTTTTCCTCCACTTTCACCGCTTGTGAGACCCTCTGGAGGTTGGCCCGGAGGGAGTTATATGTTGGCCTCTCGACTGTGTAAACTTGTATTACCTCAATCACAGTTGCCGTTTCCTGAAATGTGTCAGGCCCTCCTCCCACCGAGCCCCTAGCGGGTTTCTTTTCAATAAACTCCCCGAGATGCCCATCCCAGACCAATTGCTCCAGGAAGGACTTGTACACCCTACAATCTTCAGTTAAATGCCCCACATCCTAGTGATAAGAACACCGAGACGTTGGATCCCTTGATGATGGGTCTCCTTGCATTTTCAGGGACCACTTAAAGAAAGACTCGCCATTTATCTTGTGTAGCATCTTGTAAATGGGTTCTTTAAAGACCGTGTTTACCCCTTGAAAGGACAAACGACTTGGAGCCGAGATTGGCACCCCTTTCCTTGTAGGCGCTTCTTTCTCCCTTTTCCTCGGCATGGGGGCCCTACTCTCAGGTACCATGGACTCTTCCTCCACCCTAGCATACTTGTTTATCCAATCTATCAGGTCCTTCATATCTCCTAGGGCTCGCTTAGTAAGAGACCTGTAAAGGTCGGTGTCTCGGGACAATCCTAGTCGAAATGCTGCTGCAGCCATTTTTTCCGAGCAGGCCTCTACCTCATTAACTTCCTCTCAGTACCTAATAGCGTACTGACGAAGGGACTCTCCACTCCTCTGTTTGAGTGTCAGCAATGCGCCGATGTCTTTTGGCCTTTTATTACTGGTGATGAATCGAGCTACAAAGAGCTCGGTCATTTGCTTCCAAGACTTGATGCTCTCAGAGGCCAAGTTCTCGTACCACTTCATCGTAGTATCTCCCAAGCTCATGGAAAAACTCGGCACGATAGTCTTTGATCGGTGTCATAAATGGACATCAGCTGCTCGCAGATGACTTTCGGGATCTGTTCACCCATCATAAACCTTGAATCGGGGAGCGGTGAACTTCTTTGGCATTTCAGTCTCCGGATCGTCTGAACGAACGGGGAGATGATTTGCTCATCCTTTTCATCCCCCTCGGGTTGGGATCTCCGGCGCTTGGCATCCAAGCGAGCCCGGAGGTCATCTCGGGGCCTCACTTTTATAGGCCCCCTCGCAGTGGACTCCGTGTGGGACTCAGTCGCCACGGCCCCCTCTGACAATCTATGGTGGAGATACCACTGAGACAAGCCTGCCCTGTGATGATCCCATCCTGATCTTTCCTCGGGAGCAGGCATTCCCCAGCTTCGGGGGTTGCGCTTCTCGCCCGTGCACCTATGTAAGCTCCTCCCGGGGGCATCTAGCTTTGCGCCCCTGGAATCACCTTGGCTGAAACTTCGGTCTTCACGCGTACTACTCCGCCAACTAGCACTCCCCGATTGCTCGAAATCATTGAGCCGATCTTGCACCTTGGTATTATCTTTCTCAAGTTCCTTAAGGCAATTTCCCATCCGCTTTTCCACCAACTCAACGATTTCACGAGCCAAAAGGCCTTGCCCCCCAAGGCCTTAATCCACAGGGAACGTTCGTTGTGAGGCATGCTCGCCTCCCTTTGACTGGCTCAAGGAGCCTGACTCAGTGACTGCTGGGAGTCGGGTAGCTTCTGCGTTTCTCATGCATAAGCTTTCCCCCATCACCTTGGGATCGTGTGTTCACCATGATGCAATTGCTACGGGGAAAGCTCGTATGTTTTCCACAAACGGCGCCAAATTGCACGGGAGATTTCCTGCAATGAATAGAGATAACGATCCTCTCGATGATGAACCTGAAATAACCAAAAGGTCAGAAAAGGGACCGGGTGAACATCCGGCTTATCCTCTTTGAAGTTTAAGTCAGTAGGCGTTGGAGGCTTTAGCACATTGTATTTTTTTTCTTAGTTCAGTTTTTCGTACCTTTGTTCATCTTTTTGATGAGTATTTATACCTGAATTAGCAATGAGTGCAAGGGTTCGGAGTCTCATATCAACATTTAATGACTTGCACTCTTATCCATTCGTTATGAGTGTTCTCCACTCAGATTCTCATGACTGGTTCACTCTGGCAATTGGATGACTGTTCGGGTCATACCGAGCATTTATGACCCTATCCCCAGTCATTTAAGTCCATTTGATCAGTGCATGACACCTACTCCCGAGTGTTTAATGCTCAGGGAACAGTACCTCGGGGTTTCCCAAGGACATCTAGTCGGCGCAATGACCATTAATGCTTTGGCAATGATGACTGTCAGTTTGGGTCTCGAGGATGCAGAGGCTCATTAATAACCCTGTCACATTCACTCAACTTCTCATTAATGAACTGTCACATCTCCTTAAATGCTGGTTCCAGCCTGTGTACTCGGCTCCTCCAAGCCATTACTCCTCGGCGCTATCTCCCAGCGCCTTTTGAGCTCCATAACGACTATGTCTACCCACGTGTCGGTTTGGGGGCTGCTGAACCACCTAAAGTCTCGTCAATTTCTTTCTAAAGTATATTTGTCTTTGTTTTGCCACATTATCAGAAAACTGAAGGTGTTAAGATTTTTTAGCTGTTTTGTCAAAAGTGTGAAGAGAAGGTTTGTGAATTCATCTTGGTGTTATCTTTTTCTTCGGAGTTAATACTGGGTACTAGATGTGAAGGTCTTGAGTCTGGTGGTTTGGTTGAACTTACTGCATGATGCTGTCATTTATTGGTTGCTTTATGTGAATGGTAGCTACTTATAGAAACTGAAATCTGTTGGATTGGCACGTTTACCAATGCATCAAAACCTGCACGTATTAGTGAAGACGCAGCTTCTTTCTTTTAGCTAGTTTGGCAACAAGCGCCCAAATATCAGGTTGGTTAAATCCTCCACCGAATCTCCCAGCAACTATCCTGGGACTCGAGTCCGTGACCTCACTTTGATACCGATTGTTGGATCGAAACGCTTGCTGTTGCACCAAAACCTATAGGTGTTAGTGAAGGCACATTTTTTTTCTTTTAACGAGCTCAGCAACAAGTGCCCACAGGTTGGTTAAACCCTCCTCCAGATCTCAGGGGTGACTTGTTGCACCTCTACTGATGCTAACAAAATCTCAGCCTGCTCAGTTAAATCACTTATAAAATCCAGCTGAGAGTTCTGTTCTTTGAGTGATAGCTACGCATCGGTCCCAAACATGGTACAAATTAATCTTCATATTAGAAATTCACCTGAGATGCTTGTTATGTGGAAAGCACGCACACTGCTAGTTTCAGGGATTCTGGTGGTGACATCTATTTTGCTATGTGATGTGGTAATTGAGTATTTCGCTTGGATTTCTCATGTTGTATCCTTTTGAAACAAAAATTTCGGCATCGTATCGACATTTATCATATTTATGGATATTTTTATTACTATTGTGATACCAAAAAAAAGTGATAAAAATAATTATCACAACAGTGATAAAAACACTTACAAAAGTGAGAATTTTTTTGTACCGAAAAAAAGTTATAAATTTTTTAGTTGTCAAATGACTTATAAAAATTATAAAAACATTCATTAAAATAATAAATTTTAAAATTACAGTACCTTTTTTTTTTTTTAATGCAGTAGTCAAGTACCCTTAGGTAAACTACATTTGGAAGCCAAGTCCACCACTGCAAATAAGAAAATAAACTAAGTATCAAGTTTTCCTTCATGATTACAAATTTAGTATTCATCTTCACAGCTTGTTGATGTTGAGCATAAGGAAGTCTGAAAGAAATAAGAAGTACCTAATTCTACCTTATTTCAAGGGGTTAATTTTTGCAAACTCAAACTTATTGTCAAACATCAAAATTTTGTTTCAAAATAATCAAAATGATTAAAAACATTTTTGTTTTCAAGGGCATCAAAATTAATTAATTATTAAATTAAAATTCTAATAATTCAAATTATTTTGATATATTTTTATTAATATTTTATAATATTTCGAAGTGTTTCCACAGGACGATTCAACACTAAATGGTTGAAACTCCACACACATATAAGATCAGCACAAAGATTATATAGCACATCCCATTTGAGGATGCTCTTAATATAAACATTTACCATCATTTCAAAAGACAAGAAAAGAAGTGAATCAAAATTTCTTCATGGGTCTCTCTCTCTCTCTCATGCCCACCATTTCTTTACAAGATCAAACTCAAGCTTTGGCCTCAAGTTTTCTCATTGCTTTTTCTGCACAAGAGTTCCAAGAAAATTGGGTCATAATATGTTACTATATGTAATTAAGCCACAGCAACTGTGCCAGTCTGTACAGCTTTGTTATTGCCAGATTCCTTGGTAGAGTCTGCTGTTTTTCTTATGGTTTTTGATATCTTAGAAGAAGATAGCTTCCATCTCTTCTCTTGGGCTTCATCTATCTCTATCTGTTCTTGCCTGCACTCTTGGCTACAAAATGGTGTGTTCCCTCTGCAAACACAAAGTCCCAAAAATACCCATCATAATCTAGTTATATTCAACACATAATTTCATGATGCAATAGATTCTTCCAAAAAAAACACTGAATAGCCCATTTGGGCATAAGAAAAATCGTTTTTCTACTTTTTTTTTTTTTAATTTCATTCTCGATTATTGAGAAATAGAAATGAAGGACATGTTGGTTTGAAAACCAGTTGGTTAAAAGAAAAGGGAATGTCTTGATTTCGGGACGAAACCATGTAACGCGAGAGTGTATACTTTTGAACTCAGAGAGCGAGACCTCTATGAATTGATAAAGCGGTTGTAAGATGTACTTCTTGAGAGATTGGATTGCATGTAACAAGATCGATAAAGTGGTTAATGTTATCATTGAAAATCTCTGACAGGGTTAGAGATTTAGAGTTAATAAGCAAAAGCTAACCTGTACATGAAAATGTCACAGTTGTGACCCAGTGGCCTTTGGCAAAGAAAACAAGCTTCAAGAAAATGGGGTTGGTGGTGTAATTCTTCACTTCCTGCATAATATAAAGCAGAAGGCTTCATTGTTTCTACAGAAAAATGGAAACTAGAGACTTTGTTATGAAGCTGAGGCTGGTTGCTAAGGGGAGATTGGCGTATAGAGAGCTTGGAGAGAAGAGGGGAGAGAGAGAGTGTGTGAATGGTGATTGTGGGGAAGGAGAACAAGGTGAGTGGAGGTCTTTATATAATGAGAGGCAGGCCAAAGGGAGAGAATTGGAGTTAGGATTGGATGGTCTGTGGACCATTGAAGCTGGGTGGTCTTAACAAATCAAACATTTTGAGAGGGGTTTTCTAGTATAAGTTTCCTTACTTGTGTTTTCAAATTATATGTATTTGAGCACTTTAAATTCTTGACAAATGTTATTTATACCTAATTTAATGATCTTATTTAGTGATATGATAAATCACAATCATTGAATTGATAGTGGATCCCACAAAATAAGGTTAATGTATCATTGCTCTTAATTTTTTGCGTTGACTCATTTTTTTAGGGTTAGATTCATATACAGATACTTACCTTGGCTAGTATTATTCCGACAATTTACGCAATTGATATATACGTGATCTTATTCAAATTACTGATAGATTTAGGCGACAAGACTTAATGAATTCACATTTTAAAGGTTAGAAATGTAAGTATCACACCTCGTCATTCAGCGACCAAATACAAATTATATGCAAACTCTAAAAATAAATAAATGTAATTTACTTATTTCTTCAAGGGTAAGACTTAAGAACGGTAAATGTTATGATATTAAAAATTATCAATTTTTTGATATAAAACATATATATTTTTTAAAGTTATGTTATAACAAAAGAAGTTAGGGTCAATCATAACAGTCTTATGTTTTTGTAACTTAATCTTAATGTGGAAAATAATAAGTTCTTATATGATCTTGAAAAATAATGTTACCCTTTCTTCAACTATGATTGCTTGAGAGTCTTGAGACCACCTATACTTTGTGGTCCTTGGAGCAGCAGGAAATGGCCAAGGATTATTTAAGCAATTAAAAAACCACAGGCTGTTTTGCTAAATCCAAGGGGCTGCTGGATCTAGTGGCAGAAGTACATTGCATTTGTTGGCCAGTCATTTTTAGATATTTCTTTTTCATTTCAAAGTTTATCTTTTGTGGGTAGGCACAAATTTTGGTATTCTTCAACTTTTTCAACAAATAAATAGTTTTTGTTGCATATAAAATAGAGACGCACATAGATTACTTCACATATTTATTTGAAGATATTGTCTTTCAGTACCACAAAATTATCTGTAAGAGATCTCACCGCACCTACTTCGAAACCTAATCTTTTGTGGGTAGGCACAAATTTTGGTATTCTTCAAGTTTTTCAACAAATAAATAGTTTTTGTTGTATATAAAATAAATATGCAGATAAATCACTTCACAAATTTGTTATAGGATATTGTCTTTTAGCACCACAAAATTATCTGTAAGAGACCTTGTCGCACTTATTTCGGGATCGAATCTAAAGTCTTACCGCGTATTCTAGACGTTGAAGAGAAAGTTTAATCCTTACCGAACTGTTGTAGATATAAAAACTCAAACCAAAATATTGAGCAAAAAAAATCGAATTTTTATCCACTAGACCAACCTCAGTTGTCAAATATATCAATTCTCTTCAAACAAACCATAATATCTCTGGTTTGATTATATCTTTAAATTCTATTTTTTCCTTATTTTAAACTTTTAATCATTTTATTTGAGTTAATGTGAGACTTTCCTTCTGATTTAAAATCAAATTTTGACTATAAAGAAGTGGTGTGCATCTCACATGATTGTTGTTGATATGTAAATTTTTTTGGGCAAAAACAAAAAATTCTCAAATTAGGAGGAGCTAATTACCAAGACCACCTACCATGACAATAGTTGGTCTACATAATAGCCTTTCAAGTAGCCTTCTCAATGGACTCGATTTGAATTTAAATTTTTTAAATCGGATCTGGATCAATATTTTTTTCTGTTTATCAAAATTTATTTACATATCTTAAATTAAACATTAATATGGATATATATAATCTGATTCTAATTACCCTATTTGATCTTAAAAAAAAGATTATTTATTAAAATTTTGATGAAATATTGTTATGGATCGAATAGGATAATTAGAATCGGATCCCCAATTATAAGCGGATTCAAATATGAACTAATATTTTTTTATCCGTTAGATAAACGAATCAGATTCGATAACGAATTTTTCAATCAAGTTCGAACTAGGATTCGAATGGTCCGAATCCATTGGCCGACCTATTTTCAAGTAATAATTTTCACATTCAAATTATGTTTAGTCTATTTTTCTTAATTTTTTTTATTGATCGACTATCTATCTGAGAGATTATATTATCAAAACTCAATTATAATTAAAAAAACTAAAAAAATAAATAAATAAATAAAAAAAAAAAAAGGGAAAGAGAAAGAGAAAGAGAAAAAATACCTTTTAAAACCACTCCCATCATTACTCAAGTTTCGTGATCATACTGGAGTCTCCATCACCCTGTGCTTTTTCTTTTCTCTCTCATCCCCCACCTTGGAGTCTGAGTAGACATGGCCCCACAACCCATATACTCCAATTTCAGTAGGTCCCACAACCCATTTAAAGTGGGTCCCCATAACCATAATTGGTCCTTGATACAAAACAATCGACGTCATCAAACACTGGGACCCACTCGTGCGGCTCTATTTTCAAGGTCATTGTCTCCCCTGCCCGAAACCACTGCCCCGAGAATCGCGGGCAGAGCAACACTCCAACGGCCCAATTTTATTTTCCACTTACACGTGCATCCTCGTCACTGGAACAGCGAAGCACCTAATAATTACTCGACACACTACGTGGCAATCAATAAACAAAAGCCACCACTTTCTCCTCGGTGTCTACGTTGTGGGTGGCGTCACTGTTGTCGAGGTCAACTAAATCAACGGTTGAGATGAAACCACGTAAGATCAACTCAATTATATGTAGGATTCACTTGTCTGCTCACACGTGGCTGCTTGGACAGTGTTTAAATTTAATAAGGGGAGTGATTACAATGAGGTTGATTAAATTGAAAGGTTTTGCTGTATATATATATCAGTTATTCTCCATGTTTGAAGGCACGAAATAATAAAAAAATGGTTAATAATAAATATAAAATCAAATTAAAAAATGGTTTGATCAAATCACAAACATAGAGGAGAGATAAAAAAATTTAAGTACCGATTGTAATGGAGGTGAGCGGTGGTAGTGGTGGTGGGCGACAATAATGATTGTGGTAGGTAAGGCAACGATTGTGGTGGTGGTAATAGTCGTGGGGTAGCAATGGCGGCGGTGGTGGTGGTGGTGGTGGTGGTGGAGCAGTGGAGGTGGTGGTGGTAGAGGTAGTGGTTGAGCGGTTTCAAACACTATTTTTTTTAAAGTACTTATGAGAAATAATTTCTAGAAGTATTTTTAAAAAGTCACTTCAAACACACCCATAAGGCCCTATTTTTCCTATTAAATTTGGGGTGTTAATATTAGCCGTTAGATTAACTTTAAAATAAAATTTAAAACGATCTCAACCGCGAATAACAAAAGTCATTTTGTTTATCTTTTGAGATTTGAATTGTATTGTACTTTATTATATATACTAGTTATTGCCTGTGCCTGAAGGCACAAAGTAATAAAAAATTGTAAACAATAAACATATTTGTATTCATATTCAAATCAAATTACAAACATAGATGAGAGATAAATGAATTTAAGCATCGGTTGTAATGGGGGTGAGAGGTGGTGGTGGTAGGAGACGGTGATGGTTGTGGTGGGTGGTAATGACCGTGGTAGTGGTGGCGGCGACGGCGATGGCATCGTTGGCGACGACGGTGGTGGTGGTGGTGGTGGCGGTGATGGCGATGGCAGTGGTGGGGGTAGTGGTGGTGGTAGAGGTAGTGGTGGGGCGGTTTCAAACAGTATTATTTTTTAAAAAAGTACTTATGAGAAATAATTTTTAGAAGTATTTTTAAAAAATCACTCTAAACACACTTTTCCTATTAAATTTAGGGTGTTAATATTAGCCGTTAGATTAATTTTAGAGTAAAATTTAAAGCGATCTCAACCGCGAATAGAAAAAGTCATTTTGTTTATCTTTTGAGATTTGAATTGTAAGCTACTTTATTATATAGATATATATATATGGAATAATGCTAATTAGTCCTAATTTATTGATATAATAATGTATTAGTGATATAGTTTATATGTTTTAACTCAGCTCAAGTCAAAAAGGTCAGATGCTAAACTCGAGAAAGTAGTTAACGCAAATCTAAACACTCTGTAGCAACAACAAAAAAAAGTGACATAATCCATTATTAGTGTTGTGACTATAATCTTGACTAGGATTTCATCACTTGACACATCATTAAGTCTGTATTTTAAGTCCAACATCATTATTATTATTATTATTATTTTGAGAAATATTGGGTCTATACCCATAATTTTTTTTTATCAACTTTTGGATTCCAAATGATATGGCACATTGTTAGTTATTATCCAAAAGTCTTAGGTTCTTTCGTAATCCAGAAGTCTTAGGTTAAATTCTTTCCCACGTCTTCTAAGGCCCTGTTTGGTATGTTTTTTGGGAAATGTTTGGATTGACTTGTCCAAACCCTTTCAAATCCAAAGATGAGATTCAACATTTAATGTTGTTCATACCCATGTTTGGTATGCACAGGGATATATGATTATTATGATAATATATTTATATATGAATGACTATTGTACCATTTAACCAATTTAATCCAAACATAAGTATGGATATATGGAGAGTATAAATGTCATTTGAATGTTAAACCCATTAACCTACATATGAAACCCACCCCTTCCCCCCCATGAGTTTCATGAAACCCATGAACTTGAGTTTCATGATCGGCCCATGAATGGGCTGGGTTTCCAAATCCTGGGCTAAACATGGGTTTAAGGGGTTTATTCCCCAACCCACATACCAAACAGCCCATAAGGGCTAGTCATCATTGTCCCTTTGAGGATATGCTCTAGACCAGTTTAAGTTACGGTAATCATCGACTAAGATCAAGGAAGTAGTCGGCGTAAGCCTAAATACCCCATAACCAAAAAAAAAATAGTAAACCTCAATATATATTGGGACCGCAACCAATCAAATGGCTGTGAGAGATTAGGTTAGTAAATTAGATTCAAATGATATTATTGTTGGATTAATAGTGAAAATTTGTGGGACTTATTGGTCTTATAGTTCACATTAATTTGACATCCAAATTTAGTAACACTTTCATGAATGTAAAAATGTTAGTTTTTTGAACAATTTTTGTTTTTTTTTAGGGTTCAATTATGGTAAAAATTATTTATTTTATTATTTCACTTTAATTTATTATTTTTACAGTTATTGGTCACAGATAAATCAAAAGAAGATCTAAAACCCTAAATTATTTGATAATATAATACCAAAAAAAAATTGGGTACCATAATAATTTCCATATTTTTATGAGAAAGAAAAATAAAACTGTGGATTCTATGTCCTTATTTTTATTAGAAAGAATAGTCAAACTATGGACTATATTGACTCAGTGATTACAAGAAAAATAATTTGTATTCATGCATGGTAAATTAAATTTTTTTTTTTAGAGTTGAATTTGAGATCCTGATGTGATAGATCTCTGTATGGCTGTATTTTTTTTATTATTTTTTGTTTTTGCTATTAAAAAATACTTTATTCCTTCTAATTTCAATGATTTCTAAACATGGGGTGAACCGAAATCTTTGGTATAAACTATGTCAATGAACAAAAAAAATTTACAAACAAGTTGGGATTATTTTAGTTTAAGTTGGAAGCTTCCATGAACTTGGTCTCATGTAGCCATTTGGGAGTTTATTACACTAAATAGTAAAGTGTTCAAATATAATACAATTCGTTAACACGATATGAAATTAGAAAGTTTGAATCTCTTTTAAGACACCCATTTCGTAAATCAAATAGATCCGACACGACATTATTAATAAATGAATGGAATATGGATACAAGACGAACATAATATGACACGATTCATTAGATACGAATTGAGTATATGTGAAGTGTTTTTTGAGACGAACTTTATAAAACCCGACATAAACTCTCCTTATCCGACACGATTGAGTAGACTATTAAATAGTAAGTGTGGAATTTCTTGGTTCTTCAATCTTAGATTACCTCACTTCTTCAAATTTTAGATTAGTAATTATAGATCTAAGGGTGATCCATTAAACTCAATTTGGTACTCAGTTTGAAATTTTAATCATTATTATATAATTTGCATATAATTGTTGTTCCTAATTCACAAACTATAAAGGTTTCATTTGTGGTTGATTTAATGATTATCACTCCCGCGGTTGAACATTAAGGTCCCCAATTTGAATTTTGTTATCACCCTCTCTTTAATAGTGTCTGAACAAAATAATAATAATAATAATAATCACAAACTATATTATTTTTCCCATAAGACCCTAAAAAAAATATTTATGTTGAGAGTTAAAATCTTTATTATAATTGTAAATTGAGTCAAAATCATGTTGTAAATGTGGCCTGCAATGAAGCACGGATACGGATGCGAAATACGGGTACAATACGATACGGATACGACAATACGATAAAGTTTAAAAAAGTAGGATACGGGTACGGCCAAAATACGGTTATAATAAAATATATTTAATATTTTTATTATTTTCAACCAACTTAATACTTATATATTTTGGTAGTTCTTTAACATATAATAAGAAAAATTAGTAATTCTTTTTAATTTCAAGAAAATATATATCGTGTCGTTATGGTATATTCACAAAGTGAAGTGACTAATTAATGGAATCAAAACTAATATATTTACCTAGTATGTAGAAATAATTTTGCTAAGATTATAATAGAAGAGCTTTATTTCATGCTCTTTTGACATGAGATAATACTTAAAAAACACTCATGTACCTTTGAAGTAATATGAATTTTTTGTTAATGAATTGTATGGTATGTGAATTCGAAAAGAGATGTTAAAAGTTCAACTAAAAAATTATATATGTTGCTCGACTACAAAAGTATCCGTGAAGTATCCTAATATTTAATTATTATCGGATACGTAGAAGGTGTATCCAATACGTATCCTCGAGTATCCGACGAATATCCTATTCGATAACATATCCGATACGGGTACGTCAACCTCAACGAAGTATCCGTGCTTCCCTGCGATCGTTGTTTACAATTCAAAACTTCGTGGGAAAGTCAGAGTAATTGAAGCAATATCTGTCACCTAGTGCAAGCAAGACAAACCCATGTGTTAGTTTTCCTTGAAAATTCTAAAAAGGGAAAATAATACCACCATTAATAAGTCCCCAAAGCTTAGTTTCTTTTCCTGATAAAATGGTATTTAAAGGGGAAAAAAAAAAAAGAACAATCTAGTATACGAGACTACCACTATTATAGAAATTATTTTTGTCGCTTAAACCTATAAGCGACAAAAATAATTTTAATGCTACACCAAGGCCATCCTTTGATATTTTAAACAACTGAAAAGAAATGATGGACAATTGAGCAAGAAGAGATTATGATCTTTCAAGAAACTCTTATGCTACACTAGGGCTATGAGAGATTTGTGTATTATGAATACCTTAATTCCGGCATGGATGATCTGCCTTTGACCGAACTGGAGAGGAAATTAATCAAGGTACGCATAAGCTGACCCGAACACCCTTGACTATTAAACCGGGAAAAAAGAAGAAAGAAACTCTTATAGCTTATGTCTGAGCCTGAACTGTCTAGAAGACCACAATTATAGAACCAAGCTATAGAATAAACTCTCACGAGAAGGAAGAGATGGCACTGAAAAAAGAAAAAGGAGAGGAGTCTAGAATGTCTCATTACTAATTATTCTGCTCAACCTTCCAACTGAAGCAAGACAATAAAATCCATCCAAAGATGATTTATCATTCCATATTAAAACAGAGAAAAATACAAAAAACTCAATAATGTTTCTGTCAGGAACATACTTTAATGCCAATGAGACATGTCTAGAGAATCAACAAAAAAGTGAGAATTATTGAATCAAGGAGAAGCATAGATACCCCACAAACTAGCCTGAAAGAGCAAAATTGAGAGCACTGTGCACATCCACCCCAATTTGGGCTTCGGCTTTCTCCAAATCAGTTGAGGCTGAGCTCAGCTTCTGGGTGAACTCTGCAAGCCCTTTTTGGACCAAGACTGGGTCAATTTGTTCGATTGGCACGGCTTCAACGGCCATTATATCGGCAAAAGAGTTTGCGTGGACAAATGCAAACCCACTGCTAACAAAATACTTTTTCACGTCATTCCCTTCGTGCACGGACAGGAGCCCAGGTTTCAACTCAGCAATTGTTGGTACATGTCCAGGAAGAATACCCATCTGGCCTGTTGTTGCCGGTACTATGACCATGTCAACCTGTGGGATAACAGAGTAAAAATAAGACAGATAATCAACATGCGATCTTTTACCTCTTGCGTCTAAGAGATAATAAAAGATACATATGAGCAAGACTTTAAACAGATTCTACAATGAATCTCTGCTGCTGCAACACCTAAACAATAAACCTTTACCCTTGTGTTTTCCTATTGGAAGATGATGTTAAATCTAAGCATTACAGTGAATAGTTGATTGCAATCCCACGATTTAACAAAAATATAGGCTGGAAATAAGGAGCTCAAATTATGTATCCACCTCTCGTCTACCAAAATTTCCTGAAAGTTCCAACTCTCATAACATAAGAGATCAATCTTGTTGCCATCTTATTTACATTTTACAATGTGAGAATAAAATGTTAATTCTACTTCCAAACACAACTTAATCATAAAAGACTCGCATAATCAAACTAATTCTCTCGCTCTATGTATGGTTTGGGATACTTCAGCCATGGAGCTCAATTTCAAATTCAAAATACAGAAGAACACATTTGAAGCCAACATTTGCTCATTTGTATTTATCGTTTGTGTATACAAATTTCACGGCAGTCAAATCTAGTTACTTAGAGCAATCTCTTATTTTTTCCTGATAGGATACTTAGTGCCATCTCCATCAGCCTTTTGCGGGTAGTAGAAAAAAAATCATTTTGACAAAGCAATTTCATCCACACAGCAAAGGCATCTTATCAAAGGGGAGAAGAAATGGATTATACACCACCAAGTAAAATTGATGGAGTATAATTTTACTTGATAGTGTATAATCAAGTAAAATTGCACTCGAACCAAATGGACAAGATTATCCAGCTGGTCAACAAGAGTTTTACCTATAATGATCTGGAGGAAATAAAATGCTAATAATCACACTGTTGATGACACAGCCAAAAAAAAAAACACACACACTGTTGCTGCAATCAAAATACAGCAAAAATCATAGTCACTTTTGTACAGCATATACCAAGAAATCAAAACAACAAACGCCCAAATAACGGACAAGTGCATAATACTCCGTAGCAAGCATTACCTCAAACCTGCCAAGTCATATTCTCGCAAAGTAGACACTCAACAGTTTCAAAATCAGTCAATGGAACTACACACTGGAAAAAGTGATCCGCTAAGCAACCTTCACTTAACCCTAAGAGGTTTAGTGGATAACAAAGGTCACACAAGAAGTTCTTCCTCTTTCCATAGATAGGACCCAACTCAGCAGCAACCGTTTATTGCTGTCCACCCTTCTATTAGTTAAACAGTTGCACCTTCTTAATTGAAGTCATCATGATTGCTGAAAATACTTCTACTTAACAGATCAAGAACCGCAAGAAACCACTCAAGTCAGTTTCAGACCCTAACCCACTACTGCCAGGCAAGAACATTCATTGCACATGTACACCACCGAAATCCACCACACAATATGAGAGGGAACATCACATGAGCATAATTAACAATACACCTTCACAATTACAAACCAAGAACAGGCGTTGATTTTTCTTTTTTCAAACCTAGGCTAACGGTAAACAGAAGATAATGACAGCCCCTTATAAAGAGATAGCAAATGAGAGCATACCAAGCACTAATAAATATAGTTCAAAATCAACAATACCCCTTACATTTGCAAAAACAATATGGTCTCCCCTGCCTTTTCATACATATAATAGCGACCACTTACTTTTGAAAAGTTGCGACGGTCGGACCCCCTTCATCACCAAAAGTGATTACCCAACAAAAAATAATATTTAAAATGCCGAACATTGCCACCTTATTTCTCATCAACATAACATGATACTCCTTCCAAACTAGTTCCTTGTTGGAAAAAAAAAGTTATCTTCGCAGCCAAACACCCTCTATTATTTTTCTTATCCATCCTCTTTATCTGTCACACACACAACGCATGCACACCCACACACATATGCATGCCTCTCTCTGTGATCTGTGGTGGTAGGAGGTATATGCAATAGGTGGTTGTAAGATTTAGTGAGTTAGATAGAGGTGTTAGATTTTCGTGTCAGTGGTGGTGGGTTTGTTGAATGTAGAACCTAGAAAGAGGTTTCAAGTAGAGGTTGGAATGGGGGTGGGCTGGCAGGTCGGACAAGGTGATCAGGTTGAGGAGGTGTTCTCGTGTGGAAGGAGGATGCAAACGTTGGTGGGTGTCTGTGGGAAGATGCAGCTGCCAAGATGGAAGGGGCCGCCGAGGAAGGGGATTTCATCAGGTTTTTTCTACTTGGGGGGGGGGGGGGTAGGAGGTAGGAGGCTGGACTAAATAATATGATATCTATCAATTTGAACAGGAATTTTGACAAAAATTTCAAAGGGCAAATAACGAACTTCGATTAGAAAAACATTTCATCTACGATTCTACATAACTAAGTGGCTCCTTAAACATCGGCTAAACAGGGATTCCACAAAAGATTAGATGATGTCAAGAATAAATGAGTAGCTACATGTTTGAAAAGTCATCATCAGATGACCCATCCATATCATTTTGATGGCAGGAAGACCCACATCGTCCATAATTACAAATTTACACAACCAATTGTAGACATTAAAAAATTAATGTCTATCATTCATTAGGCCCAAATCAATTAAAGAAGTTATTAAAATTAGATCAGGTTGGACCTATATTCCATAAGCTCAAAAAGACAAGTCCAAATTTAACAAACTTCTAATATTAAACTAGGTTGGACCTAAATTCCATACCCCTAAATAATACAAGCCCAAATTTATTAAACAGACTTTTGAATTTAAGTAGGACATAAATTCCATGTATATAAGTCTAAATAATGCACATCTATTCAGCCCATAAATTCATGAATATGGGCGGCCCACTACCTAAGCCCGCATGAGGGTATTCTGGTAAAATACATTTATATGGATAACTACTATTAACTCTATAAATAGGAGGTCTGGGGAGGTCAAGGAGAAGAAACAAAGGAGGAAAGATGAGCAAAGCTCTACCCAAATCCACCTTTAACCAAAGTCTTGCAAATCCATCTGTGAGGAGAAGAGCACATCACTAAGGTCCTCCTTTGAGAAATTCAAATTATCTTCAAATCATTCAAAACGAAGAACAGTGAGAAGATTCATCAAAACCACCACCAAATCGAAGATTGAGAAACACGTCAATCTAGATATCATCTCATCTTCATTAGATCCATTGAGAATCAAAGGATAGTGCACGTGAGAAGCACGCCGAAAAATGTAAACACCACTTTTTCTATTCAAAAGTCAAAAAATCAAACAATTGTAATTTGACATTACTTTTGTGTTAATTTTACACACAAAATTTGTCGTTACACCAATCCATCCATATAATTTGAAGCTATGTAGTTCTCCTATTAATAATGAAATATAAAACAACCCTATCTAGGCTTGACTTCCAGGAGGTAGAAAAAGATTTACTTGAGAAATATCCCCATAAGGCCATTCTAGTCCAAGGTAAGTGGCATGCTACAGATCAACACCTCGTTTAACTGTTTAATGGACAGACTAGCCAACGCCATATGGGTAGAAATACTTCTGGTATACCCATCCTGCCCCTAGTATGAACAGATATTGGCCTATAACAAAAATACAAAACCTATACCAAGTGGAGATAATCCAGCAGTTGGTTTTGTAATGAAAATTGTAGGGTTTTGTCACTTATCCAACCATCTCCCCGTTAGGCAAAATTTTAGTTGTTGAGGAGAAACTTATCAACTTTGTCCGGGCAATATTAAAATTTAGCAACCCATGTAACAAAAACCAAAAAAAAAAAAATTTGCCAACACACAATGTTTAAATGGTGGGAAGTCATCCCCCTAAATTCTTCAACATCCAAGTAATAATTTTATAGCAACACGATGCTAGATTGCAGAGTTATCAAAGCACCCATTCACCAGCCAAGGAGACCCCACCTGTACTAGCATCAAACCAACCCTAGCTTTTGGATGCTTTCTTCACTTGGCCAAAATTTGTCATTAGCGGAAGAGGAGAGCTGGGAGAATAGTTGACTAGGAATCCTACTAAAGTGTTCCACCTTAGAGACAAAACCCTGACTTCAATGCACCTGTGATTGCGAATTGCGATAAAATCACTCTTTCTAGTTTATATTACATTCTTGCATTTTCATTAAATTTGTAAATGGCAAGTGAGAATGCTACAACTGAAGAGGTAGTCAAGGTCCAAAAGTAACCACTTAATTATGAAAACCAAAACCCCTTAGCAGCTTTAAATAGTGGTGGCTCCTAAATTCAATATCTCAAGAGATGACTGAGCTGGTAGCTGAGACCATAAATCTCACTAACATGCTAGTCATACTTACCACTAATTCAGAAAGATAGTGCAAGAGGGTCGAAGTCTTTTGTTAACAACCCAAGTAAATAATTGGATTAAAGGCCCTATTTGTACCAGCTAATTACGAGCAACATCACCTACAGCACACTCACATTAGCAATGGCATAACTATACGTCTGATAAAAATTCCGCACAAGTGAATAAGTAGAAGTTATGAACAGTTAAAACTAAGAAGCATATGAAACGTTCAAATGTCACGATGCTAAGAAAGATAGCCCCAAATTCAGACACTCGCAATGTTTGTAGCTGATCAGAAGAATTTAATGCTCAGGGAAGCTATTATAACAACAAAATACAGAGAAATAGCAGTTGTTACAGTCTAGATCTTGTTGAGCCCCCCAAACTTCACCAATGCACATGACTTTAATCAAGATTTTTATTTCTGGTGATAAGATTTGTAATAGAATACCATAACAAATGAAAAAATATAAGAGCACCACAAAAGGCAGCACATAGCAAACCTACACATAAGACAGCAAAACAAGAGTAGTAATTTCACAAGTTATTCAGGGCATTACCCACCATTGCAACCAAAAATCATTACAACTCAAGAGGCTCCAATGCAAACATCCTAGTTCAAGAAAGATCCACTTGTGCATAAATAATCGACTCAGACAAGTCAAGGAGGTGATGGCTTGTTTCCCACCAACTCTTCCAGCTGAATTCTAAAATTACAAATTTACAATGGTTCAGTTACACTCCGTTAAGCAATATTCTTCTAATAAACACTTATACCCATCTACCGTAGCATGTTAGTTCTCAGTTCTCACCTTATCAATCAGCATTCTTGGGGCCTAAGGAATGGCAATGGTGATGGAAACAGGAATATGAGCATCTTTATCAAAATTGTGGGGAATTCTTAATTCCTAGACTATCTGCTACTTCAGAATATTCTTATCAGACATTACATGGGACACATAGGTGGTAATCCAGATACCTTTGGAACTTTCCAACAGGTGAAGGGTTAAACATAGAAATGTATAGGGCGGTGAAGGGGTGGCTTAATTTGCTAAAAACCATCAATACCCTGCCAAATTTCCCATAAATATATGCAGTCATTTGATTTGTTGAGATAAGATAAAATTGAACATTGAATATTTAACACACAAATTGTCTTCTTTGTTTTTTATATAACAAAGAAAAATCCATTTGAACTGCCACAAAAAAAAATGAGCTTAAAAAAACAACAAAAGGTATATAGTTAACTAAAACTTTCGGCTGGTCAAATACAGAAACCAGAGTCACAATTTTAAGTTCCATAGATTTTGATGCAACACCACGAAAAACGAAGGAGATAAAATACAACATAGTATTCAAGAAGATAGAACGACACTCCAGATTTCAGTGCACAATTATGGGCAAGTGAAACTCAGGTGCATCGAATTTTTGGAGACTATGATCTCATAAGTGACAAAATAAGTTTCCTATGATGCAAATAAAGAAAACCGACAACCCTTTTGCAGCACATTACACAGATAATACAAAGTGCTGTAATGTAAACCTGCACCAAAGTCAAGTTTCATATAATAATCCCATAATACAGCCTCAAAATGTTGTGATATAAAAACTTCTTTCTCGACATCACTGGGAACAATCAATTCAAACAAAAGAAAATGACAGAATTAAAATTAAACAATCTGAACATTATCAGCTAAGAATTGAAACAAATCCAAATGAATTGACAAAAAATGAACCAATAATTACAGCAGCAGCAGCGGCAAAGTTCACAATATTTAGACCAAAACTACATGAAATGAGGTTGAAACACATATGGCATTTGGTGAAATCCAAAACAAATTGAGACCGCAAATGAATAAAGATATTGTAGCCTAATGAATAATAACGGTAATACATCAAATACAAACAAACAAAGCCCAATAAGATAAGATCAAAATCAAGCATCCAAACTAAACCTAGATGAAATTCCACCATAATCAACTATCAGTTTCAAAAAACACCCAGATAAAATAATATCAAAATTGAACTATACAAATAGAAATAAAAAAATGGCACACAATCAAAAGGGTTTGTTCATTCATCTGAGTACATTTTACTGACCTCTTTGGCCGAGAGCTCAGACGCGTAGGGAAGCACAAAGTTGACAGTAAGCTTAGTAGGGATCGATGAAGGAGTCCCAGGGCGGGGCACCATGAAGGCAAGAGGAGTCTTGGGTGGCTCTATGTTGGGCATCGCCTTCTTCCATGCCTCCACGAAGGCCTCATCGGCCGCCGGAGCCACCGGTAGGTCGGTGGAGAATGGGCGAGCTTTAGCCCTGCCGGTGGCGGTTATAGTGGATCGGGAGAGGAGACGGGTGGCGGCTTGGCGGAACATGGTTGGTGGTTGGATCGCGAGGTGGGAGAGGCTACAGTGGGTTTGATTGAGGAGTGTCTATGATCTAACTGTTGGTTCTTCTCTCTCTTTTCCAATTCTTTCTCAATGGTGGGCTGGAATTAGAGCATCTCCGAGGGGTAGTGCTATTTTTGGGGTGCCAAATATCATTTTGTAATTTTAAACAGTATTTTGGTACTTTTAAATTATAAATCTACTCCAATGGCAGGTGCCAAAATGGGGTGCCATTTTCATATTTTTATTCATCAATCTATATGAATCGTTGGATCTATATTCATCTAACGGATCTAAATTCATCAATCCATTTGCAACTTCCCATTTTTTCTCTCCAGAGTTGCCAAATATGCCACCCCAAAGGCCTTGATGCCATTTTCCAACCCCATATGCCACCCCCTTTGGAGTGAACTTTTTTGAATTTGGGGTGGCATATGGGGTATGCCACCCCATATGCCTCCCTCTTGGAGATGCTCTTAGAGGGCATAAAACCGAACTACTTCAGGGTCGACTCGAATTTGAACAACTTTTTATAAGTCAGTTCAAAAAATTTCGACTTGTTCAATTCTTTTATGTGTAAATACTTACGATTGAGTCGAATTCATCTCGTTTTAGGCTCGTTCACGTTTAGAAAACAAACCAAATTTTAATAATTTTTTAAACTTATTTAAAAAAATAAGTTTAAGAAACTCGACTCGAACTTGTTTGGATTTGTTCAATTCTTAGCCCTGCAATGGTTTTTTTTTTTTTTTTTGTGGTAAATAATAAATGAGAAACTTTATAAAAACATTTGTAAACATCTTCGACCGCTCAAAATTTTACTTAAATATGAGTTAACATTTGATACAAAACACTTCAATAAAAAAATTCATTTAAAGAATGGCAAACTCAAATTTAAAGAATGATAGAACATAATCAGTAGATATGTAAAAGATAATGAAATCTAACTATTGAATATTTGAATAAAGGTTTTGATGGTGTGTGTTGCACAATTGAACATAACTTATGATCTTTAACGATTAGTGGGTTACTGAATGACTCAGTCGGAGTTCCTAGGCTCTTAAGACTTGAACAAGGGAGATGAGGAATATCACACAGAGAGTTTATAGTGGTTCACCAGTTCAAGAGCTCGGCTAATCCACTCTCAAGAGAGTCTCTTGCTCCTGAGGATAATTTTATTGATAAAGGGGGAATATTACACAAAGTATTTACTTAGGCTAGTTGTTTGTCCTTCATTGTGAGGAATTTGCTTCCTATTTATAGTCTTTTAGGGTCTCGCCTGATCCCGGGATAGTGTTGAGACGATTGCAACTTCCTTACCCAAATATAGGACTGTTACGATACATGCGTAATGCTTGGGTGGAAGCCAGTTGTCACCCTTGCTATTCTTATGGGGGTGACGTTGCTGGGGAGGAGGTGTCGACCTGAACCCCCTAGTTATTTGTGATGAGTTGAATGATCCGAGCTTGGAAGGTTCGAGCTGAAAGCCTGAGCTCAACTTTAGCGATATTTTGAGTATCATCAGGTTTAATTCTCCCTTGATTTTGATAAAAATTTGAGTCTTCCTTAATTTGATATATATTTGCGGATAAGATTGGAAAATGTTTTTAAGGATTTTTTTACTCAAATTTAAATTTAGGTTTAGAAAAGGACAACGGTCGGAGATTAATTTTTAAATAAAAAGTTTGATTTAGTGTAAAATACAATTTCGGTCCCTCAAGTATGCACTTTGTTTCAATTTGGTCCCTAAACTTTTAAATTTGTGTCACTTTGGTCCTATCGAAAACGACAATTTAAATTGACTCATAGAAATGCTCACGTGACCACACTTGAGAGGTCATTTTGATCTCTCAAATTTGTAATTTATATCATTTTGATCCTTCTAATTTATAGTTTGTATCACAAGAAAATATGACTTGGTGGTTGTTATTGACCGAAAATTTCTTTATTTTGGAAGAAAGAAACAATTTGAATCTTTTTTAGAAATTCAAAATGAGTGACTGGTTCCCACGAATACATGCAAAGTGTCACAAACTAATAATAGAATATCAAGTGGGCCGTGTTGTTTTAAAAACTATCAATAATCATCTTATTTAATAACTGACATGTTGAATAGTGGAATTCACCAATCGTATTTGTTGTTTCATAATTGATTGGTGACACCACATGACATTGATGACGTGATGTCACTGTTACACCAAATATTTACTCCCTTGTCACATGTTTATCACTATGGAAGGGGGTTAGACAAATTGGAGTGATGGTTGCAATTTTTTTTTGGCAAAACTTGGATCATAGTGGGATTGCTTATCCTAACTTCTCCTTAACAACTGCAAATCACGCCCCCACTACATGTCAAATGGAAAGAATGAAGCATTCCTTAATTCAATAATTGTACTAATATGCACATTAGAAATCTTAGATTTATGAAAAAAAAATCGATACGTTACTATTATGGGCATAACTAATGTACACAATCAATGGTTCTAGGTTCTATCTTAATTTTTTTAGGTTTAGGAATTGCCACTTTCTCTAGTCACATCCACACTTTTAAGTACTAGAAATGCACAACGTGTGTTGCACGTAAATAAATTTAAATAATATTTTTTTTATAAAAAATATGAATTATATGTGTAATTAAATTAAATAATAAAATAAAAGTCAAATAATTAATTTATATTTTAATTATTAATTTATTTTATAAAACTTTGAGTACTTAATTTGTCGCTTATTTAGATATCTCTCCAATCTTTTTAAGCATTTGCACACTAATTATATTATAGAATTATTAATTTTTATTTTTTAAAATAGATTGATTAAATTGCTTATACTACTATTATATTATTGCGTACCAAAAAAATAAAATATAATATATATTTGACTACGAAATTCAATTTGATAACTACATTTGTATAATAATTTAACATACATATATATTATTTTACTTCTTCATATAGATATAAAAAATTGTATGTAATTGTACTACTAATAAATGAGTTCAAAAGAATTTAGAAGCTCTTATAAAAGAGTCTAAAACAAGTTGAAAGTTAAATAGGAGTAAAAAAGAAAAATTAGATGAAAGTACATATATTAGTGGGTATAATTGACTTTATTATAATAATTAGGGTTAAAATAGAAAATCAAAATTTTTTCGCAGATGTTGACATTTATAAGTAGTATATATATAGTTTTGGGGTGCATCTAAACTTTGAAAGCATAGCATTCATCATTTTTTTTAATGTTTGATTTTTTGCGTTCAACTACGTCATTTGATTGTGATGAATAGGGAATAGTAGTTTGGTGAATGATTTCATGTGTTGAACAAAACTCCATAAAAGGAGATTCATATTCACCTCCTCTATTATTTCTCAATGCCTTAATTTTTCTGCTAAGTTGATTTTCAACTTCATTTTTATAATACTTAAACATATCAATTTACTCATCTTTACTTCTAATTAAGTAAACATAACAGTATCTTATGAAATCGCAATCGTCAATAAAAGTAATAAAATATTTTTTACCACCTCCAGTTTGCACAAATTTTAAGTCACATACATCACTGTGAATTAATTCTACAGGTTCGGTACTTCTTTCAACTAATTTGAAAGATGTTCTTGCCAACTTTGATTCCACATAAGTCTCACACTTATGATTTGTATCAATAGAACATTTAGGCAAATCATTCAAATTAATTAATCTTCTAATTGTACCATAATTAATATGTCATAACCTAGCATGTCATGTATTTGAAGATTCAAGCAAGTAAGAAGAATTATTCTCATTCTTATTAATATCAGACTTCGGTACAATAGTCATTATATTGAGCTTAAAAAACTCATCATTCAAGTATCAATTTCCTACAAACATTTCATTCTTTGTAAGTACAAACTTATCGGATACAAATACTAACTTAAAATCGTTCTTGCTAAGCAAAGAGCCGGATACAAAATTCTTGCGAATGTCGGGCACATGAAACACTTCGTTCAAGGTGAGTTTTTTGCTGGATGTCATCTTTAATATCACTTTGCCTTATCCTTCAACCTTGGAGGCAGGTGAGTTTCCCATGTAGAGTTATTTATCATTCTCCAACTTCTTATAAATAGAGAACATCTATTTGTGGAGCAAATATGTCAAGTGGTGTCGGTGTCAACCCACCACCCCTTGAGGTTTTCCACCAAGTTACATTCAGATACAGCTGCTGCGAGGATGATGTCGGAGACTTTCATTGAAAGCTTGTCAATTTCAGTCACGTTTGCTTGAGCATTTGGCTTCTTGAAGTTCTTTGACTTTCGACAATCTATTGACAGATGCCTAAGTTTGCCACAGTTGTAGTACTTGCCCTTGAACTTTTTAGATCCTTGATTTGAACATTCATTGTTATGCTTCATTTTCTTGTTAGTCTTTGTCCTACGTTCCGCAATGTTGGCTTTAGATTCCATAAAATTAAATACTCCACTTTTCTTCTTAGATTTGCGATTGTCTTCTTCAATCATCAAACGAACAATTAATTTTTCAAGTTTCATCTCCTTGCATTTATGCTTGAGATAGTTCTTGAAATCCTTCCAAAGTGGTGGTATCTTTTTCACGATCGCAATCATTTGAAATGACTCACTAAGAAACATACTCTAGGCATGGATGTCATGAAAGATAACTTAAAGTTCTTGAGCTTGGACTATGACTGTCTTCGAATCCACCATTTTATAATTCAAGAATTTACCAACAATGAATTTATTTGTGTTGGCATCCTCAGTCTTATATTTCTTACCCAAAGACTCTCAAAGTTCTTTCGCAGAATTGACAACACTATACACATTGTATAATGTATTGTCTAGTCCGTTCAAGATATAATTTTTACACAAGAAATCCAAATGCTTCTAAGTATCCACAATAATCAACTTCTCTCCATCAGTTTCATTTTCATTAAGTGTAGGAACATCCTCACTTAGAAACTAAGCAAAGTTCAGTATGGTGAGATAGAAAAACATCTTTTGTTGTCAATGTTTGAAATCCAAACCATTAAATTTCTCGGGTTTCTCTCTATGAGACACACTTACGGTTGTAGGAACAATAGTTGCAGGAGCAAAATTATTTATAGCCATTTCTATCACACAAACAGAAGCAAATAACATTATGATTTTAATAAAGTATAACAATAATATAATGGAATACAAAATTCTGATTTAGATTATAAT
Source organism: Ilex aquifolium (assembly GCA_951799425.1). Taxonomy (NCBI): domain Eukaryota; kingdom Viridiplantae; phylum Streptophyta; class Magnoliopsida; order Aquifoliales; family Aquifoliaceae; genus Ilex; species Ilex aquifolium. Next base: position 5,508,160 of record OX637395.1, read on the forward strand.
AGTACTTAATCTAATTATACGAATATGTCTTAAGATTGTTATCTAGTGTATGTATATAATTAGAATTAATCACTAATTACTGTATCAAACTCTAAATCACTAAGTATACTGTTATATATGAACTAATTTAATAAAATAGAATATTAAAACAGAAAAAGTAAATGCACTTACAGTAACGCAAAATTGCACGAATAAAATTCAGAAAATAATAATAATTCGAGCTCTGTGTAATCACAATTTTCACAAATAGATTTGCTCATTCTTGGTGCTTAAAGTTGATAAGCAACTGTCTCCCAAAATAGAACGGATTTCATTCTTGAAAATACATTACTTCAATCTTCAAGACTCCAGCGAATACAATTATGTGTTTATACTTGAACCGAACAAGAAAGATTAATGCAGCAATATGCAGAGAGAGATAGAAAATAAACTCGGAATACTAAATTCAGAATTTGGATGGATTGAAAATGGCTTGAAGGCTGTCTATTTATAAACTCTTGGTGATTGTTCAGATTTCCTAAGGAAGTATATGATGCCACTGTTCAGATTGAAGAGATACACTCTTTCAAACTGAATAGGCAAAAGACACATCTGAAATTCTGGAATGAACATACCCAATTTCAACGTCAAATTCAAAGTAACGGGTAGAAAATTTAAAAATCCGCTTAGATTTTAAATTTTGGTTGGGAATTTAATTGCAATCCGTGTTCAGATTTGATTGGTTTGACCCATAACCTGCACCACACCAAATGAATTTTTTCCAAAAAAATTATATATTTTTTACCAAAACCCAATCTTGATCAGGTTGTGGGGGGCCATGCACGCGTGTGGTAACCAATGTAGTGTAGGTGATTGCTCCGCTCACAAAATTGTGGTACCCCTTGGGGCTCAACCCATGAAGCTAACTAGGAATATATTAACTCACAAAAGTTGATGATGCACAAAATTGTATTGTGCAAGATCAACAGTCAAGAATATAAATGGAGGCAATCAATGAGTAATAAACAGACAATTAATGGTAAAGTAGTAAATAATGAGTCAACACAGGAATATATAGTGGTTCGGTCCAGGTGACCTACTCCACTCTCGGGAACGGCGACGGTGACCGGAGATCTTTATTGATGAACAAGGCAACCGGGAGAGTAACTTCGGGAGTATTACAGTGCTTCAAGAGAGAGAGGCAATGTGTGTAGGAAGGTGTAGTGTGTGTAGGGATTACAACTTGTAGAGGTCTCAAGCTCTCAAAAAGGTGATGCCCTCTATGTGGAGAAGGCTTACAATATATAGGTGTGGTGAGGCGGTGAGGTGAGGCGGTCACCACTACTTTGGTAAGTACAATTAAGGTAGGACTCCACCACTTTGGTAAGTATAATAATGGTAGGATTTGATCTCCGGTGCGTATCCCGATATTTTCTCCCTCGTGTCCATATTCTGTCGGAGGAGGACTCTGAGCTAGGTTGGACTTGAGTTGTCTTCTTGAGCTGGGTTGGACTTGTACTGGAGTACCAAACTCAAGAGGAGTAGAGAAGTAGGCGCCCAAGTGATGAGGTCCAAGTGACCAGGTCCAAGTGATGACCTCCTAGGCGCCCAAGTGATGACCTCCCTGTTGGTGGCGCCCAAGTGATGACCTCCTAGTGGGGTGGCGCCCAAGTGATGACCTCCTAGGCGGCGCCCAAGTGATGGGTGAGCTTCTAGGCAGCGCCTAAGTGATGACCTCCTTGTTGGCGCCCCTTGGTCTCCCTTCGCCATTTGACTTCCTTTTGAATGGGTTGACCCGACTGAATGGGTCTTAGCAACTTGGACTATTCCTTGGGCCTTTTAGTATTCGGGCATTTCTCGATTTATTTTTATCGGGCTTGGCCCAGTCGAATTTGGGCTCGTCATTTGCCCCCCATGCTCCGAGCTCTAACTTTCTCGAAAGGAAGGGGTCGAGGGCATGCGCTTCGGCTTCATCGCAATTTTTTCTTGCTTTTCACGGTACCCTTTCATTCTCGGGTCACTTGCTGAATTTACTGAAAAATTTCTTTTTTTTTTGGCTTGGCCTCCTTTGGGCGAGGAGACTTGGGCGCCTCCTTCGGGCGAGAGGGAAAGCTGTTGTGGCCGCCACTTGGAGGCTGGTAGGGTGCTTTGAGTGACGCCAAGAGGTTGGCAGGACGACGCCAGAGGCCTTGAGTCTTGCTATGGGCAGCACCTCTCTGGTGCTTAGTCATTAGCTGACCTTGTCTCTGATTACAGGCGTCCTGTTGATAGGGCGATTTAGGGTGGTGTCTTCTCCTCCTCCCAAGAGGGCGAGGTTTGATGCCCCTAGTGCTTCTTGATTTGGGTACGATGGCTAGATTGCTTCCTGAGAGATGGGACCCCGTGGTGCCCCCACTCCTTCTCTGGCTGTGACTCATGTGTGTATTAGAGCTAGTTGTTGTACTGTTGTAGGAGTTAGGACTCCAGTGCAGACGTCTTGAGTTTCAAAAGTGTACCTGACAAAAATAATGTTATCCCAACATTAAAATATCTAACATGATTACCTGGAGAGAGAGGCAGACTTTTTGCATGAGAGCAAAGTCAGAGCGTCTCGAGAGAGGGTTGCATGAGCTGAGGCCGAGCTACGTATAGTGTCGGTAGATGGCTGCCGTAGCAGAGGTGACTACTTGCACGAAAGCAGTCATAGAGGCTGAGCTACGTATAGCCTCGGGATATGGCTGCCGTAGCAGAGGCTTACTAGGTGACTACTTGCGCGAGAGCAGAGTCATAGGCCGAGCTACGTATAGTCTCGGGAGATGGCTGCCGTAGCAGAAGCTTACAAGGTGACTACTTGCGCGAGAGCAGAGTCGTAGAAGCCGAGCTACGTATAGTCTCGGGGGTGGCTGCCGTGGCAGAGGCTTACTAGGTGACTACTTGCGCGAGAGCAGAGTCGTAGAGGCCGAGCTACGTATAGTCTCGGGAGATGGCTATCGTAGCAAAGGTGACTACTTGCGCGAGAGCAGAGTCATACATGCCGAGCTACGTATAGTCTCGGAAGATGACTGTCTTAGCAGAGACTTATTAGGTGTGTCATGCACTCCTCTTTGGCTTTGTACTTGGCTTTCTTTCTTTATACTTTTGCCTTTGAATGTCTATAGGTGGCTGCTGTTTTACCCTCCTTGTTTACAAATACGCTGAAGATCAAGGAGGCAATCGATGTCCAAGCAGCGGAGAGGCGGGCACATGAGGCTGCTGAAGAGCAGTTAAGGTTTGAGCGACAGGCACAAGAGGATGTCACGTAGCTTGCACGACAGACACGAGAGGATGCCGTGAAACTGTTAAGGCTCGAGCGGCAGACACGAGAGGATGCCGCTGAAAAGTTGAGGCTAGCGCATGAAAGGGCTGCTCAACTTGAGGCTAACCTTCAAGTAACACTTGAGAGAACTACTAGGCCAGAGGCTCACTCCATAGAGATGGAGGAGATGAGAGATGATGCTGAGGAGCTGGGCGCCTGGTGAGCCCCTACTGCTGTTGGGTGCCTGGTGTAGGGCGTCTGCTGCTGGATACCTGAGATTGGGCGCCTGGTGCTGGGCACTTGGTGTGGGGCGCCTGCTGCTGGACGCCTAAGATTGGGCGCCTGCTGCTGAGTGCCTAGTGAGAGGGGGCGTGACCATTCGTTGGCATCATGGGGGCGCCAAAGGTGGAGAGGGCGAGGCCCTTTGTCTGGGCGGCATCATGGGAGGGGCCCAAGGTGGAGAGGGCGAGACCCCTCGTCGGCATCATGGGGGCACCCAAGGTGGAGAGGGTGAGACCCATTGTTGGCATCATGGGGTTCGCCTTTGAGACCCCTCGTTGGCATCATGGAGGGCGCCCAAGGTCGAGAGGGCGAGACCCCTCGTCGGCATCTACTGTTGAGGGCGCCTGCTGCTGGGTGTTTGGCGATGGTCGCCTTTTGTCTACCTTGTTGTTAGATCATGTTCAGACTTTTGTAAGCTGTCTGTAAATTTTAGGAAAACACAACAATTTTGGACACAATAATCTTCGCAGAAAGTTATTTCATAAAATAATAAATAACAGAATAGATAATCTAAAACAATAAAGGATAGATGAGAGTCACTAGCATTCTCTCTCGTCCTCCTGCGCAGGTACATGAGGAGGGGGAACACGTGAGTTCCCCGCACGCTGAGGAGGGACTACTGGGCGAGGGGCTCCCTGGTGTGGCCTTGGGGCGCTCTGGCGAGGCCTCCATGGCCAGGTGCTGCTTGGCTCCCTGAGTGATTAGGTTGTTGCTCCTCTCCTATTGGAGGAAGTGGGGCTCCTCCCACAGGGTGAGGGGTGACGCCTTCTTAGAGCAGTTGCATGGTCTGTAGGAGTTGTTGCCCGACGACGGGGGTCGTCGTAGCAGATGGCTCCGAGGGTGCGAGGGGAGGCGGAGCCTCCTCTTGGTGTGCCGGGTTGTTGTCTCCCGATTGTTGACTCATTGATCAGGTAGTGATTGTCATGGAATAGCAAGGTGGTAGAACACTTAGTCGGTTCCCACAGACGGCGCCAAACTGATGATGCACAAAATTGTATTGTGCAAGATCAACAGTCAAGAATATGAATGGAGGCAATCAATGAGCAATAAACAGACAATTAATGGTAAAGCAGTAAATAATGAGTCAACACAGGAATATATAGTGGTTCGGTCCAGGTGACCTACTCTACTCTCGGGAACGGCGACGGTGACCGGAGATCTTTATTGATGAACAAGGCAACCGAGAGAGTAACTCCGGGAGTATTACAGTGCTTCAAGAGAGAGAGGCAATGTGTGTAGGAAAGTGTAGTGTGTGTAGGGATTACAACTTGTAGAGGTGTCAAGCTCTCAAAAAGGTGATGCCCTCTATGTGGAGAAGGCTTACAATATATAGGTGTGGTGAGACGGTGAGGTGAGGCGGTCACCACTACTTTGGTAAGTACAATTAAGGTAGGACTCCACCACTTTGGTAAGTATAATAATGGTAGGATTTGATCTCCGGTGCGTATCCCGATATTTTCTCTCTCGTGTCCCTATTCTGTCAGAGGAGGACTCTGAGCTAGGTTGAACTTGAGTTGTCTTCTTGAGCTGGGTTGGACTTGTACTGGAGTACCAAACTCAAGAGGAGTAGAGAAGTAGGCGCCCAAGTGATGAGGTCCAAGTGATGACCTCCTAGGCGCCCAAGTGATGACCTCCTTGTTGGTGGCGCCCAAGTGATGACCTCCTAGTGGGGTGGCGCCCAAGTGATGACTTCCTAGGCGGCGCCCAAGTGATGGGTGAGCTTCTAGGCGGCGCCCAAGTGATGACCTCCTTGTTGGCGCCCCTTGGTCTCCCTTCGCCATTTGGCTTCCTTTTGAATGGGTTGACCCGACTGAATGAGTCTTAGCGACTTGGACTATTCCTTGGGCTTTTTAGTATTCGGGCATTTCTCGATTTATTTTTATCGGGCTTGGCCCAATCGAATTTGGGCTCGTCAAAAGTATTGGTCTTCTTCCGATATGGGACAAACCTTACTCCACTACATCAATCTTAGTTTATTTCATCAATTCGAATGAATCACTTTGAGACATAATTTCTCATTCAATACTTAATAGTTTTAAATAAATAAATATACGATGTTCATCTCCTCGCGAATGAAAACATGTTTAAATTCGGTCCCACCAATTTCGAGATGTAGGTCCCACTTTTATTTAAACCTTAAGTTGCTAAAATAAACTTGTTTAAAATCATTTTTTTCAATAATACATGAGTAAATATTCAATGCAACGGCTATACCATGTCAGAATTACCACGTAGTATAACCAAATAACAAGTGAGAAAAATAAACCCCACTTTTTATTTAGATTGGGTAGTTATTAAATTTTGTGGGGTTCACTTGTATACTTGATGATTTATTATTAGATTATAAACAATCTCGTATTCAAAAACATTTTGTAATATTAAAAATTAAGCATTAATCATAAAATATTTATATTTTAAATAACAATTTGTTTTTTTATTTTTTTATGATAAATTACATACACCCCTCATGAGATTTGATCAAATAACAATTAGACACCCTCTTGAATGGAAAATAACACTGACCTCCCATGTTAGTGACATCTATTCCTTTTATCTACTACATATAAGAAAGTGAATATAATACCTTTGATTCAAAAGTTTATCTACTTTTTAACCTCTATTTGTTTTGTTACATCCAATCATATAATGTTACTATTCATAATCCGTGTCTGAAGGCACGTTGAAATATAAAATTCGAGCTTCCAAAAAATTTCGATCCCATTATATTAAATAATATTTTTTCTTTCCTTCATTTTATTTGATTATATCATTTAAAATTTATTTTTATCCATTATTTTTTAAAAAAATAATGACAAAAATATGTAATCCGACAAATTTTCTCAACATGTGTATACTATCATGTATGGATAATGTCTGAAATGAAAATTATGTTAAATTATAAATTAATCAAATATTAAATGATTAAAACATATGATAAAAATGGGTGATTGGATGGTTTTGGGGAGGCAAAATATGTATGAGATAAAATTTCAAACAACTAGCTGTTTTATTATATAGATGTCATGCCACAATAAAAACATAAAAAATAATGAAAAATAATTTACTAAATTAGTGAAATTGATTTTCAAAAGGAAACTTAATCAAATTTATTCTATTAATGAAATAAATTTTATCTCAGAATCCACACAAAATATAATTGATTTTATTAATTAAATTATATTTATCTCAAATTCATCCCAAATCTAATCATTCAATTAATTAAGTTAAATTTACCTCAAATATCAAATTAATTCCATTAATATAGTTAATTTGGTACCCAAAATTCAAACTTAAATTTAGAGAAAAAATTAGTTGTGTAATAACATATTCAATTTTAGTATTTAATCACACAAATATACAATTAATAGTATGAATAATATGGAGACCAAAAAAATATGAAAAATATGAGTATGACCCGTTTGGCAATATGTTTAATAAAAATTGGGTTGCTTACATCATTAAACCGGAGACGCCCATCTAACGGTTGGGGGAATCTGTTATAGACAACCATAGCAAAAGAGAGGTCAGTGTTATTTTTCATATAAGAAGGGTTTTAGTTGTTATTTGGCTAAACTTTAGGGTAAGGGTGTTCACCCTACCCTACGGATAGGAATATATGGTCTTCCATCTTTCTACCCTATACTTTGTGGAAAATTTTTTTCTTGCCCTACCTTACCCGATCAAGTATAGTATTTATACCCGACTTCCGTCCAAATTAATCAGGTAAAAAATCGAGTGAACACGTTTTATAGTTATTAATTTTTGGATTATTTTAACAATTCAATGAACTAATCAGCACCAATTTAACAATATAATAAACTAATAACACTAAAACCTAAAACAATTACAATAAAATACAAGAAAGCCCAAGGCATAAACATCAATCAATCATAATTGTTGCACAAATATAATAATAACTATTTTAGGTTTAAATCATATGAAACGCATCAAAACTCATAACTGCTCTAATAGATGATTGTGGAGTAATATCATCCACAAGGATCTGTGAACAAAAACAGAAAAATCAAAAATCATATACTATGATCACAAACAAAATCTCAGAAATCATATACTATAATTTAGATTCTTAGAAAATTATATACAAAATCTCAGAAATCATATACTATAAAATCTATAAAAAAAAATATATACTACAAAATCTCAGAAATGAGCAGCAGTAGTTATGGACACACTAATATGGAGAGAGATGCAATAAGGTGAAATTGATAAACAGAAAACAACATATTGAAGGTGAGAGATGCGAGATGAGGAGGCTGAAGGCGAGAGAGGTGAGACAGATGAGGAGACGTTAGGGAATTATGGTTTTTAGTTTATATATATATGTGCAGGTAGGGTAAGGTAGGAATACGAAAATTTGATGGGTATTCCGCATTCCTACCCGATTTAATTGAAAGACCACAAAATCTTCCGAATTTTTACCTAATTTTTTCGGCTAGCCAATAAATAAGGTCGGGTAGGGTAGAAAATTGCGGGTAATCGAAAATTTGAACACCCATACTTTAGGGGGAGGTGGATGTAATTTATCTTTTTTTTTTTAAAATTAAGCAATCTAAAATTGAAATGAATAGAAAAAAAAATAAAAGAGATATAGGTGCGGATTAGTGAGATTGTCTGACATTAGTCTGTTGAATTGTCTGACATTGGAAGCGTACAAATAATATGATATGTTTGAGTGATAATTTATTTTTTTTAGGATTAATTTTATACCATTAAGGAATACGAAAATTTGATGGGTATTTCCGTATTCCTACCCAATTCAATCGGAAGACCAAAAAATCTTCCGAATTATTACCCGATTTTTTCGGCTAGCCAATCAATAAGGTCGGGTAGGGTAGAAAATTGCGGGTAATCGAAAATTTGAACACCCTTACTTTAGGGGAGGTGGATGTAATTTATCTTTTTTTTTTTTAAATTAAGCAATCTTAAATTGAAATGAATGGAAAAAAAAATAAAAGAGATATAGGTGTGGATTAGTGAGATTGTCTGACATTAGTCTGTTGAATTGTCTGACATTGGGGGCGTACAAATAATATGATATTTTTGAGTGATAATTTATTTTTTTTAGGATTAATTTTATACCATTAAATTAAAATAGATAAAAATTGAATCTAAATCATTGTTATACTTTTATAAAGGGTAAATTTCACTGACATCCCTTCAATATAAGCATAATTTCAGAGATATCCCTTATATTTTTTGAAATATCACTGACACCCTTGTCAATAATTGTCGACTAGCAGATAAACAAAAAGTAGATGAAAAGTGACTTATTACAAATTTACCCTTAACAAATCATTTATTCACATGAATAACCTTCATTAATATACACATATACTTCTAAATATATGTACACATATACTTCTGAATATATATATAGGCCCACTCACCCCTAAAGCCTGCCACTTTATCTCCCATTTCTCTCTCTTTCAACTTCAGTAATCTTTTATTTAATTTTATTAATTTGATACTAAATTAATATTTTATTTTATTTTTATCAAATTAACACTAAATTGATATTTAATTTTTCAGATTAACATTAAATATCATCACATTACATTTAGTTTCATGAATTAACACCAAATTGACAGTTTATTTCATCAATTCAATATTCAATTAACATTCAACTCCACCAAATAAATATTTAATTTTATTAAATTAACATCAAATTGGCCTTTAATTCTCTTGAATTAACATTCAAAATCATCACTTTAACATTTTTTTAATTAACATTCAATTTCATCAATTTATGTTTTTAATTAACATTCAATTAGCATTCAAACTAATCAATTTAATATTCAATTTTCACAATTTAAAATTAAGTTTTATCAAATTAACACCAATTGATCTTCAATTTAACATTCAAAATTTGGGGTTTTCGCTTAATTGCATTTTTTTTTATTTTAGTTAAATTAGGCTTTTCTTAGGTTTTATGTTGAATTAGATTTTTTTTTTATGTTTTAGCTCTAAAAAGACATGAAGGAGGAAAGAGATAGCAAAAGTTTTTTTATAGGGGGGTAAATTTATCATTAATAGATAAATATTGAATGACATCACTATTTCTTGATGTGACACTAATGTCTTAGATTATAGGGGTACTAGTTAAAACAAATCTATAAATTAGAAGGAAGTGCAGTGATATTTCAGAAAAAAACAGGAGGTGTTTCTAAAATTATGACTATATAACCCGTCACTGAAATACAAGGGGTGTCACTAAAATTAGTATGATGTTTTTGAGCGTTTTAATTAAAATAGATAAAATTGAATTTAAATTATTATTATACTTTTATATATTGAGAATTGGGTAAATTACATAATTAGTCCTTGAAACTTTCACTTTAGTTTCATTTTAGTCTTTGAACTTTCAATTGTCCTAATTTAATTTCTCAATAATTAATTTATCTCAATTAAGTTATTTCGTCAATATTTACCATTAGATCAAATAGAGACTAGTCCGATATGATCAATTGGGTCATGTTTCTCGAGAGAGGCCGCTTTCTCTCAGGCCAAACATTTTTCTACTTTTAGGACGGGCTTCCCTATTTCCTGGGCTCTGCTCGCTCGTCTACGCTCCGGCCCAGCAAATATTAATTGAAAACGATGTTTTCCTTGCTTACATTAAGATTTAAAATTTGTCGTAAAAAAAAATGTAATCAATCAGAATCAAAAAAAAATTGGAAATAGTGAATCAAGATCTAGATGAATACGTATCTATATGGAGAGAGATCTATATATGAATCGATCTAGACTATCCTCTAACCGGATAGATATGTCCGGATGAGCAACTGTATTGATCTTTATATGTTCTGGCCATGTCCGTTTCTGCTTCGAAGGAGAAGGTTTGGATCTTTCAATCTTATGCAGTGAGGGATGTGACCTATGTTAGGTCTATAAGATACCACTGCTTTTCGTGTTCTGTGATTCACCTCTAAATAATGAGTATGTAGTTCAATCCTTTTTTTTTTTTTTATCTCTTCATAGTAAACTGATTGGGGGATGTGGAGCAATATGTCGAATTACTATATAAAAAAGAGTTGTAAACTATAAGACTTCTTGTTCGACTAGGAAGATTTAGGTTTTTCTCGTTCCTTCTCTTCGATAAGAATATGGATTTGAAATGATGCAAATTCCACTTCATTCTGTTGTGCTCAGCGAAAGAACTTTCTAAGTATATTTTTTCGGATCCAAACTTCTTTGTTCTTTCTAAGATTTCTTCTTGCATAGAAGAACACAATTGTTGCAAAAATTGGAATTTTAGTAGGCGACATCCTCTCTTAGTTTTAAATAGGCGAAACCATTATGTTTTAGTTTTTCTTCACATTCTTACTAGGTGATTTAGGAATTTGCCTACGATTTTTTCAACTGGTATTTCGATATAGAAATATCTCTTTATTTTTTCAACGCGGGTTCTCACATCATTTTCTTGAAAAGATATTAAATCACCGTGGGACACTTTAAAATGATTAATGATTACCATTCCATTCTTTATACAAACCTTTCGATGACTTATCAGCTGCCAGGAATAGTTTCATGAAAATGGAGACGAACCGGAATAACGTCCGATCTTGTTTATGGATTGAGCAGAAAAAGGGATATATGAAGTTCGTTCTATTCTTCTGTGCGTCTCTACGATGGTTAAATCTCCATGAAAAAGGGACAACTTTCATGTAGTTTGTATTTGGACGTAACTATTAAGATTTTCTCTCGAATAAATCTCTCTTAATAGATCTCTTTTTGTTCTTGAATCTTCCGAGAATACGACGTTGTATTATTGTAAGTCCTTTGATTCATAATTGAAGAATTAAACTAAGACAATTGTAAGTCCAAGAATCAAAATGAAATCGAAGTGACAGTTCAAGAACTAATTATACAATTGCTAACATAATGATTTGATTTTATAAAAATTATTAGATTAACACAAAGTTCAAATATTTGATGGGCCTACGGTCAATTCACATGCCACAATGAATTAAATCAATAAATTATATCAGATAATTAGGTCCAATGACATTGGTCAAATAATAAATAGATATTATACATTGAATTTTTTCTCAGCAAACACCCAAGCTCCGCCCACGCACAGCCACATTCACGACGCCTCAAAACAATGAAAGACCCAAAGAACAACCAAACCCAGATCACAAACCCTAACAAACCCTTCACAGAGCTCCTCTGGTTTTTCCTAATCGCATCATGTATCAAATTCCTCTTAATTCCAGCCTACCACAGCACAGACTTCGAGGTCCATCGCCACTGGTTGGCTCTCACCCACTCTCTCCCTCTCTCCCAATGGTACTCCGACGAGACCAGCCCGTGGACTCTGGATTACCCACCATTCTTTGCTCATTTCGAACACTTCCTCTCCCTCTTTGCCCAGTTCATCGACCCCACCATGGTCCACCTTCAAAACGGCCTCAGTTACAAGTCCCATCTCACCATTTTCTTCCAGAGAGTCTCAGTAATCGTCTCTGACATCGTTCTGCTGTGCGGAGTTTATTGTTTGACTCGGAATTTGGAGAGAAGAAAGCGAAATTTGGTCTGGGTATTGGTGATTTGGTCACCTGGGTTGATGATTGTTGACCATATGCACTTTCAGTATAATGGGTTTCTTTTGGGGATTTTGTTGGTCTCTTTGGCGGCATTGCAGGAAGGAAAGGATTTGGTTGGTGGGTTTGCTTTCGCGGTTTTGTTGTGTTTCAAGCACTTGTTTGCGGTGGCTGCGCCGGTTTATTTTGTTTATTTGTTTAGGCATTATTGTCGGGGTGGATTGATTAGGGGGTTTGGGAGGTTGGTTTTGATGGGGACTATGGTTGTTGCGGTGTTCGTGGCGGCTTATGGGCCTTTTGTATATTATGGGCAGGTAATTTCTCTCTGTTTCGGTATAATATTTGGCATAATCTTTGTTAATGGTGATAATGTTGTTCTTATATGTTTTTATCTTGAAAAAAATTTGATAACATATTGCCACTTGAGTGTAGTTGGCTATTTGAATTTTGAGTTGTTTGCGCAGAGACACTTTTGGTTGTTTTGTGTTTACTAGAATAGTAATATTTACACAAATTGTTGAGTGGTGAAGTTTTATTTAGGCTGATTGGAATATTAATGCCAGTTCAAATGCATAATCTTTTTCTTGGATGTCAATTCTAGAAACATTTGCTATATATACTTCTTAAGATTGCCTTGGAGTTCTTAAAACTGCCATTTATAGTCCTTATATTTTGTAGACAAGGACCGCATTGAGTTCTTTCTCCTGACAAGGAGATCTGTTCTTTTTGCCAATGCTTTCTTTGACAAAGGACGGTATAGCATAGATTTAGGCAGATTCTCTTACAAAATGTATATATGTAAAGAACAAAAAGGAAATTTGTAAAGTTGCAATCTCACAATATACCAAGTATTTGTTGCGTCAAATAAACCAGCTTCGAACTAACAAGGACCTAAGGAGGAAACATATTTGGTTTTGGGAAAAAATTTCCAAACAAAGGATGGTGAAGGAAGTCAGGAATGTATGTCTGAAAAACTCTGTAGAAGACCTCAATGGCAATTGCTAGTTACTAGCTATGAATCACCCAATGTAATGGTATTGTTTGTTCATTTTTGATAGAGTAGCTGCATGCTTTGTTTAAAGTATCACATTAGAACTATAATTGGGTAATGGATCCTAAGTCTCTTATTCTGTGTAATTCCATGAAGATAATAGGTTGATCCATAATAACACTCTACTGTACTTTATTTCCGTAACAGCGCCATAGTAGGTGATTGCTTTTACACCAGGTACGGTGATTGCTTTTACACCAGGTACTATGATTGTAGGATAACACTTACAACCTGGTTAGGGTTGGTGCTTCTCTTCTTAGATTTGTTAATAGGAATTCAAGCAGGCAAATTAATATGTTTAGACCACATAGATTGTTTAGTGTTGACCATGATTTTAGTTCCATTTTTTAAAAGTAAATAACCAGTAAGCGATTATGCTGAGACCCTGACCTCAGCCCGAGCTAGGTCAACCTTAAGTCGTGTTTGCCTGTTTTAGATCCAAAAACAAATGTTGATGTTAACATTGCAGCCCAAGCTGTCATGACTCGGGTTGAGGTGGATTCAAACAGCCCAAGGAACATTCTTAGTTGTATGGTCTATGCTAAGATCAATTCCATTTGTTTGAAGCACTTAACATGTTGATCCACATGTTTCAATTTACATATCAGCTGTTGACTGCTAAAAAGGGAGGCATGATGTTAATTAAAATGAACTAACAGAAAGAACAATTTTTTTGATGGGGGCAATACTAAATATTAATAATGTAAGCATCCCAGTGATTAGAAGAAATCAGCATTCTAGCAGCCTTTACTTTTGCTTAAAACTGATAGTGAATTTTAATCACCAGCTCTCCCTGAGATCCGAGAGTTTTGTTGAAATGCAAGATGCACCATATCAGGCTGCCACAATGACCAATTTTGCTCTTGTAGAGTTTCAATTGATGTTGTTTTGTAATTCCATATTTTGAATTAACCGTAAAACAGTTGCCTTGCAGATACAACAAGTTTTAAGCCGCATGTTTCCTTTTGGTAGAGGACTCTGCCATGCTTACTGGGCTCCAAATTTTTGGGTATTCTATATTATTTTAGATAAATTGCTTGCTTTCTTGCTTGTGAGACTGGGATTCCACATCCAAGCACCAACAGCTTCATTCACCGGTGGTCTAGTTGGGGATTCCTCTCCTTTTGCTGTACTGCCTACGGTAATCACATTTATTGTGTTGTGCATACACTGAATCTTATTTCGGTCATTGTCAATAAACTATGTGTAGGTTGTCAATCTAGTTCAATCTTTATGGACAGAGTTCCTTAACGTGGAACATATTCTTCCTTTTCCAAGTATATTCCCACAGGGTAGGGAAGAGTGAAAAAGTGCTAAACCTTAGTATATTGAATATGATAGAATACTTGATCCACTTGCAAGATTGCATGTGTCTTGCAAGCACAACGGTGGTCAGATATTTTTGTCCTTCTTGTTGTTTATAGTCGTTTTAGGGTTTGAAGGGTTGTCCCTGTTGAATATTCTTCAATGATGAGTTGTTGGCTGGGCTTACAGCATAAGTTTTTGGCTTTTCTCATTTTGATCATATTATTTTCCACCGATTTCATCATTATTTCCCCTAGTCTGGCCAAGAACTGATCTTTGAATAAAATTTTCAATTGCAGATCACCCCATTGATCACCTTCATTATGGTCCTGCTTGCCATATCTCCCTCTCTTGTTAGGGCTTGGAGGGATCCCCAGCCAAGGCTGATCACTAGATGGGTAGCCTATGCTTATTCATGCGGCTTTCTTTTTGGGTGGCATGTTCATGAGAAGGCATCACTTCACTTTTTGATCCCCCTCGGCATTGTTGCACTGCAAAGCAGGGAGGATGCCAGTCATTACTTCTTGTTGTCCATAGGTGCAATTTTTATATCTCTGTTTCCTCTTTAGAATTTTGATTGATTCAGTTTATAACAAGTGCAGCATTATCTTTAACCTTTTTTCAGTTTCCAGATTTTCATTATGTATGTCTTTAGTTGCCTGAAAACTGCAAAAAACTGGAACTCTTATTCGATTCTCCTTTAATTTATCTCCTATATGTGTTAGCTCTATAGATGATCTTATTCCTAATTCTATCCATTCTTGTTTGACCACACATTCATCTTAACATTTTCATTTCCCCACATTCAACTTTTGAACGTGTTGTTTCTTAGTTGCCAAACACTAATACCATAAAGCATAGCTGGTCCTATGACGGTTTTATCACACATACTTTAAGCTTGTGTTAAGCATACTGAAATATATGCATTGTTGTAGTTAATTTTTGGTGGTGATGGCGGGATTTGGATGAATCATTTATGCACTTTCCAATTCAAAGACTAACATAAATCTTCTGTTTGCGATGCAGTGTCCTGCTACTCACTATTCCCTCTTTTATATGAAGCTCAAGAGTATCCAATAAAACTGTTGTTATTGCTTTTACATGCCATACTCATGTGGTTTGGATTTTCTGCGTATTTCTCCAAGACAAAAGCTGCAGAAGCAAGTGACCCTGGGCAGAGAGGAGGTGATAAATTTGGACTGAAGAGAAGTCGTGGTTCGGTCTCCAATGACGTAAGGTTTCGTATTGGATGGATCATGAAGGTATATCTACTGGGTCTTTTGGTTGTTGAGACATGGGGACAGTTTCTACATCCTATCCTTCTCGGTAATAGGCTTCCCTTCTTACCCCTGATGCTGATCTCTATATATTGTGCTTTCGGTATGATGTACTCTTGGATTTGGCAATTAAGAAGGATAATTCGTTCTATTGATTCGTAACTTAGTCAAGCCCCATCTGCTGGCACACATTAGAATTGATTTAAACTTACATTGCAGCTAACTGCACAGGCATTTTATATTGTATCACATTTGTTGTAACATTTTTGTTGGACGGTTTTGCCAAAAAATAACTGAGACGTGTTTTGAATCCCATTACTTATGGGATGCAAAATGATTATAGATCGTGAAGTACCAATTTCTTGTTCTTTTTTTTCTCTGGAACCTACCTTTGTTTTGACAGGAACTGGTAAACTAACCCATATTCGAATCCCCCGACTGATAACTTGGACTAAGCCTATGAGGTATACTCCGTGGTGATGGTCGCAGGCATTGCTAGACAAGAATGCTAGTAGTTTACCAGGCAAAAGCATAAGTCGTTTTAGTAGCACACTGTGGTCCGGTCAATGTGCCGACAAAGAAGCGCAATTACGCTGTTTGGGCAGGAGCGTGTTCTGATGAGAAGAGCTAGAGCTTCAACGGGGTTATATGAAGTCGGTGGCATTAGTGAAGGGGAATAAGCTTAAGCTAGTGACCTCTTTGATTTGACTTCGGATAGATTTCGATTTTTTTTGAGTTTGGTAACCTCTAGTTTGATCAGGAAAATCAGCTATTCGATGAGACAACAACTATTCAACCGGAACCAGAAGACGTGAATCATTAAATGTACCTATTCAAACGAAGCCTCCCCCTTTCTCCCCTTCCTTGATGATAGTAGCTGGGTGTAAAATGAAGAGTAGGTATTACACATTTTTGAAATAATAATGACATAGTGGCCCATGGTCGGGGCCTAGTTTGAACTCCGAGCTGCAATTGGGCTACATTTTTTGTGGTTGGTTCGGGCCATGTCGGATTGAGATGTTCTCCATTATACTTTTTCTCAATTTTATTTAATAGTAGATCGTCCACCATGTATAAGTGAGGGGACCACTAGTACATGAAGGGTCCCATATGTATTAATGGTATATGATCAACCATTGAATAAAAATGTAACAAGAGGATATAGATTCGGCCATGTCCACCCTTGTTGGACCCTATTGGCTTGTAAATTTCAAGGCACATGCAACAAAAACACTGTCCTAGTTCCCACACGACTAATATGTGTTGAGCAATGCTATACACACCAAAAGTGTGCACTAAATCATCTGCAGTTGTTGGATCAATGAGTTCTATTACCGATCCAACGGTTACAGATGATTTGGTGTACGCTTTTAGTGCACATAATTTTATCCGTTTGTGTCTTAGTAACTCCTCAAAACATGAAATCAGTTTGGTTTAACACCAAACATAAATGCCCTCTTAATTTCATGCAACACTTAAAACCATTTATGCCCAGAAAACTTCTATAAAAAGCCAAGAAGGGCTGCATCTCTTGCAACTATCACCCCCCAGAGTAACCATGTTGACCCACCAGACCCTCGTTGCCGTGGCCGTCCTCCTCTTGCTATTCGCAGCGCCCTGGTCGGCCACGGCTGACACGCTCGTGGTCGAGAACCGGAGCTCGAACCACAAGAAAGCACGCATCACATGTTTCCACAAATCCTCCCACAGAAAACCATTCTATGTCAACAAAATTGCCCCAAAAGAAGTAGCCAAAGTGCCAATCCCAAAGAACCTAACACAAGCATTCTGTCTGGGCTTGTATGATAGCAAACTTGTAAAGTTGTATGATTCAAAACAGGACCATGAGAGATGTGAGAACACATGCTCAATAAGGTTGTTGAACACTGGTTACAACTTGTGGAATGACAAGACCAAGAAGTGGGAGGTCATTGCCTCATCAAAATCACATGCTGCATCACCCAAGTTGTCACCCTTTGGATCACCTGCTAAATTGACATCAATGAAGAAATCACAAGCTAAATCGCCCAAGTTATCGCCACATGCTGCATCACCCAAGTTATCACCTTCTGGATCATCTGCTAAATTGATATCAACGAAGAAATCGCACACTAAATCTCCCGAGTTATTGTCACATGTTGCATCACCCAAGTTATCACACTCTGGATCACTTGCTAAATCGAGATCAACCAAGAAATCGCACGCTAAATCGCCCGAGTTATCGCCATCGAAGCATGCTAAATCCTCCGCCAAATCGTCCATTAAACACCATGTTATTCCTAATTAGATCACCCATGTAATAATAATTTGTTTCCTTAAAGCCAATTATACAAATCATATGGCCAAAGACACATAATAATGTGTTTCTATTTGATGGTTTGGTTTGAAATTTGAAGAGAACACTGTTTGAAATTATGGCTGGTTGTGTTAAGGTACTTGTGTCTATGCAATTTTGAGTAGGGTAATGGAGTGAATCATGTTACTTTAATTTTTTTTTTTATTTCTGATCGAAATAGTTTCACCTCAAAGTTATATTTCTTATTATCTCGGTATATTTGAGAATTCTAAACGACTAATTTCCGACAGTGGTAGACTTGGAACATGTTTTAAACATGTTCGAGCTACAATGACTAATATCCAAGATTAAGAGAGCAGTCGGTCCGAACATCCTAAAGTTAAAAAAAACTATTAGAGATAAGAAAAGAATTTACTATGTATGATTTATTTAAATCATTTTTTAAGTAGGATTTAGTGGTTATTTTTAGAATTCATAGGATAATGTTTTTTTTTATTTAAATCAAGAATCAAAGTCACCTAAAAAACAAAAACTTTTCAAAAATATTTTAAAAATATAATCAAAACTAATAAATATTTTAAAATTTTAGTTTAAAAATAGTAATCAAAATATTTTAAAATATTCTGAAATATGGATAAAAATATACCGTAATATCTCAAAGTTTTACAATTCCAATTCAAGTACCAAGTCATTTTTGAACAGAAATGTATCGAAATATTTAATTCTTGGTCTAAATTATTACTTAATTTAATACAATTATTTTTCCAAAAAGAAAAAAAAGGAGGCCCACAAAAGAGCTGACACCTGTACCTTGGTCTGAGATTTCAACACAATAGACAATCTGCCACCACCTTCATACGAAACCTCCAACCAGTGAAACGACGACTTCGTATCATTTTCGTCTTCAACTTCCTCTCTCTCTCAAGGATTGAAAATGGGTTCAAGTAGCAGTCGCATGGGAACCTCGCGCCCATCTGGGTCTTCCTCCAGACTCGGTCGCACCAAAAATAGGTTCTCTTCGCTTTTCTGTGGTGGCTCTACCTCTCAATCACCGTCCGAGGTATCATACAATCCATCACATATATATATATATATATATATATATATATATATATATATATATACACACACACAAGTATATTTTTATGTGTGTGAGAGATTAAAATTGATTTTGTTGTTAGAGAAAACCCTTTTGTTTGTATTTTTTCAATTGGGTAATTTTGAAGTTTATACAGAAGGTCTGTGGTTGATCAGTTAATGAAACGACTCTTATAGTTGTTATTTGCGGTTACTCTCTGTTTGGGTTTATGCGTTGAAGGTTTCATCTTGATCGATTGATGTAAAAAACCTCTATAAAATTTCATGTTCTTGGTCATTCTTATTTTCTAATGAAATGATTTAGTCTCACAACCACCTTTGTGTATCATCTTTCTTTGTTATGTGTTAAGAGAATGTGTGTATATTAAAAGCTTCCATTCTGAATTTGTTTCTTTCGTATTTTTGGTATTTATGGCTTTATGAGAAGTTTACTCCCTATAATTAGTATTTGTATGTTGATTTTGCCTGGACTTTAGTGAAAATTAGGGTTGAAACATGTCAATGTTTCAGTTAAAAGTTAACTGTTCATTAATCATGACTTGCTGCTCATCTTCCATCTTCACTCTTGTTACAGCATAATTGTATTTAAATGAAACCTGGAGTAAATGGATTTTTAGAGCTGATATCGATGTGTTGTGAAATTCTTCTCCTGTAGTTTGAAGAGTATCCACAAAAATCACCTATAAGTTCTCTAGAAAATTTACCTCCTGTTAGTGATGAATCTTGGAGCTCCATAGCAGAAACTTCAATATTTGGTTCAGAAACTGGGGTGACCAGTTCCAAAACTGAGAGTGGGGACTCATCTGAAATCAGTGGTGGAACCATTGAGGATACTTCAGTTGAATATGGTTTGAGAAATGCTGAATCAAATAGCCACGAGACTTGCCTTTCCAACAGTAAGGAATCAGTTTCTTGTCAGGTAAGTTCTGATTGTCTTTCCAAGGATGCATATTTGGATAAGGGTAGTAATACAGCTAGTACTTCCTATAAAGAACAGCCATATCAAGATTCGGTGTCAGCAAACACAAGGATTAGCTTGGTTGCAGGTGTCGGGGCTTATGATTCAGTGTTCGAAGGTGCGTCGTTAAATTGTTTGGAGGATACAAATACAAGCAGTGCTGCACGTGAGGGTGGAGATTTATGTGCAGAAGGTGATTTTGCCGAAAATTCTGTGGATGCAGTCATAGCCTCTAGCAGTTCTAATTCTGGGTCTCATTCCATTGATCCTCACCCTGTAGTAAGTCTTCAGTTGGCCGGAGATGACACTACTCGATTGGCATCACCTTCTGGTTCAGAACACCTTGTGTCTGATAGTGAGCAGGATCTCAGAACTGGAGACCTACTTCATGTTGACGTGGTGAGTATCTCTTCCAACCTGTTATCTAGTAGCATCAATGAAATAAGTAACCGCGAAGCGAGAAGGAATAGTAGAAGACTCTTTTGGGATGCTTTATCAAGGCGCAGTTTTAGAAGATATAGTGATTCACCAACAATCGTTTTCACAACTGATCATGCTGATGATCTAGGATCTCATGACAGATGGTTTCTAGATTTGAGTGGTGATCTCCACTATGATGGAATTGGTCGTGATTCTGTTAACCCAGGCTTTAGAAGTCATCGCAGAAATGAACGGCGCTGGCAATTAAGATCCCAGGTTATGTACTAGCCCTCTTTTTGTTACATATTCTTTAGTGAAAAACTTATTTACTCAAAAATATTGTTGACGAATTTGATTAGTGGTTGACCTAAAAATGGCAAATTCACAGGTAGACACCGCACAATTCTTTTATTGATTTCCATCCAAAATTTACTGTCCTTTTCTGCCAGTTAGCATTTTTTTCCTTCTATCACAAGGATACTATTTGTAAGTTTGTTTTTTGTTTTCTTGAATTTTGTTGATTTTGATCATGCTGGCAAGGGTATATTTTAGTTGCAAAATTTGGATGGAAGTTGATGGAATTTTAACTTGCCACATTCTGTGAAAGTTTTCACTCTAGAGGTGGTTGACCTATCATATCACTTCCATTTCAATTTAGATTTTGGTTCTGGTCACATTAATTCAACTTCATCATTGAACTTGTCTGTGCAAATGCTCGTGTTTGTCTCCTTTCATAAGCACAGGATTTGTGCTTTTGTGTGAAAGTTTGTTCTAATTTGTGTAGGATGGTGATATAAAAAAAAAATAGCAAATATTTTAGGTTGGAAACCCATCTAACCGCTTACCATGCTGTTCACGAGTTGGAAAACCTCCCCCCGCCCTTCTTTTTCCTTGGCAATGAGGTTATTTGACAATTTCCTGCAATATCTTTATAGATCTCAGAAAGAGTTCTTGGTGGCCTTGGTGAGGAAGCTCGGCAGACGACATTTTGTTCATCTGGGCTCCATCCTGAGGGTACATGCTCATGTGATTCGTTCGATATGGCTGCAGAGTCCAGCGCCCTTGCAAGTATTTCAAGGATAGTCATGCTTGCTGAGGCTTTATTCGAGGTCGATTTCAAAGATTCCATGTTTTTCCTAGCTAAATTGTTTAAATTATATTTCATGGGCTGTTCTTGCATTTTAAAGTCGGTAATATTCAAGTTTTTTATTCTTACGTATGTTTGTATCTACTCCTACGAATTTGGAATTTACTCTTTAGGAGTTTTTAAGTTGCACTATATAGGCCTTGTTTTTATGTAAATGAATCCTTCTCACTGTTGGTGAGGAGATATTTATGATTATTGGGCTTATGGGATATGTTTGGCTGGTGTATCTGTAGTCTGTCTGACTGCCTTGAGAAAATTGAATTGAAGTGAAAATTTGTCTGATGTGGTGCCAAACAGTGGAATGCTTCCATGTTCTTCAACATCAAAAGGGTCCCTCATTGATGACGTAGAAAAATTTATCTAATGAAATCTCAGGTGATGGAATGCTTCCATTTCCATTTATCATGAGTATACTCCCTCAGGGATGAATTAAAGTGTTTGGTCTGACAATCTCTGGGTTAGTTACAGGTGCTATACTGCACCTTATGTGACCTGAATCAAATAAGAAATTGACCTAATGGCTTGACAAAACAATGGTTAACAATTTTTTTTAGAAAAAGCTTGATCAGACCATTGTGGTACCTTCCACCAGCTTTTGGGTTTTGGATTGTTCAGATATCTAGTGGGCCATTAGTGATAATTACATGCATTTTGTAAGTTATTACTTATTCTTTTTGTGGTAGAACAGAAATAATAAGAAGATTGTGGAAATCTAAAATCATACTGTATTGTGGATTTAGTTATATATTGTGAAAAATAGGTATGTTAATATGCTTTTACCAGATAGTGGTGCCGTACGACTGTAATAAAGGTACTTTTAATGCTACTTGCAAAAAATCAGTGGTTGATTGGTTAATATGTTTGCATCAATGTACGAGTACAAAGTGATAATAATACGTTCTTACCTTTTTTGTTTCCTGTTGTCAATGTATTGGAGTTATAAACGCACTGGTTTTTTTATAAATTAAGCTGATAGTTATAGTACATTTCTTGATGTCTAATTTGTAGGTTTTGGATGAGATTCATCGCCAGCCTCTTTCACTATCCATGCTCAATCTCCCGGCTCCAGAGTCTGTTGTAGACTCATTTCCTCTTAAGAATCACAAAAAGTTAGATGCAGCTGAAAGTGGACCAAATGATGTGCCACAGTAAGTTTTCATAAATTATTGATGGGAAGATATTACACCTTGGTTCATTTGCAATCAATGGTTTTTGATGGAGAAACTGTACAGTTTATTCCGCCCCTAGTAATATGAATGAGAGGATTTGAATGTTGATTCTCTTTGTTGTTCAGATTATATAGAAACTGCAGGCTGGGAGGGTGTAAGTTAAGTTCAACTTCAAGAAATATATAAATGGGTTGAAATCTTATTAGATATCATCTCTTCGTCTTCTTAAAGTGAAAAGAGGCGAATTCCCTTATGGTATATGGTGCTATTGGGGAAGTATCTTATATCACAGTTAGATTTATTTTTTCTGCGAACTGAGAAATAGCGTAACAGTCTTCTTGGAAATAAGTGCTTTTTAAAATTCCAATAGAGATATCTGTATACCAAAGACTGATTTGGCTATCTAGTGCAGCACCCCAAAACAAATAGTAGATTTTTTTTTTTGGTTTGACACATAGTAGTCTTGAAATTCAAAGAAAGATGTAGTTTAGCCGTTGACTAAATATAGTGTTGAGGATGCAGGTGATGTCTACTTTGTAGAACAATAAGCTCATCATGTCCATTTGAACTAAAGTTGGATGTTCCGTGCTTGCTTGCTTCTTAATAACATGCTATTTTCACAATTTGAAAATCTAGTTTTAAGTGGTACATGTGACTTTGACATTTTTAATGACTTTTTGGTGGTTATATATTGGGCATGTTGTATCACTCCAAGAGGAATATGCTTTAGACTTTGAGATTGTGTTGTTTGAACGTTGGTTAATCTTAGGTAAACCAGTGTTGTTGTTGTTGGGGGGGGGGGTTTCTCGGTAATTATCCTTAATATTTGTATTAAAGAATTAAGATTCTGGAAAACATTTTGCTGCCTTTAGAATTTTGAAGACAAATGAATTTGAGGTATAATAAAAGCACCATAGAAGGTGGAAAATAGTACCCCATGGTTCTATCTTGAAATTATCATTAGGATTCGTATATTTAGGAATTATGCAAAATGCTTGTAAAAATATGGGTAGCATCGGCATTTATTTAGTTGTCTTCAGAAAGATTTTAAGATTTTTTATTGCATTTTATCAATAGACTGTGCCAAGTTATTCTCACCTTTTTCTTTTCCAGTTTTCTTCCCCCCCCCCCCCCCTCTCTTTTTTCTTCCCCAATTCTCTGCCCATTAATGGTCCTTTTACTGATTTTGAAAGGAAGATTGGTAGTTTGCTTATGGAAGTTGCTTTCTGAGTAGCTCAATAAAGACCAATTGTATATTATCATGTAAAAGTACCAAATTTAAATCCTCAGCATCACATAGTAGTGATTTGATTAACAGGTGTTACATTTGCTTGGCTGAGTACGAGGAAGGGGATAAATTAAGAGTTCTCCCTTGCCATCATGAATATCATATGTCATGCGTTGATAAATGGCTCAAAGAAATAAACGGGTATTTTTTCTCATCCATACCTTTTGTTGTTTTTACTTTATCCGAGTGCTGTTTTTTTTCTTTCAGTGGAAATATAATTTCTTATGTAAAGTGGCACCACTTCTTGCTCCTTTGCTGGTGATTCAGGGTATGCCCGCTCTGCAGAAGCAGTGTTTGTGAGGGTGCTTCCCAGAGTTCTATCCCAGACACAGAAACCCCATCCCAATGATGCATAGTATGTATTTATACATATACTTGTAAATAAGGTCATGTACTTATATGTTTCCGCTTGTTGTTTTGTATCTCTCAGTTCCAGTTTTTCCTTTTAATCTGATAGCGCATATTATAGTGTAAGAATATGATTATGCCATAATATTTTTGTAATCAGCAGCATAATAATATGGTTGTGTGGCTGGCAGAAGATTGGATTGCTAGTCTAGCACCTCCACTTCTTTGGTTTTGTATCAAAAAAAAGTGTCATCTGCAGGATTTTAACATACATGTTAAACATTTTCTTCTTAAGATATTGGTGTGTTACTTATTGCTATAATCTCTGGCTAAGCGATTAATCCACCTTCAATCCCTCACACTCACCAAATCCTCTTCCCCTGCCACCCAAAGGAAAAACACCAGAAAACAGGAAAAAAAAAAACTAACCAACCCAAAAAAAAAAGACAAAAGAAGAAGAATTTTCTGTACTTAATAGTATAAACTATGTATATGTGTAGAGAGAGAGTGTGAGAGAGAGGAATTAAGGTGGTCTATTAAGAATATGTATTGCCACCTATGTTAATACTAAATTGGCACATCACTCCCTTCAGGCTTGGACCATGAACAGTTCATAACTGATCTTTGTGCACAGTTACACATAAACGCACTGTCTGATCTCCTTTGTATTGCTGCACATATATGTCTGGTGGCTGACATTTTTCAACGAAATCAAGCTTGGATCATAATTGGTCCATAACTCGCGCAGTGTGATTAGTGTATGAGATGGTTTATTCTTTCTTCATCATATATAAGTGTCATAATATTGCATTCTGTTACAGATGGTTAATTTTCACTTAATGCTTTGTATTCATACGGGTTTGCCAGCTGTTTCGATCATTGAAGATTATTTAGGGGATTCTATTGCCTATATTTTGGACTACGATCTCAGCTAGTACTAGATTCACCATCCGTGTACTGGGGACCAACTTCAGTGCACCATGTCATATTTAAACTTTTGGTAGAAAAATCTAGTATTGACAGAATCGAAAGTAACTAGTACTGTGATGGATGTGGATCCGTGTTTTATGGTTAATAGCCAGTCTACTTTGAAAGGAGATGGCTTGGCTGCTCAGCCCTTTGCTGCTGTTTCCACTGCATGTGTCTTATGAGAGGTTTCACATGAAGGGTTACTCTCATATTAGATGGGTACTTGCCATCTGAGGAGATTTATTAGTTGAAGCAGGATATTAGCTCTAATGGCAAGACACTTTGAGGAAAAGTTTTCCTAAGGTATGCTTCTTTCGTTTAATTAAGAGAGTTATGCTCTGGATGATTGCCAAATTGTAGTTAACAAATTTCTTTTCATGGTGCATAAACCCGATAAAAGAAGTATGGTTTTGTTTTTATGGCAAAAAATCCACTTTACTCTTGCATGAAGTCTAATCCTTGTTTTCCAAATATGCTCATAACTGCCATATGTTTTTGGCGCCCTTTTTTCGGTTTATTATAATGATTTCATCTATATCTGAATGTACAGTTCGTGAAAAAAAGCTTAGGACGATATTGATTTTGATGAAAAACTACAGAGAAAATTATCTAGAAATGTATATAAATCATTTTTTATTTATTACTAGTTATTACTTGAGTAATAAAAAAAATGGTCAACAATAAACATATTTGTATTCATACTAAAAATCAAATCATAAATATAGAGGAGAGAGAAAAAAATTTAAACTCCAGTTGTAATAGGGGTGAGCAGTGGTAGTGGTGGTGGTAGTAGGAGACGGTAATGGTTGTGGTGGGTGGCGACGATCGTGGTGATGTGACGGCCGTGGGTAGCAACAGTGATGGTGGTGGTTGATTTTGGGTGACGATGGTAGTAGTGGTAGTTATGGGTGACGAAGGTGATGGTGGTTGGTAATGGTGGTGGTGGGCGACGATGGGTTCTTTTGGGCGATAGTGTGATGAGTGGTGGCGAATGACGGTGGTGATAATAGTGGTAGGTGTGGTGGGTGTGGATGATAGTAGGTGATAGTAGTGGTGGACAATGGCGGTGGTGACAGTGGTGGTGGTGGTGGCGGCGGCGGTGGTGATAGGGGGTGATGGTGGGGCGATGGTAATGGTAATGGTGAGACAATAGCAGTGGCGGCAACGATGGTGGTGGTGGTGGTAGAGGTGATGGTGGTGGTCGTTGTGGTAAAGGTGGTGGTGGGATGGCGACAGCGGCAGCGGCAGCGGTGGTGGTGGTGGTGGTGGTGGGGCGATGGGGGTGACGGTGATGGTGGTTAGGGTAGTTGTGGCAGTGTGTTGGCGGCGGTGGTGGTAGTGGTGATGGTGGGACAGTTCCAAACACTTTTTTTTTTTTAATACTTATGAGAAGTTATAAAGTAGTTTTAAAAAGTCACCAAAACACACCATTGGGGGCTTATTCCATATTGAATTTAAGGTGTTAATATTAGTCGTCAGATTAACTTTAAAGTAAAATTTAAAGAGATCTTAACCGCGAAAAACAAAAGTCATTTTATTTATCTTTTGAAATTTGAATTGTATTGTACTTTATTATATAGATTTTAGTTAAAACTAAAGTTTATAATTTAATCCATATACCCATGGAATTTATGTGCAAATTTTTTGAATCATGAGGGGATTATGTGCAACAGATGCAATCAGCAAAAGGAAAATGGATTTCTGTGCTAGTTTTGAATTGATAATCACAAAAAAAGAACCACGGCTGACTCAAATAAGTATTTTGAAGACCTCCTGGTCAGACTTTTCAGATGTTTTGGGGTGGTGTGGGATTGGCACGGTTCATGATTAATAATCTCTCACTCTCTCTCTCTCTCTCTATATATATATATGTGTGTGTGTGTAAAGAAGTATTTTGAAGGCCTCCTGGTCAGGCTTTTCAGATGTTTTAGGGTGGAGTGGGATTGTCACGGTTCATGATCAATGCTCTCTCTCTCTCTCTCTCCACATGTGTGTGTACGTATATACAGTGGACGCTACACTCGGTGGTTGTTAACGGGTTATATGTGCTTAAGGTGAGAAAAAAAATGAGGGTACTATAGACATGTTACATCGGTATGTTAAATCTCTCTCTCTCTCTCTCTCTCTATATATATATATATGTGTGTGTGTACATACATAGAGTAACAATATATGCTAATAAATAGTAGGAGACATGAGCATGCCTGGTTACAAGCATATACTAAGAAGACTCAAATGCTAAAAGCTGTATTGTGACTTTTGTTCAAAGTAGCATTATAGTTTTGGACAGCATGCCAAGAGTGCAGAGGAAGCAATAAATTGTTTTTTTATGGATTTGCAGTTGAAGTAGGTACATAGAGACAGGACACTTCTATTCTAAAATAACTGCTAAAAGACTGGAGAAAAAAGTCCTAAATTGTATGTTGTTTGCCATTTGTCTTTACCCTTTTTTGTTTTTTTTCCAAACCCCACCCTTAAAAGAGGCAGGTTTACAGCCCAACAGGGTTCAATCCCAAGGTCAAAATTTCATCAATGTCATTATAGTTCATTTTTAGAACAGCCAGGCACGTCAATAGATCAAATTTGAATTAGATTTTAATCGATTTGAATTTAATTTGATTATTTGACAGATTTTATTTTTATTGTCCATATTTGAATCTCTTAACAATCTAAAATCATATCCAAATAATTTAAGTTAACTAAAATTTAACAAATTATATCTAATTTTTATCTAAATTTTTTCAAATAATCACATAACTTCTTTGAAATTTATATAGAAATATATACATATTTTAGATTGGATCGTAATCGGATCGGATATAGGCATATCTAAATATGAATCTGTGAAATATAAGATAACAGATTCAGATTCAGATTGTCGGTAAAAAATATTAATCTATATTCGACTAATTGGATTCGAATCAAAATTTGATCCATTGGCTGACTTATTAACTCTCTGATACAGATAAAAAAATACATTCAGGATAATCCCAAAATTGACTAAGAATGATAAATCTTTATTTGATTCATTTTTGTAGCAATTAATGATAAAAGTAATAAATTAAAATAATAATTAGACAGGGCTGCAGTTACGATGAATACTTCATGTTGGTTTGGATGACTAAGTTTCAATTATTAATAACTTAACGTATTAATTTGAGTTTTAATTCTGAGTGATTCGATTCAAGTAGTTTATGGGTGATTATGTATTTTTCAAGTTTACATTTCAAATTTTTTACATATAGGACTCTTAATTGCAATGGCTCATGGTTAGGACCATTCTTGGTTATAATGAAATAAAGAACATGTTTATGTGATTATCTTATTGTTTTGGGGGCCCAAGACTGTCTAAGAACCCTATATTTACTTACTCAAAATCTTTTCTTTTCTTTTTTTTCCCTTCTTTCTGACCATATGAGAGAGAGAGACTATTTCTTTTTAAATCTTTTCTCTTTTAAATTGGTAGCTCAAATGGTAATATAGATGAACTGTAAATTCAGACGTCTTAAATTTGAATCTTAACAACTCTTTTGGGTCAGGGTATGAAGGATTTATCTTTCATGAATACCCTAATCCTAGCGTGGATGACCTGTTTTTGATTGGATCGGAGAGGTGATTAGTCGAGGTGTTTATAAGTTAGACCAAACACTAATCATGGTTGAACCAAAAAAAAAAAGACAAAGCAACGAGCCAAAAAATTCCACAAATTTGTGTGTGTCTGTCTTGGTTTTGGGTTTAATTTCAAAAATTAATATTTCTAAAATAGGAGGAAAATTAATTATGAATTACTTTTTCTAAATTTTATTAGAACTATCAGTCTTGTGTATTGAATACGAGTTTTCAATATTGAATTACGGTGAAAACATTTGCCAAAGTAAGTAGGGGACAAATTCATAACCAAAAGTTTTGACCACATGTATCTCCATTATGATTGGAGACAAAAATTTCTCTTTTTAGACTTGTCAAAACTCAAGATAACGAGTGCGATAATAAGAAGTAACTAGTCTTTGCGATGAAAGTACATAATATTATATTAACATCAATTATCTCTTACTTTGTACAATGCAATTCCAAAAAAGGTATAAGATTTATATTGAGGGTCAAAATTAAAACAAGTCTGTGAATGAATCGAGTACAGATCTGACCACCGATCGATTCGTAAACACCAACTACTTAAAAAATTCTTGGTCCACATTCTTATTCTTAGCAAGATGAGTTCAATTTCTGTTAATATAATAATAACTATCCTAATTTTTTTGGGCAATGTAATTATGATACAATAAATTATCTTTACAAGCTTAGGTGTGCTCTTGGACCATCACCATCTTGATTGTGAGTGTAGTATCCTATTTGCTTGTTTGCTTGTAGTATTAGAAAACAAGCAAACAAGTAATTGAATTTATATGCATACAATTGATTTACTATATGTTTGGTATGACATATTCATACTAAATCCTCATTTCCTTGAAAAGACGACACATGTCTTAATTTAGTTTTTGAGAGCATGATGTGTGTGTGTGAGAGAGAGAGAAAAAGAACTCCGACCACTTAACATTCAGTTTAATATAGTTGCACAATGAAAATTATGTAACCAGAATTCGATCATATCACCTCGTACATCAAGTGGACGAAATGAGATCTTGAAATTTGTATGAATAACTTCAAGAGTTAACTCGAGCGGTAAAAAAGACGATAGATAAGTTCGAATCTTGACAATTCATTGAGACCAGACTATGAATATCTTAGTCCCGACGTAGATGACATGATTTTGATTGGACCAGAGAGGGGATGAGTCGGAGTGCGTGTAAGTTAATTCAAACTACCTTGACCGTTGAACCAAAAAAGAGAAAAGAAAAAAACTTTGTATGAATGATGGAGTTGAATCATCTATTACTAAATACAAGATCCTCATTGAATTACTCTGACCTTTCGAAATTCGATATAACTTGGATTCGAATTTCGAGGGAATTAGTTAAGGTGCACTTAAGTTGACTCGAACACACCTGACCGTTTCAAAAAAAAAATTGTATGAATGATGGGGTTGAATCATCTATTTCTAAATACAAGATTCTCATTGAATTATTGTAATTGATTTGGTCACCTTTCGAAATTCAATATAACTTGGATTCGAACTCTGAGAGAGATCATGATATTATCATAATAACATCACCCCCAAGATGTAATAGTGGAATAATCTACCTATAATAGCATCATCAACATTGAATAGGGTGATGAGATGGGTTATGTAATAACTACAATATAATACATGATGTGAGAAGATAATGTGGGAGTCATGGGGGTAATGAGTTACATCATGCTATTGCCGCACCTCATGGGTCTTCACTATTATATATCAATCTATATCATAATGTTACCTGTCTATGTGAATGTACCATCTGGACATCATCATCATTCTGCTGTCGTACCATTTAATAATAAATGTCAAAAACTTATTGAACAATTAGGTTTTTGAAATGAATTACTTGTCGTGCACATGTTGATGATATCTTCCAATGAGTTGAGACTTTGTTGATTTCTTCTTAATTTAGAGGACCAGATCTAGTAACCCCCCCCCCCCCCCCCCCCCCACCCACACACACACAACAAAACCCCCCAAACAAACCAAAATTAAATCAAAAGGAAATCTAGTCTCTAACCAAAGATATGATGATTAGCTATGTCAATTATGTCCAAGTATATTGTATATTTAAATTTATGTCGAGTACTAGTCAATTCGTTTAGCTAATTGTGTCTAATGTTGTAATTCTATCATAACCTATTTGTTAATCTTGTGGAGTTTGAGTGGACAAACATAACCCATGAACCAAAAACTTAGGATTAAAACTTTTATTTTCTTAACCAAACCATATCAAACAATAGAAAATACAAAAAATATTTAGATAGTTTCTTCATACGACATTATGTTAGGAGGTTTATTGTGTCAAAATCAGGTTATTCATGTTTGACCGACCCTTTTTACTATTTGTTTTAGTAGATCTTGTCAATTTCGGGCTTGCATAAAAAATTAATCAATCTTAATCCACAAATTTAATGTCCAAGTTATAGTATTGTCATGTTGTGCTAAAAGTTACCCATAGAACAAGTCGAGGTTTGTTAAAATACATAGTTTAATTTGTTTGTAGATTATACAAATCAAATTCGAGCTTAGAGTTTTGGGGGTCTCTTTTTTCCCTAATTATGTTTGGACAATGCCAAGGAGATCATAAGTTTGAATTGGCACCAAACTAGGGTTCAATTATGCTCCACATGGTTAAGAAAGCATTGCGATGGCGATGGGTGTTTAATTTCATTAATTCACTTACCTACCATCCCTAGCAAGAGCTAGCCTCAAAAGACCTTAGGGTAAAAAAAAAACCTTTGGTCTAGTCATTATGGGCCATCCAATTAGGTTAACATTAAATTTTGTGTTTCTTCTCATTAAAATCATCCTTGTTGTGGAGTACACATAATAATGTTCTTATTTGTACAATGCATTAAAGAACTTGTTTATTGCAAAACATAAAAAAAGTGGTGGTAAAATGCAACAAATAATGATACTTAATCTCTACTTGTATAGCATATGTAAACCTATGCAAATATGTATCCAACTAATGTGCAATGCTTGTGTTAGTCCTAGTAAGTAGTGATTGCTTGTCTCTATTTTTATCGTTATATACTAATTAGGAGACGTTCGGTAAGATTATTATTTCATTATGGGATATGTGTTACAAGTTCGATCCATGAAAATAGTCTCTTCATACGCAAGAGTAACACTATCAATGTATCACTTTTCCCAAACTTCACACCGACGATATACTTGTGTATTAGACTACATTAAGGGTAATTTTTGGTGTAATGAGAATGTTTTTCTGTCGAGATACTGGTATCTACCAAAATAATTTTTCTGTATGCAGAAATAAGATAATGTACATCTAATCCTTTCTAAACTAATAGTATCTAGATACTCTTGCTCTTAAATTTCTTTTAAAAACATTTGACTAATCTTTCTGGACACATCTTGTCCTCTCATTTCGCACAAAACTCCGAACAATTATCAAAATAAGTCTCTACCGACTATTCCAAAAAGAAAATCATAAGTAGGATTTTTATGGTGTGTTTGGTTGGGTGGATGAAAAAATGGAATGATGAAAAATGGAAATGATATACTTTCTATCTTTCAATGGAGAAATTCTTCCTTCTGCTTTGTGTTTGGTAGGATGGATGAAAAATAGGAAGAATTAATTTTTTTGAGTTTGGTAGGATGAAAAAATAGAAGCATGAAAAAAAATATAAATATTTTATCATTATATCTATATATGAAATTAATATATACATAATATATAATTGATAAATATGATATATGTATATATTAAATGATATATAACAAATAACATACATTTTAACACACATAATTAATTTTTCATCTACTTTTCCTCCCAATTTTGGAGGAATTGATTTTAGTGAGTTGGAAGGAAAGTTAACACATCCACTTTTTTCATCCTTCCTATTTTATTTTCTTACCAAACATGTGTTTTATATACATTCCTCAAACTTTCCATCATTTCATTTTCCTATCTACCAAACAAAACATTAGTTTTGTGGAAATGGATTCTTGGATACTTCATTAAATAACCGACAACAACATAGTTGATGACATCGTAAATTAAATGGGAAGAAATTAAATGGGAAGAGGAGCAAACTCAAGCTTTAGGCAAAGAATCCAGGCTTTGTTTGGTGTCGGTGTAGAATCCAGCTTTAGAATGCTGGGGTTTGGTCTTTTATTTCTCTAGTTTCTTTTAACAAAGCTAAAGTGACCAAACAAGTCAAATAGTGTTGTTCATGTGGGAAATAGATTGCAAAGAGTTGTATTTTCTATTTTTTCGCTACAAGGTATTCAGGTTTGCGCCGACTATTTTTTCTCGAATTCAAATACTGGTCACCATAATCCGAACGGGTGGTGACTGACCCTTAACGGGTATAAATGTTGAACCTGATATCTCTAAATTATCAGATTTCACACTTAGCCACTGAACCACTCAAAATTGTTACTGCTAGTTGGAAAGGAAGAAGGAGAAGATTGATGATTATTTTTATCACCATTGGTCAATCTAATGTAAAATCAAAATTGTGGATTATAAATTTAATTTTGATAGATTCCGATCAGGTGAACTTATCAGATCGGTTTAATAAACACTTTACCATCAATTTAGTTATATATACTTTAAAAGGTTTATACAATACGAATTTAACTATAAACTTCATAAAAGTTGCATTTAAGTTAAAGTTACTTATCATACAATAGTTGATACGAGAGACGATTCATTTATGTGACGAGAATAATAGTCATTTTCACACCAAAAAAAAAAAAAGAGAAAAACATAAAGGAAATGTATGCAACAAAGTATTTTTCCAAATATCACTACATTTTTTGAGCTTATCCTCTCCATTTATAATGAAAACAATCAAAATAAGGTCCATTTAAGGAAGGTTAGAATTTAGCAAAAACAACAATAAATTTTTATTTTACTTTCCGAAAAAAAAAACAATAAGTTTCTATTTTGTATTGTGTCATTTTCCATGTAACACATCATAAATCCTAATAGTCCATTTCGTCTATTAATATATTTTTGACTTTTTTTTTTTTGCTATTCACGAGATAATCATCGATTCCTGATTCTGTTACTTTTTTGTCGTAGTCGAATATATGGCACTTTAGAAAAATCGAAAAAAAGACCAAAAATACTAGGAAAACATTGGTAATTAATAAATTTTATTTATTTATTTAATATCAGTATACCTAAAATATTGTAAGGAATATTTTATTTTGATATACCTAACAAAGAAAAAGCCATTGGAAAAAAATTGTTGAATGGGACCCACCAAAAGGCTATTGGCTAAAATTCCAAAACAAGTTAATAGTAATGGGTCGACACCGCTCTGCACCATACTGCTCCACCTCTTTAAACCACCCTCTGCCCTTTGCCCTCTGCCCTCATTCATTCTCATTCAATTCCCTTGTACCGTAACTTCTGTTCTCTTTCTGTCTCTCCACACCCACCACCACCCACCACCCACCACCCACCACCTCTCTCTCTCTCTCTCTCTCTCACACACACACACACACACACACACACACACACACACACAACCAACCTCACCACCGTCTCAAACCAGTGGCTGCCCCTATTCATTTTTTTAATATATATATTAATGTATTTCTAAATTAGTCCCCTTAAAAAAATTTATTATGAACTTTAACCCGATTAATTATCATTTATAGTTAGGCTTGATCTCTAAATTCTCAATTGAAAAACTTAACCACTATTAAATGGGTTGGATCCCCTCAACATAACTATTTAATTATTGTTTGAAATTAATTTGTTGATCTAATTAATTGATCTAATCTATTTAATATTTAATTTCTTTATTTAGTACTAGTTTGATTTTTTATCCTTTTATTATAAATTTTATTTTCCTAATTATCACACCAAAACTTATCTTTTAGTACTATAATTATTATTTTTTAATTATTAAAAATGTGACATGTATAAAATTTTATTACTCTATTTATTATTTTATAATCAATATTTATAAATAAATAAAATTGAAAAATCACCACAAATTATTTATTAGTAATGACACCAAGCTCAACCTTACACAAATGGCACTTCTTCTCCACTCCCCAAGTGCTAGGCACGTGCCTATCAAAACTCAGACGTATTAAAGGCCTCCTCACCGGTGACCTCATAAATACGTAGCGCCACCTCTCTCTCTCTCTCTCTCCCTCTCTCTCTCCTTTTTTCAACTCTCTCCCCAAATGACCTAATAGCAGGGGCAACCATTTCTCTCTCTAAAGTCTAAACAACCCTCGAAACTCAACTACACTCACACAATGCCTCGTTTCTACGCGCCACCACCAGTTCTCACCATTGAAGGCGGCGCCACGACGACGACGACGACGACAAACTCAGTAGTCACTGAACCTCAACTCTACACCAATGGCGGTTACGCACGAGAATCATCATCATCCTACTCCTCAACATCAATCATGATCGTCGTGATAGTAATCGCCTCGGCAATAATCGTCTCCGCTTCAATATACCTTCTCCTCCGGTTTTTCTCCCGCCGGTTCCACCGCTCCTTCCGAACTTTCTCCGCAGCCGACGACGCGGTTTCGAATATGCACCACTGCGTCAACGACCAGCACGTGTCGTCAAACGAGTTGTTGGACGCTCTTCCTCTCTTCACTTTTGGTTCCGTCACCGGAAACCTCACCGGAGTTGATTGCGCCGTTTGTCTGTCCAAGTTTGAGCCACAAGACCAGCTCCGATTACTCCCTCTGTGTTGCCACGCTTTCCATGCTCATTGCATCGACTCGTGGATCTCGTCCAATCAAACGTGTCCGCTTTGCAGGTCCACAGTTCATCCTACGGAATCAGACGTACTGAATAAAGTTCTTGCGCAATCAGAAGCAGAAAATCGCGGTAGTGGTAATAGCAGTAGTTTCCGGATCGAGATCGGAAGTGTCAGTCGTCGGCGAGGCACGCCGGAGTCTGTCGACGGAAGAAGATCCTATTCCATTGGTTCTTTTGAGTACATTGTCGAAGACGGACACGAGGTGGCCGTGGGTTCCACAAGACACCATAGAGGAGTGTCCGATTGTATTTCCGTTGACAAGGAATCCATCGGAGCTCCAGTGCCCGAGCCACCGGGAGACGGCGTAGCAGGTGACGTCTCCGGCGGACGGAGTTGGCTGAGAGATTACGTCGATAGATTATCTTCTCTCTCTTCACGTGCGATGTCTTTTGGGAGCTCCGGGAGGTTCTTCACAGGAAGCAGTCGCCGCAGCGATACCGTTGTTCCAGTTGAGGACTTGGAGGCCAACAGAATTGGAGAAGAGATCAGCGAATTGTTTCGATGGCTATCAGGGGTATGACGCCTAAATTCATTGTAAAGTTAGTGCAATTTCTGAAACTTCATATCCTATTTTTTTTTTCCCTCAGAGAACTCCATATTTTGCTGCTTCCACTCCATGTGTGGTGATCTCTTTTGAGTGGAAGTAGCAAATAATGGAGTGTTGAATATACTCCTTTTTTTTCAAACTAAGCACCAATCTTGCCTTAATGACTGGTTGGAAGATCTATTTTGGCCATGAATTAGTTGGGTTTTTAAGATTTGTTCAGTCACACAATCTGTGAATGTGATTTAGTTGGAGACCAAAACCTACAAAGTGGATTTTGGTATAGTTGTTGATAGTCCATATTTTGGTAATATGATCACTTAGAAAAAGTAACCAATAGCTTAAATTAATGGTGGATTTTGGCAATTTCTTGGAATTAGGTCACGAGAGATTAGTCGATCTCATGAATACCCTAATTCTAACACGGATGACCTGTTTTTGATCGGATTGGGGAGGGGATTAGTCGAGATATACGTAAACTGACCCGAATACCTGTGATCATTCAACCAAAAAAAAAAAAATCTTTGTGTATAGCTCAGTTTGTTTACCTAAATTGAATGCACATTCTGCTTGCTTTTATATACAGTAGTTTTCAAATAAGGTTAATAATTTTTGTTCCTAATATAGAGATATTATTGAAGTGTTATGGTACCATGTTTGATATTTTCCTAATTGAGCAGAGACCTTAATGATTTCTTCCCATTAAAGTTTTATTCTTAGGTACAAGGTTCAAATGGTGACAAAGTTCATACTTTTTTGAAAGTAAGAATTATTAATTTGTTAGATTTTTATCATCTATTAATGAACATACTAAAAATATATTTTACTATAGTTGTATCTTGATCGTATACGTATAATTTATTTTCAAATTTTTTTATATTGTTATAACTATATCGTGTTGTACTCGTATTCTTTCTTCTTATCCATTGTTTTTAGGGTTGTGAAACTAACATACTACTAACACAAACTTCGAGTAAACAAAAAAACTCAAAAATGTTGATCTTGTACTCGTATTCTATATCTTTATCTCTGCTTTGTCGGGTAGTGAAGCTGATATGTTATTAACACAAACTCTCGGAGTAAACAAAAAAAATAAACACAATATGTTGATCCTATTTGCAATTTCTTTGTCTCATTAAATAGAATTTTGACATTCCCTTCCGACCAACCCGGTTTTGCTAGCATGTGACGTTATTCTTTATAGTGGCATTTGTTTAGGTCATCCGTTTGTGGTCCAGAAGGAAACCCTTTAACAAAATCCAAAATCTCCTACAAACATGGATCCTTTGTCGTGTTGGATGTCTCTACATCTTACTAGTTTGACATTTTTATGACCCAATTTTCCATTCTTTCTTGGGGGTAAATTGAGTGAAGTATAGGGCATATAATAAATCATATCATTCATTACTTGTTAATATTGCAACATATCGGGTTCATATTATGTAGAAAACGTGCATAACCAAAGTTCATATTGATTTATTTTATTATCTAAGCCTCAGCCTGACTAATCTATCAACTTTATTAACTTAGATTCACATCTAATAATTTCATATCGAGTTTGTAGATCATAATACAAAGAATTATCGACCCTAATAATCATGACTTGGTTGAGGATAGAGAAAAGGATTCCTATTCAAAAAAGCCACTAGCTGGAGCCCATGAGATTCATGGTTTTGTTTTAATGTGTAACAGAAAAAGACAGATGAGGCATTGAAAGTTAGTTTTGATCCCATAGCATAAAGCACGAACTCTTACAAATTGTCTGTACTGGTGAGTTTTTCGTGCTCTTCAAGCATCATCCATTTGTATTTTTATGAGTTAAAGAAGCTGTTTTTATTCAACTAAAGGAGAAATTCTTCCACCTACTTTTTTTTTTTGTGACATCTAGACTGACCACATATTATTATGGATTCCCCTATTTTGACCATTTTGTTTTCTGGGTTAAAATGTATATCTTATAGGAATTGTTGATTCTAATTTAATCGAGGGTAATTTTTCGGTATCATATCGAAAGTTATTATTTTTTTGTGGTCAAGTTATTCATTTTTAAAGATAAAGTTACAACTGTTTGAGGTAATTCCATGATCGATCACGAATAACTCCTGATCAGTTATAATTTCACCTTTTAAAAGTATAACTTTAACTTCAAAAAACAATAATTTTACTTTTAGAAATTGTAACTTTTGATGATACACAAATTGGTTTGCACACCACCTGTCAAGTAAACAGTAATAAATGTAGTAATTAAGAAGTAAGAGATGGAAATAAGAACAACACAAGGATTATAGTGGTTCGGTCAACGTGACCTATGTCCACTTTGAATGGCTAGGGTCGCCGGGTATTTTATTACTTTAAGTGAGTAGGGAGAGCTGAGAGTTACAAGCTTAGAGAGAAAGGAGAGAGTTGTGCTCGACTGAGTGTGATCTGCCTCCCAAGTGTTGGTAGGGCTTATAATTTATAGTCGTCCCCTAACAGATTGGAGCGACTTAATAGTAACTAAATAACTATTCTAGTGATGCTGGAGACCTTTTCTCAACGGGCGAGGCAATTGCGGTGCTCTCCATGAAATTCGGTCAAAGGATAAGGTGAGGGTTAACTCTTTTCAAGGCGGCGAGGATGAGACTCTTAGATGACCCTGCACACTCCTCGGTAATGTAACCCCTCGAACCTGATGAGCTTGACCGGGCATGGACCGCATTGAGCTTGCCGGGTCTTTACAAGCTTGAGTTCTTAATTAAGATTGGACTTTCAACATGAATTGTGTCATTTGGGCTTGGTCCATCAACTTCTACCTCAAAAAGATATAACTTAACCTCAAAAAGATATAACTTAACCTCAAAAAATTATAAATTTCGATTCGATACCGACCTTTTCCTCTTTAATTAGAGGTTGGCGACTAAAGAATCTAAATGAATTTTAGTATTAGACTATTTAGGCGCGATTCATATGCTCGCATAAGTGTTTGGGATTATCTCGGTACTATGGAGAGCTCCAAAAAAATCTGTATGAATTTGTTTCTAAGCTCAAGCTCAATGCAAATGATCTCATTGGTTAAACTAATCATTGATCTCATTGGTTAAACTAATTGGACTCGAGGTTAAATTTGATTTCAGACTCGTATTCAAGATCAAGATCGACTCTTTTGGCATATATTTACAAGCAAAATGAATTATTTCTCAGGTTTGACTTGTTTAATACACAAGCTTTAAAACGTTACTCGAGCTAATTCATATGATAAATGAACAGCTCAATTCATTTACAATCCTTAATTTAGTTAAACATTTTGGCTTTTAAAAATGGTCTTTTGTCGAAAGGGCAGACGAATTCTTGAAAATTTTGGGGATTGATCTTGTAATTTCTTCTTCTTGAAGTATGATCAGACTTACAATACCATCAGTGTTGGCTGAACCACATCTAGGGCTGATAATCAAGCTTTAGAGTCAGGTCGGGTTCGGTTTGTTTTGAGCTCGGTTCATTTTTTAAACGAACCAAATTTGAACAATTTTTTGAGCTCGTTTAGAAAAATGAGCCTAAAAGCTTAGCTCAAGTTCAAAAACCGAGCCAAACTCGAATAAATTTTTAAGTTCGACAGGCTCAGCTTAATTATCGACTCTAACCATATTAGAACTCAGCAGAAAATATGAGTTTTAACCATATTATCCAGTCTCAATGCTGTGCATGGCTATTGATAAGAC
The DNA here is from genome assembly GCA_951799425.1 of Ilex aquifolium. Lineage (NCBI taxonomy): Eukaryota > Viridiplantae > Streptophyta > Magnoliopsida > Aquifoliales > Aquifoliaceae > Ilex > Ilex aquifolium. The sequence continues at coordinate 5,548,240 of OX637395.1, forward strand.
CAAAGAGGAATGGGCTTGATCAATTTATTTCTCCTGCTGTTCAAAAATTTTAACCCTTTTTTGGACCCTACCTCTGAATTCAGATCCACTTTAAACACATTTCTTTTTATTTCCTATCACCTACCAGCAGGGTCCACTTATTACAACCAGTCTACCATCAATATACATTAAGTGATCTATTGTCGAGAGAAATTAAAATTTAGAGAATCAAAATCCTTAGAATCCGTTTAGTTAAGAAGAAAAAAAATGATGGAAAGTGAAATGAAAGAAAAAAAAAATGATAGAAAATATATTTCATACATATATTTGGTTAAAATAAAAAATTTACGAAAAAATTCTTAAAAAAATTTCATTCTATTATTTGAAAGAAATGAAAGTTACAATTTTTTTTTTATAATTGTCTAAATTAATCTTAATTATTTTTTTCGGTCTAAATTTTTTTTATTATAATTGAAAGTTAAATTTTTTTTAAAAAGTGGCTCGAAACATAATTCTAGGACAATCACCAACACAAAGGCCTTTAGGCCAAATTATATGATTAATCAAATTCATACCAAATTTTTTTAAAATTAATAACTAATAAAATATTTTAAGAAAAATAAAGGCAAAATGAAAAGTTAGTTATAGATCACAATTTTCTTGCATTTCCTTGTGTTTTTTACAAGAAAAAAAAGTTGGTTAGTTGTAAGAAAATTAAAACATAAAAGAAAATTATTTTTTCTATAATTTTTCTTTTCATGCTAACCAAACACATGAAAATTTAAAAAAATTTCTCTTTTTTACATTTTCTACCATTCAACCGCTAAACAAACGAACCGTTAGGTCTGGCCCTAAGCATGAAGAAAAATATTGCAGTACTCTTCTTTTCACTTCAATAAATTTTTAGGTGACTTGGTGAAGACCTATACTGCAGAGAGTGCCAAGATCAGCCCAGTTGAAACCATTTGGTTCAAGTTGGTCACTTGGTTGGATTAATAGGTTAAGTGATAACAAGGACGAACTATAAATCTAGACTTTGCGTTCGAATCTTAACAATTTTTTGGAGCCAATCCAGAAGGAAATACCTTAGTCCCGGCAAAAATGACTTGTCTTTGACCGAACCAGGAAGAGGATTAGTCGAGGTGCGCGTAAACTAACCTAGACACCCATAACCAGTAAACAAAAAAAAAAAAAGGATTTCATGAGATTCATCATTTAGATTGTGCCCCTGTTCTACACCTTGTCAGGCATTCTGAACTATGGATTTTCAATCTCAAGTAAGGAAAGCTTATGCAAAATCTTACCAGCTGCTGGCCTCGATCCCGTTTGATCATTGGGGGACGGGAGCGGGAGGGTGAAGGGGAATGAGGTTTGAACCCGCAATCACTTGCACGCGGGGATAAGCCCTTATCACTGGGCCACTCCCTCACCTCAAATATATGCAGACTTACCCCTCATGTATAGAGGCTGCTTTCGCAAGGAGTATGAGATGGTAGAGGTGGGAATGAAAAGAATGGAAAGGAAAAGAGAAGATAGATCAAATTCTGATAAACTGCATAGTAAGCATCAAAATCTTGTGTCTCATGCCCTATTCCACAACAGAACTTCAAAACCATTTAATGTTGCCAAAATAAAAAACTGAACTGAAATCAAGGATAAGGAAAAATCACCCGAAATTTGCATTTTGAAGGTGTTTACAGATTTCTATCTTGCTAAAATGTGACAAAATCTTCAAGAGCATGGTAGAGTGTTCACATGTTTAAGGATGGACTGAGGTACAATTGTTGTAATTAACAGATATATAGCAAAAACTATGGTCCAAATGTTGTTGAAAAACACACCTGTATTCTTGTGTCCCCTGCTGCATGGAGTACTGGTTCCACTATAGCACCCTTTCTTTTGCTTGATCCCCACACCAAGGTCTTCAAGAACAAATGTAGTATTTTTCTGGCTATTACTGAATAAAACACACCAAAAGTAAGGCCCTTTATGCTTATGGCTCCCAATAATGCCCACACCCACTTCAGTATGTGTTCTGTTCGCGACGAGAGAACGGGTTTTCTTGTTGTGAACAAGCACGTGCGAGAAGGCTTCCGATGGTTCAAGATACTTATGTTGACACCCCACAATATAGCCAGATATGGTGCCAAAAGTGGGCAGCTCCACGCCACAATTGGGAGCAAAAACTTCTGTGAAGTCATCTTCTGGAGGCTGACAATTGACACTATTGTTACTAGTGCAGTTCCCCTTGCATTCCTCTACATACTGCAAGGCAATGCATCCAAGACCAGGACTATTGTTTAGCTGAGGAAGCTTTTGAGCTGTCCGGTTTTTGTTGATAATGTCAACGAGATCATTTGCAGGATTTCCTGTAGCACAAAACACCAGATAAACACCTTCTGTTAATCAAGGGGAAAAAAAGCTAACTAATATAAGAAATAGTTCACATGTGGATGTGCAAACATCTCTCACCAATGCATTTAACAATTAGCAATTTAAGTATCCAGAATCACCAAACATATTTCTCTTTTCAACCACTGATTGCTTTTCCAAGTTTTGTAGCTTTTCTGATTGGTTAAGAGATCCTGCTTTATTTACATAATCTTATGTTGCCAGGTGATTCTGAGTTTCTACGCCACAATTTGGCATACTTTCTTTTCCATCATCAGCACGCAGGGGCGGCCCTCTAAAATTTGGGGCCCTAGGCAAGCAACTTAGCTGCCTAGGCCTTGGGCTGGACCTGTCAGCACGTACCGGTCACTAGTACTCAATGCTACTCATTCCATACGATATTATGAAACAAATACTGTCTCCAAAAACTTTAAAGTGCACTTAATAAATGCCAATCACAGACAGTGATAAGACTAATTTCAGCTGATATACGCACTTAAAGTAGTGTAATAAGATGTGTTATAATACTATGGACCGAAATACATGGCCTCAGACAGTTTGAATTCTCCTGAAATACTTTGCAGCTGTGCTGTTGGTTCCTACTTAAGCTGTAGCCTACACATAGAAGTTTGTATGATGCAGAAATTAAGGGCAGACGACCCGTTATCACCAACAAGGACTCTCACAATTTAAGCATTCCAGATGTGCTTTTGAGATAGTCTTCTGTTGCATATATGGCAAGTCCCATATATAATTTATAACAACAATCCATAGACCCAGTTTTTTTAAGATTTAGTTAAAATTCATGGTTTTTAATTTCACAAATGCCCAGTGATAGATCCATTTTAAAAAGAAACCTGTTAAAAGGATAGTAAAATATGTGACTCCATAGCTGATTTAAGCACATTTGCAAAATGCAATCCCCCCCCCCCCCCCCCCCCCCCCGCGAACTATGAGGGAGGCCTTTACCATATATCATCACTCAAACAATGCTATTTTGGCCTATGATGGTCCATGGTAAGACAAACAGTTCAACTAGGATTCAACATTTAACAACTCATGCCTCCATCTTGTGCTTCCTCTTTATGTTGAACATGTTTATAATCCTAAGCAACAACACCCTAGCTCCCCTGCCCCCAATCCCTAATCCTTTTGTATGTATACCCTACATTTTCAGGATACATAAATGTAGCACACACAAGTATATTGTCCAAAAATGTCATGAGCACCATGTTGATGATACCAATATTGCCACTACTATTGTTTTCCCTCCCACCGTTTATACCTAAACAATGACATTGTCATCTTGGTCATATATCATATACATCTCCTATGTTTCTCATTCCATGGTTGGGTTCTCTTTCACTTATGAAGTGTGAGCTTGTTCAATGAGAAAGCAAATTAGCAAAATCATGTTCACGGGGATTCGAACCCGGAAACAGCTTCTCCACTTGCAGGTAAAGATGTGTACATCTAACCCTCCCCAGAACCCCGCAATGGCGGGAGTCTTGTGCCTGGGTATTTTCACTGTAGGTTTCTCGTACTGACATCTTGCAAGTTTGATAGTATATTCCCATTATAATTGTAATCCAAACTTTCTTTTCTAATGAAGCTATTGAAAGAAGAAAACAACCAAATCAATACTTCCATTTGGAAGCTATTGATCAGTAAAAAAAAAGACAACAATTATTCAAAGAAAAACACAATCAAATCAGTATTTTCCAAGTGCAAATACTACAATGAAAGAGATACCCAAGAAAATTAGGAAGTTGAAGCATACATTACCATGGTGCTTGGAGGAAACAACAGCTGCAAGTAGTAGACTACAGAGAGCAACCCACTTAAAGCAACAAAGCTTCTTCACCATCATCCCTCCCACCCCCAACAGAGAAAAAAACTCAAATACAGTCCTTAGTGGATTTTCTTTGTAAAGATTCTCGGAAAATTGGAAGGAAAAGAAGAGAAAAACTCAAGTTCAGAAAAGGGTCTTTTGCTTCAAAACTGTGAAATTACTTTGGTCTTAGTGGGAATATAAAATGGGTTTCAAGTTTCCTGGGAAGAAATAGAAAAAGGCTGGTAAGCAAGAAAGGACACACATGATTGAGTGATGTTGCAGAGATTTAAGGGGAAAAGAAGAGGTGGGTGGTCCCAATAGCCGGTGTTTTGATTAAGAAATGGTGCAAATTTTGAGAAGTCCAGCCAATATCGAAACCATGAATAATGACGCCTACATCACCTTTGTGCACTAATTTTTCTCACACTATCTGCATTATTTGATGTGATATAATTAAAATTATTAAATATTTAATAAATCTTATAAAATTTATTAATCTAACAGTGTATATTAAAATAGTGTAAAAAATAATGTAGAAAAGTAATATGTGTGGAATTCTTGCAAAACCATATGCCAACCCCATGTCCCATAATTTTTGGGAAAATTGTTGGAGATGAACAAAAAAAAAAAAAAATCTTGTTTATTTTGACAAATGTCACTTTGTATTTTATTTATACTTTAAACAATTAAAATTCTAACATTTTGTTGAACAAAGTAAAAAGCGTTTGGATTTAAACCATGTTGGAAAAAATGAATTCAAAAGATAAAATATATGATAGGGTAAGGCGTGGACTATGTCGCTCTCTTAAAACGATTCGTGTCATTTTATGAAAAAAACACAGTGCAGAAAGTAACAATGCGGCATCCCCAAGATACAACGCCCCAGCCTAATGATTGTTGTTTCACTCAGATCTACACAATCGAATGAAACAGAAGCTTCACACGACACCTTTTAATTTTACACAGAAACTTATGTAGTTGAGAAGAATATAGTAGATATTCATATTGTATATTTTTATACTGAACTATGTAAATACATATGCAGGAAATATAGGTATTTAATATTTCGTAATTACTTCTATATTTAATCAAATAATAACGCTATTTTGTTTAAAATACTCTTAACAAACTACATTATTACTTTTGTATTGGATTAATAGTACAATGTAAACAATTTATTATTTTAATATAGGGCTAATTGCAACAGCGGTTCTCAAAATTTGCACTTCGTCTCATTTTGGTCTCAATGTTACAATTATATCACATTGATCCATGATATATTGAATTTATTTTTAAGTAGTTCAAATTCTTAACGGGTTTTTATTTATGTGCTTACCACATGCTCCCAAATGAAACCGTTAAAAATTTAAATCGTTATACGTAGGGAGCACTTAAAAATAAATTAAATATATTAGAAACTAAAATAAAATAAAATAAAATATTTATTGGGATCACCGTTGCAATTAATCCTTTAAAATATAAATTAAAGTAAAACTTTTTTTAAAAGGTTTAAAGCATCATTCAGTCTATTTCAAGATGAAGCTGTAAACCAAAACTGAAGGAAAACATTAACGCTGTAAAATGTATATAGGACCCTCCTTTGTCTTTTACTCCTTGGGTACCAAGAAGAATGGTCAATTGACAGTAGGGCTGTTAATCAAGCCAAGCTTGAACATTATTTAAGGCTCGTTTATGTGTTAATTGTTAAACGAGCCAGCTCGTTTATGTGTAAATTAGGCTTGACAAAGGCTCGAATTCAGCTCGATTAACAGCCCTAATTGACAGCAACTAGTCTAAAAGAACTTGCATGGGGAAAATAAAAGCTCCTTCTAATATAGGAAACTCTATGGAACCGAAAAATATTTTTTGGTATTAATACTATTGGTTATTATTTTATATGGTAAAATTATAATTTTAAAAAAAAAATTTATAACTGTTCAAGAGAGATCATGATCGATCATAAAATAGAGAAGACCAATGCTATTGGGACCTAATTCACTATGACCTTTGGATTGACTGTGAGCTCCATCAAACATTGGAACTTGGTGTTAATCCAATGGTTCAAATGAAGCCACGTCATTAGGTCAGCAAATTATGTCAGATTTTTAGGTCCAAATAGCATTTTCCAATAGAGAATAATTGGCTAATGAACATGACTTGATCTAGGTTAGCGGTTGGATTAATGGCCACTACCTCTGCTATTGAATTTTAAAGCCGTTGATTCTAATCTCGTTTCAACTTTAAAAAAGAAAAAGAAAAACATGACCCGACCGACCCTAATCTATGTATCCAGCTACGATCCGGTTACCTCTTTTGTAAACAACATCAACTCGGAGTCAATCTCCGAACTCTCTAGAACACTGACGAAGGAACCTAAGGCCGAGCTCTCCCTCTTAACACTCTACACAGCACTCTCTCTCTCTCTCACTGTCGTCCATGGCTTCTACTCTCATTGCAGTAGCAAAACCCTTTACCGCGCACCACACCAATCTCCCTTCTCTCTCCAACCAAAGACTTCATCTGGGTTGGTTTCTAGAACCCTAAATCCTTTGTTTCTTTCAAGAGTTTTCGTTTATTTATTCTTCAGCCTGTTAATTGTGATAAAATTTTATACTCTGGATCTGGACAGGTCTAGGAAGAAATTCTCTGAGAGTCAGTGCTATTGCAAAGAAATTCGAACCCACTAAGGTTCCATTTCAATCCCAAAACTTAATATCTATAATATATGAATTGTTAAATGCATTTATTTTTCAAATGAACACTCACTATGTAATAATGTGTTATGATGTTTCTTGTTGATTCTAGCATAATAAGAGAAAAAAATGTAATGGGTTCCGGCTCAATTTGCCTACAGGTTGTACCACAAGCTGATAGAGTCTTGATTCGTCTAGAGGAACTACCTGAGGTATATTGTCTACTGCCTATTTCTGTTCGTATTACTTAAATTGTTTATTTTCCGTATCATGGTATTTTCAGAAATGTGGAATGTATATAAACATAGTAAGTTTTGGGGATAAACACTGAGAGACCCTTTGTGTGTGAGTGTGTGTTTCCTTAAACAAGACATGGTAGTTTGAATGTGCAAAGCAGTTTTTTTGTGATGCTATTCAAACATTGTCTTAGAAACAGGTCCTTCAAGCATGAGAAAGAGTTATTTTGGCATTAGATTTTCTGGACTGTTGTTTGGGTTCCTACCAAGTTTGTACAAATTGTTTGTGTTCTTTCATATATGGGCATTCTTACTTGTTGTTTGTCTCTACTTTCTTCTTATCAAGTGCCGTGAAGTGCCTTTTCTATATTAGATGAATGTTACATTAGTTCTTGGAGCCAGAGATGGTACACTACTGTCGGGACCATCCCAACCTGCTGTTGGTGCAGGTTGAACACAGTTTGAGTCCTTGAAGTTGATCTTAAAACTGAATATGGTACACTTGAATCTTTAAGAATTGGTGTGAACTTTGTCTAGTCTTGCAATTCTTGAACCTAGTACTTTACAAATTGTTCACAAACTGCTCATTTGGCGCAATTTATTGTTAGCAAAACCTGCTCGAGCTGTTACACAGACTTGCAATTTTCTATGTCTAATTATAACTTAACTAAGGAAAAATGAAACAGAAAAACTGTCAGCAAAAGAGAATTTGTGCACATTATAAACTCTTGGCCAAAAACTGATTAATGCAAGTGTATGGGCTTCTTTTGAAATATACATACCACATAATCAAAACATGTATTATAGGGAAATATCCCAGAGTGTGGTGTGTGGCTTATATATGTCCTATAGGAACTTGTTATGCAATACATATTATTTCTGACGTAAGAAATCCAAATTTAAGTTGCTCCAAGGAGCTTGTGAACTTGCAAATACATGTCCGAATACACCACATGCACACATTTGAAGGCTGGAAGCTGTCACATTGATGCATGAAAATTTGGTGCACAGAAATCAGCTGGTGGAGTTTTGCTCCCAAAATCAGCAGTTAAATTTGAGCGGTACCTTATGGGGGAGGTAAGCAATACACCTAATGTCCTTAAGCAGTCTCACAGATAACGGAATTTTGCTTTACTTCCCAATATTACTTACGACTATGTATTTGTTGCTTTTATTCCTTTCAGATTCTTTCTGTCGGTACTGAGGTTGGGGAAGTGGAGACTGGGAAGAAGGTATGTTCATAAAAGTTTTGACAGCACTTCTAAGATTGGACGAAATTAAAGTACTGATTGTTAATGGATAAATGCAATGCTTCTTTTGCAGGTTCTTTTCTCGGACATAAATGCTTATGAGGTATGCAGTATAAAATTCAGCTAAAATTTAATTGTGTAGCATGTAATATCATTACATTGCCATTTGCATGCAGACTTACTTAGGGCATTCTAAATGTGCCTCTAGGCTCTGGCTTGGATGGTATGGGGCCACCACACTTGTGTCTGTTTACTGCCAGAGGCCATAAGTCATTGATATGTTGTCCTTCCAATAGGCATATGTTTGTTTTGCATGCGTGATCAAATTTTGGGTTGTACGGTGCATTTGCTTTCCTTTCCTCTTTACCGTTTATTGATCTGTCCAGTAAGATAACCTATTGGTTTAGTAACTTCTTCTTATGAAGACTGGTATGGAAGAAAGACAACCTTAGGGAGTGCAGGGAGAAGAACTTGTACTCATCATCACTTGGGAGAGGGAACCCTGAACATGAGCTGTCATACATCTTTGTGCATCTTTAAAGTTCTATGCATCTTCAAACAAGAAAAGATACTTTGCACCCAGCAATTCTAACCAATAGAACTGAGGACAAGTGCTGACCACACCTCCAACTTTGCATCCTAGTGGGTGTCCAGATTGGTTCCTAGGGATTAATGTTAAAGGTCTTGGGTTCAAGTCCCATTCGGAATAAGATGAGTTTGTTGCAAAATATTGATGTAATATTCTTCTTTGTCCACCAAAAAGAGAAGTAGGAAGGGTGGGGAAAAGATCTCTATTCTGTTAGATACATTTTTATGAGTTGCCAAAGGTCGGATGGTCCTACAACATTTGATCATTATTAAAGCTTGAGAATCACATTTCAGTTTGCAGGATGATCTAGTGGTCAAGGGTTCACAATCCTGAGGCAGTGTATGTACACTGTAGCCTCGTTTAGCTGCTTTTGCGTGGGCTTTCTTTCAGAAAAGATCCCCTAGTTATCTGCTGTATATCCACTTGTCAATCCCAAGAAGTGCTGAATAACCATTGATTTCCCATGCATACAGTTTTGTACTTTTGTGGTTCTAGGTTAAAGTTCATCTTCTGTTAATCTGTTCTATTTGTTTCCTGTTTACTATATCACATTATATTCATCATCATCATCAGCTTTCTGGAAATCTATGGATGAATGTGCAACGATGCTTGTGGCTCCTGTATCAGGTGGATTTGGGAACAGAGACCCGACACTGTTTTTGTAAAGCGGGTGACTTACTGGCAGTGGTCGAGTAGAGCTTCAGCATTTTGCAGAGATTTGGATACCTTATGATCCGCGGCGATTGGTTACCGCAACTCCAGTAAAATCATGGGGATATTCTTTTCCATGTATGTTATTCTCCTGAACACAATAAAATTTTTAGTTTCATCATTTCGTAAATTACATGTGTCTTCTGTTAACTTTTGAACATTTATAAACACTGTCTTGGAGAGGTTAAGTGGATTTTGCAATAAACGTAAGGATCCATACTTCATAACCTTTCGATGAATCTCAACCTTAGATCTTGATTTTAGTTATTTGTAAATATTGATCGCAGAAATGATGTAATAATAGAATATTACAATTTTCACATGTTGCCTTGTAATTGAATGAAAAAAAAAGGATATGATATTGAAACATTAGAAATAATTTTGTGTTTAAAGACACTCTGTAATACTAAAGATTGAGCATTGATTGTGTAATATTTATATAATGCTTGTGTAATATTTATATTTTAAATAATATTTTTTTAATTATATAAGTTAAAATTAAAATGAATAGAGAGAAAATAAAAACGAGAAGGAGAGCGAAGAGAGATGTAGTGGGGTTGTCTGACATTGGGGATTAATTTTATACCATTAGATAAAATTGTATGAAAATAGGGTTAATCTCAACTATTGTTGTGCTTTTATATATGTACAATTTAAATTGCTAGTTGTAATATTATATAGACTAGTAATAATCTCGTATCTGAAAACACTCTGCAATACAAAACATATAGCCTTGATTGTGCAATATTTATAATTTAAAAAGTAATTTTTTTAATTTTTCTTTTCTGTAATTACATTATTAAAATTAAAGTGAGTAGATAGAAAAATAAGAGAGAATAAGTAAGTGTGGATTAGTCAGTTGTCTGACATTGAGTTTGTGTTGATTGAGTTGTCTGATATTGGGAGTCGTGCAATGAAAATGATATTTTTGAGCAAAAAAAAAAAAATTTGGGATGAATTTTATACTATTGAATCAAAGTAGACGAAAATTAAATTAATTTTAATCATTGTATTTTTATAAGTTAAAAATTTAATTTTTTTAAAGAAATATTAAATATTTTATTTTTTCCCCACCCATGTCTTTCCTTTTAAAACATTCATTGCCTGCTTATGAAAAAAGTTGAGATTGTTAGAGACCCCCATGCTCTGACGATCCAAAGTGCTTTTCTTTCTGGAAAGTGCTTATTTCAGGGGCCGGCCATAGCATGAAGATGCTGCGTATAAGCAAGGGAGACTCTTATTGTTAGTTAGGTCTAATGAGGTAAGTGGGAGTGATTGATGGTCAGTTGTAGAACTTGAGTCATCCAAGAACAAGAAAAAGAGATACTACTACGGTCGGAGTTTAAGCGATGATAAGTGTTTATTTATTTATTCGTCTAAATGTACTACGCGTTATTCATCATTTTGGATGTTGTTGTGAGTTTTGCATTCTTTAGCTCGGGGGAAAATTGATATAACAAGAAGGTAAGTAAATACGCGGGTTTTGCCCCTATGGCGAGTTCGAATCTATTTGCACGATCGAGTCACATCCCAAGTACTAACTATTGCCTTACACATTGAATTTCAACTTGGGCAATCAATAGCTTGTCTAAAGAATTTGAATCTAGAGTGATGAAAACACGTTACAAATAACCTCTTTGAAATTTTGTATGAGACTGCTTATCATTTATCTATCGTAGTTTTCTCCTATATTGGAGAGATATATGGATTGGATAAATATGATCTTTCACTCAACAACTTGATATGATCTATGAGCTCATTTTCTCATCTACTTATCTTTAGGTAAGGAAGATGAACTTTTAAATCTTTTGACATTTTTGGTTCTTTCTCCCACTCCAACCTTTATCCTACAAAGTACCCATACCAAATGTTTTAGGATATTATGAAATTTGGCACCAAACATGCCATATGCCCCATATGCTCATCTATATTGGAAACTTGGCAATTTTTCAAACGTGCCCCAATCTCTTTCTAGCCACTTTTTTTTTTCCAACTGTTAGAGGTGTTCGGATCAACTTATGCACCTCGACTAATCCTCTGTCATGTTCGGTCAAAGGCGGTTCATTCACGCCGGGACTAGGGTATTCATGAAGGATAATCCCTTATGACCTGATCCTAAGGAGTTGTCAAGTTTTAAATTTAGGACATTTGAGTTTACAGTTCATCATTGTTATCACTCGAGCTACCCATTGGAATTTTTAGCCACTTTTATAAATGCTTCTATTGACTTCCAAGATTTCTCACATTCCTAGCTAATTAATTCAGGAAATTACTCGAGACTCCCATCTTGATTATGCTATCTTTCTTAATATATCTTACTTGATTTTCAATTTATCCGTAGTTATTTTTGGGGACTGCTATTCATACTCCATATTTCATCTGAAACATCTGAGATAACTTATTAGAGAATCGACTTAAGTGCTTTGAATATAGTTATAGAATACTTAACAATTGTAATGATATGTGTAAAGGTATAACAGAATTAACTTAGAATAAAATCACAAAAAAAAAAAAAAAAAAAAGATATGATGTTTTTAGTTTAGTGAAAAAAAGGGTTTTTATTCGGTTCAAACAAAAAAGAAAAAAAGATTTCTAGACAGAACATAATGCTTGTAACCGACCTCAATAAAGACTTTATTTAGTTGAGTTGAGACTCAAGATTTCTCATCTCTGTATGCTATTTGCATTTGGCTAACGACTCTTCATCCAACTACATTTTCCCCTCTCGATCTAATTTTTAGATCCGCCCTTACTTACAAGGGGTGGAATGAACCTAGTTTCAAATCCACAATGTTGATAAATTCCATCTCCACCTGTGTGGGATGAAATTCAACAATTGATTTGTACCACAAAAAAAGGGGTTAGAGGAGTATCGGAAAGTGTCTTTGATGCATTCTTTCCGATACTTAAGTCAACGTTGATAGTGATTGAGAAAGACGAAATCATTGGGTCCCACCAAAGCCATTGGGTGCACTTGGTTAAATCCCACTACATAAAGGTCCACCTACAAATTAATTATGTCAGGTAAGCAAATGATTGTATAGAATGAAACTCTCAATTAATTTTGCCCACCTAGTAACAATGTTGCCAACTAAACAATAAAGATGTGCACCTCAGCACCATAAGAATGTTAAATGTACAATGTCAGTGACAACAAGAATGCATTATAACGTAAGTCAAGAGAGTTGTGTCCGACTCTTGATCCTTTGATGTTCAATAGAGGTGGTGTTTCTCAAAACGAAATCGTTTCATACCAAAACGATGTCGTTTTGAGGAACAACATCCATGTTGTTGTTCCTCAATTAAGAGTAGAGAATCCAGATCCATCGTGTCCTAATACCTTAATCCTCTAAAATTCAGAATTAATATTAAATAATTTATGAGAATTAAGGAAAACTAGACTAATGGCAGTTTGAATATATTTATAAACGACTTACTACAACGCCAGTGAGAAAGATTGATGTGATAGTTATTGACGATATTCAAAGAAGTATAGAAAAATCAAATTTGACTTTAAATGATATTGTGAAGAAAAAATAAGATAACTTATGTTTAATAGAAAATATGTCCTTTAATAGAACACAAAGACAAAATATGATTTATGTAACCTATTTCAAAAATATTGAGATAATACTTTGTCGGGTTGAGTATTAAACAATTAACGAGAATAACTATTTTGCATAAAATAACAATAATGTTCATCTTTTTAAATTTATTTTTATTTTTATTTTGTTCTCTCTAAAACTACCTACCATACAATTTGACATTTTATTTAATGCATAGGAAGGGAAGAAAAAGAAAAAGAAAAATGTTATTTAGACCAAAAATGCTGACTTGATTTGTTGATCTAATTAATCACAACTATTGAATTAGTAGTGAGTCCTAACAAATATTGAGACTTATAATTAAATCAATAACAACGATTAATTAGGTCAAACCACATGGGTAATTTATAATTATAATTTATCCTTATTTTTAGCACTAAATTTGTTCCAATGGTCCCCACCAACCCATTCCTTCCCACCTTATAAGTTATCTTTTAAGCAGACAACAAAGCATATGGTATTCTTACCCAACAAGAAGATGAGGCCTGCTACCTTCTCTCTCTTCCTCTTCTTCTTGCTCTTCATCCATGGCACCAAAGCTCAGAATCTCATCCATGAAACCTGCAAAAAATGTGCCCAAAGTGACCCAAACATCAACTACACCTTCTGTGCATCATCTCTCCAAGCAGCTCCGGCGAACCGGCGTGCCAGTGTCCGGGGACTCGGGTCGATCTCAATCAATCTCATTCTACACAACGTGACTGACACAAGGCATTTTATCAAACACTTGATGGGCATGAAATCGGATTCGTATGTAAAGGAATGTTTGAGTGATTGCTTTGATCTTTATACAGGCGCTATAGATTCAGTACAAAAGGCCAGGGAACAGTACAATTCTAAGCAGTATGATGAAGCTAACGTAGTGATAAGTTCAGTTTTGGACGCTACAAGTACATGTGAAGATGGGTTTACGGAAAAGAAAGGGTTAGTTTCACCATTGACGAAGAGGAATAACGATACGTTTCAGTTATCCGCCATTGCTCTTTCTATTATGCATATGGTGCAGACTGGGTCACAGTGATACATATCGATCCACATCCTGTCTAATATATTTTTTTATAAATTCTTTTCGACAGTACATCGATTGATTTGTGACCTCACATGTATATCATCGTGGATCCTAGTTGAAACAATGGAAAAGTGTATTGGAGAAAATATAAATCCAACACAAGTGTTTGTTTATTATACTTGTAATGACGATGATTATTTGGATTCTTTATGAAATTCCATATTGTCCTTGTGGTTTTTGTGATTGTTTGTTGAATTGTTTATGTAACATTCGATTTGTCCAAGAAACCACAAGGGAAGGCAAAAGCAAAGTAAAATTAGGTTGATAAGGGAAGGTTTTAATCTTTGTTTTGGAGCAATCTCAATGAAAGAGTGACTTCTAATCTCTCTCTCTCTCACTCTCATACTATAGTTTTAACTGAAAACTGATGTTCAAATCCGTGGAATGATTTCAAATGACAAAATTTCAGTAGTTAATATCTCGAGATAATTAGTTCTGAGTCTTGTAATAGACGCTTTGATTAACCTAATGGGCACAATTTATATTGATTGTAACATCTCGAGTTTAAGCAGAAGTTATAAATCTAAAAAACATGTGATTGAGACGAGAAGTTCCAAACACAGAGAGAGAGAGAGAGAGAGAGAGAGTATGGATCAGGAGTAGGGATGTCAGTGGACCGAAGCGGGGGCGGGGGGTATAGTCTCCATCCCCGTACCCGCTTAAAAAAATTCCGTCCATCCCCGGTCCACCCTCGTTAGCGGGTATAATTTTCATCCCCATCCCCGTCCGCGGGTAAATTTCTAATCCCCGCCCCCGTCCCCACTTCCCCCGTACCCGCCCAAGCCCAAGCCCAAGCCCAAGCCCAAGCCCAAATTCAAGCCAACATAATCCAAAATTCTAAATAAATTCAACATTTTAAATAATCCAACAATATTTTAAATAATCTAACATAATCTAACACAATATAATGTAACATAACATATTTCAACATAACACAAACAACAAATATCAAAAATACTACTTGGGTCAAAAAAATGTTGCATATTCCTAAATGGTTCGAACAAGGAATGACATCCTGATAGTAATAAATCACTACAACCATACTTAAAACATTATTTTCCTTTTTCCGGGGGAAACGAGAATGAGGGAATTTGGGTCATATAAATTGAGAATAACCATAAGAACAAGTTCTAAAAATTAGCAAGCAAAACAACAGATTTGCAAGGTTATCTTCTTATTGGTTATCTTCTATTAAAAATTTCGAAAGAGATGCCCTGCCTGATCCAATGTACAAGGTTTGCAAGGATTATGTGTAATCCGGTTATCAAAACAAAAAATGTTATGTTAAAAATAAAATGGATGAGTTAAGGCAGCTAACACGTACTGTATAAAGCTTTTGACAATGGCTGTGCAAAAAGCAGTAAAGAGACAAGATCAAGTTCCTAGGCAATATGATATGATATATAAGTTTATTTCAGAAAAGGGGATACAACACATATTGATCTAATTTCCTATCAGCAACAAGATCATGTTTCATTAATAGTTTCAAAGTCGGTACATGAAAGACAAGTAGTCCTCCTAAAAGTTGCAAAAAGGAAAAAAACAACAACCAAGAAATAGATTACACCTCACAAACAACACCAATATTTCCTATTTTAAAGCAAAAGGATTCCATCAAACTTAGGAGAAACACACTAATATTCGGGAAGACAAAAAAAAGTAAAATTTACAAGTTCATAACGGGTGTAGCGGGGACGGGGACGGGGCGGGGAGGAGCGGGGATAAGGGTAAGTCCATCCCCGCCTTCATCCCCGCACGGGTTTATACGGGTATCCCCGTATACGTCCACCGTCCAATACGTATAGTCCATCCCCGGTCCAAACGGAGCGGGTTTGGACGAATACCCGTTTTTCCCCGGTCCACTGCCATCCCTAATCAGGAGTAATTTATTGGTACCCACCTTTGCTTGAGAAGTAATAAATTGTGGTAGGTATCTGCTTAAATTTGGATTTAGATTGAAAGCTATTAGATAAAATGGTAATAGACGCTTTTTTTAACCTAATCTACCCAATTTATACAAGTGAAGCATCTTGAATTTACGTAGTAGTAGTCACAAATTTAAAAAACACGTGATTGAGATGAGAAGAAACATTGGTGTATTACTATTATAATAAATCACTACTATAATGAAGATTAATGTGTCTAAACTGCGATAAGAAAGAAAAAAATTCAAAGACAGATAAGAGCATCGCCCGCAAAGAGATATTAAATAGGGTTTCCAACAAGGATAGAGGCGAGATTTACCACCGATGTATTAAAAGTTTTGTGGCCATCCACGCGGAAACTTCGATGGAAGTCTAAGGCTCCAAATAGCTGAAAAAACAAACTATACACAACAAAAATTTAGAAATGTTTGTGTTTGGGAACTAGGAAAAATTTCCAAAACATTATGAGACTACAGATGACAAATGCAAGAAGCATGAGGGATAATGTTAATATTCTAATCTTTGAATAAGCCTAGCTCCAACTGTACTCAACCAAATCTCATCTGGGCCATTGGATCCTTTCAAAAGGATTTCGATACCCCATAGGTTCATCATATTAAATTTATTTAAAAAAATCATAGTTACATCGAGATTTGAAAGAGATAAGTGTTTGACAAATAATATTCCTATTTGAGAAATATTAGTTCTTGGACTCGAACCCTAAGACAAGGAAATAAATGGCAAAAACAAAAAAAACAAAAATTGGTGCAGCCCTAACTCATCCTCCATAGACGAACCTTGCAGAGGAACTCTTAAGTTTTCAGAGTATTGGAATTCTCACCAATGTTTACGTTACTTAAGCCGACATTCTCGCTTTCGCTTCGTCCACTACCGCAGGCAGAATGCTCATCAGTAAGTTGTTGCCATGTCTAGGGGTGTTCACCCTACCCTACAGGTACGAATTATGGTATTCCATCTTCCTATACGATATTTTGCAGAAGAATTTTTTTTTTTACCTACCCTACCCGATCAAGTGCACTATTTCTACCCGAATTCCGTCCAAAATAATCAGGTAGGAAGTCGGTTAGGAAATTGGGTAAACACATATTTTCTAGTTATTAATTTTTGGATCATTTTAACAATTTAATTAAGTAACCTACATCAATTAACTAACACAATAAACCAATAACACTAAAGAAAACACAATAAATTGATAATACGTAAACAATTACAATAAAACACAACAAGAAAACCATTAACATCAATACATCATATATAAAAAAGTAATAAACATCAATAAAACATTAAGGTTTCTAGATTTTTAGATTTTAATTTTTAGGAATTAACACACACACACACACACACACACACACACACACACACACAGATATATATATATATATATGCGGGTAGGGTATGGTAGGAATACGAAAATTTTGTATGTATTCCACATTCCTACTCGATTTTTTATAAAATATCAAAAGATCTTCTATTGGTTTACCCGAATCTTTCAGGTAGATGATCAATAAGGTCGGGTAGAGTAAGATAAGATCAAAATTTATGGATAATCAAAAATTTGAACACTCTCAGCCGTGTCAACCCAAAACCCAGTTAAAAGTTGTTTGATTGATTGAGAAAAGCATCATCTTTTATTTAAGCTTAAAATAAATTGCTTTTTAAAAAAAAAACACATAAATACTCTTTTAAGTGTAATAAATAAACTTAGTTGTGTACGTTTCAACACATAAAACAATAAAGGGAAATACTATATAACTCAAATTTGTATCTCAAATGTGCATCCCAAATGAATGAGGATCATTGAATGAGTGGGTCCCATCAACTTTTTTAATTAGGATCCACTAATCCAACCATTCTTATTGATTTGGGATATATAGTGTTGCTCAACAATAAATTCACCATTTAACACTATATATATATACTAGTTATTGCGTGTGCTTGAAGACACAGAGTAATAAAAAATGATAAACAATAAACATATTTGTATTCATATCCAAAATCAAATCACAAACATAGATGAAAGATAAATGAATTTAAGCATCGGTTGTAGTGGGGGTGAGAGGTGGTGGTGGTAGGAGACGGTGATGGTTGTGGTGGTGGCGGCGATGACATCGGTGGCAGTGGGGGCGACAGCGGCAACGGTGGGGGCGGCCGCAGCAATGGTGGTGGTGGTGGCGGCGACAGCGGCAGCGGCCGTGGTGGTGGCAACGGCGGCGGCCGTGGTGGCGATGACGTCAGTGGTGGTGGTGGCGATGGTGGTGGTGATGGTGGTGACGGTAGTAGCGATGGTGGTGCTGGTGGTGGCGGCAACGACGGTGGTGGCGGTGGTCATGGCTGCGACGGCGGTGGTGGTGGCGGTGGCAGTGGTGATGGTAGAGGTAGGGGTGGGGCGGTTTCAAACACTATTTTTTTTTTAAAGTACTTATGAAAAATAATTTTTAGAAGTATTTTTAAAAAGTCATTCCAAACATATCGTTAGGGGCTTATTTTTCCTATTAAATTTAGGGTATTAATATTAGCCGTTAGATTAACTTTAAAGTAAAATTTAAAGCGATCTGAACCGCGAAAAGTAAAAGTCATTTTGTTTATCTTTTAAAATTTGAATTGTAAGCTGCTTTATTTTATACTAGTTGTTGTCTGTGCCTGAAGGCACAGAGTAATAAAAAATGGTAAACAATAAACATATTTGTATTTATATCCAAAATCAAATCACAAATATAGAGAAGAGATAAATGAATTTAAGCATCGGTTTGTAGTGGGGGTGAGGGGTGGTGGGCGGCAGTGGTGGTGGTATGAGACGGTGATGGTTGTGGTGTGTGACAATGACCGTGGTGGCGTTAGTGGCGGCGGTGGCGACGGTGGCAGTGGTGGTGGTGGTGGTTGTGGTTGTAGTGGTGGTGATGGTGACGGTGACAGTGGTGGTGATGGCGGCGGCGACGACGGTGGTGGTGGCGGCGGCAACGACGACAGTGGCGGCAGTGACGGTGGTGGTGGTGGTGGTGGTAAAGGTAGTGGCGGTGGTGGTGGTAGTGACGGTGGTGGTGGCGGCGGTGACGGTGGTGGTGGTAGAGGTAGTGGTGAGGCGGTTTCAAACACTTTTTTTTTTTTTTTAAGTATTTATGAGAAATAATTTTTAGAAGTACTTTTAAAAAATCATTCCAAACACACCCTTAGGGGCCTATTTTTCCTATTAAATTTAGGGTGTTAATATTAACCGTTAGATTTATTTTAAAGTAAAATTTAAAGCGATCTCAACCGCGAATAGCAAAAGTCATTTTGTTTATCTTTTGAGATTTGAATTGTAAGCTACTTTATTATATAGATAGATATATGTATATGACCATTTAAGTCCAAATAGTATTACTCTTCTTGAAACCATCCAAACACCAAAACTCATTCCACCATTACAAACTCTGTTTAGGAGAGAGAGAAAGATGAGGTATTTCTTCTTCTTTCTACTCTCTCTCCTCTTGCTCACTCTCCATCGCACAACAGCCGGAAATCTAATCTACGAAACATGTAGCTCAGCTTCTCGGGACAATCGAAATGTGAACTATCAGTTCTGTAAAACCTCTCTCCTATCTGCCCCGGCAGCCCAGCGCACGAGCGTCCAAAAACTCGGGATGTTCTCAATCACATTAATTCAGAAAAATATGAAGGAGGACATAACCTATATGACCAAACTATTAAAAACGAAGGGTTTGAACAAGAGTGTCAAGAACTCCATAACTGCATGCTCTGATCTCTATTCTCAAACCCTAGACGATCTCAGCGACGCGATTTTGAACTATAAATCGAAGAATTTCTATGAGGTTAATCAGGATATTAGTGCAGCCAGTACTGCTGCTGCTAGCTGTGAAGATGGGTTCAAGGAGAGAGGTGTGGTGTCTCCATTAACACAGAAAAATGATAAGATGGTTCAAATGATAAGATGGAACAGTGATTTGATTAATATGAGAAATAAATAAGTTGAAACCCAATTGGTTTCAGAATCCAAGTAACATTTAACATTTGAAATGTTCTTTACTGGTTGTTTTACACATTGCTGGATTTTATATCATGAAATAGGACATTTTGTTGACCAGATTAAATGTTTCGTAGATAGAGTAAATTAGTTTAATGTCTCGTGGGTACAAAGATTTGGGAATAGTGTGGTTTATACATTAACTAAATATGCTACTTCATATTCTCAATGTCTTGTATGGAGAGATGAAGCACGAGATTTCTTGGTTCCTACCCTCCAAGATGATATTTCTGTCTCTTAATCAATGAAATAATCTTCATTTCGTATCAAAAATACAAAAAAAATGGAATGTGAACTCGCGTTCAATCCAAACCCAACATTTGACTCGAACTCTTTGACCCGAGTATTATCTAACTTGGAATTTTTGACCGAATTATATAAGACGGATTGAAATTCAAGTTCAATTGTTTGATTCGATTGTAGGGTTTCACTATTCGAGGTGAAATTCAAGTTTCACCACCCTGGGTTGGTGTCCCAAAATCGAAAACCTAACTTAGGGGTGTCAAAATATGATACAAACATGACACGAAATTAGAAAATTTGAGTCTTATTTTAGTCACCCATTTTGTAAACTAGTGAACCCGATACGACACGATTAATAAATGAATCGGGTATATGAGTGAAGTCAATTAAAAAAAATACACGACACGACTCGTTTATATATCGGTTATACACGATTCATACAAAATACGAACTTGATACGACACGAAACAATAAACGAATGAGGTATGGGTGAAGTACTTTTCGACACGAACCCGCTAAGACCTGATACAAACTTGTCCTACCCAACACGATTAACAGACCTAACCTAACCCAATAGTACTTGAGTTTAAATCCAGTAGGATTTTTTTTTGTTCAAACACAATTCCAGTGCTAGAAATCTTCGTTCATGTACTAATTCTTTTTAAGTTGGACTCAGGTTCACCCATCCAAGAATCAAAATATCGTTTCGAAACGATCAAAACATCCGAAACGTTTCTGTTTCCAAAGAAATCGAAACGAATCAATGATGGAATCAAAATTCTAATACTTCGAGATGTTCCATAATGTGTCGAAATGTTTTGTTATATATCAATACATTTGCACTATTATTTCGGAATGTTTCAAGGTATTTCAAGATATTTTTGTATATTTCGACCAATGTTTTGAAAAAATAATTCTTAAATTTTTTATTTTTTTTTCATTCTATTTTTGAAACAGGTCGAAACGTTTTCGAAACATGTCGAAACATTTCCGTTTTCTAGGTGATCGAAATAATGCACTGAAACGAAATTTTGATCCTTGCACTCATCTAAGTTACACTATATTGCGGGTTATCTTATTTATTCTAGTATCAAAATTAAATATCCCAACTAGAAATTTTAATCTACACAATTAAAGAAAAAAATCAGATGCAATTCATAATAATTTCTTATTCTTTTTTTTCAATTCAAAATTAAAAAAAAAAATTATATTTTGAGACCTACTTTAGTAAAGTGGGTTCTTCTACTTGAATTCACGATAGATGATTTACTAACGAAAAAAAATAGAGAAATTATATTATACTTCGCCACTTAGAGAATTAAAAACTACAATCAAACCTAATTAACTAACATGAAGTTAGAAGAATTAGCACTGACTAATTCTGATTTTTAGGAGAAACAATTGTAAATACTCACAACTCAAAATATGCATTTATTCCCTTGTGTATGTTCATCAAAATAAGATGAACTGAAATCTCACATCGGTTGTGGCAAAATGTTCAGGTTGATTGATAAGCTCTCATTCATTCCTCTAAAGGTTAAGCCCTACGTGACAGGTTGGTTATTAATTTTTATGGGGTTCATTTGCTTATTTGGAGTTTTATTATTAGTTGATAATACCACGTTACATTACCATATGGTATCACCGTTATAATAAATATTTTCTCATTTTGGAGATAGTGCTTGGACTTAAGTGTGTTGGTTTTCTTGGGCTCTTGCAACTGCAGTATGATGTTGGGTAAAATATGTTTAAAATATGTATGTATTCTCTTGCGTGTGTTCATAAAAAAAAAAAAAAACCACGACCAATTTCATGTCGAACTCTGAGACCTAGGTGGAACCCTTAGCCTACTATTTTGTTACTTTTTTGTGTATATAAGTATACTACCGGCTTCTTGGGCAATGCAGGACATTTTCAATCTCTCTCATCCTAATTGTACAATTTCAACCACCACTGTCATTACCACCGTGACTACCACCCCCACCCTCACCCCTTGCCATCCCTCATCCCACCTCGACTCTAGTATTTTTTTGAATAAGGTAGGAGTAGTTACATAAGTCATATAGAATAATTTAATTTGGTAAGATCAATGCACTCTTAAATTAATTGATATAGTATGTAGTAAATATAGATTTAGATGAGAGAAAATGTGTGTGAGAGAGAGACGACGAGAAAGGAAGAGATGATGGGAAAAAACTTGGAATAGTTTGAGAAATTTTAGGAATTAGTCTATTAAATAGGAATTAAGTTATTTATAAAGGGCCAATGCCATAAATTCAAATTAAATTTGACAATTTAAAAAATAAAAAATTCAAGAAAATTGGGATTAAATTTTGGAGCTCATCCAAACCAACTAAATTACTATAGTATATAAGATGTAAATGAAATTCACAAATGCTACCTTGGGCCAGACTAGTCCAAATTGCAAGGCCATGACTTTGTGCCCTTGCTTGGAATGATGTTTTGGGCTATAAACCAAGGACCAAAACTAAGAAATATGTAATTGTTGACGATGATGATGAGGTTTGAGTATTGACATTCTCAAGGTCGTGAATTTGAATTTCGTCGTTTATGTAGTAATGTCTGGAAAAAAAAACGTATTAGTTCTTACACTCAAAATCAAATAAGGTATGCTCTTTTGTATTATTTTTTTTCATTCTTTGGGAAGGGGTAGTCTTTTGTTTCTATGTATTTTTTGTTATTTTTAGCTTCTTTTTTATCTTGATTTGTTTATTTCCTACAACTATAAAAGTATGTCGACTAATACACATAAGACATATATAAGTGTGTTATATTTATACTAAGACGTGCACATGTCACTTTTGCAAATCAAATATATTTTTTAACTTTTAAGTGACGTTTAGTTATTTTTGATTAAAAAGATAATTACAAAACGTTATCAAATGATACATAAGTTCTACCATCTCGACTGAAATTTTTAAAAAAACATTTGTTTTAATTAGAGGTGTTAATCGAGTTGAACTGAGCTTGAAACCGAGTCTGTCGAATTCGTTTTTCTAAACGAGTCTTAAAAGTTGTTCAAACTTGACTTGTTCAGAACTCGAGCCAAACCCGAGTAGTTTAACTATTTTACATATAAACGAGCCGAGCTTTACGAGTTTGAGCCAAGCTTTTTAGACTCGTTTAGAAAGGGTGTTAATCGAGTCAAGTCTGTCGAGCTTGTTTTTCTAACCGAGCCTAAAAATTATTCAAGCTTGACTTATTTAGAACTTGAGCCGAGCCCAAGCCTGGCTAAATCCAAGTAGTTTGACAATTTTCCATATAAATGAGTCGAACTTTGCGAGTTTGAGCCGAGCTTTTTAGACTTGTTTTTCTAAACAAGCCTAAAAAATTGTTCAAGCTCCGCTCGTTAAGAACACGAATCGTGCTCAAACCGAGTCCGAATAACTCGTCTCAATTAACACCCTAGCTTTAATGAGCAAAACATCAGTTGCTTTAAAGTTTTAAGAAAAATATATTACTCTCTATGTGCAATAAATAGCACTTATAGTTTTTGTTGTTTCACCATTTTAGCTAACAATAAATCACAAAGCTTTCTCAAACTCTCTTTCCTTCTCATTATTCCACTGTTATAAACTCTCTCTCTCTCTCTCTCTCTCTCTCTCTCTCTCTCTCTCTCTCTCTCTCTCTCTCTCTCTCTCTCTCTCTCTCTTTGAGACAATAACATTATATCCCCAAACACAAAATGAAGCAGTTCTTGTTCTTTTCTCTCCTCCTTTTCACCCTCCATGGCACAACAGCAAACCTCATCCATGCAACATGTAGATCAGCATCAAGAGACAACCAAAACGTAAAGTATAGTTTCTGCAAATCCTCTCTCTTATCAATCCCACCAGCCCAACGATCCAATCTTCAGAAGCTCGGCATTGCCTCCATCAACCTGATCCAGAAAAATGTCGCGGCCACGATTGGAGACATCAACAAGCAGTTGAAGAAGAAGGGGTTGAAGAGAGATGTGCAGAGATCAATAACAGCGTGCTTGGAGCTCTACACACAGACCATTGATGATTTAAGCGACGCGGTCGAAAATTATAAGTCGAAAAGCTTTTATGATGTTACTCAGGATGTTTCCGCAACCAGTGTGGCTGCTACGGCTTGTGAGGATGGGTTTAAGGAGAGAGAAGTGGTCTCTACATTGACCACAAGGAATGATGATATGGGTCAGTTGGCCTCCATTGTGCTGAATATTGTGGATTTGTATGAGAAAGTGAGCTAGTTTCATTGATATGAGGAAGAATAGAGAGTTCAAGGAGAGAGATAGATAGAGAGAGAGGGAGAGAAATACATGGAGACTAAGGCTCCAAATTATGGACAATAAGTAGAAAATTCATACACAAAACCCTATAGTTGAAACAATATTGGCTTTTATCTTTTTTTTTTTTTTTTTTTGATCAGACACTATTACAGGATGACAAAGTTTGAACCCATGATCTTAAGGTTCAATGGCGGGGGCAGTGACCAATAGGTCAACCGCTAACCTCAATTAATGTACCCCTTGATAACATGTTTTTTAAGTAATTTTGTTTAGATAAAAAAGTTGTTTAGTTCAAAATACAGAAATATGTGTAAACTTCACTAATTACATTGCATGTATCTAGCTATATTCAATAATAAAAACAGCAACCGTACCCCTGCAAGTAGAGAGGTTTGAGGAGGCACAAATGTAAGCAACTATACCCTTACAAATAGAGAGGTTGTTTCTGAAATTCGAGCTTTTGATGCTCAAGCACAATGAAAAAAGATTGTACCACTATAGAGTGATGCTTAGTCATGTTTAATTTTTGTTTGTGTGAGTTCTATCAAGTAGAGGTAACAATTTTTAACAGTACATTAAATTGATACTGAGTGACCGTACATCTTTAGTCTAACAAGTTTGGATTATAATTGAGTTGGTGGATTAGACAGATGTGAACACGACTGCACATAATACAAACTTGACTGGATGCAAACTGTAAATGGGTCAAGTATGTATTGAATAAATTTTGACACGACGCAACTTAGATATGATACAAATACTGCATAACACGAATCATAGTGCTTTTACGACTTACACAACTTTGGTGCTACAATCTATAACAATTTATTTTTTGATAAAAAAAATCAAAGCAATTGATTTTTTCAAGTTCCCAAGCTTGAGTTTCGCAAAAGATGCCTTGGTAAACCGGGTTGCATATGATTTCCCGTATCCTATATTTTCATACCGACCATGAGTTTAAAAGGTGCGTGAATTATATAAAAATTATAATAAGAATATCATTTTAATTTAAGTATACAAAAAGTGATTCGAACTAGCAAGGAAAATGTCACACATCCGAATGAACGAAACATACAAACATCAAAATAGAAGAGAGAGCAAGTACTTGTTTGTCAAAATTTGTTTTGGTTCACTTATAACTTTTAGTTGCAAAGAAGTTGTATTGATGTGTTTGCTAGCCGCCACTGAACTCGAGGGAATAATCCGCACAAAACTAAACACCCTGTAGAACCAAATTTAACACAAAAATTAATACCTTAATTAACCCGTAAACATTATTTTTCAGAAAGTTGGTTTAGATACGAATTTGATAAAACTATTTTTCGGAAGTTGCTTAAACCATTGAAAAAATAGCAAAAATTATGAACTAACACCCCAAAAAAAAAAAAATTCAGATATTGAACCACAAAAATATATTTTCATGTATTTTCCTCTAAAATATTTAATCTAACCCGTCTTTTAAATTTCTTTGAATAGTAGCAATGCTAACCCCCCAACAACAAACCATGGTCTTTTTTTTTTTTTTTGTCAACAATCAGTAGTATATGAGTCAACTTACCCTGGAACGAAAATATTTGTAATAGATAAATCTCTCATGACCTGACTGACAGACCCTAAAGGGTTGCCAAACTTTTTCATGACAACCCAATAAACTCTTTATTTAAGTGAAAAAACTGACTAATAAACCCATTTTGAATACTTTTAATAAGTTATTAAGTGCCATAAACAGTTTCTTGAATTTTGGACGTTTCATCATCTTAATAACAATAGTCACTAAACCCATTTGAAAATTTCCTAATATGCCCCTTCTCCAATCTATATAAGAAGAAATTCTATCAAATTCTCACCAACCCATCCCCAATAACCATAAGCTCTCCCTTTCAGAGATAGACAGAATGAGGTCTTTTATCTTTTTCTCTCTCGTCTGTCTCCTTCTATCCACCTTCCACAGTGCGGCTGGCCGGAATATAGTCTACGAGGCTTGCAGATTAGCAGCACAGGATAATGTGAACTACAGTTTCTGCACAGCCTCCCTCATGGCAATCCCGGCCAGCCAGCGAGCTAATTTGCAAAAACTCGGGATATCTTCAATCACCCTCGTTCAAAAGAACGTCGTCAGCACCATGGGAGAGATCAAGAAGGTGCTGAAGAAGAAGGGTTTGAAGAAAGATGTCAACAAATTGAGCACCGCGTGCCTTAATCTTTTTACACAAGCCATGGATGATCTGAAGGATGCAGTGGAAAACTATAAGTCTAAGAACTTCTATGAGGTTAATCTAGATATTAGTGCAATTAGCAGTGCTGCTACAAGTTGTGAAGATGGGTTTAAGAATGGAGGTGTGGCTTCTCCAGTGAAGAAGAGCAATGACAATACCAGTCAGTTGTCTGCAATTGCACTGAAAGTTGTCAATTTTTATGCTAAAGTGAATTAAATTTATTGATGTTGGGGATAGTAAAAAATTTATCGAGTTTTTTATTCCAAATGATATAACAGATTCAAAATAATTCGATGTTTACGGATCCAATTACTTACGATTGACTTGGTATAAAAAATTTAATGGACCTTTTTTACTACAATCCATCTATATCTTTATTCCCCATTTACTCTGATTTTTAACATATTTTTCATTTTACCATAATTTGTGTAAAAGTGTGTTCCAACTTCTAAGCACAACTTTTCAATGAAAAGCGTGTTTTGAATACAAGGTTTTCAATGTAAAAACGTGTTTTTCAAAATTTTCTATTGACATGTATATTGCAACAACGCTTTTAAACGCATAGCATCAATAAAGGTTGTGGGGAGAGAGAGAGACGAGAGAAAATGGTGAAAAGAAATGCAAGAAATTGATAATGCCATCGAGCTAGTTGGACATATGAGATTTTAACAAAATGAAGGGTACAATATAGAATTTTATATCTTTTTGCGGGCAAAGTACAAAGTTTGTTAATCTTTTTTGGGAGAGAGAGTGAAATTAGCCCCAATTTTTTATTCCATAAATATGACCGTTAATTATTCAAAAGTATCAGAAAATGCATTTTTTAATCTCCAGTTAGATGTTACCCACAGTAATACCGAAAAGCATGATTTACATAATTCCAATGCTTTGCATAGCATTGGATAAAACACTTGAAGGGGACACAAATATGGACAATATGAAAAAAAAAAAAAAATCTAAATCCAATATACTGTTTATTTGCATCATTGCCTAGTCAAATTCATTTCGTGGCGTGTTGGTGTCATGTGTAAGTTTTAAGCGGGTCAACTAGGTTATGATCCGCTTCCATTAAAAATAAATCCCTATCGCATAATTCCCTTTTTAGTTTTTATAATTTTTTTGGTGGAAAAACAGGAGAATGACGACTTGTAGGTAGTCAACTCCCTTGTGCGTGATAATGAGGACCCCCCCTCCCCCCCCCCCCCCCCTCTCTCCCAATGGAGGAATATTCGGTTTGAGTCATAACTACTAATCCGGAATGGCAGCCTATCACCACAACACCAAAGTCAAGCAACAAACTGCGTTACTATAAATAGTGTTAAGAGTTGTCAGTCTTGTAGGTGATTATAAGTCGAGCAAGAAAATTTCAATTAAAATTGGGGATTTTGGTGTCAAAAGGGCAAAAGAAAGAGAAATAAAATGTACCCAACAAAATGAATCGGTTTTCCATGTACTCACAGCTAATAAGCTCTTGCTATGCCAAGGAATAAATTTTTTTTTGGTCAAGTACTATTACAAGGAAGAAGGGCGATGATGTTCGAACTCGCGACCTTAACGTACAAATGAGGGGGAGGGGCGGTGGCCATTATCATTAGGCCAACTGCTCCCAACCTCCCTATGCCAAGGAATAAATTATTCTATGAGGCAAACAACTGTTTCTTTTGTAATTACATAGCAAATAAATGCTCTGTATTAAGTACAAGTATATTATACCCACATTTCTGCACATTTCAGCACCTTAATTAACAATATTCAATTTCACTGTTAGAAAATGGATGGCAGTAAATGAAAGTCTCCAAGTATTCAATGTATCACAATCTATATAAGAAGATATATTTGTTCAAATCATGTACCAACTCATCCTTCCACAGCAATAAGATCTCTATTTCATAGAGCAATAGTAAAACCATACCTGACAAGAAAATGAGGTATTTCTTCTTTTTCTTTCTCATCTCTCTCTTCTTGTTTACTTTCCACAGTGCAACTGGTAACATCATCTATGAGACCTGCAGAACAGCATCAAGAGAAAATCAGAATGTGAACTATAATTTTTGCAAAACATCTCTCTTAGCAATTCCAGCTGCCCAGCGTAGTAATCTCCAGAAGCTCGGGTTGGCTTCGATCAACCTCCTTGAGAAAACCATCGCTAGCACTATGACCGACATCAAGAAGGTGTTGAAGAAGAAGACCCTGAATAAAAATGTCAAGAAATACAGCGCTACATGTCTCGACATTTTTACACAAACATTGGATGACCTAAAGGATACAGTAGACAATTACAAGTCTAAAAACTTCTACGAGGTTAATCAAGATATTATTGAGATCAG
This sequence comes from Ilex aquifolium, assembly GCA_951799425.1. NCBI lineage: Eukaryota > Viridiplantae > Streptophyta > Magnoliopsida > Aquifoliales > Aquifoliaceae > Ilex > Ilex aquifolium. The sequence continues at coordinate 5,577,626 of OX637395.1, forward strand.
CAGAGCAGCTAAAAGTTGTGACGATGGGTTTGCAGATGTTGGTGTGGTTTCTCCGTTGAAGAAAAGCAACGACAATACGAGTCAGTTGGCCACAATAGCACTGAAAATTATCGATTTGTATGCTAAACCAAACTAAAATGATATGAGGGATAATAGGAAGTTCACTATATTGAGGCTGTAGAACCAATCGCCTCATAAGAGAGCAGTTCTGATTGGTATGCTATGCAGAAATTTCGACAGTTAGTGATTACATGTCCTTTGTCCTAGACTAAGATGTTAAAAAAAAAAAATTTCAGCAGTTGGTGATTCCAATTCACATATATAATCAACCTGTTACAAGTCAGACAGCTTAGTTTCCTGAGGTTTATGAATTCAAGCACATCTTAAATAATCTTCAAACAGTTTGTTTAAATATCTCAATTTGGCAGCTCAACTCAACAAAACCTTGTCCCAATATTTTTGGGGTCAATCTACTCTGAAGAAAGACTAGTTGGTCCCTTTCTTCCATTAAATTAAAGATCCGGTTGAGCAGGAAATAGTCCTTTCTGCAATAGACATAGTGCTTTGATACTAAAAATATATCATAACATTTTAGATGCCTTTACAAAAGAACATCCAATGAACATGGATGATTATGCTTAAGCGCGATCCCAATATTACCCTAACCTAGTGGGCACAGCATGTTAGATCCCTTAAACTCCAACAAGTAGCATACGAAAGGTCGCAGAGTCAAGCAACTAAATATCAGTTTAGGGCTATATGCATCTACCTACACAAGCACTGGAACTGAACTGACATAAACATACCACACACATCAACATAAACAGAAGAAATAAAGAGTAAGAATCTCCAAAACAAAGATTGAAGCATCATGGGACCATGACAATCCATTGAAGGAGAATCTTAGATGCCTGAAGTAGAGGAAACAAAGACATGAGTGAAAATTCTACAAGCTTCTCTTAGTTAAACAAACTCCATTTATTTTCCACCCCTTTGTTGGCATCGACTTTCTGCAACCTCCCAACCATTTGAACAAAGACAGGCTGAAAAGATTGTTCTCTTAAATGGAAATTCTACGCAGAAACAAAATGAAATTCATATCAAAGAAACTTTTACATATTAACCAGCCATTGGATGGTTGTAAATATATTCAATAGCAAGAGGGCATGAGTCAATTTTATCAGCTTCCTTATCTGGGATCTCCAGCTTGAACTCCTCTTCTAAAGCCATCACAATCTCCACATTGTCCAAGCTGTCCAAGCCCAAATCTTTCTGAAAATGAATGTCAGAAGTCACCTGCAAATAATTGCAGAAGGTATAATTGCTCGAGTAAAGGATAAGTAAAGCTGGGCTTGATATGCTAGGGCTATAGATTGATGCAATGTTAGCAATATGTAAAAGGGCAATGTGATTCGCGTCAAAGGGATAGAAGAAGACTGTTCAAAGTTATATTTGTTATAAGCCGATGCAAAAGCTCTCAAGGACATAATTGGGAAATGCCCAAACTCTAGAAAAGGTTATAACACAAATCATAATTTCCAAAGAGTCCATTTTTTTCTTAGTAGAGTTAGGGAGCACAAAACTGGCAGTTCAAAATTAGAATTGGATAGTCCTCTATTCTTCTTCTTTGACAAGATAAAATCTAGTTCCATTGTTGAATTAGTTTCTCTTCAATTCAATTCCAACAGTCCCAAACAACATATTTCAGAATACCCAGATCGTAAAAGAGATTAAAACAGACATTATTACAAGAACAAGTGGAGCAAATTGGTCGAACATCGACTATTTTCATGCCCATCTAACATGCCAATAGCTACCAAATCAACATTTTCAACGGCAGGAAAAAAAAAAACAAGAACCAAGATAAGTCAAAACCCACAAACAAATCAATAACGATATAGCTAACGTAGCTCCTAAATATGGAATACCACACTCTATTTGGTTGCCTGGAAAATAAGAGAGTTTTCGATCTGAAAGTCTCTTAAGAAACGAAAAACTGGGGAATCTAAAGATTAATTAGAAAATGAGGGGAGGAGAGTGAAATTACCTTGGAAGGGTCGACTTTGGGGAAGCTCTTGACTACGTCGAGGACTCTATCGATGACTTCCTTCTTGTCGAGATGATCGTCGCCGTGAGATGACATATATCGGACGGTGCTGAATAGGCTCAGCTTTGATCCGTTTGGTGTTAGGGTTTGAGATGCTGGGACTCGAATGTAGCGTAGCATGGCTGCCCTCAGAGCTGACGCCATCTCTCTCTCTCTCTCTCGGGGAGTGAAGACGACGCCTTGGGTACTTCACGAAATGATTCTTAGACCGGCCATCCCGTTGCTCTTCCCCCGGTTTAGAGCTGTCATTCCTTTTATTTTCGTTTACTTTTTCGTTTTATCAATCTTTCTTCAGATATAATAAAATTAGTTGTCCCAGAAAACACTTTGTAATCTCAAAAATCAAGCATTGTTCATCTAATATTTTTAATTTATTTTTTTCTATTTAATCACATAATTTAAAATTAAATTAACAAAGATAAAATAAGAAAGAAGTAGGGGGAGAGAGAAGAGAGAGGCATATGTGTGATGAGATTATCTAAAATTAGGGGTCCTGTAATGAAAAAAATGTTTTTGAGCCGAGAAAATTTTTTGGTATGAATTGTAGATAAAAATTAGATTAATTTTGACGATTTTTATAGTTTTATAAATTAATAATTTAATTTCTTAATTGTAATATTAAATAGATTGTAACACGAATCATGGATAAAATTTATCTCAAATCGACTTGAAAGAAAAAAGTGTATCTCATGTGATTCGATCATTGAGAGTTCATACTCTATGCTGATTTCAATACTCAATGAAGTAACTCTGATATCAAAATAGAATTTGGCCTTAAAACCGACTTATAAAAAAAAGTGCTCAAAAATTCATAAACTCCGGTTTAAATTAATATTCAATCGATGTAAAATTGTAACATAAAAGAAATAATAATTTTTTTTTGGGTAAGTCATGTGACTCTACATGCCAACATTAAATCACTCAATTAACTTTTATTTCTCCTACTTTCTTTTGCATCACTTTTTCTCCACCACAACAGCACATGAGTACAATCTACAATACTTTGAAGACCCATAATGGAAATTCTTCATGCTTTACTTTTCGATTTGGTATCAAGAAATCATAATCAAACAAGCCCAATTACAAACTCAACAGAATCATTTCATGTCAAACCCAAAACATTAAGACTGATCACAACTTTTTAAGATAGATCCCGACTGAAAAATAATTTTGACATGTTTGTGCCATAACTAGGCCTGATTTCATCATTTTTTATTTATTTTTCGATAGATACCAAACTTAGCATTGTATAAGTACCCCTGGGTTCTTCATTCATCTCGAATGGCGTGGCTTTTTTTTTTTTCCTCAGCTATTGCCTCAAGGTCGTGCTAAATTGATTCTCATGCATGCTTATTGGAAAGCCGCAGATACGGCTATCAAATGAGGCAGTTACAAAACTGAAGGATTTTACACAGAAAAGTCATGTTATCAATCAACAAACTATATCATCTGCAGCATCAATCAGCTTTTAATTGGTCTTCGAATCTCACTGTCAGATGGTATCTTTACAAGGGAACTTGTATGCTCTATAATTCTTGCTTCTACTCCACCAAAAGGATATCCTCATACAGGCACTCGTTTGCCTCTGTTCCGTTCAAAAAACTGCAAAATGGAAAAAAAATGTATCCATAAAAGCGAGTCTAAAATCATTACAAGTGATGCTTAAGCATGCAGAAATATCGCTTCAGAATGCAAATGCAAGTGCTAGAAAATGGATTGTGATAATCAAATGGTTTCAGAATTTGTCCCTCACATAATACATCTTTCATTCGTGTTCCTGTTGGCGATTTCTGAATATGTGGGTTAACAGGTATAACCTAATCCATTTTGATCCAATTCTTTATGACCTGTTCACTAAGGGGGTTGAAAATTGGTTGGTATTGGTCTATTCCAGATCAGTTCTTGACCCGCCCACAACCTATGCAATCTGCCAGTTTGCCAACAATAGGAAACGCCATACCCAACTAATTTGGTCACAATTTCACATCATTCACATGATATGACCGCGTAGGCATCAACATACATAAGGGCCCACGATAAAACACCAAAGACATTCAATTAACACCAACACGACACTCTTTAACTCATTCATGGCTACACCAAATAGTCCATATTGTGGTTCCGAGCACCTACTGCAAGGAGATAATATTTTATAGAGCATGCTCAGTTCCCAGATATACAAGTAAGAAACATCTTTATAAAATAATCTACTGCAGGAATCCTAGGTTTGAAGGCGCAGGAGAATATATCTAACAAGAATTAGACATACCGATGTCACGAACGATTGACGGAAAACCCAACCAACTACAGGTAACTTCTGCAGGAAAACAGACAGTGTAGGCCAGAAGCCGCTGCACATCATATTATATGGTTTGTTAGAACTTAGAAACCAGTGCAATTTTAGAATGAGAACAATAATGGGTGGCAATCAACCAAACCTGAAAAGGACAATGAAACCATATGTCTCCACGATCATGCCAATCACAGGCCATCCAGTAATGACAAAGAAGAAACCAACACCAAATGAAACTGAACCCTGTCCGATCAAAACAGTGCAGCATATAAGAAACAACTGTCAATAATATCAGAGAGAGAGAGAGAACACAAAAAAGGTCAAAACCTTGAAATTCTGACGGTTCATGAAGAATTGCAGGGTGGACTTGATTCCTATGGTTAAGGTCACTCCGGATAGGAAGAGGATCTGAGCATCAGGCATAAGTGAACAATGTTAAACAGATGGCTAAAAGAGTAAAACAAAATGACATCGGGAAAAACACCAGATAGGGTATGAAAGCAAGATGGAGAAATGAATGATTTCCTTACATTTCCAATTGCAAGAAAACCCTTGTCAAAGAAGAATAATACTCCAATGAAAGTGAATATTACCCCAAACCCAGTCAATCCAAGCCCGATCTCTGTTTCATAAGTTTAAAAAGTATCAGAACTTGGACAATAAAAGGTACTAGTTACTACTAAAACTTTATAATATTGAGGAATCAAATATTGTCAAAATGAGATGGGAAGCAAAAAGGCAATACAATATGACCATACAAATCAGCAACTTTTGCTTCTAGAAGCTTTTATTACTATATGCATGAATTCCAACAACAGTTACTGGGGAATACTCAAAACAATCCCACCACACCAAGAAACAACAACTCTCAATCTAGCAACTGCTGTAAGAGTAATTAATTGGGAATTAACAAAAAAATCCACATTTTCCTTAAAGTATTATGACATAAGGACTTTAAACAGTCCGCGTGATGTTGGGGTATACGAATCTGTGCATAATTTGATAACTACTAAAAGCGCATGAAATGACACCTTGAACATTTTGACAAAGCATAGCATATGTCGTTGACTTGTTGTACATGTATCATCTAATATCCATGCAGAAAAATTGACACATAAAAAAGTACAAGATGATTATGCCACAACATTATACTTATCTAATAATGGTGGTCGCATCGAAATATAGTATCACTCAACCACCACAATGCATTCTTTTTCGTTTTGAAACAATGATAAAGGTCTCTTTAGATAGAACTAACAATTACTTTTCCAGCTTCATATATGATGCAATTGGTTGACCAAATAACTGAGAAAATATCATACAATTAAAATTGGAAAATGATGTTCAGTTCTTTGTAGTTGCTACTTGCTAGGACACGTTTATAATGATATCAGGGATTTAATATCCAAAATGTTATGATGTATACCATCATGCAAATGCATCTAGAGAAATTAATCATATCAACTATGTTCTACGTGTACAATTGACAATTTTGTAGTTCTATGTTTTTCCTCCAAAACTTCCTTGTTGATTATTGTGATTTACTCTTTCATAGTTTGTCCTTAATCCTTCCACAAAAACTTCTAGTTGATTTTTCCGACAAGTCCTGAAAGTGTCCCTAACATGTCCAACGTGTTCGAAATTCCCATCAAAACTCGGACACCTCATCCCTATCCGATAATGTAAGTGTCACACATATGTCCAACATTGATTTGCAGATCCATAAGAAGTGTCCATGCTTCCTAGCTCATAAGAAACACATATGCTAGTTGGATAGATTACATCATATCTAGATTAAAAAAAAAATTAATTCTGCAACAGCAATGATGAAAGGATATTTCCCATTATAATTATAGGAAATTGTCCAGCATCGAAAGTATATATTTGTTTCTTTGTTGACATAAACAAACAATAACATGAAACAAAATTTGTAACACCTTCAACAACTTCAATAAGGATAACAAAAGATTTCTTAAATAAACAAATGTAACATAACTCCACCATTTCCTATGTTTTGCACTAAAATTTAAATATAAATAGGTAGGAACCTGCATAGCACTCACTTTTAATATCGCTCGTCTCAAACGAAACCATTTCTGCCACCACAAATCACCAAATCTTTTCAGTTTTTGCTGCAATGAAACATAAGAGATTCTGAGAACAGCAAGAGAGGAGTCGAAAGATAAAAAAAATAACATCAATCAGCTAAGTCCACGACCCTGTCTGTCAGCTAAGAACCTAAGAAAAGAAACAGAAACTAAAAATCTTTATTCTCATTGCTGTCATAGCTTTGGATGCAGAAAACAATGACTTACAATTAAGCTACCTTCTTACAAATACAACTTGTCATAATTTAGGTGCTGTGTTCATTCTTCAAGCTACATTGTTTTACATTTCATCATCAAATCTCTTCTCAGCAACCAGAGAATACAAATCACAGAAATATATAGTACGCACACAGAATGAGCATTCTATCTATCCACCGAAAGACTCAAATTCCAAGAAATTAGGGCTTCAATGTACATATTTACATCAAAACAGGCATATAAATGTCAATTTGCGGAAATCTAAAAACGTTTAGCCTCCAAAAAATCAATGTATCCATAATCTGTATATATAATGTGAGTACAAATCAGAGAATACAAAGAAACCTAACCGAATTGTAGAAACGCAGGAGAACTGAAACCTAACCGTCCCGAAGAAACAATCAACATAAACTGCAGTGCGTGTGTGAAATAATACACCTATATGAGAGAGAGAGAGAGAGCGAGAGAGAGAGAGACTTTACATGCTTAAAAATTCGCAGAGGAGAACCGCGTTGATTTTTCAGATCCTTCTATGCGAAGCGAGATAACGATATATATATGATTGAACCACTTATCTTTCTTATTTCTATTTTTATTTTTATTTTCCAATTAAACACTTTCTATTAAAGTATCTAAAACCATTTTTTTTTTGGAGAAAATTATACCCATATTTCATGAGGTTTGTCATTTCATCACTTCGATCCCCTAATATTTAAAATATTATACATAAACCCCCTAAAATTTATATGCGCGTAACAGACCCTTGTCGTCAAGTGTTCGTTAGTATTGTTGGACCAAAACAGTTTTTTAAGTGTAAAAACTGAGGGGTTGTTTGTTTATTGTCTTTGTCTTGTGTTTTGTGTTTTTGTTTTCAATTTTTGTCAAAAATGAACACAAAAATATGTTTGGGTACTGTTTTTGTTTTTGTTTTATATTAGTTGTCTAGAAACAAAGACAAAAAAATGGGAACAAAAAAAAGATGTTCCAAGAAATATTGAAAACAGAGACAACACGCGCAAGAGGGTGGGGGAATTAATAAGATCCGGACTTCGAGTCCTATTAGCAGCAAAACAAAACTTTTTTTTTGGTGAAATATAAAAACCTATTTTCATCACATCTCTCTTCCCCATCGCTTCTCTCTCTCCTCTCTCTGTATCAGACGAGCGCCTCCTTCGGTCTCTCTCTCTCCATCTCTGTCTTTCTCTCATTCGTTGCCTCCATCGCTACGTTCCTCTCCATCACTACCTTAATCGCTGCTTCTATGGCTTTTCATCGCTGCTCTCTATCGCCTTGGTCTGTGCAACGAAGAGATCTCAGATCTCGAGTGTATGATTTCTACCTCCATCGCTGCTTCTGTGTGTGTCTCATTTTCTGTGTTTGTATGTGTTATGTGATTTCTGGGTCTCTGTGTCTGATGTGTGGGTGGGTCTCTCTGTGCGTGTGTGATTTATGCACCAAATTTCTGTGTGTGTGTGTCTGATTTTTTTGTGTGTTTGTGTCTGATTTTGTGTGTGTGTGTGTGTGTATGAGTGAGATCTGATTTCAGTAGCAGTTAGGATTGGAGTTGATTTTTATTACTATCGCTCACCCCCACTATAACCGGTGCTTGAATTCCTTTCTCTATCCTCTATGTTTGTGATTTGATTTTAGGTGTGAATACAAATATATTTATTGTTAATTATTTTTTTATTACTCAGTGCCTTTAGACACGAACAATAACTAATATATGAATATAAAATAAGCTTTTTTTTCTTAGAAACATAGGAAAGATTTATAGTTCTCTAATGATTAATTGCTTCTCAAATGCCAAGGCGTATTCTTCCATGTGTTTTTAACCCTTTCTTTTTTTGTTGTTGTTGAAACTAATAATAACCCCTCTCACTCTTTCTCTCTCTCACTCAGTTTTTTAAAGTATATTTGTGTGTTTTTATTATCTATTACAAAATATAATTTATGTACTTAAACAAATACGTGCCATGTCGACTGCGACAACTTGAGAAAATATTAGGCATAACTTGTAACGGTGATATCACGTTACAATTATTACATTGTGTTATCGTCTAATAATAAATTTATAATTAAGTAATGTGAGTTCCACTTGATAATTATTTTCATACAAAGACAAAGTGGTTATTAAATTAAACAGTATATGTTGATTTATTATTAAACGATAACACCACATAATAATAATGGCACGTTGTCCCATTTAGGGTTAAGTTATGGCTTAAATCGGTTTCTACGATAACGTTCAGACCGAGGTTTCACCCCCGATTACTCATTTGCCCCTTTTTCATTGATAAAAGAAATTGTTTTTTTGGTAAATTATATATTTTTGTATAAGTAATGCTAATCCTATCAATTAATCATACCAATTCACGCGCAAAAAACACCATTTCTGCTCTCCCCACCTTTCAATACAAAAAAGAACTGCTCTCTCTCTCTCTCCAACAAATCTTCCTGCCCATTGAAAAGAGGCACGTGGTAGTTTTGAGATCAAAACCTTGCGCATCGATTTCGCCGGTCACATCTCCGATTACTCTTCGGCGAGATCTTGATCATTACGTTGGAAAAACTTCGGCTCGATCCAATTATTCTTCAAAAAGATCCGATTGATGGCTCCGGTATCGGCTCTTGCGAAGTACAAACTGGTGTTTCTGGGGGATCAGTCAGTCGGCAAAACAAGCATCATCACGCGATTCATGTACGATAAATTCGATAACACATACCAGGTAATCACAAAACAAATCATCAGAAGAATAGTGATCTATCTAATATCTAATCATATTTGTCGATCTGATTAGTTCTGCCTTTTTGCTTGCTTTGGGATCAACGTCAGGATTTCGAATACGCGGCTATGTTTATGATTTTTGTGTTTTGTTATAGCATTTGTCAGTCTTGATTTGATTCTTAGTTCTTCGTGTAGCAATCTTCTATTCTGTATGATCTAGATGTTAACTGAATTGCTTGCGTTTGGTTGACGAGAATTTGCCGGAAAGAAGTAAGCAAAAATTAGCTGACGAGAAAGTATGAGAAAGAGAGGAGATAATAACCTATGAATGTTGTTTCACTTTGTTCTGGTTGCTAAGCTTCAAGGGCGGGTTTTTTTTTTTGGAGGGGGGGGGGGGGGGGAGGGTGTGTGTGTGTGGGGGGGGGGCGGAATTGAGACTGCTGATTTGGAATGACTTATCGGCTATTGGTGTTGCGTTACCTTTTGCTAGCATCACCTTCTTTTCAAACTTACTAGATGTAAAAACTATCATTCTCTTTAAGCAGCGGTTTGAGTGCATTTCTACTGATCTAAAAAAGCTAGTCTACTTGCTTCAACTTTTCAAGCTCGAGACAAGATTTTGCTCACGAACCTATCCTCTTGCACTTGTCGGTCAAGGAATACATCCCATTTTTAGAGGTCAAGTTTTGTCAGTAACCAACCTGCGCCGGGGAACATTCTCACAACATTTTATCTGTAATTATTAGGACTCTGGACGATTTATCATTTGGAATTTGCAGCTAATGGCATCCTTCGTTGGAGTAGTCACATTTGTTTTTTGCTTAATATAACAAAGATAATCAAATTCATCGGTTATTCAAACTTGTTCTGGTAGATATGTGATTGTGTGGGTGCATATGTGAGCGTGTTTATGTGGATTGGCTTTACATTTGGCTGATTTGGATTCTGAAGTTACAGCTGTAATAACGATGGCAGTCTGAAAAAAGTTTTGGTCGTGATAAAATTCAGTTGCTACATTTGAATTTTCGTAAGGAGATGAACACTGCCTTTTCAAACTGTATGAGGATTGCCATATGTGTGATAAAACCTGACTAATCAAACTGGTTCATAAAATAGCTTTTGATAGTGGACAGTGTTAGAGGTGTTATTGGAGCAACAGCATTAGCGTGACATTTTCGGCATCTTAATGAACTCCTTCATTCAAATTTCCGGGTATCTCTATCTTTTGTATATGAGTTCCTAGTCTAGAGTCTTTGTGCATAGTTTTGGATACCTTCTTTGTTTCTGAATTAGTCATATGCTTTCATATTGCCACATATGTATTACATGTAGAGAATTACATGTAGGGAATCAAGGGTGTGATGCCAATGTGGAGAGATTAGGCAAAACTCATGTATATGATTTGTATACTGAATAGAAGAGCCTCTTACATGACCAAGCAATGGAATCACAACCTATTGAATCAGAAAATAATATCCTCACGAAATTTGCTAACGCTGCTAGACACAAACCGTAGGAAAATTGTGTAATTTTTGTTTGTCTTTTCTGTGACAATTCATAGTCGTTCTAATTACAGTGATTCATTCTCTATCTGCATAGTACTCCATGACTGCCATATTTCAAGCTTAGCCGCCTGGAAGACAGTGATACAGTCATACAGTACACTCGACGTGCGAAGGGGCGAACCTTGAATTTCACATTGCGGTTTGGACATCTTGTAATGAATTTTAGGAATTTCATGTAGGCGTGCCTCTACATGTTTAAAGTTGCCTATCAGGAAAGACCTCACTGCACTGACTGCAGTACTTGAATACAATGAGCGACAACTAGAAAATGCTGTTTTAATTTTTCTTAGTGCTTAAATGATAAAGATCAAGTTTATTTTGTGTGTCTGTGAATCTAATCCTTTTCCCATGTCTCCCCCACAAATCAAAATTTATGTGGCATCTTGTTACTTGTACTAATTTTGTGATTTCATGCTATGTCGTTTTGCATTTATATTTCTATCTCTGTCTTATATGCATCATAAATTGCTATTCAGGCTACTATAGGTATTGATTTCCTGTCAAAGACCATGTACCTTGAAGATCGAACAGTTCGATTGCAGCTCTGGTAAGATATGGATTTTTTATGCGAAATATTGTCATCTGCATATGTGAATGCACTAAGATGCATTGCACTTTTGTTAGTGCAATGATACAATGGCGTTTGGTTTTGAGGTTTGTTTAATTGGATTTTGCCCTCTCGAGGTGCAATCAAAATTCTAAGGATCAGTCAATCCGTTTTACACATTATGAGTTATGACATCACTTGTTTTGTATTACAATCTTTGAAACAGTCTGTTTTGCAATTTTCTACAAGATTTAGCAGAGGGTGTACATGTACTGAGACTGTGCTAGCCATATTTTTTATGATCTTAAGTGAATTCTTTTAAATATACAGGGCTATTTATAAGACTTCGTGCTTTTTAAGTAATCTATTCCATGAAGTCAAAGATGTTCTATATTAGTGATGAAAACCATCATACTACTGTTCCTCAATTGTTTCTTTATTTGTAGTAGGAATTTTGTGAGAACTCCGGCCTTATGTATTTCCAAAAAAAAAGAGATGCTGCTAAAATTCTTTTTTTGCTAGAGTGAAAAATCGAGGTTCATGTGTGAATTTCATATTTTCCCATTTTTGTTCTGGCTAATGATTTGCATGTTTCTATTAACCCTAGTATATTTTTACGTTCTAGAAATATTTCATTCTGTACTTCTCTTAATCCCAATTTTCAAATACTCCATAGGATGGGTACATTCTCTTTATGAGTGATCTTCTGTTCTTTGTGCATTCAGGGATACTGCTGGACAAGAAAGGTTCAGGAGTCTCATCCCCAGCTACATCAGGGATTCCTCTGTCGCAGTCATTGTGTACGATGTTGCAAGTATGCATATTTTCGCTTTGCTTTATCCAGTTCGCTTCATGTACTAAATCAAGCTTGTTTAGTTTCATGTATTCCCAAAAGAGGGTGTTAAGAATTACTTAAAGCCACATGAATAGATGTGCCTAGTAATAGGTTTTGCTTTACAGTCACCTTCATTATTTTGAATTTACATTGTTGGTATGCTATGATTTTGAATTAATTTATCAAGCATCTTACTTGTTCTTTGACCCAATTCCTTTTAAGTTAATTTTCTGATTTATTCATCGTTATAAATCATACATGTAACTTTTGAGATTATTTTACTGACTACGGTGCTTTTTGGGGGTTTAGGCAGGCAATCATTCCTGAACACTTCAAAGTGGATTGAGGAGGTTCGCACTGAGCGAGGCAGTGATGTTATCATTGTCGTTGTTGGGAATAAAACTGACCTAGTAGACAAGAGGTAATAATATGATCCTTTTCTTGTTAAAACTTGAATCTATCTTGGTCTGAGAGAATCTTTTTTTGTTTCATAAAATGTTTTTAATTTTTGGTTTTTGAATTTTTTTCTTAAAGTAAATTGTTATATTACCTGGGTGGCCCAGGGGTACTTAAAGTAAATTGCTTTATTATCGGTGTGGGGGCAGGGGTACTTAAACCCATGCCTCCTCCATTGAGTTGTGTTTGCCTCGTGCTCTCCCAACCTGTCCCTTTCCAGTTCAAAGTCTTCAAAAACAGCCTGGTCATGGTGGGGTGCATTGTCTTGTTTTTTTTCTGAGATATATTCCCATCCCTGCATGCAAGGTCACTTTTTGTGTCATGATACACAATGTTGGCATCACTGAGTATGTCATGCCATGTCAATTATGGCTTTCTTCCTTGTCATTACAGAACTTGGTTTCAAGAGGAATGGAGGTACTCCAAAATTTCCTTCTGATGAACATGACAATCGTACTTTACTAGAGTTTGTAAGCGTTAAAATTTAATGTATTAACAGGCTTAAATCAGGAGTAGCTTAAAAATTTATGAGTTAACAGCCTAAAATCAGGAGCAGATATTATGGGTAGCTACAAAGCAAATGTTAAATTGCTAAACTGACCAGGCTAGCATGAATCGTTTCTGTCGATTCATGTAGACAAAAGGATAAAGTAAAAGGATTTTGGAAGGTGCTGTTGTTTTTTATTAAAGATCATTAGGCTCAAGTGTGCAAAGAGTGTTGATGCACTGTGGCATTTAATCATTGCACATTATTTCCCTTGATTTTTGCAAGTTTTATTCTCAGTTTCTTTTTCTTTTGTTTTTTCCTCTTTGCTTTTTGTATCTTATAGAGGACTTCTTGTTCTCTCATTTACTTTTTGCCTTTGGCACATTGATATTTCTAATACTAAAATTTCGTTTACTATAAACAAAAAAAGTATAGAGTAGACAAATAACTTGCAGATGTCAGAAAGGATGGGGGTTTGGGGAATGTGTAGGCTATTGGTCAATGTACATCATGGTCAGTTCTTGTGAGATCTCTTTAGGACATCAAGATTTAGTAAATCATATCGTGAGGGATTTATGTATCCGAATAAATCTTTTCATCTCGTGAGAGATTTATGTATTATAATTTAGAATCTTTTCATGTCGTGAGAGATTTATGTATCAGAATTGAATTTTCATACCTTACTGTTATTGCTGGACATGCATGAATTGGAACTGTCCACATGACCCAGCTGCCTGGAAAGGGCTTATTACTACTAACCACTGTGCATCCAAGTGGCAAAGAAATTAAGTGTTATTGGTGAAACTATGCTGGTTTTCTATTCTTAACCCTAGAGCATATTGTGTATTCTCAATGTTAGGACATGGCTTAAAATTGCACAGGTCGCTTCTACATGGGGTTGACCTTATTGTATTTTTTTTTCCCGATAGGCTCACTATTGGCATCTGTGGTTTATTTGTAGGCAAGTCTCGATAGAGGAAGGAGAAGCCAAAGCTCATGACCTAAATGTTATGTTTATTGAAACCAGTGCCAAGGCCGGCTTCAATATAAAGGTAAGCTGTCATGGTCTTTCCTGAGATCTCCCATTTCCTAGAAATAATTTTGGCTCCAGGTAATGGAACGACTATGTGCATAAAGTGGTGAGCTTCATCAGCTCTGTCTGGGGTGTGGGTGAGGTTGAGTTGTTTTTTTTGTTGGGGGTTGGTTTTGAGTGGTGGGGGGAGGTTAAGTATTTTCAATGATATGTATGATGTGGCCCGTGGCTTAATTAGGGGTCATTGCCTAGTCTATTGGGGACCATTTTTTGTGCATAATGCTAAAGAAGGGGTGGGCTAGGTTAAGTATTTTGAATGATAGCTATGATGTGGCTCCTGGCGTAATTAGGGGCCATTGCCAAGTCTATTCGGGACCATTTTTTGTGCATAATGCTAAAGGTTAGTTCTTCTATCCGATCCACCCCCTCTAGCATCCTCAATGAACAAGAAGCAAAATTTTCCAAAGATGTATTATATCTTTTTCACTGATTGGTCTGTGTTGAGCTTGAATTGCACCCTAGACAAATGGCCTACCCTTATAATTGTCAGAAGTTGATGATGCTACTCATATTACTATATAATTAAATTTATTGTCAATTTTACCCTTATTTGAAGTTTATTTCTCTCTTTTTTTCTCCTTCCTGGGTCTGGCTTCGTCTCAACTCTGCTGCCATGGCATCCCACCTCCGCGCATCACCATGGCTGCTCGCTGTTGCCACCACATTTGCTCCATAACCTGCATTTTGGTCTACCCCTCCTTCCATTGAAACCTCAGGTGTATAGTCACTTTCCACCTGCATGCTCAACTCACCCACCATGCATACATGTGTGTGTATCCCGGGAACCCAATTTAACCCGCAACTACCATCCTTCTTGCCCCAGCATGATCGAACCCCACCATAATTAGCTCTTCCAACTCAAATAATTGTCTTTTAAATGAAAAAAATTGTCTTGCATTAGTTGACAAATAATCTTTGCAGGCACTATTCCGGAAAATCGCTGCAGCCTTGCCCGGCATGGAAACACTATCTTCAGCAAAGCAAGAAGACATGGTTGACGTCAATCTCAAATCTAGTAATCCAAATGCATCTCAGTCACAACAAACGTCAGGAGGATGTGCCTGTTGATGACTTTGATGGTAAACCTTGTCGTCTGCCTCATTTTTCACTCTCAGTGATCCTAAAATGCCTGTAAAATTCTTGTCCTTGATAGCATTAACATTTTTGGTGTGTTCGGTTGTAAAAGTTAAACTGAGATATAGGAGTTCATTGTTGTAGTTGACTAGTCCTAGCAATGTCATCCATTATCTCTGTGTGATTCTTGAGGACCGTAGTCTTTCAGGTTCGTTATCTTGGGAAAATTTCTGTTAAGTACAATTCGGATATAATGTTGTGTTCTTGAAAATTTTGATTTGCAACTTGTCAAATAAAATACCCTTGGTTACTGATGATTGAATATTAAGTAGGGTTGTGCTTGGCTGAGGCACCTTCATTTGGAAGGGCAACAGAAATAACTTCTTAGAAATGAGATTTTGCAGCCACTAGGACTGAGGATGTGATTCTTTTTTCCAGGTTATATGAGCCTAACAAGCAGGTTTCATTTTGCAAGTATGCTTGGGATTAAGGCTGGTTATTTTTATATCGACCCGCCTACCTGATGTGAAACTGCGCCGAAGTGACTTGGTATGTGTCTAATCTTTGGTTTGATCCAGGACCGTGTTGATTTGTTATGCCCGCTTAATAAATTGGATGCACGACACAAATTCGATTACACGTGACTTAAGGCAATAAGTTATGGATTCATATCAGAATGTTGCGAATAGTATCAGAAGTTAGGTTTGTATCCGATCTACCTCTCTCATCATCCTCGCTTGTTGGGATCTATAATTGTCCTTATTTTTGTAATAGATTTACTGTTATACATATGTTGAAGGTAAATTCTGCCACGGGGATGAAATCATCATGCTATATTACACTTGAATTGTCATATTGGTTTCTGGAGTTCCTTTTCTTCTATTATAATGAAAGGGAGAAGTTTACGGCACCCAAAAACAAAATTTCGGTACCATATCGTCATTATAAATTTTGTTGTTTATTTTTAAAACTGTTGAAGGTCATTTACACCTTTTGTGAACATTTGTAAAATTTGGAGGTATCGGTAATGTACTCTTCTCATGATAAAAGGGTCAACTCAAATCTTTAGGGTTCGTTTGTTTAGCGGAAAAATGGTAGAAGATACAAGAAAGAGAAATCTTTTGAAATTTTCATGTGTTTGGTTAGCATGAAAAAGAAAATGATAAAAAAAAAAAAAAAAAAATTTCATCTTTGAATTTTTTCAGAAATAATTAATTTTTTTTTCTTGTAAAAAACACAAGAAAATGCAAGAAAATTATGATCTATAATTAACTTTTCATTTTATCCTTATGTTTTAAAAATATTTTATTGGTTATTAATTTTAAAAAATTTTGGTATGAATTTAATTAATCACATAATTTGGCCCAAAGACCTTTGTGTTGGTGATTGTCTTAAAATTAGGTTTCAAGTCACTTTTTTAAAATTTTTTAACTTTAAATTGTAATTACATATTTTTTTTTCTTTTTTAGACCGATTTAATATAATTAAGGGTAATTTAGACAATTATAAAAAAAATCTTATAACTTTACTTTATTTCAAACAATAGAATGAAATTGTTTTAAAATTTTTCCATAAATTTTTCATTCTTACCAAATACATGCATGGAAATATATTTTTTATTATTTTCTTTTTTTTCACTTCACTTTCTATCATTTTCACTTTCCATTAATCCAGATTCCTCTCGATATAATCTTTAAATTTTTCACTTGTAAATAATGTTAAAGATAATGTTAGTTAAACTTTGGAGCAAATTTAGGTAAAGCCCATTGGCCATTGCCTAAAGCTTCCCTACCAAATGTCAAATCTTCTTTATGAACTGGGGATGGCTTCAATCCAATCCACCTCTTGAGTGCACATTTGTAAAGGATTCGTTTTCAACCATCATGAAGATGGTAGAGTTGGACCATGGTCCTTTTTGGTTATATGAACAATTTTTTTTCATAAAAAATTTACGATCAAATTGGACTCATTCTTACGATAAAAAATTTACGATCAAATTATGATAGTTAAGAGTATCTTTAAATCTTACTCAAATCTTGACTCAAATTTAAATTTGAGTAAAATAGGCGAAAAATAAGTTATAATCTTTAACTAAAACTCATACAAGATGAAACGAGATTCAATTTTTTACTCATCTTTAATAGTCAGATTTCACACTTTTTTAGAGATTCAATTGTCATATTTTACCGTTCTTCAAATTTGAGTTCATATCTTTAATGGTAAAATTTCACACTTCTTTAGAGATCTAATAATTATATTTCACTATTGTTTAAGTTTGAGTTTATTCTCATTTAAATTTGAGTTTATCTATTAATATATTTTGTATTAAATTAATTTTTTTACTTAAATATTAACTAAAATTTAAATAAAAACTTAAGTCAAAATTAGAGATATTTTCCCATAAGAAAAGAGGAGGATTATTATAAGTATTTTTAAAAGAGAATTACAACCAAGAATAAGTAGAGATGCGTATAAATTGATCCGAATATTCTTAATGGCAATACTAAAAATATAGGGTTAATCACAAATTGCACTCTGAAAGATCTCTCAAATCTCAATTTATACCCTCAAATATAAAAAATCTCAATTTGCATACTCAAAGGTATAACTTAAATCAATGGGTACCTGAAAACTAATAGTCATCATTTTGCCGTCTAAACTAGTTGGGTAAGTTACACCTAGACCCTCTTAAGTTTGTCACTTAATCATTTGGACTCCTTTACAGTTAGAATATTACTCTTACACCTCTTGACGTTTGTGCACGTGTAATACATAACTCCTTGTCGTTGATATCTGTTAATATAACGGTTAAAAACATGATTTCATTCTAGTAGAAAATTATAATTTTCATACTATCTTTTATTTTGTAGGCCTGTTATATTCTAAAATTCAAAATCAAGTCTACTATTTGAATGCCCAATATAATGTATGTGTTTATATGATGTTCTTTATATCTAATGTAATACATCACTCGAACATAATTATTTAGTAGATGTCCAATTGGGGAAATATTTGTAGTCATATTTGAATTCTCTGGGGATGTAGGTGTAATATTTTAAATGTGAGGGGACTAGGTAATTAAGTGACAAATATGAAAAGGTCTAGGTATAATTTATTCATTTAGTTTTCGACGTCAAACTGACGGCTGTTAGTTTCAGGTGTGCATTGATACATATTTATATTTTTTAGGGTATAAATTAAATTTTTTAATCTTTGAGGGTATAAATTAAAATTCAAACGATCTTTTAAAATATAATTTGCAATTAACCCATATATATAATAGTAATAACTCGTATCTAAAGACACTTTGCAACTTAAAAAAACCCTTTAATTTGAAAATTTTTTCTTTCTTTTGTTTTAATTAAAAAAATTGAAATAAATCTTGCCCCTGTTATTTTTTCAAAAAATTTAGACAAAATTTTCTTTGCAAATATGAATTCGAAGAAATCTCAACCTGTCTACATTGCTAATATATCTAATTGTATGTATCATTGTCAAGCACAATCCATTGCATTGTCCAACACAAACCATTGCACTCAAATCTCAAGAAAAAATTACTCAATCTAACTCAAAAACAACATCATATTTTAATCACTACCTAATCTAAACCAAAATAACATTTATATCTTAATAACAAAAGTCACAATCACATGTTATATTCAAGTCCAACCAAAGATTGACCCATGGCTGAAAATATTGTGAAATACAAATAAAATTCTATTTTGAAATACAATGGAAGAAAGCTTATAAAGCTAAAGGAAATAATGCATATCAAATAGGAAGAAGCTTCAAATAGTTTATTTCAATTTTACAATAATCAGATGAATTAACAGGAACTATTTCAATTTTACAATAATCAGATGAATTAACAGGAATCTTACGTCCCCATGTAATCATGTCTTAATTTTTCCAAGGAGATTGACTAGAAAAAAAAGACTTTTATGACAATTTAAGTTTCAGTCTCATAGGATTTTGCTCATCAACACGTGCATAATCAAATTCATAATTAATTAAATAATTTTAGGCAAAAATATGACACGCCTAAAACAACTCCACATTTAATTTCAGTCCCGTATACAATATATATATACTAGTTATTGCTTGTGCTCGAAGGCACGGAGTAATAAAAAATGGTAAACAATAAACATATTTGTATTCATATCCAAAATCAAATCACAAACATAGAGGAGAGATAAATAAATTTAAATATCGGTTGTAGTGGGGGTGAGAGGTGGTGGTCATAGGAGACGGTGATGGTTGTGGTGTGTGGTGGCGGCGACGATGGTGGTGGTGGCGGTGTTGGCGGCGACGGTGGTGGTGGTGATAGTGGCAGTGGCGGCGGCGATGACGATGGCGGTGGTGGTGACGGCGATGGTGGCGGCGGCAAGGGCGGTGGCTGCGACGGTAATGGTGGTGGTGACGACAGTGGTGGTGGTAGCGGCGACGACGACGACGGTGGTGGTGGCGGCGTGGGTAGAGGTAGTGGTAGTGGGAGTGGTGGGGGTAGAAGTAATAGTGAGACGGTTTCAAACACTATTTTTTTTTAAAGTACTTATGAGAAATAATTTCTATAAGTACTTTTAAAAAGTCACTCCAAACATACTCTTGTGACTCTATTTTTCCTATTAAATTTAGGGTGTTAATATTAGCCGTTAGATTAATTTTAAAATAAAATTTAAAGCAATCTGAACCTTGAAAAACAAAAGTCATTTTGTTTATCATTTGAAATTTGAATTGTAAATTGAATTGTAAACTACTTTATTATATATATATACTAGTTATTGTCTGTGCCTGAAGGCACAGTGTAATAAAAAATGGTAAACAATAAACATATTTGTATTCATATCCAAAATCAAATCACAAATATAAAGAAGAGATAAATGAATTTAAGTATCGGTTTGTAGTGGGGGTGAGAGGTGGTGGTAGGAGACGGTAATGGTTGTGGTGGGTGGCAATGACTGTGGTGGTGGCGGCGAGGGCGGCGGCGATGGTGATGGCAGAGGCGCTGGTGGTGGTGATGGTGGCGGTGGCGACGACGATGGTGGTGGGGGCGGTCGGGGCGGTGGTGGTGGTAAAGGTAGTGGTGGTGGTGGTGGTAGGGCGGTTTCAAAATTTTTTTTTTTTTTTAAAGTACTTATCAGAAATAATTTCTAGAAATAATTTTAAAAAATCAATCCAAACACACCCTTAGGGGCCTATTTTTTCTATTAAATTTAGGGTGTTAATATTAACCGTTAGATTAACTTTAAAGTAAAATTTAAAGTGATCTCAAATGCGAATAATAAAAGTTATTTTGTTTATCTTTTGAAATTTGAATTGTAAGCTACTTTATTATATAAATATATGTATACAATCCTATTTTTACTGGGGAATTCAATGGTACCGAATAAAGAAAAAGTAGTACCATATGGAAAAGGTGGTGGGCCATGGTGAAAAAATAAAAGTAGAATGCAAAACAAGAAAGGGCGGCTTAAATGACATTCAAAGGGAATTAAAATCAATTATAAGTTCTTTTGCGATCGATCTAATTTGAAAGTTGAATGTTTAACCATAACAATTTTACATCAAAAAATAGTAATTTTATCTCAAATTAATATTAAATTTTATTAATTTAATATTTATTTTGAACCGTTTATCTAATTTGTATTTAAATTTATCAATTTAAAATTTTATTTTACAAAACTGGCACTAAATTAACCTTTAATTTTATTTATTTAATATTTAATTTATTAAATTAACATCAAATTAACCTTTAATTTAACCAAATTAACATTCGAGTTTACTAATTTAAAATTTAATTTCGTCAATTTATTGTCAATTTGATAATAAATTGACCTTAATTTCATCAATTTAACATTAATTTTCACCAAAATAATATTTCATCAATTTAACCTTTAACATTAATTGAACCTTTAATATTTTTTGGTAATATTTAATTTCATCAATTTATATGTCGAACAGAACAAAATGTTGAATGTCAATTTAATATTAAATTTTTAAATTTTAAATTTATTATTTTGAATATTAATTTAATACAATTGAAGGTCAATTTAATGTTGTTTTTTATGAATTGCGTGTTAATTGGATAAAATTAAAAATTAATTTCATAAAATTTTATGTCTATTTGATGTAACTAAATATAGGATCGAGATTAGTTCAGAAAAAAAAAAAAAATTTCGGCTAGTCATGATCGATCCTATCTAATTGGAACCACCAAAAATTTAGTTTTGAAGAATTTTTGAACCATCAAATACATTAAGATCAATCTCATATAGTCATGATTGATCCTAATTGAGTGGAATCACCAAAAAAAAGATAATAATAATTTGGATCCATCAGAGGCATTGGGATCGATCCTAGATAATCATGATCGATCATAACTACTTAAATGAAGTTACATCTTAAAGGTAATGTTGCTATTTGCAAAGACAAAGTTATAATTCTTGAGATAAAATTATCACATTTTAAGGTAAAGTTACTATCTTCAAAGGTAATATTACAATAATTTATGGTTAAAATACAACCTCTAGAAATAAAGATACCACTTTTAGAGGTGAGATTATAACCTCTGGAAGGAAAGTTACAATCTTTTAAGGTAAAACTATTTACAACCATTTGAGATTAAATTACAACCCGTAAAAGTAAAATTATTACCTTTAAAGGTGACGTACAAACTCTTTAGGTAAGGTTACAACAATTGAAAGTAAAACTACTATCTTTAAAAGTGAGGTATAATCATTTGAGACTAAATTACGTTATGTATAGATAAAATTACCAACTTTAGAGGTTAGATTACAACTTTTTGATGTGAGGTTATAACCATTTATGATAAAATTACTATATTTGGATGTGAAATTATAACTATTTAAAGTTATGTTATAAGCAATAAACGTAAAAATACCACCTCTAGATATGAGGTATGGTTACAATCTCTTGACGTGAGTTTACAATTCTTTAAGGTAATATTATCATATTTAGAGATAAAATTATCACCTAAAATTACAATCTTTAAAAAAAAGGTACAATTTTTATGGACAAAATTATCACTTTTAATGAATAATATTTAATAACAAAAAATTGATAACCATACATTTTTTATGGTACGGTACCGATGTCGGTACTAGAGCCTCTCCCATTTTTATTGGAACAAAATGGAAAAGATGATTTACCCTGGTCCTAGTGGCACAATCGCAGTCATGCACGTATAAAAACTCGTGTAGCACTCTGGCAATGGCAGATTCATAACTGGTTTGCAGAACACTATCAGGGAGACTCCACCGTTCTTCTTTCAAGGTCAATCAAGGGCTCCTTTCAAACTTTGTCGCCAAACATGCCAGGTTTCTCTCTCTCTCTCTCTCTCTCTCTCTCTCTCTCTCTCTCTCTCTCTCTCTCTCTGAGATGTTGGCAAGAATAAGGCCAGATATTGTGCTTTAATGTTTTAGTATACTACCTAATAGAATTGTTTCTGGAATCAAAGCGAAATCTTGGGTTTTAGTATTTCTTGTTGAATTTGTAATTTAGGATGATGAATGAGAGTTTAGGGATGAGTTTTGCTGTTTTTAGCTTCAATTGAGTTCAATTGAGGGAAAATAGATTAAGATGGATTGGTCGAGTCGATAGTGATAGAATTTTTCTTCATGATGATAGGAGTAGGGTGGACCTAAATTAACATTGAATAAAATAATAAAAAATATATATGAAAATATTTGAGTGTACAGTATTTAACTGAAATAAATGACTTAGACGGATTCATATACGAAATAATTGGGACATATGGTTTGGTTTGGTCCATAGACTACTGATTTTTGTTGTATAAAATTTCAAGTAGAGTCGAATTTAGGAGTATTTGGAACTAGGTTTTATGGAATTTTAATAAAAGTGAGGACTACATGCATTATTTGGGAGTTTTTTTTTTTTGAAACAAGAGTTTTGCTATATCCAGACTTGGACTATTATTTTTTTGAAAATTTCCCACTGGAGTCGAATTTAGGAGTATTTGGAACTGGGTTGTATGGAATGTTCATAAAAGTGAAGAGTATATTCTTGATGGAGTTTCTGTGGTTCTTTAAAGTTTCTGATTTTTTACTTTTATGTGAACAAGGAACATCTAGATTTTGATGTAGAATAAGTAGCTACTGTGCATTGTTCTTTAAACAAACTGGGAGAATATAGCAATTTTGAACTTTTTAAAAAAAAGTATGTTTTGTAGAAAGAGATAACTGTTAATTAATGAGTTTGTGAACTTTTACTCCCACATCACGGCTCGAGATTATGTTACTTCAGGTTAACTTATATAGTCATTCTTTTCGGGTTTGGACGAGAAATAAGAGGACGAAGTTGTTTATTGAGAGCCTACATGGGAAGGTTTCTATCAACTGCCCAAACTCCAAAGTGCTAGATACTTGGTGATATTCTTTAGAGCATACTGAAATGTATTTGTCAAGCTGATCATTGTTTAGCAGCGCCGCAGAGGATCTATTTTTTTAATTTTTCCCCATCTAGTACTATGTTTCTCTTTATATCTTGTGTCATTGTTCATGTTCTTTTTAGCTCTTGGGTACAAGTTTCAACCTACCATTTAAAGTTTCAGGAATTTAATAGTCAATTGCGATAGCATGATGTGTTGGAAAACTCAAACTTGTAGGTTTTCAGTTATCTGCGCAGAACTGTAGATGTTACAATAATTGCTGAATTGGTTGGTTGTTTCTTTGTTTTCTTAGGTTTTATTTTGAAATCATAAAATTGAAACCCTCCTTTTCCAGGGGATTCCTAAACCTTTTTTTTTTTTGGCATTTGCTTTATTTCCTCATGCAGATAACGAATATGCAATATTGGTAAAAGATGAAACTTCAACTTATCAGCCACCAGTATTGGTAAAAGATGGAACTGCAGCTGATCAGCCACCAACTTTGGTAAAAGATGGACCTTCAACTGATCAGCCACCAACTTTGGTAAAAGATGGACCTTCAACTGATCAGCCACCGACTTTGGTAAAAGATGGAACTTCAACTGATCAGCCACCATTGATCAAGCTTAGGCACTGGCAATCGTGGCTTATGATGGTTCTTAACATATTTTTCCTTCTGGTTGGTCAAGCTGCTGCTGTTCTTCTAGGAAGATCTTATTATGATCATGGTGGAAATAGTAAATGGATGGCCACCCTTGTTCAAACTGCCGCTTTCCCTATCCTTCTAATCCCATATTTTCTTTTCGCCTCCTCCCACGAGCCTTCAAGTGTGTCTCATCCACCTTCTCTTAAAACTGTATCCTTAGTCTACTTCGTTCTTGGTGTTGTCATTGCAGGGGATAACATGCTGTATTCTGTCGGACTACTGTACCTATCAGCCTCTACTTATTCTCTCATTTGTGCAACCCAGTTGGCCTTTAATGCAGTTTTCTCTTTCATCATTAATCATCAGAAATTTACTGCTCTAATTCTCAATTCTGCTGTTGTGCTTTCATTATCTGCTTCTCTTATTGGTGTCAATGATGATTCTGATGGACCTTCAAGTGTTTCTAAGTCGAAATATATCCTTGGATTTCTGTGTACCCTTGGAGCTTCAGCTCTTTACTCTCTTTTACTTTCCCTAATGCAGCTTTCATTCCAGAAAGTTTTGAAAAAGGAAACTTTTTTTGTGGTTTTGGAAATGCTAATTTATACATCAGCTGTAGCCACATGTGTCTCTGTTGTTGGCCTTTTTGCAAGTGGGGAATGGAGAACGTTACATGGAGAAATGAATGGTTATGGTACGGGGAAAGTTTCTTATGTGATGACATTGGTGTGGACTGCCGTGGCTTGGCAGGTTTGCTCTGTTGGTGTTGTAGGCTTGATTTTTGTGGTGTCTTCTCTTTTCTCTAATGTTATTAGTACTCTGTCCTTGGCTCTTACTCCTATTGCTGCTGTGATTGTGTTCCATGACAAGATGAATGGGGTAAAGGTAATTGCTTTGCTAATGGCTCTTTGCGGTTTCACCTCTTATATTTATCAGAACTATCTTGATGATCTTAAGGAGAAGAAAGTACAAGCTGGTGTTAATGGTGCCCCTAATGGTTCTTCTTGTCAATGACTGTGTGGGAGTATTTTGGCATTTCTTTGGTTACTGCTGTATCTATTTTGAAAGTTGTATTATTGATCTGGTGACGATACCTTTTCTGGAACTTTACTGTCCAGTCCCATTAGTATCTTTACCCTGCCTATCGGTTATGAGATTAATGGTTGTCCTCGGGAAACAAAGTCATTCCATTGTTTCTTACATAGCATCATTGTTGGGTCCATGTTGTTTCTCATTGCAGTCAAATGAACTTCTCAATGCAGCTGTGAACTAAGTAAATACGTAATTTGATTGCTATGAGCTATAGGAAGTGCAGATGATAGCTGAGGAATATTTCTCTATAAGTTGCACTTATATGGGATAAGATTGGGTAGGTCTTCTTATTGGATAACTATACCCTCAAGCTCGAGGTTTTAATTTCTTTTAAATATCTTTCACACAATTATGCTGTTGGAAATAGACTGGAACAATTGTGTGACAAAGCTTGCAAGTTGTTCTACAACAATGGTTCTGCATGTTGCTGGAAGCAGGAACTTTGTGGTTTCTAAACAAATTGCAAGGAATTCAAAGAAGGTTGGATATATTTGTTTGTTGGAAAACGTGTGATTTTGAATAGAGTTCACATTGTTTGGAACATATGTTGATTGGGTATCCATGGATATGGATTCTATTTGTTGGAGTTGTGATGGGCGTGGTGCTGTTTAGCGAGCAGGTTTATTTGAAGCAACAGGGATACATTACAATCACTCGTTCTGTAGACTCAATAGTTGCAACCTAAATCTCAAACACACAACGGGGTTTTATGCAGCTAGAGAGATACAAACTCAGGACATTGCAGGTCTGCAACTCTTCTCTTGTCCCTTGTCCCTTGTCCCTTGTTTGATTGTTGAAGCAACTCATAAGGGTTGAGTAGGTTCTTTTTGTTTTAATTATTGTTTGCACATTTTGTTACAGTGTTGGAGCATATTTGGAAGCAATTTATTGGGAGGACAGCATATAGTTTGTTTGGGGAATTCTTGTTGGTTGCCTACGGTTAGTTTGTTGGATCATATTTATCTGTTTGTTTCTTAAAACTTCAATTTTTGTTGTTTTAAGCTATTTAGTGGTTTGATTTTTAGTACACTCAAAGGTCTAGATTCCTTACTTTCAATTTTTAGAGAGGCTGTTGTGCAATATACTTCGAAATGTTTTAAAAATACATTAGACCCCATCATATTCAGTATTAATAGGTATTTTTTTACCATTTTAACATCAGTGGTTGAAATATATATTTCAGTAACATATATTTCAATTCAACACTAAAAACCAAATTCAATGATAGAAAACCATGTTCTACCAGTTTTCAGGATTTTTGTTTCGTATATGTTGTCATCTACAACGCAAAAAATAGTCTTAAATCAGGAATACTAATTCAGTACTTGTCACATTTGAAAGCGGGAAAAAAACTAATATTTGAGTTTTTTTCACAGGTTTTGATCCAACGATTTCAAAGGGCATCCTTGTTTTTCAACCTTGGTTGCGAAATTGATGAATATAATCTCTTTACTTGGGTAGTGATTGCACCCATCGTTTGTTCCCCTCCCCCCCAAAAGTTAAATGATGTAGAACAGATGATAACAGAGTTTTTGGAAGAGTCGAATCAGTAAAAAACCTAGAAGGTTAGTACATGTAAAATGTCTCCAAATCGGAATCGCATGAAATTTGATAGTCAGATTGGAAAAACCCAAACAATAATTTGATTTGTGCTTAATGGTTTAGCCTCAAGTTTGTTATATCTCAAATTTGATGGTAATAAAGTAGGTAATTGTCATTATCATAACAAAAAGACTATAGTTTCCAAAGCATAGTCCTCACATTCTTATGCCTTTGCATTGAGTGTGGCCAATGAACATACATTTGGATTGCCCACACCTATTTAGCCTCTTTTTGTTTATTAATTGTCCAACCCGTCCCGTCAATATACAATATTATTTGTTTTGGGGTAACTTGTAATACGATAAACTATATTTCGAAATCATATTCTACACACTTCACAATAAAGTAAGTGAATTTAATATCTTCACAACACTTCATTCAAAATCCACTCCCTTCTCGACCCGTCCCCGTGTGGGACCCACCAGGACAATGAACTTATGGTTTGTCTCTTGTCTTAACTATGATCATTACAAAATCATAAACCACTTTTTAAACTTCAGTTCGAAGAATCAAGGAAAGCTTAGTTTAGTGGAGGCATTAGAACATGGGAGATCATGGTTTGTTCTATCTATACTACTATAAAATATCAACAAAAGTGAAAAACTTTTGATTGACCTAAATAGCCTTAATAAAAGAACTAATACCTCTTATATCCTACCCCTTTCATACTCCTCTCTTTAATTTCTTTCTAATACTAATTTATATTAAATTCATAAATTCATATATATATTTGTCTATCTATATCTATATCTATACTACTTCTAAAAACATCTTACAAAGAAAAAAATTTATTTTCCTCTTCTATGCTTAAACAATTATATAAAGACAGTCATATCATATTTTTTAATTTAACTCTTAGACCATTCATATTTTAGGAACAATTATTCAATTATAAGTGTAATGAATAAATCTATATCTATACTACTATAAAATATAACTTAATACTAACCTTATTTAATAGAATAATGAACCTTATCTAATTTGCATCCAACCTTTTCGTTTTCTTATTTTTATTTCTAAATAATAGTTTTAAATAACCTTATCCTTTTTCCCACTTCTCATGCACCCCCTTACATAGTTACATGTCTTTCCATCTGCCTTCTTTATTCTACTTAATGTGGGGCTCCCTTTTTTCCTCTCTTTCCAATTGCCTCCCTTTCTACCTTCCACCCAAAATTTTGTCATCTCATCTTCGAGAAAGATCTCATAAGATACAGAGCATAAAGGATCACACGTTATTGGGTATTTGTTTTCTTCGTGTTCTAGATTTGATTTTTGTTTACAATTAGTGGGTTCTCATAAACACGAATTGATTTTCAACCATTATGTTGGATTTCAGAAGATTAAGACATAAGGCTTGGTTTTGTTTGGTTTATGTTGGATTTCAAAACTTTTTTATATCCAATTTACTCTAGCAATCTCACTAATTTACTTGTCCTCCAAAATTGTGTTCAGGTTTTTTTTTTTGTCCTGTTTGATTATTTTATTTATAGTTTATCGATTTTTTTTTACTTGGTTATTTTTGCAGCTTCAAGTTTACAATTAGGGGCATTGAAGTTAGACAACCGGTGGTTATGTATGCTTGGGACAAGACATTGACTGTGAGTGCTCACAACACCAACCACTGTCATAGTATTTGATTATGCGTTCAATTACTTGATGTTATTGAGATCTTTTTTGATTATGCAATGAATTTTACCTGTTCAATTATTTAATTTTCTTTAGGATCTCTTTTGATTATGCAATGAATTTTTTGGATTAGATATTGACTACTAATTTGTCTATAATTAGTTTTCTTATGTGGGTTGAGGTTTAGATTAAACCCTATAGACATTTTAAGGCATGATGCTATTGTGATGGTATTATTTCCAACTTTTTCAGGTTTATACAATCAAGAGTTAAATTGATATCAGATACTGAATACTTTTAATTTCCTAATGATCTTCTTGAAGTCGGTACGAATATAGTATCATTTCAGGCATAGTATGGTTGCTGGGTATCTCTTTGATGACCTTATTCATGAGAGGGCCAATGCAAAACAATATGATACTTTTTATTTTTTATTTTTTAGTTGTTACCGATGAAATTTTTTTAATTTTGTTATCAAGTTTTTGATGTTGTTATTATGTTTCGCGTATCCATGTTTTATAGTTTGTTTCTGACCTATATTTCTATGTATAATGTCATCTATCACATGATTATGTCATTCTCTAATTTCTTTTTGATATGATTCTATTAAAGTCGGTCAATCCTAAACCAATGTTGAAGCCATGATTCTATAAATCCAACTCAATCCTATAACAATGAATTTCACTTTTTTCTTGGCCACTTATTGATATGAATTATGCAGTAAGAGTTGGGTGGGTCAAATTTCAAGTACCTATCATTCTCTTTAAACTATTTTTTTCAAGTTTTGCAAGCATATCATTCTCTAATTTATTCTATCTATTTTTTATTTAACAAATTCTTAAAGTTATTTAAGTTCATTAACAAGGAAACGGAAAAATCGTCCTTCTATCTCCCCCAAAAACTTGAATATGATCTCCTTTCGAAATGGGTCTTAAAAAAGCCTAACTAATTATGTTTTCAACTAAGAGCTACTTGTTTGTAGTAAAATGATTGCATTGGTGTGTGTTTGTTAGTAATATGTGCAAAATATTGAAAGACATTTATATGAGAAAAATAAATTTTGCGCAACCAAATAAGAGTTATTGGCAATAGGAATTTTGCCTATTAATCATATGGAAATATTTTTTAGATCTAAAGGGAAGCAAAATATTTCAATGTTCAAGATATCAAAATTGGTTGGCCCACTAAGGCCGGCCACATAACCCATTGTTATTTTTCTTTGCACCTCCTCCACATTAGTTTTCTTGAGAAATTCAAAATTAGATTCTTATATGCTTTAAAACTTAGTTTCACTTTGATGTTCTATTTCTATACACTATTATGATAAACTCAGACAATATTTCAATTATTTTAATTCTTTATTGCGATAATTTGGTTTGAAGTCAAGTGGATATTATGGTCCGTTTTATTATGATAACACTTTAAACAATATTTCATCAAGACTTTTCATGTTTTATTTTTATTTTTGTAATCTCGCATTTGCTTTTTTAAAAATTATGTTATCTTTTACCTGTTTTTGGTATAGGAGCTGAAGAGACTTTCTTACAATTACAAAGGTTTTTTTTTTTTGCAGGAATACTTCAAACTAAATAGGCTATATATTCAATTTATCAATTATTTTTCAAATATACACTTGTTCTTTTGTATTCACTTCCAAAGTGTCATGTTCCTAAATAATAAATAGTACAAAAACTACAGCTAAAAACTTTGTTGCACAAATAAACATTGAAAAGCATATAAAATAAATAAATTAAAAGGGAATGGACCACAAACATACCCTTGCATTTAGGAGCTTGCTGGTTGATTGTGCATTATTCTTCTTGCTAATCATTTATTATATATATGAATAACAAATTTAAGAATAGAAAGAGCTATAGGTACAGCTTAAATGCTTCACAAATAAGAAAGGACATGATGTGTAAAATAAGTTGAGATAAATAAAATGAGTTGAACAACACGAACAGAGTTCACGGTGATCATTTAATTTCTTAATTTTTATAACGAGTTATATAACGAAGAAAAATACAATAATATGTTAGTAAAAAACTTATGTAGGCAGATCTCGACGTAGTAATAAGGTTATTGCATTGTGATTTGAGCATCAAAGAAATAATCTTTCTCTCTCTACATGCTAAATTAAGAATGTCCTTCTAATCTAAACCCTATAGTGACGGAAATTTTGTACACTAGATTATCTTTTATAGGATGATAAGAATATTCTGACAAGAAGTTTTGAAGTGGTAGACTTGAGAATTTATTGATTCAATAATGATTAAATGAATGGTTAAACAAGAAAAATTTTCCTTTTGACTTAATAGAAGCATGTGGAAATATTCTTATTGGGCACTTTTTTGTACTTAAATTCAAAGAATTTAGGGTAGTTTACTTTAATGAAAGGTTGAGAACATGGACGATCATTGTTTGTTGAATTTATAGACATAATGAAATGGAATAGACCACCAGTATTACACCAAGAATTGACAAGCAGATTAGTTTTCTAGTTGGCTATGTTGATATAACTTAGATAGGGAAAATATACTCTACTATAGGTAGGATTGAACTTTCAAATCCGAGGGCTTTATCCCTCCCCCTCCCCCTCCATCTCCCTTACTCGCCCTTTGAAAATCAGAACATTCGCATAAAGGGGTATATGTATCACACATGATCCTCCACTGATGACAAAATGACAAATTTATAGACATAATGAAATGGAATAGACCACCAATATGTTCTTGCATTTGGCAGCTAGAGGCTTACATGTGCATTGCACTTGTAAATAAAGGAGGAGAGGAAGAGAAATTAAAGCTACTAACTAAGCAAAGTTGCAAATATGTATATATACTAGTTATTGTCTGTGCCTTAAGACACAAAATAATAATAAAAATAGTCAACAATCAATATATTTGTATTCACATTTAAAATCAAATCACAAATATAGAGAAGAGAGAAAAGAATTTAAGCATCGGTTATAATGTGAGTGAGCGATGGTAGTGGTGGTGGGTGGTAATGGCAGTGGTGGGGTGGCGATGGTGGTAGTGGTGATGGTTGTGAGGGGTGGTGGTGAGACGATAGAGGTAGTGGTGATGGTTGGATAGTGGCAATGATGGTAGGGTGGTGGTGGGGGGTGGCGGCGGCGACAGTGGCGGTGGTGGTGGTGGTGGGGTGGTGACGGTGGTGATGGTAGGGGGTGGTATGGTGACGACAGTGATGGTAGTGGTAAGGGGCAGTGGGGTGGTGGTAGTGGTGAGGCGGTGGGTGGGGTGGTGGTGGTGGTGGGGTGGAGGTGGTGGTGGTGGGGTGATGATGGTGGGGAGGTAGTTTAGTGGTGGGGTGGTGGTGGTGGTGGTAATGGTAATGGTGGTGGGGTGTGGTGGTGGTGGTGGTGGTGGTGGTGGTGATGGTGGTAATGGTGATGGTGGGGTGGTTCTAAACACTATTTTTTTTTTTAAAAGTATTTATGAGAAATTATAAGTATAAAAAACACTTTTAAAAAGTCACCCCAAACACACTCTTAGGGACATATTTTTCCTATTAAATTTAGAGTGTTAATATTAGCCGTCGGATTAACTTTAAAGTAAAATTGAAAGAGATCTCAATCGCGAATAGCAAAAGTCATTTTGTTTATCTTTTGAGATTTGAATTATATTGTACTATATATATATATATATATACACACTTAGTTAGAACTTATGGTTGATAACATATATTTGACTCATTTGCACCTACATCGCATCTAGACACAAGTGGGTTATGACTTAAAATTTGTTAGGTGAACCTGGGGAAGTGTCCCGGGTTCAAATCTACAGTGATGCAAGTTCGAAAATGAGCAAATTTCTTGTATATCGATCGGAGTCCATTCACATAAATGTGAAAGGTTGAGATGTGTGCGGAGCTTTGAACTCTTATTGAGGTGTGTATTGATCGAATCACAATTATTCGTGAGGTCCAGTGGATTAACTTTATCGAGCTTGCAATCTTGGGGTTATCTCTTTCTTTTTTGACAAAAATCTTGACATTTTTTAGGGGTGGTAATTTCTGACACAACATAAAAACACGACTCGAAATCGACACGAAATTAATGAGTTAGGGTTGATCATTTATTGACATGAACCAGTAAATGACATGACCCGTGAACACGAATAATAAATGAGTCGGGTTAATGTCAAACACGAATAACACGAAATTGACACAACTAACATATTTAACAAGTAATTATAGGAATAAAATGTCAAATTTTTGTTATTTTTTATCAAGTAGTGACATAATTCTTATACAAAAAAAAAATATTGTTACTCATTTTTGTAATTATATTTATTAAATTAATTTTTAGTTTATAGAAAAAATATGAGTGTGTATTCGATTAAGTCATAATGTAATCTTAAACTTAGATCCTAACGTTAAATTTTTGATTCATAGGTTACATGGGTCAACACGAACAAAACATGAAAATAAACATGTAAGATCGACACGAATTAGTTAAATAAGTTGGATTAAGGTTAGTTAGTGGTCGACACGAACTCGGAAATAACACAACACCAATATGCCCAGCACGATACGATTATAACCCCTAATATTTTTGGTAACCAAACTAGGCATTATGGAACCCAAAAACAAAACAATTTGATTTCATAGCCTTGTCAGCTTGTTGAGTTGAGTTGGTCAAAGCAAAAGCTGAATAAGTATTATTTTTACCTTTATTTTATTTTTTTTCTTAAGGAATGTTTGTTTATATGTTTTATCTAATGCAAGAAACGATTTTTTTAATTCATACAAACTTCTTAGGCTTCTATATACATTGTTCAAACGTAAAAATCTCTATTTGTTTCTCAAGTGATCGACATGGCTTAATGGATGATATCAAATTTGAATTTTGTAAGAGATTTTTGACTGAGTTGATATATGTATTTTTTTTTTCTACAGTGTGTCTAGGATTGCGTCGAGCCAACTACTTGCTCAAACTCAGCATCTGTCCACCGTGGTTTAGAGCATGTCCTCAAAGAGATAAGGGTGGCTAGTCCTTAAGGGGTGTGAAAAGAGATTGCACTTGTGACTTCTGGGTTATCAAAGAAAAGACACAAACACTGGACCACCCTTAAGTATTAGTTGATATATGTAATTTACGAGCAATAACATGCATCCCGAGTATACATAGGAATCACTAGTTCAAAAACAGCCTGGTCATGGTGGGGTGCATTGTTTTGTTTTTTTCTGCCATATATTCCCATCCTTGCATGCAAGGTTCTTTTCTTTTGTTTTTTCCTCTTTGTTTTTGTATCTTACAGAGGACTTCTTTTTCTCTCATTTACTTTTTGCCTTTGGCACATTGATATTTCTAATACTACAATTTCGTTTACTATAAACAAAAAAAAGTAGTGTAGACAAATAACTGACAGATGTCAGAAAGAATGGGGGGTTGGGGGAGTGTGTAGGCTATTGGTCAACGTACATCGTCGTCAGTTCTTGTGAGATCTCTTTAGGACATCAAGATTTATTAAATCATATCGTGAGAGATTTATGTATCAGAATTTAGAATCTTTTCATGGCGTGAGAGATTTATTTATAAGAATTGAATTTTCATACCTTACGGCTATTGCTGGACATGCATGAATTGGAACTGTCCACAATCATGACCCAGCTGCCTGGAAAGGGCTTATTACTAACCACTGTGCATCCAAGTGGCCAAGAAATTGTTATTGGTGAAACTACGTGCATAAAGTGGTGAGCTTCATCAGCTCTCTCTCTCTCTGGGGTGTGGGTGAGTTGTTTTTTTTGTTGGGGGTTGGGGGGAGGTTAAGTATTTTCAATGATATGTATGATATGTGGCCCGTGGCTTAATTAGAGGCCATTGCCTAGTCTATTAGGGACCATTTTTTGTGCATAATGCTAAAGAAGGGGTGGGCTAGGTTAAGTATTTTGAATGATATCTATGATGTGGCTCCTGGCGTAATTAGGGGCCATTGCCAAGTCTATTAGGGACCATTTTTTGTGCATAATGCTAAAGATTAGTTCTTCTATCCGATCCACCCCCTCTAGCATCCTCAATGAACAAGAACCAAAATTTTCCAAAGATGTGTTATATCTTTTTCCCTGATTGGTCTGCGTTGAGCTTGAATTGCACTCTAGACAAATGCCCTACCCTTCTAATTGTCAGAAGTTGATAATGCTACTCATATTACTATATGATTAACTAAATTTATTGTCAATTTTACCCTTACTTGAAGTTTATCTCTCTCTTTTTCTCCTTCCTGGGTCTGGCTTCATCTCAACTCTGCTGCCATGGCATCCCACCTCCGTGCATCACCACCATGGGGCTGCTTGCTGTTGCCACCGCATTTTCTCCATAACCTTCATTTTGGTCTACCCCTCCCTCCATTGAAACCTCAGGTGTATATAGTCACTTTCCACCTGCATGCTCAACTCACCCACCATGCATACATCTGTGTGTGTGTGTGTGTGTGTGTATATATCCAGGGAACCTAACCCACAACTTCCATAACTTCTAGCCCCAGCACGATCGAACCCCACCATAATTAACTCTTCCAACTCGAATAATTGTCTTTTAAAAGAAAAAAATTGTCTTGCATTAGTTGACAAATAATCTTTGCAGGCACTAGTCCGGAAAATTGCTGCAGCCTTGCCCGGCATGGAAACACTATCTTCAGCAAAGCAAGAAGACATGGTTGACGTCAATCTCAAATCTAGTAATCCAAATGCATCTCAGTCACAACAAGCGTCAGGAGGATGTGCCTGTTGATGACTTTGATGGTAAACCCTGTAAAATTCTTGTCCTTGATAGCATTAACATTTTTGATGTGTTCGGTTGTAAAAGTTAAACTGAGATATAGGAGTTCATTGTTTGTAGTTGACTAGTCCTAGCAATGTCATCTGTTACCTCTGTGATTCTTGAGGACCATAGTGTTCCAGGTTCTTGTTCTGGGGAAAATTTATGTTTAAGTACAATTTGGATATAATGTTGCTGTGTTGTTGAAAATTTTGATTTGCAAGTTGTCAAATAAAGTACACTCGGTTACTGATGATTTAGTATTAAGTTTCCTTTGTTTGAGTCGTGGCGTTCTAGTAGGTTTGTGCTTGGCAATGGTATCTTCATTAGGAATAACTGGGCAGCAGAAATAACTTCTTAGAAATGAGATTTTGCAGCCACTAGGACTGAGGATTTGATTCTTTTTCCAGGTTATATGAGCCTAACAAGCAGGTTCCATTTTGCAAGTATGCTTGGGATTAAGGCTGGTGTTTTTTATATCGGCACGCCAATTTGATGTGAAACTGCGCCGAAGTGACTTGGTATGTGTCTAATCTTTGGTTCAATCCGGGGCCATGTTGATTTGTTATGCCCGTTTAATAAATTGGATGCATGACACAAATTCGATTGCACGTGACTTAAAGTAACAGGTTATGGATTCATATCAGAATGTTGCGAATAATATTAGAAGTTAGGTTTGTATCCGGTCTACCTCTCTCATCATCCTCGCTTATTGGGACCTACAATTATAGTATTTTTGTAATAGCTTTACTATTATACATATGTTGAAGGTAAATTCTGCCACAGGGAATGAAATCATCAAGCTACATTACATTTGGGTTGTCATATTGGTTTCTGGAGTTCCTTTTCTTCTATTATGATGAAAGCAGGGCCGGCCCAACAGCATACTTAAAAAATCCTGGGCTTTAGGCCCTATTTTAAAGGAATACCCCAAATTTTTAAACACCGTAAATAACCCATGTTAAAAATGCCTTATAAAAATAGAAGTCCAATCAACCATTAGGCCTATAATTCAATCCAAATATTAAATATCTAAAAAAAATTAACAATAAAAAAATAATTGAACTGAAATGTCAAATCAAATAAAAAAAATTAAAAAGTCAAATCTAATCTTACCTCTCTCTCTCTCTCTCTCTCTCTCTCTCTCTCTCTCTCTCTCTCTCTCTCTCTCTCTCGGTAAACCAACCAACCAATACAAAACAATTATTCATATCTTACTTTTAACTCTCTCTCTCTCTCTCGGTAAACCAACCAATACATAAACAATTATTCTTTTTCTTTCTCTCTCCTTAAACCGAAACAAAAAAAATTCTTCAAACTCTTCAAAATCTTCTTCTTCTCTCTATCTGTCTCTCAGAGTGCTCTCAAGTTCAATTCTGTGTTGTCACAAAAAAAAAAAAAAAAAGTCTCAACTCTGTGAACAAATCACCAAGACGGTGACATACAACGGTGAGACGCCAAGACGGTGTCACGGTGACTGATTCAGTGACGGTGACTCGGCCTCCACTCCATCCTCCATCATCATTCATCAACTCGAGTTTTAATTGTAACATAAGGGACATGGTTTAGAACCAAAAAACCAACATTTGAAATCATTCAAGTCAGGTTCTATTATTTCATAATTTTAAAATTTTTTGTTATATATTTTAACTATATTGTGTTTGTTTGATTGTTATATAGTTATAATATATTAATAATATGACACCTAGAAGACAACCAAGTGGATACGAAAAATTAAAAAAGAAAAAGAAAAATAGATTAACTAATAGAATCTCAAGAAGGATATCTTGATAAATTTGTTACTAGTAACAAAAATAATGTAACAAAAAATTTAGATGAAAATTTTGAAAATGAACAAGTAGATAATGAAATAGAAGAGAATAAAATAAAAAATATTGAAATAGAAAATATTGAAATAAAAGATAATAAAATAGAGGATAATGAAATAGAAAATAATGAAAAAGAAAATAGTGAAATAAAAGATAATGAAATACAAGACAATCAAAATCTTAATGAAACAAGTGATTATAGTCATATAAATATTTATGATCCAAGTCAATGAAAAAATATTGATACGAAATTAAGAGATTTATTAGTAGAAAATAGTCAAATTGAAAGAATCTAAATGTTTTAAAGAAATTTTACAAACGAAAGAAAATACTCCAATTGAGATACTAAATTATATAAAAAAGTTAGATTCTTTTCCAAATACATGCATTGCTTATAGAATATTATTAACAATTTCTGTAACAGTTGCTTCTGCGGAAAGAAGTTTTTCAAAATTAAAATTGATAAATTCTTACTTAAGATTGACTATGTCACAAGAAAGATTAACTGGATTAGCGATACTATCAATTGAAAAAGACATGGTAGCAAAACTTGAATATAAAAACTTAATTAATACTTTTGCAACTCAAAAAGCAAGAAAAATTAATTTTAAATAGAAAATATTAATACTGAAGGCCTAATTTAGAAGTATCGCTTTAGGCCCCAAATTGTCTTGAGCCACCCCTGGATGAAAGGGAGAAGTCTACGGTACCTAAAAACTAAATTTCAGTACTGTATCGTCATTATAAATTTTGTGGTTTTTTTTTTTACAACTGTTGAAGGTCATTTACACTTTTTGTGATAACTTGCAATCGATCATAATATTTTTAGGATCTTGGCCAAAAAAAATTATTACTCAAACCTTAAAAGTTGTCACATGATCCAAAAAAATTGTAAATTTTTTGTTATAAACAAACCTAAAAATTATATTCAAATCACAAAACTTATAAAATTTGGCCTACCGATTTTTTTTTTTTCTTCCAGTATCATAGTCTTCTCCTATTAAAACGGTCAACTCAAATGGTATATAAAAAAAGTTACTCAGTTCTTAAAATGTTAATCCAAATTTTTCTCGATACAATCTTGTAACGCCCCGTTTCTTGGACACGTTACTTGATTAAATCAATCGACCACAATACCACAAATCATAACTATATCTCTAAATGTACATGGGCCAAAGTTCTAATTACCTCGATAAAAAATTATCTCCATAATATACAAATGAATCCATTCAAATTATCTAATTGCCTCAATAAAAATTATAATCACAATTTTGATCTCCAAATGCCAATAAAAATTAAAAATTATATCAAGATTCGTCCATCTTCGATTCCTCAAATATCAACTCTGATCCTTTCCTCCCAGATAATCCTGAAAAATATTAAAGGCGGAGAAGTATACAATATGACAGGAAACAATATGCTCAACGATAAAAAAAAAATATAAATGATCAAATACCAAAATAACTCAGATGATAAGGATCGTGGATAACGAAATCACATTCGACAAGCCACACAGCTCAACTGCTATTAAACATAGCCTCATACTCGGTCCCTCTTGGTTACATGACAAGTGATACCCGAGCATATAAATTCATACACATAATAACTAATCACACCCCGCAGGGCTGTAATCACAATCGCACCCCGCAAGTCTATAATCACATTTCACCAATTATGTCCCAAGTACACTTCGTACATGTACCAATCAATCCCAAAGTATTTAGCCCAAAATACAAGTCAATCGTTAAAATTGACAAAATTTCGTATCAATCAGAATAATCAATAAGAATACAAATTTCAGATAATCAAAGGACACTCTTTGCAAAGAGATTTAAAAGACAAGAGCATATTGTATACTATCCCGTACCTCAAAATCATTAATAACTTTAATAGATGCGAAATTCGAAATACCGCGAATGAAATAGTCAAATTTGATAACGATCTAAAATAAAACCATTGCTCAAATTTTGACCCCCAGATCTCATGATTTTTTTTTTCTTATGATGATGAACAAATTGGTCTTCGTGCAAGATCAACAGTCAAGTATATAAACGGGTGCAATTAATAAACAATAATGGCAGATCATTGGCAAAACAGTAAATATGGAGTCCACACAAAGATATATAGTGGTTTGATCCGGGTGACCTACTCCACTCTCGGGAAACGACAGTAGTGGCCGGAGGTCTTTATTGATGAATAAAGTAACCGGGAGAATTACAGTAACAAGGAGAGGGAAGTTATGGTGTCGAGAGACAAATCTCTAGGTGTAGTGTGTGTAGAGGTCTCAAGGTTTAGAGATCTCAAAAAAGGTGATGTGAGGTGCCTGTCCATGTGGAGAGAGCTTACAATATATAGGTATGGTGAGGCGGTGACGTGAGGGAGAGGGACACTACTTTTTTGGTAAGTACAATCAAGGTAGGATTTGACCTCCATGAGTGTCTATCTCGATATTTTTTCTCCCATGTATTCTCATCTTCCCGGGCTCTTTGGATTTTGGACTGGGTCGGATCGATAAAGTGGGTTTGGGCTGTCTTTTAGCTGACTTGGGCATAGTTGATTTATTGGGCCTGCCCAGTTGGTTTTGGGCAATCATTTGTCCCCCATGCCCCAAGCCTCCGACTGTTGATGTGAGAAGGTGGGTTGAGGGCATGAGTTTCAAGGCTTTCTTGTTCTCCACGTCATAGCTTCCTCGGCTTACCGTTCTTGTCTGTAAATATTCTTCCCTTATTTGGTGACACCACATTTTCTGCTGTATCAACCATCAATCCTGTATTAGATTTTTCGCTACACTTGGAATCTTTTTTTTATCTAGAACACCAACCCTTAGGTACACTTGGAATCCTTTTTTATCTAGAGCACGAACCCTTAGGTTCGATTACTGGCTGGGTGCAGGCATTGCTGGTGAAGAAGCTGTGAGTGGCGAGGTCTTCAACCACATTAGAGCAGGCTTGGGCCTCCTGGGCGCTGGAGCTGGCTGGCCTGGGCGACTCCATCAAGAGAGAGGAAGAGCTGGGCGATGCCCAAGGTGCTTGAGCTGGGTGGCGTCCAAGGTGCTGAGCAGGAGGCGCCTATGAGGGAGAGACAACAAGTAGGGAGACGCCAATTGGGAGGCGTCCCATAGGAAGACGCTTGGTAGGGCGGCGTCTGGTAGGTCGGTAGGGAGGTGCCCAGTAGGCCAGCGCCAAGTAGGGAAGCACCTAGTAGCCTAGTAGGGAGGCGACGCCCGGTATGCCGGTAGAGAGACTCTTGGTAGGGCGGCGTCCGGTAGGCGGTAGGGACACGGCCGATAGGGCGGCGCCCGGTAGGGAGACAGTTGATAGGGCGGCACCTGGTAAGCCAGTAGGGAGGCTCCTGGTAGGGTGGCGCCCGATAGGGAAGTACCTGGTAGGGCGGCGCCCGGTAGGGAGACGGCTGGTAGTGCGATGCTTGGTAGGCAGACAACTGGTAGGGTAGCGCCCGGTAGGTCGGTAGGGAGGCTCCTGGTAGGGCAGCGCCTGGTTGGCCGGTAGGGAGGCTCCTGGTAGGGCGGTAGGGAGACGCCTGGTAGGGTGGCGTCCGGTAGGGAGACGCCTGGCAGGGCGGCGCCCGGTAGGTCGGTAGGGAGGCTCCTGGTAGGGCGGCACCCGGTAGGGGAGACTTCTGGTAGGGCGGCACCCGGTAGGTCGGTAGCGAGGTGCTCTTGGCTTCGTTGGAGGAGGCGTCTGGGGCACAAGCATCGATGCAGGCAGGCGAGCGGAAGGTGACGTAGGTGTTGGGCGCTAGCAAGTTGCTGGGTGACAACTGGAGGTTGGCATGGTGACGCTAGGAGGCCTTGGGCACTACTGTGTTTGGCCGACGCCTTGAGTCTTGCTTTGGGCGGTGCCTCTCTGGTGCTTGGTCATTAACTGACATTGTCTCTAATTACAGGCGCCCTGTTGATAGGGCGATGGTGGAGACTATCTGTGCTTTTAGGGTGGTGTCTTCCCTTCTTCCCAAGAGGGCGAGGTTTGATGCCCCTAGTGCTTTTTGACCAATGTCTGATGGCCAGGTTGCTTCCCGGGAGCAAGATTAGATGGTGCCCCCACTCATTCCCATACTGGAACTTCTGTATGTACCAGAGCTAGCCCTTGTACCGCTATATGAGTTGAGGCTCCAGTGCGGTTTCTACGGGGATTGTAGCTTCACCTAGTGGTCCTTTTTTTCCCCTACCCTTTTTTTTTAAGGACGATCATACTTGGTAAAACATTCAAGCGTCTGGTGATAGAGAGACATACACTAGGGGCTGTTGAGGAGCAGTTGAGGTTGGCTCATGAGAGAGTAACTCCTTTTGAGGCCGAGCTTTTGGCAACTCTTAAGAGAGGCGCAAGCTGAGATTGAGGCTGCTTGAGAGTAGAGGTAGCATTAGGCCGAGCTTCTTGACGACTCGAGAGAGAATGCGAAACTGGAGATATAGGCTGCTTGGGAGCAGAGGTAGACTTAGGTCGAGCTTCTTGGCGACTCGCGAGAGAACGCGAAGCTGGAGATTGATAAAATGATTGTTTGTGCGAGAACATAGTCAGAGCTGCAGATGTCCTGTGGGAGGGCCGTTAAGCTGGAGGCCGAGCTACGTATAACTCGGGAAAGGCTGCCGTGGTTGAGGCTTATAATGTGACTACTTGCGTGAGAGCAGAGTCATAGCTGCAAACGTCCCGCGAGAGTGCCGCAGGAGCTGTGGCCGAGCTATGTATAACTCGGGAGAGGCTGCCGTGACAGAGGCTTACAATGTGACTACTTGCGCGAGAGTAAAGTCATAGTTGCAAATGTCCCGTGAGAGGGCCGCATGAGCTGAGACCGAGCTACGTATAACTCGGGAGAGGTTACCGTGGCAGAGACTTACAATGTGACTACTTGCGCAAGAGCAAAGTTATAGCTGCAAACGTCTCGTGAGATGGCTGCAGGAGCTGAGGCCGAGCTACGTATAGCTCGGGAGGTGGCTGTCATGGCAGATGCTCATTCCATTGAGATGAAGATGAGGAGGTCGCCTGAGGTTGGGCGCCTGAGGCTAGGCGCCTGCTGCTGGGTGCTTTTTGCCTTTTTGTCTACTTGTTAGGTCATAAGCTATTTGAAATGAAATCAAAACAGTTATGGACACAATAATCTTCGCAAAGTTTTATTTCATCAAATAATAAATAACAAAATAAATCAACTGAAACAATAAAATATAGATAAAATCTTCAGGTGTTCGGTGTCCCATAAGTGGGTCAAGGTTTCCCTGGCAGAGTTGGAGTCGCCTCCTCCTCCTAGCCCTTAGGAGATTGTCTGAATTTCTCAGAGGGATTGTTGGCATTCTCTGTCGTCCTGGTCCCGGCCAAGTGGCGGAGTTTGTCCTCTGCCAGTAACGTACTACCTCAACTGGTCACGTTGTATGAGCTCTTCGATCTGCCTCTTTCTGACTTTCTCCTTCGTCCTCCTGCGCAGGCACGTGAGGAGGGGTAACTCGTGAACTCCCTGCGCGCTGAGGAGGGACTGCAGGGCGAGGGCGCCCTGACGTGGCCCTGGAGCATTCTGGCGAGGGACCCCATGGTGAAGGGCTGCCTGGCGCCTAGGAGGGATGGGTTGCTGCTCCTCTCCTGTTGGAGGGAGTGGGGCTCCTCCACGGGGTGAGGGGCGACGCCTCCCTGGGCGAGCATCAACTGTATGATCTGCTGATTTTGGTTTACCAGCAGTTTCATGGTCTGTAAGAGCTGTTGTCCGACGACGGGGGTCGCCGTAGCAGATGGTTCCGAGGGTGCGAGGGGAGGTGGAGCCTCCTCTCGGTGGGCCAGGTTATTGTCTCCCGGTTGTTGACTCATCGACCTGGTAGTGATTGCCATAGAGTAACAAGGTAGTAGAAAACTTAGTCGTTTCCACATACAACGCCAAACTGATGATGCATAAATTGGTTTTCGTGCAAGATCAACAGTCAAGTATATAAACGGGTGCAATTAATAAACAATAATGGCAGATCAATGGCAAAACAGTAAATATGGAGTCAACACAAAGATATATAGTGGTTCGGTCCGGGTGACTTACTCCACTCTCGAGAAACGGTAGCGGTGGCCGGAGGTCTTTATTGATGAATAAAGTAACCGGGAGAATTACAGTAACAAGGAGAGAAAAATTATGGTGTCGAGAGGCAA
Organism: Ilex aquifolium; assembly: GCA_951799425.1. NCBI lineage: Eukaryota > Viridiplantae > Streptophyta > Magnoliopsida > Aquifoliales > Aquifoliaceae > Ilex > Ilex aquifolium. The sequence continues at coordinate 5,621,240 of OX637395.1, forward strand.
AGCTCTAAGTGTAGTGTGTGTAGAGGTCTCAAGGTGTAGAGATCTCAAAAATGTGATGTGAGGTGCCTCTCCATGTGGAGAGAACTTACAATATATAAGTATGGTGAGGCGGTGCGTGAGGCGGTGACGTGAGGAAGAGGGACACTACTTTTTTGGTAAGTACAATCAAGGTAGGATTTGACCTCCATAAGTGTCTATCCCGATATTCTTTCTCCCACGTGTTCTCATCTTCCCGGGCTCTTTGGATCTTGGACTGGGTCGGATCGATAAAGTGGGTTTGGGTTGTCTTTTAGCTGACTTGGGCTTGGTTGATTTATTGGGTCTGCCCAGTTAGTTTTGGGCTCATCATCTTCTATTCCATTTCTCTCTCTCTTTCTCTTTTTTTTTTTTCTCTCTTGCTGCCTTGGTCGAATGGCTAAGTGCTGGCTATTTATAGCCAAGAACCCTCCCCCAACGTCACTTAGGTGACTTCACATGTTTGCATCACATGGATATTTGTCTATTGGTTTGGCCATATGTTTTTTTTTGAAATAGAGCACATGTTAATTGACTGCCACCCTTAGATTTTAACACATATATATATACTAGTAATAACCCGTGCCTGAAGGCACTAAGTAATTCAAAAAATCTCGAACATTGGTCACGCAATATAAATATTTTAAAAAATACTTTATTTTTCATTATTTTCTTTAGTTACACAATTCAAGATCATTTTGAAAACACTAAGGCATTGAGTCCAAAACTTATGATATAAAAAATAATAATTAACACTTCAAAACACAACTCTCAGACAATATCATTCCACATATGCAATTTGTATAATCGAAGTAGTAAAGAATACAAATTTTCATTAAAAAAAATGGCACATGCCGCAGTCATTCCTAAAACACATCTCTTTGAAATGCTCCTCCAGTCTTGGGGAGAATTCACAAAACTCCATTCTATCTAGACTTGAATGGAGTACCGAAAATATTTTACTTGCCACAGTCATTCATAAAACAAATCTCTCTGAAACGCTCCTCCAATCCTTGGGAGAATTCGCAAAACTCCACTTCTATCAAGACTTGAATGGAGTACTGAAAATATTTTACTTGACATCTTAAAAAATTGGAATAAGCAGGACTTATTTGCTCATTTTTTAAAAACCCAATACTCCCCAAACTCAAGTCATTATGTCTCATTTTTTTTGTATTAAAAAACTAAAATTTCATGCCGTCTACATCTATCCAAAATTTAAAGTTACATAACAAAAAAAATCATTCACTCACTTGATGAAACCATATATTAATTTAATGGGTCACTCCAATTCATTAGTAATGAATTTTAAAAATCGTCACCGTACAATCCAAAAAATGAATATCCAAATACTAAAAAAAAACAAATTAATTACCATGATAAAATTAATTTTTCACACTGAACACCAAACTGTCGAATGGGAAGTCGGCACCATGATCAGATTAGTTACCACTAACAACTATGAACTTTTACAACACAATGCAATAATACTAATTTGCAAGAAATGTCTTCACATGACCAACAATGAAAAATATACCCAATCTTGACTGAAAGATTTTCATCACAGGATTGATTTGAGTCCAAATTTATTCTTGGAATATGGATCCAAATTCAGAGGAACAGGAAACATTAGCTTAATGACATTGGGTGAAAATCTTACCTTGATTCAATTTATAAAGTGATTCAAGTTTTTATTACTGAAATGATTTGAGTTGAGTGGAAGACAATTCAAGAGAAAAGCTATATTCGGGATAACAAAATGAAAGTAAATCAAAAAAAAACAAAAATAGAGAAAATTAGAGAAAAAGGAAAAAAAATTGCATCCTTGTAGCATCACTGTTTGCAGAATTGTGGGTTTAACAAAAATTGCATCCTTGTAGCATCACATTTGGTGAGTAAATCATTATTGTCTATTCCCTTTTTTGCTTTTTTTTTTTGGCTGTAATTTCTGAGTCATTATAACCCCAAGAGAGATAAAGATATATCTTGGGCTTAAAGAACCCCTTAACCCTCCACACACATGCAATCAGTTTGTCTAATATGTGCCTTGCAATTACAAAGACGTATGAAAGCACTAAAGCTTGCACATCCATATTCATGGTATATGGGATGGATGGTACAGACTCTTGATTTCAGACTCTTGATTTCATCTGAACCATCCATATTCATTGTACATGAGATTGTACAAAACCCACAAACATATTTGTTATGACACAAAACACATTCATGATGTTAGTCTTGAAATCTAAAGCCAATTCTTCATCAGGATAGACTTTTCACCACACTACATGAAGCCATCGCTTTCTTCTCATTGTTGGTCAATACATCACACTCCTAGGAAAAGCATTCCAAGACAAAGAGTATCCGCGTGGACCATTTCCCTAGCCAGAGCAAATTGGGCTTCACTTTCTCTATACATACAAACAAAACAGTAAACGTCATTATAAAAATCTGAGCAATATCCTAAAGATTCAAATCTTTGGGATCCTTTATGAAAGGCAAATTGGATCAGATTGAAGCAAAATTTCCATCACCAATTGAGACAGAGGGGGAGACATACCTTGGCGGTGGTTGTGCATGTGATGGTATCGAATAGCCGCGATTGGGCACGCGACAGTGTTACCCAAAGAATGGGGAAGATAGAATGGACGGGGAGATGAGGCACCAGAGATAGGGAGGCATGGGGAGAGAGTGAGGAGAAGGGAAAAACAGAGTCTGGGCTGAAGAAGAGAGAGTGAGAGAGAAAGGGGGAAAAACAAAGCGATGGGATGAGATGAGAGTCCAAGAATCTTGCGGAATGAGAGTTTTATTGGCTTTTGGTTAGGAGAGTCCAAAATTCTTGAGTAACTTATGGGCGAGAAATCAAATTTTGATATCAATTATCATCGTTGGATCAAAAGCCTGAAAATGATCTAAGTAGTGCAGCGAGAGAGAGGGAACAACAGAGTATTGGGGAAGATATCAATTGCGTTGGAAGAGAGATGAGAAATAGGTAGAGATCGTCTGATAAGGATCAAAGATCACATAGAGATTATCATAAGGAAAGAAGATAAAAAATCCCCGGATTTGAAGAGAGAGAGGCGTGAGTCAGACAATGTTGTTGGCCGGGAAAACAAAATTTTTTTCTTGTATTCGTCACCATTACCATAATCCAATTCAATAACAAAACATAATTATAAACTCAATCCACTTATGCGATAAATCAGTAACAAACCAGTACTAAAACCAACTAAATAATTTAAAAACCACCAATTGAACACCAAATTCGTCTAATTTTCTTAAATCTCAAAAATCAAGTAATAACATTGTAACAATGACACTCCATTACACATATGTAGAAGAAGAAATTGAAATTTATTCGTACATTATCAATATCTAATTCAATCGCCACAACACGATTACCAAGCCAACAAACAATATCAATTATCAAATCAAATTCAAAATAATTAAGAACCATGTGAAACAAATAGAGGAGGGAAACAATGAGAGACATTATGACGACGTTATTATTATTGATACATCATCACGAGGTGTCACTGCCCTGTCTCTTAAGACAACATTTTAAGCATATTTGCAACCGCAATAATTGAATTAATGTTTGGTAACAAATTTTTTCCCAAAATAGTTCTTTGCAAATAGCAATTGTTTAATAAATTAATATACTAAACTACATAATCTATTGCATTTTAACACTACTCATAAGGATGACATTGCACCTTCACTAAATGAAATTATAACCTTGAAATCAATAAAAACTAAATGCACCACATAAAAAATTCAGGAGCGCCAAGGTAATAAGCAAGAGCAAGAATATACACAACAAATTGAGTGGAAAACTAAAATCAGTTATTCATAAGAAGGACATGCAGGTCACATATGACAATGCGACTAAAAAAAAATGAACTTATTAGTAAAACTTATGTGATGACAACAAAAAAAGGGATAACCTGGTATGGGCAGTGGATTAGGGATTTTGAAAAGTGGAGAAACCAACATCATTGGCCGTTGGGAACTATAAAGCACAACCAAACATTCCCAACAAAATCTGCTTTAGTGCATATCTATAATGAATAAAAAACATGAGGCACTTGCGCAATCGCATGATTAAAACCCAATTGACCAAACTGATTGAAGAGTTCATAGGAGTCAATTGAAACTCTAATTCTAACTAAATCATAAAAACTGGTACTTCATTTGATTGGAAAATGTTGATCAAAAGGGAAAATTTTGAGTGGAGAATGACTCTTCCATGACAGTGTACCCAACACAAAACCAATAACGAAATGCATGAAATTTGGAAACTGGGTATTAAAGAGAGAAAAAAACAATACAAACCAAGAGAACGAACATAGATCCTTTACAAAAAAATAAGTGGGTAAAATTGTTTCTTCTCTTTGGCGTTCTGTCGATCACCTAGTATGCATTAGATTTCACCTCATTGCCTACTTCTTCTATGATACCAGCACACTCATGCCCAATTACCATAGGCTTTTTCACAACAAAGTTTGCACATCTCATATTCTGGACATACACATCATTCAAAACACCACATAATCAATTAATCAAACACTATATGGAAACATCTCCATCTCTATCAATTTCAAAATCATTTTAGATTAAAAGCATCAGCAAATTAATTTCCAGAAGTATGACAGTTTGAGCAGTTTACCTTGAAATGATGAGGTGGTTGAGTGTGAATCTGTGTGTGGGTGTGTGCGAACCAGTACATCAAGGTTGGGACAGAGGGTAAGAGAGATGGGTAGGATGGTGTATGGAGTTGGTGGAGGCAATGATGGTTTGAAGGTTTGTGTGTCGTCGGAGTGGGTAGACAAAACAGTGCAAGAGAGAGAGAAAGATGAGGGAGGTATCAGTGATGGTTCGTAGAGGCTTCTATAGCAGTAGTAGAGGCTTCAATTTCGTCTCTCAAATCCACCATTAAATCGAATCTTCCAACAGTTTCTTCAGCTTCCATAGACGATATACTTCTTGCTGTGGTCGTTGCTAGTCTCATTCTGGTCATTGGTCACCAGTGATCTAGTGATTTTCGTGTTGCTGGTGGCTTAAGGAAGGGGGTTTCGAGGTTGAGAATAGTGAGAGAGGCGTGAGAGAGAGATGGGTGTGAGAGAGATATTTGACGAAAATCTCAATAAGATACACAGATAAGAATTACATCACCTAGATCTAACCTCATTCACTAATTCCTAACCAAAACACGAATTTTCAAACACAAAGGCAATCACAAATTCGCAACCCAGAGACTACAAACAGAGGTTATTCGTGCATATACATACGGATATACGAAAATCTACCATTCAACAAAAAATCCGATCTCAAACGAAAAATGTAAGCATAATACATACACACACAGAAATGTGAATATCCAAAGCGTACCTGAAACAGAGGATCTTCTCTGTTTGCCTTTCTCCTCTCCTCTCTCTATGCCTTTCGTCTGTCTTTCTCTCTACTGTAGCCATCCTAATGCGAATATTATGAGTGAGATTTGAGATTGGGAGAAGATTTGAGATGGATTCCATGTGATAGAGGCGTGATAGATTGGGAGAGAGGCAGAAGTGAGAGAGAGAGAGGCGTGAGAGAGAGAGAGGCCTGAGTTGGGCGGGAAAATAAAATTTAGTACTCACTGTAAACCGTTAGATAAAAATTTTTGAGATGATCTGAATCGTCTTTTATGTTGGGATTACGTTATATATATATACTAGTTATTGGCTGTGCCTGAAGGCACATAGTAATAAAAAATGGTAAACAATAAGCATATTTGTATTCATATCCAAAATCAAATCACAAACATAAATGAGAGATAAATGAATTTAAGCATTGGTTGTAGTAGAGATGAGAGGTGGTGGTGGTAGGAGACGGTGATGGTTGTGGTGGTGGTGGTGGTGGCATAGAGTAATAAAAAATGGTAAACAATAAACATATTTGTATTCATATCCAAAATCAAATCATAAACATAGATGAGAGATAAATGAATTTAAGCATCGGTTATAGTGGGGATGAGAGGTGGTGGTGATAGGAGACGGTGATGGTTGTGGTAGGTGGCAATGACCTTGGTGGCGGCGGTGTTGGTGGTGGCGGAGGCTGTAGGGGCGACGGTGGTGGTGGTGGCAACGACGGCGACTGTGGTGGTGGTGGTGGAGGCGGTGACGATGGTTGTGGTGGTGGAGGCGGCGACGTTGGTGGCAGTGGCGGCTATGGCTGTGGTGGTGGCGGCGGTGGTGATGGTAGTGGTGATAGCGGTGGTGGTGGTGGTGGTGGTGGTGGTGATGGTGGCGATGGTGGTGGTGGCGGCGAGGGCGATGGCGGTGGTGGTGGTGACGGCGATGGGGGCAGTAGTGGTGGCGGTGGCGGTGGCGGTGGTGGTGGTGAGGGCGGCAGTGGTGGCGGTAGTGGCGGGGGCGGTGGCGGTGGTGGTTGCAGGGGTGACGGGGGTGGCGGCGGTGGTGGTGGTGGAGGTGGAGGCGGTGGTGGTGCTAGTGGCGGTGGCGGTGGTGGCGATGGTGGTGGGGGCGATGGTGGTGGTGGCGGCGGCGATGGAGGTGGTGGTGGTGGTGGCAGCGATGGTGGTGATGGCGACAGTGGTGGCGATGGTGGTGGCGACGGCGACGGCGGCAGTGGCAATGGTGACGGTGGCAGAGGTAGTGATGGTGGGGGTGGTTGTGGTAGAGGTAGTGGTGGAGCGGTTTCAAACACTATTATTTTTTTTAAAATATTTATGAGAAATAATTTCTAAAAGTACTTTTAAAAAATAACTCCAAACACACCCTTAGGACCCTATTTTTCCTATTAAATTTAGGGTGTTAATATTAGCCGTTAGATTAACTTTAAAATAAAATTTAAAGCGATCTCCACCGCGAAAAGCAAAAGTCATTTTGTTTATCTTTTGAGATTTGAATTGTAAGCTACTTTATTATATATATATATATATATATTACACATTTACTATATCATTTGGACACTACGTTTATTTATTTAAATAATTCTTAATTATATAGAATTATAATTGACGACCTAATTAGCGTGTCAATGATTAATTTATATACGGGTCGTCACAATCTACTCCCCTTAAAATATTTTCGTTCCCGAAATTTGATACTAACCACAAGAGTATAATAAGTATGAATACATTACACAAATATCTGTGCGTACTCTGATACCTTTTTCAATTATTTACTATATAACCCAAGATTTTGATACGAATTCCAACGTATACATCCGTTTAATAGGAATCCGCACACTTCAAACTTCTATACCTACAACGAAATATGATAGTCTCACTTTCCACAAGACTCATATAAGATCTGATACCTAAACTCTGATACCACTTTGTAACGCCCGTTTCCTGGACGCGTTACTTGATTAAATCAATCGACCACAATACCACAAATCATAACTATATCTCTAAACGTACATGGGCCAAAGTTCTAATTACCTCGATAAAAAAATTATCTCCATAATATACAAATGAATCCGTTCAAATTATCTAATTGCCTCAATAAAAATTATAATAACAATTTTGATCTCCAAATGCCAATAAAAGTTAAAAATTATATCAAGATTCGTCCATCTTCTATTCCTCAAATATCAACTCTGGTCCTTTCCTCTCAGATAATCCTGAAAAATATTAAAGGCGGAGAAGTATACAATATGACAGGAAACAATATGTTCAACGATAAAAAAAATACGAATGATCAAATACCAAAATAACTCAGATAATAAGGATCATGGATAACGAAATCACATTCGACAAGCCACATAGCTCAACTGCTATCAAATATAGCCTCATACTCGGTTCCTCTTGGTGACATGACAAGTGATACCCGGATATATAAATCCATACACATAATAACTAATCACATCCCGCAGGGCAGTAATCACAATCGCACCCTGCAGGGCCATAATAACATTTCACCAATTATGCCCCAAGTACACTTCGTACATGTACCAATCAATCCCAAAGTATTTAGCTCAAAATACAAGTCAACCGTTAAAATTGACAAAATTTCGTATCAATCAGAATAATCAATAAGAATACAAATTTCAGACAATCAAATGACACTCTTTGTAAAGAGATTTAAAAGACAGAAGCATATTGTATACTACCCCGTACCTCAAAATCATTAATAACTTCAATAGATGCGAAATTCGAAATTCCGCGAATGAAATAATAAATTTGATAGCGATCTGGAATAAAACCATTGCTCAAATTTTGACCCCAAGATCTCATGATTTTTTTTCTTCTATTCCATTTCTCTCTCTCTCTTTTTCTCTTGCTGCCTTGGTCGAATGGCTAAGTGCTGGCTATTTATAGCCAAGAACCCTCCCCCAACGTCACTTAGGTGACTTCACATGTTTGCATCATATGGACATTTGTCCATTAGTTTGGCCATATGTTTTTTTTTTTTTGAAATAGAGCACATGTTAATTGACTGCCACCCTTAGATTTTAACACTTATATATTACACTTTTACTTTATCATTTGGACACTACGTTTATTTATTTAAATAATTCTTAATTATATAGAATTATAATTGACGACCTAATTAGCGTGTCAATGATTAATTTATAAATGGGTCATCACAAATCTTTCACCTTTTCCTTGTAGATCATCTACCATTCTTGATGCGGCACACACCCACATGCACACACTTATATCTATATAATAAAGTACAATACAATTCAAATCTCAAAAGATAAACAAAATGACTTTTGCTTTTCGCTGTTGAGATCTCTTTAAATTTTACTTTAAAATTAATCCAACGGCTAATAATAACATCCAAATTTAATAGAGAAAAATAGACCTCTAAGGGTGTGTTTGAGGTGATTTTTTAAAAGTGTTTCTGAAATTTATAATTTCTCATAAGTACTTTAAAAAAAATATATGTTTGGAATCACTACACCACCACCACTATCACCCCCATCCCCACCCCCACCACCCCACCACTATCACCATCACCGCCACCGCCACCGCCACCCCACCCACCACTGATTGCTACCACCGTCGTCCATCACCACCATCAACCACCATTGTTATCTTATTTTTATATTTATTACCACTACCACTACCACCATCATCTCACTACCACTGTCGTCCACTGTCAGCACCCACCACCACCATTGTTGCCCACCACCACCCATCGTCGCCCACCACTGTCGTCACCTACCACCACCACTACCACCACTGCCATTCGTCATCACCCATCACACTGTCGTCCAGAAGTACCAGTTGTTGCTCACCACCACCATCGTCACCGCCCACCACCACCGCCATCGCCCCACCACCACCAGCACTGCCAACCATCATCATCGTCGCCCACCACCACCGCCGTCACCCATGGTTACCACTACCACCATCATCACCCAAAACCCACCACCACAACCATTACCGTATTTCACCATTACCGTATTTCACCACTACCACTGCCGCCCACCACCACTACCATCGCTCACTCCCACTATAACTGGTGCTTATATTCATTTCTCTCTCCTCTATGTTTGTGATTTGATTTTGGGAATGAATACAAATATGTTTATTGTTGACCATTTTTTATTATTTTGTGCTTTTAAGCACAGACAATAACTAATATATATATAATGAACCACATCTAAATTAATGGTGGGTGATTTATTACTGAATAAAACAGAGAAAAGTGTATCGAAAAATTAAACCCTAAACCTACAAACACTTGACTAATCACAGGGTTGGTTTTATGTAGAACTTGTCTCGTTTGATTGGTGAATGTGCCTCTAAAGCTATCCTTTTTTCAAGAATGAAAATGCTATGCTTATTATTTTTTTTTTATCAAATCTTTCATTTTAAATGACGTGACACACTCTCTATAGATCATTGAATATTAATGGGACTTACTAATTTGATGGTAAAAAATTATGAGCAATGCTATTGGGACATAATTTACTGACATAATTTGTTGTCTTAATTTACTGTGACTTTTGAATTAACTGTAGGTCCTATCAAACATTGAAACTTGATTTTGATCAAATGATTCCTATGAAACCATATCATTATGTCAGCAAATTAGTTCAGATTTTTAAGTACAAATAGCATTATTCAAAAATTATACCACATTATTTGAGATGAAGATTGGAAAACATAGTGATAATGCAAAAAAGTGGATTTATGCACAATCAATCAATCGAGTGTGTGTTGTGAGACAATTAATGAAGCAATCAATAATAAGAGACAAAGATTGGGTAGTTAAGTCTGGGTGACCTAACTACTAAAGGCGGCAACGGTGGTCGGAGAACTCTATTAATAAGAGAGTTCAAGATAGAAGAAGAGATGAAGAGAGGGAGAGAGAGAGCAAGAGTATGCTCAAGGTGAAGTGTGTGTCTTTCGCCCCCATGTGTGGGGGTGTTTACAATTTATAGGCACAGAGCCCTAACTGAGGCGGTGACGTGAGAATCAAGCTACTAGTTTATCGGGGAGGATAGCTACAATTGGAGATAAACACTATTTTAGATTAATGACAATCCCGATGATTACTCTTTTACGTGCGTTGACTCTTCCTGGACTCTTAGACTTTGGATTGGACTGAGGTTATGAGCTAAACCAGACCTGCCTTTTGATGACTTGGGCTTAACCCATGAATTGGGCCCAGACCTGGTCTGAATCTGGGCTCGTCATATATCATTACTTTTTCAATACTATAAATGAAAGAAAAATATCTCTTGTCGAACATTAAGATAAGAGTAATGTTATTTGTATAAAAAAATTTGATATAATTTGTTAACATAATAATGATATGGCTTCATAGGAATCATTAGATCAATACCAAATTTCAATATTTAATGAGATCTACAGTCAATTCAAAGGTTACAATAAATTAAATCAATAAATTAGGTCTCAATAATATTTCTCTTAAGATAATCTTCCTTTTGGGGGCTAACATGTTAAGATAATGTTTGTTGAACATTGGGGCCCAATTTAGTTAAAGGCCATTGGCTATTGCCTAAGGCTTCTCCACCAAAAGTCATATCTTCTTTATGGACTGGGGATGGCTTCAGTCCACCTCTTGAGTTCACATTTGTAAAGGATTCGTTTTCAACCATCATGAAGATGGTAGAGTTGGACCATGGTCCTTTTTGGTTCTATGAATTTTTTTTTTAATTTACGATCAAATTGGACTCATCTTTACATAAAATTACGAGTATTTATAATCATTAACTAACAATAAATATAAATAAATTGGAGAGTTAACTTCGAGAATCAAACTTAATATTCAAATTTATAATTCATCTCAAACTAACTTCACATTATTGAACAGGGATTCAGATCCTCTCCATTGCAATTTTATTTAATAGTAGATCATTTATTATTAATGAGTGAGAGACTCAATTATAAATAATATGTTTCACTTGATTTTATGGTAAATAATATATCATTAAGCAAAATTGAGTAAAAATAATAATAGAATATGATCTCTATCCCTGAACTAGTCATGATATCTTTGGATATTTTTTTCTTTTTCTCTTTTTCAAAGTGAAAGATACTTTCCCTTTTTTCATCATTACCATATCACAATCACACTTAGTGCTATGGTATTAGAAATAACTTTTTAGCACCATATCCAAAATTAGTTATGTTTATCATTTTTTTTTATTTAACTAGTGGTCTTGTACACATTATCATTGTGTTTAATTTTAGAGTGCGAGCAAAGTAAAATAAAAGAGATATGTGAATTATAAGGAATAACTTGTGAAAAAATATATGTAATTAGAGACAAAAGTGGTAATTATGAGAGTTAAGAGGATTTTTCAAGTCTTACAAAAATCTTGACTTAAATTTAAATTTGAGTAAAATAGGCTAAAAATAAGCTATAGTCTTTTACTCAAACTCATACAAGATGAAATGAGATTCAATTTTTTACTCATCTTTAATAGTCAGATTTCACATTTATTTAGAGATTCAATTGTCATATTTCACCGCTCTTCAAATTTGAGTTCATATCTTTAATGGTAAGATTTCACACTTCTTTAGAGATCTACAAATTATATTTCACTATTGTTTAAATTTGAGTTTGTTCTCATTTAAATTTGAATTTGTCTATTAATATATTTTGTATCAAATTAAATTTTTTACTTAAATATTAACTAAAATTTAAATAAAAACTTAAGTCAAAATTAGAAATAGTTTCCCATAAGAAAAGAGGAGGATTATTATAAGTATTTTTAAAAGAGAATTATAAGCAAGAATAAATAGAGATGCGTGTAAACTGATCTGAATATTCCTAATCACAATACTAAAAATATAGGATTAATCGCAAATTACATCCCGAAAGATCTCTCGAATCTCAATTTGTACCCTCAAAGGTAAAAAATCTCAATTTTCACTCTCAAAGATATAATTTGTATCAATGCGCACCTGAAGTTAATAGCCTAAAGTTTGCCGTCTAAACTAGTTGGGTAAGTTACACCTAGATGGCTAGACCCCCTTAAGTTTGTCACTTAATTATTTAGACCCCCTCACATTTAAAATATTATTTCTACACCTCCTGACGTTTGTGCACGTGTAATACATAACTCCTTGAAAAACATGATTTCATTCTAATAGAAAATTATAATTTTCATATTACCTTTTATTTTGTAGGCCCGTTATACTCTAAAATTCAAAATCAAGCTTACAATTTGAATGTCCAATATAATGTAAGTATTTATTTGATGTTCTTTATATTCAATGCAATACATCACTCGAACAGAATTATTTGGATGCCTAATTGGGGGAACATTTTTAGTCATATTTAGATTCTCAGGGGATGTAGGTGTAATATTTCAAATGTGAGGGGTTTAGGTGATTAAGTGACAAACATGAAGGAGTCTAGATATAATTTATTTATTTAGTTTTAGACGTCACAGTGATGGCTGTGACTGTTAGTTTCAGGTGTATTGATATATATTTATATCTTTGAATGTACAAATTAAAATTTTTAATCTTTGAGGATATAAATTAAAATTGGAACAATCTTTTAAAATATAATTTGCAATTAACCCATATATATATATATATATACTAGTAATTACCCGTGCATGAAAGCACTCTTAACACAAAAAATTTTGCCAAACAAATGGGGCATTCAAGAATGTCTTAAATAAAAGAAGTCCAAGGGTTGAAATGAAGAAGAATCATATCACATCAACACAGTCCGAGAATCCCCATGAAGTTAAATTAACACAATTACAAAATTATCCTGCCATACATTTCTTCATGATGGCTCTTCTTTCCAACGAGTGTTCATTTTTTCAACCTCTGGCTAAATCTAATGAATATGTTGTCTAGTTCGCATTGAACTACAAATAAAATTTTCAAAAAATAGAAAAAAACCCAATTGAACCAATATTGTCCAGCAGATCTACTTGTAACTGCGAGGACAATTGATTTAAATTCTCTATTGTTGTGATTTCTCGGATGCTACAAAAATATTTTCACGCTGCAATTAAACCAAATAAACAAAATCAAAATTTTACCACTTTAAAAAAAAAATGATTTAACTGACATTTTTTGTCGTTTCGGTGTCTATTTTGCACTATTCAAGTATTCAAAAATATATGAACATTAGTAACAGGAAAGTGATGCAAATAAGAAAAAAAATTGATAGTTGGTTTTGAATATTCCTTTTTTTTTTTTTTTTGTACAATTGATTTCACTAATTTTTTTATTGGTCATTGTTATTTTTTATAATTAACTTGAATTTGAATTTTTTAGTTTTTTTGGGTGCAATTGGTATCACTTATTATTTTTTATTGGTGATTAACTTAGCTTTGAATGTCTATAACTGAGAAATTTTTTTTAACATTTAAATATTTTTTCATCTATAAAATCATACAAATATTTTGAGTAAATAAGTCCACTTAAGATCGTCAAGACAAACAATGCTAAGAGAGAGAGAGTATGAGATAGCATTGTTTGTCTTGACGATCCTAATTAGATTTTTATTTTATATATATATACTAGTAATAACCCGTGCCTGAATGCACGATAGAACAAAAAATTCGAGTCCTAAAAAATCAATATCACTATATTAAATAGTAATTTTTATTTCCTTCATTTATTTGATTAAATCATTCAAAATTTATTTTTACCCATTATTTTCTTAAAGATATTGACAAAATTTTCTCAAAATATGTAATTCAATAATTTTTTTTAACAGATCTATACTATCGTGTATGGATAATATCTGAAATAAAAATTATGTTAAATTACAAATTAATTAAATATTAAATGGTTGAGCATGTGATAGAAATGAGTGATGTGATGGTTTTGGGGAGGGGGGAAATGTATAGGGGATAAAATTCAACTTCCTATGTGTTTTATTATATAGATCTGTATAGATATAAGAGAAAATTTCATCCAGATCTCCTGTAGTTAGATCTAAATTCAATGACACCTCCTTCTGATTTTGAAATTTCACTGTCACTCCCTATTAGTGATTGTCGGTTACACCGTTAATGACGATGATTGATTTATAGAAATATCCTCAAGTATTTTATAGGGTAAATTTTATCCACACCCCTTATAAATAAACTTAACTTTAACAACACCACCTGTAAATAGACTTAACTTTAACAACAACTTCTCTTGATTCTGAAATTTTAATGCACTCATTTTTAGTTCTATTACATTAACCTTTATTTTGATCAATTTAATATTCAATTTTATCAAATTAATATTATTTCTTTAATTTAATATTAAGTTATTATTTATTTTTATCAAATCAACATCAAATTGACATTCAATTTTATTAAATTAAACTATATAATTTATTAAATAGAATATTAACTTCCATTAATTTAAAATTTAACATTATCAAATTAATGTCATTTCTTTAATTTAACACCAAATGAACATTCAATTTTATTAAAACAACATTCAATTTTATTCAATTAACATTAAATTCAATCAAATTAATACTAAATTAATATTTAATTTTATCAAATTAAAACTAAATTAATATTTAAATTTATCAAAATTAAGATCAAATTGATTCAATTAATATTAAATTTTATCAAATAATTTTAAATTTTAGATATGAAGTATGATGTGTGAGGAGCGGTCGGACGACGTTGTGGAGGACATATGATAGCAGAGGAATTAGAAATGGATGAGATTTTGACATTGACTTTATCAATTGTAATTTTTATTATAGAAAAATCATGTTTAACTATAAAAATTATTATGATAAAAAAATATAAAAATTATAAAAACTTGATTATGTAACCAAATGAGTGATAATATGATGACTAATGTTATAACAAAGTTATAATACAACGTTTTAAAATAAAAAATTCATTGGGATAATATAATGATTGAAATTACGTTTGTTGGCTGGCTAGCGCATATATAATGGGGAAAGAATTGATGACATTTTAGTCTATTTACATAATAAAGGGTAATTTTAGTATTTTCACAAAATATTTAGTTAAATTATTATTTTATCTACTGATAGAGACAAAACTTATTGTTATAGAGATTGTCATTGAATTTAGACTCAACTATATAGTGTTTAGATGAAACTTTTCCTATATATAACATGTAGATATAGTATGTCTTCGATCTTTGTACTATATATATGTAAAGTAAAGATGTGTGTGTAATATGAACAATAAAGATGGAGAGCAGCTGTATTAGGATAGAATTTTGGGGAGACATGTGTTTCAGTTTGGAAAGAGAATCATGAAAGATGAGAGTGTGAGAGACAGTCAATGCCTCAGTATAGAAAGTGATCCCTTAACATAGGAAATAAAATCAAATAAATAATGATAAGAGTTGTAATCTGTATTTTAAGGAGAGAGAGACAAAGTTCAGGAATGAGAAATCGCTTAATTGTCGGATTTGATTGGGTTGGAGAATTAAATTTTGGAATATCAATTTTGGAAACTATAAATTTTGAGTAGCAAAAATATTTTAAAAGAGTTAATGTGGTACGCCGGATCAAAACGATCTGAGACGTCAATAGCTCGAGACAATTTGGGATAACGTCGTCTGTTAGATGATGTTTTTTTTTGTCACGAAACGATCTAGACCACTTTTTGTCTCCAAAATTCAAAATCGTTCTACTTTATTATATAGACTAGTAATTGGTCGTACCTAAAGGCACGAAGTAACGAAAAATTGAATTAAAACTTGAAAAAAACTACCGTGCCTACAAACACTTTGCAACCTAAAATAAACCATCAATTTGAAATAATTTTTACATCATTTACTTCAATTAAATAAATTGAAATCAATCTACTCCCCACTAATTTTGCAGAAATTTCGACCAAACTTCCTCTAAAAATAGGAGTCCAAGAAGATTTCAACATGTCTACAAAACTCACAATCATACATAACAATCATAATAATGGCTCGTATCAGTACAATTCAATTCTATTTCCACCACAATCATCATACATCACAACTCAATTCCATACCCAACTATTAATTCAAATCAAAACCAAACATATCCTCATAACCATGTGTAATTAGTTCGCCGTATTAAACACGGAATAAACAAAACACATGCAAACTGCACACAAAAAACATACACGTGCACAAATACAGAAAGAACTTCCTTCATCATCATCTTCTTTGGAGCTAGGAGTTACATTCTTTAAGAAGCTCACATGTTCTTAGATTCTGATTTCTCAATTTCTTCCCATGTTTTGACTAATGACGGCCTCTTATCTGAAGTAAAACTCAAGGAAATTACTCAAGTGATAGTCAATAAATTTAATCACAAGGTACAATGTGAATGAGTAAATAAACTGACAGAGTCTACCCTTTTGATTGCCTTGGATGTAATCAATGGTGTGTCTTTACACACAATTGACTGGAGAAGAAGGTTCCATGTAATCCCCTCATGAAGTTTTAGTTACTGATCATGGAGCAAAGTTGACTTGGAAATAGCAATTGGAAGCAATAAAAACTTGCTAAATAAGCCTACTTGATCAGAGATGTCGCCGATCCAATTTCTGCAGGTATCTCAAGTATCGAGTTAAACGAAACATCTAATGATTTTAGCAAGTGAAGCCTGCCAAATGAGAATAAGAAGTATACGATGATGTAAGAAAGAGAGAGAAGGAGAGAAAGACCTTAAAGAAAACCAATTAGCAGTTTAACAGTTAATTCAATGCATATCAACACACAATCAATTCAAATCCATAAGTTGTCTAACAAAAGGATAACATATTCACAGCCTTATCTCTGATCATCCAGATGACTTACAGAATGGCTCATCATATTGGCAACAACACCCAAAGCCTTATTATGCATTGGAGATACCTAGGTTCTTCTGTTTGGCAGCCTGTTCAAATCTGCTGGAATATCAAACAGTTAAATAGATGAGCCTGCATGAATGAGTAAATAAAGAGAAAAAATAATTTTCCTTGCTTTGATTTATTTTGGTGGTTTTGTTAACTTGTATGGACTGGGTGTTGTTTTTTGGTAGTTTGATTTTTTCTATTTTTTGATTGTTATTGGGTAACCCAGTTTAACTTTAACGTTATCAATATCAACGAAAAACAGTCAAATTTTCCACCAAAAAGACTATAACTCCGATCAATACACATCGATACGAAAAACCAGCAAATCAAGTGATTAAAGTAAACAACTAATCCGAGGAAAATTCTGATCAACCAAGATAACAAATAAAAAAATCACAATACCTCAATTTTATCACATAGCCTTACATAAATAATCAAACCACCAACCATACACCAAAGGAATACATAACTAATGTTGTCAACCAAACCATTAATAACGAACCAAATAAACACCAAAAAAATATTCAAAATTCACTTCTTGAATTTTTTTTTAGTTAATGCCTGTGCTTGAAAGCACTATGTAACAAAATTATTTAAAAAAAAAATGACCATCAGCAAGAGAAAAGTAATGCATATAGTCCATTTAAGAGACCAAATAAGTTGCTAGACTTGATAAACAAAAATCTTTGGGCAGAATTTTCTTCAAGAATAAGACCCAAAGAATCTAACAACAAAGGCCTATACTAAATTAGAGACCAAAAATTTAAATAGTAAACAAACAACAAAACAAAATAATGCGACTCAATCTCTTTTTTTTTTTTTTTTGGTGAACCTCGACAGCACGAGGGAGTTTTATTGCTTTCCAGAAAAATTACACCTAGCTAGGGAGACATATGTATCTTACCCCTCAATGCAATCTAATTACATGGAATAAATAAAAGAAATCAAAATATGCATGCTTAGAACAATAATTATTATCCTATGCATGCTACCTTCTTAACTAAAAAGTCCAACTGATATAGGAACTCAGCTAGCTATAAGTGTCAAAGCATTCCAGCTGAACATGAAGAGATGTCCAGGAAAAGAAGTCCAGCTGCAGCTCCAGCTGAACAGAGACGTGAACAGTGAAAGAAATGTTACTACTGCTTACTGATAATCTCTTTTAGCCCCAATGACTTAGACTCATTTCTTTCATGGAACAATGGTGTTTAAACCTATAAATCCATATTGAATGCAATACCTAGACGTAAGATAATGAACAAAATCAAATTAGTTTTACTTAATCACCAAACAAAGTTATATTTTACTCCATCATTAACTGAGACAAATTACACAAACTAACGAATTATAAACAAAAACTCAAATTAAAACACAACCAACAATCATAAATCATATTAAAGACAAACATATCATCCTAATTCAAATTCATTCAAAAGTACAAAATTTCTATAATGGTACAATACCATCACAATTATATAAGTTTTCCCACAATCATATGTAACTGGTAATTACCTTCGTATTTCAAGCATCACATTGCAATAACAGGTTGCTAAGCTTTCTCTGCTAACCTTCCCAAATGAACTTTTAATAAAAGAGAACACCGGGACAATATCAAAAAAGGGAAAAAAATAGAGAATAGAACATTGAGTCACAGGGTCAATCAAATAAAAACATCAACGGTAACAAAAAGTCTGAAAATAACAAAACAAAGAAAGAACAATGGTTAAAATAGCTTACAATAATGGAAACTAATTGCAAATTTTTCCTTGCTGAGCGCCATGTTTTTTGCCTCCAATACGAAAATGTGGTCCTACTGCTCCTGCAAAACAAACAAAGGATTTAGTTAGAAAATAATTAAACCCCAAGGGAACCCAACAAATGACATATAAATAGTCACAAAATCAAACAAACCCCATCCAAGGGAAACATAAATTCAACCAACAACCTTTAGAAAACCAAGAAACCAAAGACAGAGGACCATACATAAACCAAAAAACCATATCCCTGTCAAGCATTTTCTCAAACATCTTGCGAGCAAGCCAAAAAAGTGGAAATTTGCAAAGCTGTGCGTTTGGGTGTGTGTGCGTGTGTGTTGTGCGTCTAGAGGGTGTGTGTGCGTTGAGTGTGCATAGAGAATAAAGGGAGAGAAAGTGGACCTATGGAGGGAGAGAAAGGCGGGATATGGGCTGGGGTTTGGGTTTGGGTATGGTGGAGTTTGAAATGGAGTAAATAAGAGAGAGGGAGAGGAAGGAGAAGAACAGGGGAGGGGGAGGCAGACAAAGAGATGGAAATACCTGGCGAAGATGGGTGGCGGACCACTGTTGCTGTCAGACGTCATTGGGTGATGATGGGTCGCCATTACCGTCGGGGCAGAGATAAAAGAGAAAGTGCAGAGAGAAAAGGGAGAGATTAAAGCACAGAGGTGAATGAGAGAAATTGGTGGGGGTAACGGAGGAGAGCAAGGGGAAGATTTGAGAAGACGAAGGTACGTTCTGGGTCTTTATCCGCAGAGGAGAGAGAGAGAGTTTGGCTTGGACTGCAGTGCTTGGATGCCGTGTGTGCAGCTAAAATCAGCGGGATTTGGGTTTTGGATGAGATTAGGGAAGATTTGAAAGATTTCGAAGAGAGAGAGAGAGAGAGGCGTGAGCCAAGAAACTGAGTTGGGCGGGAAAAAAAAATTTAGGACTAATCGTAGACCATTTGATCAAAATTTTTGAGATGATCTGAACCGTCTTTTATATTTGGTTACGTTGTCTGTTAGATTTGGTTATATTTCGTGTCAAAACGATCTGAACCCCTCTTTGTCTTTTAGATTCAAACTTCACTCTACTTTATATATATATATATAGAGAGAGAGAGTATGAGAGATATGAGAGTGAGTGTTTAAAATGTCTATGAGATATATATACGCGTATGAGAGTTATGTGTGTGAGATATAGAGAGAAAGAGTTATATGAGAGATAGGAGTCTTAGAGTTTTAAAAGGAATGAAAATCCAATTAAGATCGTCGAATCAATAATCCTCAAATGATTTGAGCCGCGAAATCCTAATTAGACTTTCATTCTATCTCTCTCTCTCTATATATATATATATATATATCTATATAATAAAATAGAGCGAAGTTTGAATCCAAAAGACAAAGAGAGGTCCAGATCGTTTTGAGACAAAACATAAACAAATCTAACGGACAACGTAATTCCAACATAAAAGACGGTTTAGATCATCTCAAAAATTTTGATCCGATGGTCTATGATTAGTCCTAAATTTTTTTTTCCCGCCCATGAAACTCTCACACGTCTCTCTCCCT
The DNA here is from genome assembly GCA_951799425.1 of Ilex aquifolium. Taxonomy (NCBI): domain Eukaryota; kingdom Viridiplantae; phylum Streptophyta; class Magnoliopsida; order Aquifoliales; family Aquifoliaceae; genus Ilex; species Ilex aquifolium. Next base: position 5,641,833 of record OX637395.1, read on the forward strand.
CACGCCTCTCTCTCTGCCTATCTATCACGCCTCTGTTTGAATTTTGGAGACAAAGAGCGGCTCAGATTGTTTTGTAAACAAAAAAGTCATCATCCAACGAACGGCGTTATCCCAAACTGTCTCAAGCTATTGACGTCTCAGATCGTTTCGATCCGACGTACCACATTACCTCTTGAAATATTTTTGTAGCTCAAAAAATTTAGTTTCCAAAATTGACACCCTTACATTGAATTCGCCAACCCAATCAAATCCGGCAATTAAGTGATCTCTCATTCCTCAACTCTGTCTCTCTCTCCCTAAAATACAGATTACAACTTTTATCATTATTTTCCTGATTTTATTTCCTATGTTAAGGGATCAGTTCCTATACTGAGACATTGACTGTATCTCACACTTTCATCTTTCATGATTCTCTTTCCAAACTGAGACACATGTCTCCCCAAAATTCTATTTTAATCAAGTTTTTATAATTTTTATAGTTAAAAATGAGTTTTCTATAATAAAAATTACAGTTGATAAAGTCAATGTCAAAATCTTATCCATTTCTAATTCATCTACTATCATATGTCATCCATAACGTCGTCTGACCGCTCCTCACACATCATATTTCATATATAAAATTTAAAATTATTTGATAAAATTTAATATTAATTAAATAAATTTGATCTTAATTTTGATAAATTTAAATATTAATTTGATAAAATTAAATATTAATTTAGTATTAATTTGATTGAATTTAATGTTAATTGAATAAATTTGAATGTTGTTTTAATAAAATTGAATGTTCATTTGATGTTAAATTAAAGAAATGACATTAATTTGATAAGGTTAAATTTTAAATTAATGGAATTTAATATTCTATTTAATAAATTAAATAGTTTAATTTAATAAAATTGAATGTCAATTTGATGTTGATTTGATAAAAATAAATAATAACTTAATATTAAATTAAAGAAATAATATTAATTTGATGAAATAAAATATTAAATTAATATAACTAAATGCTAATTTGATCAATTTTGTGTTGATTTGATGAGATGAAATGTTAATTTAGTTTAAATTAAATAAATAAAATTAATTTGATAAAATTGAATATTAAATTGATCAAAATAAAGGCTAATATAATATAACTAAAAGGGAGTGCATTGAAATTTCAGAATCAAGAGAAGGTGTTATTAAATTTAGGTCTATTTATAGGGGTGTTGTTAAAGTTATGTTTATTTATAAGGGGTGTGGATCAAATTTACCCTATAAAATACTCGGGGATATTTTTATAAGAGCAATGCTATTGAGACATAATTTATGGACATTAGTGTTTTTATAAATCAATCATTGCCATTAACAGTGTAACCCGACAATCACTAACAGAGAGTGACAGTGAAATATCAAAATTGGAAAGATGTGTCATTGAATTTAGACATAATTACAGGGGATCTGGATGGTATTTTCTCTTAAAACACATAGGAAGTTGAATTTTATTCCCTATACATTCCCCCCTAAAAAACCATCACATCACTCATTTCTATCATATGCTAAACCATTTAATATTTGATTAATTTGTAATTTAACATAATTTTTATTTCATATATTATCCATACACGATAGTATAGATCTGTGAAAAAAATTTATCGAATTACATATTTTGAGAAAAATTTGTCAACATCTTTAGGAAAATAATGGGTAAAAATAAATTTTGAATGATTTAATCAAATAAATGAAAGAAAGAAAAATTATTATTTAATATAGTGATATCGATTTTTTAGGACTTGAATTTTTTGTTCTATCGTGCCTTCAGACACGGATTATGACTAGTATATCTATATAATAAAATAGAGCGAAATTTGAATCCAAAAGACATAGAGAGATCCAGATCGTTTTGAGACAAAACATAAACAAATCTAACGGACAACGTAATTCCAACGTAAAAGACGGTTTAGATCATCTCAAAAATTTTGATCCGATGGTCTATGATTAGTCCTAAATTTTTTTTTCCCGCCCAGGAAACTCTCACACGTCTCTCTCCCTCACGCCTCTCTCTCTCTGCCTATCTATCACGCCTCTATCACATTGATTGAACCTGTTGCCCGGGATTCTTTTGTTAATTAAACCAAGAAGGTCATCATATTTCATGCATTTGGTCATAGTCCTCAAGCTGGAGAGTTTGAGCATCATGTTACTGAAAAAGAATATGAAATCCAGATGATGAACTATCTACTCTTCCTGATCAAGTTTCGGGACTTTATTTTGGTTGGGCCAAACTCAACACACAAGAGATCTTCAAGGTTGTGATCAACATCGGATGGGAACATAATTGCTGTACAATTGATAGAAAAATTGTAAGTAGTTAATCCCTGAATACTTTGGTCTTCAATAGAATTTCATGCTGCAGCAGTATTTTAGGATTACTAGCATATTTTATTTCGTTTCTCCCAGTTTTTGAATTTGAGTCCATTTCTTTGCCCATAAGTTCTTACACACACACACACCCCCCCCCCCCCCCCCTAATTTGTCTTCCTATATAAAATCTGTCCCTGTGATGTGATTTTTTGGTAGTTCACCCGCAATGCTCAACTGGTGGTGTTTTTGATCATGTAAATTTTTACTATTAACAGACCACTTCTTTCTTACCTCTCTCATTTTCCCTTTCCTCCTCTACCTCCACCCCTTCATATCATCAACACCCACCACATGTTTGATGTTTTGCTTCAAAGAAAATGTGTTTGATGTTCTGCAGATTATCGTTCATCATCTTCTTTGTTTTTTAATCGAGGTCGATATCTCTTTCTTTCTTTCTCTTTTTATATCTCTCATGTTATGATTTGTCTGACTCTTGAATGTTCATGTTGAATTTCATTATAATCCAGTGGGAGGATTCTATTTTAGGCCTGTAAGGGATTCAATCTATTTTAATTGGAATTTAGAATTCTGAATTTGTTGCCTAATTCATTCGTCCGTCCAATCTGAATTCATATCATCATTCCTATGTTATGGTATGAATGTTATTTAAGATGCTGCTTCACTTGGGATATACTATCTGTTTAGTTTACTGCCTCAAGATAATGGTGCTGTAGACAATACTTCTTTTTTTTTTTTTGGTTTAATTGGTAATTATATATTCAGAAATTGATCTTTCCTAATTGGATCTTCTCATTTCTATCTAGAAATGGGCTACTCATTTCAAGCATTCTTCAGCACAATAGAGGTGGATTTATAAAACTTAAACTTATGGTGTTTGGATCAGTCATGACATTCTTAGGGAGTGCTGGGAGAGGGGAGGGAGAGAGATGGACTTGACCATTCAGCCACACACACACATCTATTTTTCACTTTTGCTTGGACTGCATTTACAGGCAATGTTCGCACACACAGTCGCTTTTGCTTGGACTGCATTTATAGCCACGCACACACAGTCGCTTCAGGCAGTGTTCGCATTTACATCATGTAGATATGGATGTAGAAATGGTTAAGAGTCTTAAGACAACAAAGAAGAGAAATTAACTCTGTCATTCTCACCCTCCAAAATTAGGATCAGGCTTCTGACTGTTAGAGTACTGATTTGGGTTTAGTTTAAAGATCCACAGTAGTTTAAATCGAAAGCTTCCACCACTCGATTTTCACCATCCAGTGGGGATTTCTGAGTAAGCGCTTTGCAGTCTCTTTCAAGTTTCAAGGTATAATAGCGTGTGGTTGGCATGGAGAGCAGTAATGCTCTCCTTTTGCACACCAATACTAAGTCTCAAAAGTGTGTGTGTGTGTGTGTGAGAGAGAGAGAGAGAGACTGCATGGTTGTAACCTGTAACAAGAAAAAATGTGAACCATGTCAGAGTAGTATGCCCAGAACCATGTCAGAGTAGTTTAAATTAGTTGCCGAAAGTTTGGGATATGTCTTATTTATTTATTTATTATTGTCATGTTAATGATTTTTTTGATGTAAATGATATTGCATAATCTTCAAGAAGTCTTACGGAAAAGGCTAATGGGATGGTTTTGTGGATGCGAGTGATTGCACTGTGTTTTTTAGCTGTACAGAGGCCTTACCTTTTTTGGTGGGTTTGATCAGCTTAGCAGTGCACATGTAGAATGTTACCTTGATTTGTGGAGGAGTGTTGTGTTACACATCAGATTACATCTTCTTTAAAGGTCCACTGTTTCCATCTTCTTTAAGTAACATTTATTTTACTTTATATGGTTGGGTTCAATGCCTCTTATGCCCTGGTTTACTTCATCTAATTCTATTTTTGTATTTTTTCAGTGAACTTCACAACGGGCAGCGACCATCGGCAGTGCAACTTCAAGCGACGACACAACTCAAGTGACGACAGTGACCTCCTATGTAAGTGCCAATCGATGTATTTTTGTAGGTTGTCTCATGTAGCTTTGAAAGTATGATAGATAGCTTTGTCCAAACTTTGATATGTTGCTGTTATTTTAGTCCATTATAGTCAATGATTTTCTTATCTCCACTCAATTTGAGTTATATGTTCCTTTGTCATTTTGTTGTTTGTGCAAAATGAGTAAAGGGCCTTTGAGTTGAGTTGAATTGCATAATTTTTTTTCCTATAATTTTTATTACCGTGTTGGTTTTGTGGAAATAGAGTGGTTAAGGGCGGTACTTTTTTTGTGTCCTTCTGTTATTTATAAATCTTATTCAAGACCTTCGTTCATTGCTATGTGTTGTGATTGAGATATGTTGGTGAAGACTTCGTTGAATATGTTAAAGTTCTTAGTACTTTTGAGTCTTCCTCCAATTATTACAAGTTTTTATTTGAATATTTAGTACTTATCAAATTATTTTTGTTTTTCGCATAAGGAGTGCATTTATCTAATTTTTTTTTTAAGTTCCTTACACGATTGATATTATTACGTTATATTCATTGTTTAATTATTTCGTGTTTAAAAACTATGTACAGTGCATTCAGACACGTGATATAAGTCGAGTTTAGGCTTTCAGTTTAGTACGTGTCCGAGTTCAATGCTTGATTATTTCACGTTCAAATTCAATGTTCGATTTTTTTTAGTTGCACCGTGCCTTCAGGCACGTGTTATCGCTAGTCTATATAATAAAGTAGAGCGAAGTTTGAATCCAAAAGACAAAGAGAGGTCCAGATCGTTTTGAGACAAATCTAACGGACAACGTAATCCCAACATAAAAGACGGTTCAGATCACCTCAAAATTTTTGATCCAATGGTCTACGGTTAGTCCTAAATATTTTTTTCCCGCCCAAGGCCTATCTCTCACGCGTATATGGTCGACGATATATCTCTCACGCGTCCCCTCTGCGAATAAAGACCCAACTCAAGCCAAACTCTCTCTCTCTCCTCTGTGGATAGACCTATCACTCCTAAATCCTCTCTATCTCTCCAGATTCACGCTTTTGGATCCCCGAATTCAAGCCCCCTTACTCTCTCTTTCCACTAACCTTCCTTTCTTTCACCCAAATCTCCTTGGTTTTTCGCCACTGTAAAACACCCACCCCATCCCCCTTTTACTCTCTCCCTCTCGCTCTATTTCCAGCCCTAAAACCCCCTTCCTTCACCGCCACCAACACCAGGAAAATCAACACTCCACACCACACCACCGGTGACCAATGACCTGAACGAGACCAACAACCACCACAGCGAACTGCAACGAAGCATTGATGAAGTGAATCTAGATGGGGGTAATTTCAGGTGGTCAACCACCACCCCTTCTCTCCCCTTGCCCCCATGACCATGTTAATTTGGGGGTAATTTGCTTGCTTTGTTCTCTTTTGTCTTACATTTATTGGGTTGACAGTGTTTCTTGCGTATCTCACATGCTCAATAAATTTTTTTTATGGTGTTTCGGTTGTATCGAGCAATTAGATAATGGCTTAGGTTTTAATAGGAGTGCCAACTTTGATTGCTCAGAACACCGATGTTGTTTGGAATGTTTATAGGTCCTTTATTTTGGTTAGTTTAATGCTTTTTAAATTGGTTCGGTGGGAAGCTTGGTTTTGATGCCTTTCATTGATTTGGTAGAATTAGTTTGTTTTGTTCCATATCTACTTTTTCTGTTAATGGGTTTCATGAAAAAACCTAAAAAAAAAGTATTGTTCCTTTCATAAAGTAACTTTTGTACTTCTCTGTATTGCCAAAATTTGGCATTTGATAATTTAGTTCCTTACTCCAATACTTACAAAAAGTCTATAAATTTGATTTTCACTTTTGTGGGCATTTTCTAGCTGATAGGAACTAAACCCTTTTCCCCTTCCTCTTTCTAACCGCCTGCACTCACACGCCCACGCCCACCCCCACCCCGATGTTGTTTGGAATGTTTATAGGTCCTTTATTTTGGTTAGTTTAATGGTTTTTAATTTGGTTCGGTGGGAAGCTTGGTTTTGATGCCATTCATTGATTTGGTAGAATTAGTTTGTTTTGTTCCATATCTACTTTTTCTGTTAATGGGTTTCATGAAAAAACCTAAAAAAAAGGTATTGTTCCTTTCATAAAGTAACTTTTGTACTTCTCTGTTTTGCCAAAATTTGGCATTTGATAATTTAGTTCCTTACTCCAATACTTACAAAAAGTCTATAAATTTGATTGTCACTTTTGTGGGCATTTTCTAGCTGATAGGATGCTCCAGCAAAGTAGATGAATCGTGGAAATTTGAAATGACAGAGAAGATCGATATTGTGGAACGGTCAATTTTTCTCGCCAAGACAACAATAAGTTAAATTATTTATATTCTGATATTATTTTTGAAAGTATTACCTTTAACACAAAACAATGATTTTTCTTGATTTTAAGTGATCAATGTTAGTGACTAGCAAACGAAAGTTGAATGATTGTTAGTGTGTGACACAATAGTAACCGCAAAAGATTAGGATCTCTATTATAGGTATCAATGAAATGCGTATTCATTTGAATGAACATGTTAATTAGGTGATTTTATGTGTTTATAAAATGTGAAAGAGGTGATATCATTTGATTTCAAAAAGTTTTGTCTTTAGTTTTGGGGTGGTCTTATTTGAGAAGGTGACTGGGAGAAGATCCATGGACAAAAATCGACCAAATTCAAAAGAGCATGAATTAAACAATTGAAGTAAACAACTAGGTGTTGAATTTGAAAGCATCCTTTAGGAAATGAAGTTTCTCAATACATGATCTTTATAAACTTGAAAACTTTTAGTCTTCCAAGAGTTTCTTTAAACAGATCATGAAGTATAGCATTTTGACAATGAGCCAGTTATTAGTGCATTTTGCTTACCAGGTGGTTGTGTTTACAACATTGCCTCATCATTTTAGATCCATGCAGAGATTGCAACCATTATTGGGCATGAAGTATATTTCCCCCTTTCCATTTTATTAGAATGATGTTTAATTTGTGAGCATTTTAATTATTTTCTTTTAGTGGTTGAGGATTTTTTTGTGTTGATTTCTTAATAAAGGATGATTGAAACTGAAAAACATTCGAGAATTTTAAAATAATATCATCAGGATCCCGTCGCCCATTTTTTTTTTCCTGATTTGGGTCTCTCAATTTTAATACATTTTTTTTTTGTTTTCTGTTAGATTTAATTAGTTCTCATTAGATTATTTGGTTCTCATTAGTGTATTATTATGATGGATGATAAGCACTAATATGCATAACTTTTCCCTTTGGTTGGGTCCAAAAAGTGGCATTAGTTAGAGGTGAGGGGGAATATATGGCCAATAGTTGTGGCTGTTAGAAAATGCTTACAGGTTTCTTACAAAGGAATAGGTTTTTGTAGATGCTACTAAAGATGATAAAGATGATTGGTTTATGTGATGATTGTTTGCTGCTAATAGTTTTAGGCTTGGAGGTGTGTTTTAGCATTAATTTTTTTGTTTTTGTTGGAAGTTTGTGTTATCAATGTGCATTAAGATAATAACATTTAATGCTTCATGGTGTTGTGACTTTTAATTTTTTGCAGGGTGTAAGGAGAAGGTCAACCAATGGGAAAAAAATCCAAAAAGGATGAGGGAGATTGAATGCGATGTTTTGGATTTGAATCCTTGAAGCCATTTGGTTTGTAGCTGAACTGAATTTTCTTATTATTTAATGGAATCGGATGTTGTTGTGGCAAATCAATTTGTTGTGTTTTGCTTTTTTGTCTTCGTTTCGGCTTATAATTTCTTATTTATATGGAGGTGGTCTTACTGTTACTATTATTTATAATTGTTAAAATTCTCATGATTTTTTACTATAGTTTGGGTAGTTATAATAAAAGAACATATCGTTCTATGCCTCGGAATGGTTTTTAGTTGTTTGTACATCAAACATAATCTCTATTAATTTTTTAAATAGTTGTGCATCACATGTGACCAACGCTAGAGGGATTTGCAATGAACTAGAGGAGTTTGCATGGACCTGAGATGTTTTTTTAATCTTCTGATCTCATTTGACTGTCACATTACAAGCTAAATTTCATGTAAAATATATATATTCTACAAGATTTTCTTTGGAATGAAAATTTTTATAGTGTAGCTGTTGACAAAGATGAAACTTTGAATGAGTGTTTTTGAGGAGATAGATTGGAGTACATGAACAATTCAGTATCGGAGGAGAGGTTTTACATTGAGAGTAGTGAAGCTGAGGATGAGGAGAAGGCTTTCGACAATGGTGAAGATGATGGCAATGGTTCAGACAATTCAATTTATTCGAATGATAAACGTGAAAACCAGCCGCAGAGTAAACCCAATTCCTATAACACCTCTTGGCCTCAAAGTTACAAGTATATCTACATGTGTGTCTGTTTTGCTCTTTTCAATTTTGTGAATATCTTTGCCGGTGTTGATGAAGATGCTCAATATTAGTTTGTTTAATAGTTCTTGAATTGGTTTATTCAGAACTTTTGATTGTCTCTGTTTTGCTTGATTTGACCAGTTTGATGAGAGTGTGTATGTTTGTTTGTGTATGTATTATGTTCTTACTGTATTTCATGAGGTGATTTCTAGATTATCGAGAAAATGTCAAAGAGAAGAAAAAGAAGTTTAGCCCAACCCTTAGCTGACCGTTTGGCGATTCGACTCCACGGTTGACCGTGTTAGCATCTTCCCCAACTAGAAATCTATTTCCCCTCTCTCTCATCTGCAAATTTGATTTAATTGTTCTTTAATGTTCTTTGCAGGGTTGACCAATCGAAAAATCCATTGAAGCCTTGGTAAGTTTGAAGCTCTAAGCTACAACAGTTTAGTTGTGCACTTATTCAGGGTAGCCTAGGTACTGTATGGGATTGAGTCTTTAGTTTTTTCGATTTTTTGTTTATGGGTCCAAAGACAAATATATTCACATTTGTTTTTTCGTTCCTATTAATTTGAGAATTTAATTGTATATATGTCCATGAGTGTTTGCACGAATTATTTATTTGATTTTCATTTTATGTGTGGAATAGTTGGAATTTCTTTGTCTGTGATATCAGTGAAACAATCATCAAAGAAATTTACAAGTTGAGATTGATCAACTTGATAACAAATAGCTCACATCAACATTGTGTAACCATTGCCAGAGTTATTTTTTTGGTGTAACCTTCTTTACAAGTTGTTTTGTGCAAACTATGAAACTTAATTAATAACAATAATTTTTCGTTACTTCGTACCTTTAGGTACGGGCAATTACTAGTATTTATATAAAGAGAGAGAGAGAGAGAGAGAGAGAGAGTATGAGAGATGAGAAACTGTGGAATCTATTACCAAAGTATGGCAACTTTAAAACTTAAATACCAATTTACAGCCGTTTTGAACATATTTACCAAACTACGGCTGTTTTAAAAGCGGAATTAAGAAATCCGATTTCATTTAAAAGCAGAATTACTAAGTATGAATTTATCTGAAAAAACGGATGTAACAATTAGGATTTCATTTAAAAGTGGACTTAACAAATCCGCTTTCTAATGAAACTGTATTTATCAGACCCGCTTTTAACAAGGAAAAACTGTAACTATATTTCAAGGAAAGCGGATTTGTTAAACCCGCTTTTATTAAAAGACGGATATGATAAATCCGCTTTCTAATGAAAGCGTTTTTAGCAAATCCGCTTTCTGAGTGATATCCCATTTCTAAATTATATCCTATCCTAGCCAAAAACGTTAAGTCCGCAGGGGAGTAGGAGGACACGCTTGTCTTTTGCTTAGCTGTTCTATTGTCAGGAGTTGTGTACGGTATTAAAAAATAAATTTTGGTGTTGTACTTATTTTTATTATAAAAAAATAATAAAAATAATTACCACAAAAATGATAAAAATACACAAAAGTAATAATTTTTTTTGTACCAAAAAAAAGCAATAAAAATTATTACCACAATAATGATAAAAAAACACTCACAAATGTAATAAATCACCCACAAAAATAATAATTTTTTTATACCAAAAAATAGTAAAAATAGTTATACCAATATTGATAAAAATACTCACAACAGTGATAAAAATATCTATAAATATAATAAATTATCCACAAAAATAATAAATTTTTTAGTTATGAAATGACCTATAAAATTATAAAAATATTTATTAAAATAATAAATTTTAAAAATATAATAGTATAATAGTAAATTTTGAAGAAAGCCAAAAAGCTGACATTGACTTGTGCCTTCTCAACCATACACTTGCTTTGAGGATAACTTTGGAGTTTAATAACGTTTTATTTATATCTTCCCTAATAATTTTTTTTTTCTTTTTCACTTTTTCAACATACCAAACGAACATTCATGAACCACTCGATTCATAGACTTGTCATAAATGTGTTGTCTTCTAAGTAGAAAATGAGATGACAATAGGGATTTGTCTACAATATCAACAAAAAAAAAATACTATTATATCTTCAAAATTTATTATTTTAATAAATATTTTTATAATTTTATAGGTCATTTTATAACTAAAAAATTTATTATTTTTGTAGATAATTTATTATATTTATGGATATTTTTATCACTGTTGTGAGTATTTTTATCAATATTGGTATAACTATTTTTACTATTTTTTGGTATAAAAAAATTATTATTTTTGTGGGTGATTTATTACATTTGTGAGTGTTTTTTATCATTATTGTGGTAATAATTTTTATCCCTTTTTTTTTGGTACAAAAAAAATTATTACTTTCGTGTATTTTTATAATTTTTGTGGTAATTATTTTTATTATTTTTTTATAATAAAAATAAGTACAACACCAAAATTTATTTTTTGATACCGTACACAACTCCTGACAATAGAACAACTAAGCAAAAGACAAGCGTGTCCTCCTACTCCCCTGTGAAAACGTTAAGCCGATTTAAAAGCGGACTTACGAAAGACGCTTTTCATTTTAAAAACTCTTTTGAACAGTACAATTATTCAAGTAAAATCGTTTTTAACAAATACATTTTTAACGATAAAGGCGGATTTATAGAATCCGCTTTACAGCATGAAGTCGGACTTGCTATTTTCTCTTTTAAATGAAATCGTATTTCTTAATTCCGCTTTTAAAACAGCTATAGTTTGGTAAATATGTTCAAAACGGCTGTAGATTGATATTTAAGTTTTAAAGTTGTCGTACTTTGATAATAGATTCAGAAACTGTGTTTAAAATGTCTATGAGAGATAGAGTTATATATGTATGAGAGTTGGGTGTATGAGATAGAGATAGAAAGAGAGTTATATGAGAGATAAGAGTCTTAGAGTTTTAAACAGAATGAAAGTCCAATTAAAATCGTTGGATCAATAATTTTCAAACGATCTGAACCGTAAAAAATTCAAGACAAACAAAACTAACTAGTTTATTTTATATATATATATATATATATTATATACGACCCTTTTTTTATTGGACTAAAATGGAAAAGATGCTTTACCCTAGTCCTAGTGGCACAATCGCAGTCATGCACATATAAAAACTCGTGTAGCACTCTGGCAATGGCAGATTCATAACTGTTTTGAAGAACACTATCAGGGAGACTCCACCGTTCTTCTTTCAAGGTCAATCAAGGGCTCCTTTCAAACTTTTTCGCCAAACATGCCAGGTCTCTCTCTCTCTCTCTGAGATGTTGACAAGAATAAGGCCAGATATTGTGCTTTAATGTTTTAGTATCACTATACCTGATAGAATTGTTTCTGGGATCAAAGCGAAATCTTGGGTTTTAGTATTTCTTGTTGAATTTGTAATTTAGGATGATGAATGAGAGGTTAGGGATGAGTTTTGCTGTTTTTAGCTTCAATTGAGTTCAACTGAGGGAGAATAGATTAAGATGGTCTAGTCATATTCAACGAGTAGATAGTGATAGAATTTTTCTTAATGGTGGTAGGAGTAGGGTGGACCTAAATTAACATTGAATAAAATCATTTATGAAAATATTTACCTTAAATGAGTGTATAATATATAATTGAAATAAATGACGAAGACGGATTTATATACGAAATAATTGGGACATATAGTTTGGTTTGGTCCTTAAACTAATGATTTTTGTTGTATAAAATTTCAACTAGAGTCGAATTTAGGAGTATTTGGAACTACGTTTTATGGAATTTTAATAAAAGTGAGGACTACATGCATTATTTGGGAGTTTTTTTTTTTTTTTGAAACATGAGTTTTGCTATATCCAGACTTGGACTATTATTTCCCACTGGAGTCGAATTTAGGAGTATTTGGAACTGGGTTTTATGGAATGTTCATAAAAGTGAAGAGTATATTCTTGATGGAGTTTCTGTGGTTCTTTAAAGTTTCTGATTTTTTACTTTTATGTGAACAAGGAACATCTAGATTTTGATGTAGAATAAGCAGCTACTGTGCATTGTTCTTTAAACAAATTGGGAGAATATAGCAATTTTGAACTTTTTTTTTTTTTTGAATTTTGAACTTTTTTTTAGAAAGTATGTTTTGTAGAAAGAGATAACTGTTAATTAATGAGTTTGTGAACTTTTCCTCCCACTTCACGGCTCGAGATTATGTAACTTCAGGTTAACTTATATTCATTCTTTTCGCGTTTGGACGAGAAATAAGAGGAGCCTACGAAGTTGTTTATTGAGAGCCTAAATGGGAAGGTTTCTATCTGTAAACTTTGATCAAATAAAGAAGATCTAAAGAAACTAGAAGAAATAAACTATTATTGAGGCATAACTAGCCAGAGCGACCATAAAGAAAAACTACATTAAAAGAAAACTACTATATAAGAGGTCTTTATATAGTAGGGCAAAAGGAAAACAATCAAACTAAGCTAGGGCAACATAAAAGTAAACAAAATGACTAAGCTACCCCTAAGTCTAAATAATCTAACTACTCTAACATCCTCCCTCAAACTCATGATGTGGTAGCAGAAAACATCAAGAGTTTGCTAAGAAGAAAAGAAGAAAACGAAAGCAAGTGACAGGATGCGACTTTGTGAAGAAATCTGCTAGCTGCATACATTCCTCCCTTTCAACGGCATGTCCCAATCAGCTTGTTGGACTGTGGATCCTGAAGGACCTGAGGTCAATGAACCTATTGAAGGAGATACTGTAAGTGCACCAGGCTGATGGAGAGAGATTAACTTTTGCAACTGATCAACAAGCATAGTTAGGCTGAGTGCCTGTGAGGAGGACTCATCCACTAGTGTTGTAACTGCTGACTGATTTACTGTCCCCTTTACATTTTTGTTCATCAGTTTAGGACATTGAGCCTTCCAGTGACCCTTCTCATGACAGAAGCTACACTTATCTAAAGCTACACGACCCCGATATTTAGAAGTCACCGTGGGAGGCACAACCAATACAGTCTGAGTAGGCAATGACATAAGACTTTTCCCACAAAGAGTCTTAAGACGAACTTCTTCGGCCAGAAGCTCATTTACTACTGCATCCACTGAGGGAAGTGGATTACGATGAAGAATAGAACCACGAAGTCCCTCGAAGTCATCCCTGAGGGCCATCAAAAATTGCACCAACCTCTGCTCCTCTCTAAAAGTGTGATATATCATATGCGTACTCAGTTCAGTAGGTTCAGCAAGTTCAGCAAGTGCTAACTGATCCTAATATCCAGTCATAACTGAGTAGAACTCCTGAATGTTCTTATCACCCTGACATGCAGCTCGAATTTCATGCTCTAACTGATACCTCTTTGCAAAATTAGACTGAACAAATAAGGTAACTAAATAATCCCAAATCTCCTTGACTGTATTAAACTTAGTCAAATGAATACCAATGGTCTGATCAACTGAGTTGTTAATCCAAGTGATGATTTTAGCGTTGTTGATTTCCCAAGTATTCTTTAAGTCAACATACTTCTCGTCCTTAGGATCAGTTGGAGCTGACGAATCACCACTAACATATCTCCACATTTCTTTACCCAACAAGAAATTTTTCATAACATAAGCCCAATATACATAGTTCTCACCTTTTAATCTAACACTGATAGCCTGAAGAGAATCAGAATTTCCACTGGCCATAATACTCAAATCAAGCAATCCAAAGCATAAAACAAAATCTTGCAACCCAACAACCTAGCAAAATCCAACAACCTAACAACCCAACACCTAAATAGTAAATAAGGGCCCAACAGAAAACCAAAGCTCAACAACTTTGCAAACCAAATACTCACCCAGCTGTTCGTTCACAAAATCAGCCCCAAAGGCTCAAACCCACCAATCAATAAGAAAGGAAACAAAAGTTTCCTGCTTATTCAGTGCGAAACAATGCAAACAAACCCAAACAATGCAACGCTATGTCAAATAGCAAGTCCAAACAAACAAATCAAACAAACCAGTAACGTGACAACTCCCCAATGCACAAAACAAACAAATCAACAAAATTCAACAACCCAGCAAAACAACCATGGTGAGTCAGCAGTTGCAACACCAGTGGAAGATCTCAACAAAACAACAAGCAAGGAGGAGAAGACCCAAAGCATAAAACAGTATCTGCAACCCAAACACAGCGTGACTTCAGGCCACTATTCTTGCTGTGAACAGTAGGCCGAATGTCCCCAAAGGCTCCAAATCACACCAAAGTCCAACCAAATGTGTTCAAACCACACAACCAGCCATCTAATCCCCCTAATCGCACCTTTTAGACTTGATTTGAAGCAAAAAATTCGAAGAAATCAGCCCCAAATTGCAGATCGAAAAATAGGTCCAAGGGTTTTGAAAAAACATTCAAAAATCGAAAAACCCTATCCAATGGCCATGAAAGAGCAAAACAAGCATACCACAATATTACCCATGTAAAATCGAGTCTGGCAGTGTTTTCGTCTGGTCCAGAATGATGACGTCAACATGACATCATCTTTGAAGCTCGCTGATGTCAGCCCTAGCAGTCAGCCCAAGCAACTGTTCATCCCTCCTCCGGTTTATTGCTATAGTATTGAAAATATTTAGGACCTAAACATGCTCTGATACCATGTAAACTTTGATCAAATAAAGAAGATCTAAAGAAACTAGAAGAAAGAAACTATTATTGAGGCATAACTAGCCAGAGCGACCATAAAGAAAAACTACATTAAAAGAAAACTACTATATAAGAGGTCTTTATATAGTAGGGCAAAAGGAAAACAATCAAACTAAGCTAGGGCAACATAAAAGTAAACAAAATGACTAAGCTACCCCTAAGTCTAAATAATCTAACTACTCTAACACTATCAACTGCCCAAACTCCAAAGTGCTAGATACTTGGTGATATTCTTTAGAGCATACTGAGATGTATTTGTCAAGCTGATCATTGTTTAGCTGAGCCGCAGAGGATCTATTTTTTTAATTTTTCCCCATCTAGTACTATGTTTCTCTTTATATCTTGTGTCGTTGTTCATGTTCTTTTTAGCTCTTGAGTACAAGTTTCTACCTACCATTTAAAGTTTCAGGAACTTAATAGTCAATTGCGATAGCATGATGTGTAGGAAAACTCAAACTTGTAGGTTTTCAGTTATCTGCGTAGAACTGTAGATGTTACAATAATTGCTGAATTTGTTGGTTTCTTTGTTTTCTTAGGTTTTATTTTGAAATCATAAAATTGAAACCCTCCTTTTCCAGGGGATTCCTAAACCTTTTTTTTTTTTTTGGCATTTGCTTTATTTCCTCATGCAGATAACGAATATGCAATATTGGTAAAAGATGGACCTTCAACTGATCAGCCACCAACTTTGGTAAAAGATGGAACTTCAACTGATCAGACACCAACTTTGGTAATAGATGGAACTTCAACTGATCAGCCAACAACTTTTGCAATAGATGGAACTTCAACTGATCAGCCACCATTGATCAAGCTTAGGCACTGGCAATCGTGGCTTATGATGGCTCTTAACATATTTTTCCTTCTGGTTGGTCAAGCTGCTGCTGTTCTTCTGGGAAGATCTTATTATGATCATGGTGGAAATAGTAAATGGATGGCCACCCTTGTTCAAACTGCCGCTTTCCCTATCCTTCTAATCCCATATTTTCTTTTCGCCTCCTCCCACGAGCCTTCAAGTGTGTCTCGTCCACCTTCTCTTAAAACTGTATCCTTAGTCTACTTCGTTCTTGGTGTTGTCATTGCAGGGGATAACATGCTGTATTCCGTCGGACTACTGTACCTATCAGCCTCTACTTATTCTCTCATTTGTGCAACCCAGTTGGCCTTTAATGCAATTTTCTCTTTCATCATTAATCATCAGAAATTTACTGCTCTAATTCTCAATTCTGTTGTTGTGCTTTCATTATCTGCTTCTCTTCTTGGTGTCAATGATGATTCTGATGGACCTTCAAGTGTTTCTAAGTCAAAATATATCCTTGGATTTCTGTGTACGCTTGGAGCTTCAGCTCTTTACTCTCTTTTACTTTCCCTAATGCAGCTTTCATTCCAGAAAGTTTTGAAAAAGGAAACTTTTTCTTTGGTTTTGGAAATGCAAATTTATACATCAGCTGTAGCCACATGTGTCTCTGTTGTTGGCCTTTTTGCAAGTGGGGAATGGAGAACGTTACATGGAGAAATGAATGGTTATGGTACGGGGAAAGTTTCTTATGTGCTGACATTGGTGTGGACTGCCGTGGCTTGGCAGGTGTGCTCTGTTGGTGTTGTAGGCTTGATTTTTGTGGTGTCTTCTCTTTTCTCTAATGTTATTAGTACTCTATCCTTGGCTCTTACTCCTATTGCTGCTGTGATTGTGTTCCATGACAAGATGAATGGGGTAAAGGTAATTGCTTTGCTAATGGCTCTTTGGGGTTTCACCTCTTATATTTATCAGAACTATCTTGATGATCTTAAGGAGAAGAAAGCACAAGCTGATGTTAATGGTGCCCCTAATGGTTCTTCTTGTCAATGACTGTGTGGGAGTATTTTGGCATTTTTTTGGTTGCTGCTGTATCTATTTTGAAAGTTGTATTATTGATCTGGTGATGATACCTTTTCTGGAACTTTAGTGTCCAGTCCCATTAGTATCTTTACCCTGCCTATCGGTTATGGAATTTATGGTTGTCCTCGGGAAACAAAGTCATTCCATTGTGTCTTACATAGCATTATTGTTGGGTACATTTTGTTTCTCATTGCAGTCAAATGGACTTCTCAATGCAGCTGTGAACTAAGTAAATACATAATTTGATTGCTACGAGCTATAGGAGTTCAGATGATAGCTGAGGAATATTTCTCTATAATTTGCACTTATATGGGATAAGATTGGGTAGGTCTTTCTTATTGGATAACTATACCCTCAAACTCGAGGTTTTAATTTCTTATAAATATCTTTCACATAATTAAGCTGTTGGAAATAGACTGGGATAATTGTGTGACAAAGCTTGCAAGTGGTTCTACAACAATGGTTCTGCATGTTGCTGGAAGCAGGAACTCTGTGGTTTCTAAATAAATTGCAAGGAATTCGAAGAAGGTTGGATATATTTGTTTGTTGGAAAACGTGTGATTTTGAATAGAGTTCGCATTGTTTGGAACATATGTTGATTGGGTTTCCATGGATATGGATTCTATTTGTTGGAGTTGTGATGGGCATGGTGCTGTTTAGCGAGCAGGTTTATTTGAAGCAACAGGGATACATTACAATCACTCGTTCTGTAGACTCATAGTTGCAACGTAAACCTCAAACACACTGCGGGGTTTTATGCAGCTAGAGAGATACAAACTCAGGACAGCATATAGTTTGTTTGGGGAATTCTTGTTGGTTGCCTACGGTTAGTTTCTTGGATCATATTTATGTGTTTGTTTCTTAAAACTTCAATTTTTGTTGTTTTAAGCTATTTAGTGGTTTGATTTTTAGTACACTCAAAGGTCGTATCCAATGAATGAGATTTTTGCTTATAGCAGATCTGATCAGGGTTAGCGTAGATTCCTTACTTTCAATTTTTAGAGAGGTTGTTGTTCAATATACTTCGAAATGTTTTAAAAATACATTAGACCCCATCATATTCAGTATTAATAGGTATTCTTTTACCATTTTAACATCAGTGGTTGAAATATATATTTCAATAACGGGTTTCAATTCAACACTAAAAACCAAATTCAATGATAGAAAACCATGTTCTACCAGTTTTCAGGATTTTTGTTTCGTATATGTTGTCATCTACAACGCAAAAAATAATCTTAAATCAAGAATATTGATTCAATACTTGACACATTTGAAAGCGGGTCTTAACTAATATTTGAGTTTTTTTCACAGGTTTTGATCCAACGATTTCAAAGGGCATCCTTGTTTTTCAACCTTGGTTGCGAAATTGATGAATATAATCTCTTTACTTGGGTAGTGATTGCACCCATCGCTTGTTTATTAATTGTCCAACCCGTGCCGTCAATATACAATATTATTCGTTTTGGGATAACTTGTAATACGATAAACTATATTTCGAAATCATATTCTACACACTTCACAATAAAGTAAGTGAATTTAGTATCTTCACACCACTTCATTCAAAATCCACTCCCTTGGCGACAGTTCCCCGTGTGGGACCCACCAGGACAATGAACTCTTATGGTTTGTCTCGTCTTAACTATGATCATTACAAAATCATAAACAACTTTTTAAACTTCAGCTCAAAGAATCAAGTAAAGCTTAGTTTAATGAAGGCCTTAGAACATGGGAGATCAAGGTTTGTTCTATAGTTAATAAAAGGGAATGGACCACAAACATACCCTTGCATTTAGGAGCCTGCTGATTGATTGTGCATTATTCTTCTTGCTAATTATTTATTATATATATGAATAACAAATTCAAGAATGGAAAGAGCTATAGGTACAACTTAAATGCTTCACAAATAAGAAAGGACATGATGTGTAAAATAAGTTGAGATAAATAAAATGAGTTGAACAACCACGCACAGAGTTCACGGTGATCGTTTGATTTCTTAATTTTTATAACGAGTTATATAACAAAGAAAAATAACAATAATACATTAGCAAAAAACTCATGTAGGCAGATCTCGACATAGTAATAAGGTTATTGCATTGTGATTTGAGTGTCAAAGGAATAATCTCTCTCTACATGCTAGATTAAGATTGTCCTTCTAATCTAAATCCTCTAGTGACGGAAATTTTATACACTAGGCTATTTTTTATAGTTGATAAGAATATTCTAACAAGAAGTTTTGAAGTCTTGAGAATTTATTGATTCCATAATGATTAAATGAATAGTTAAACAAGAAAAAATTCCCTTTTGACTTTAATAGAAGCATGTGAAAATATTCTTATTGGGGACTTATTCAAAGAATGTAGGTAAGCTTACTTTAATGGAAGCTTGAGAACATGGAAGATCATTGTTTGTTGAATGTAGGACAGAACTTTCAAATTTGGGAGCTTTGTCCCCTCCCCGTTCCTCTCCCTTACTCGTCCTTTGAAAGTCAGAACATTCGCATAGAGAGATATATGTATCACACATGATCCTCCATTGATGACAAAATGACAAATTTATAGACATAATGAAATGGAATAGACCACCAATATGTTCTTAGCATTTGGCAGCTAGAGGCTTACATGTGCATTGCACTTGTAAATAAAGGAGAGGAAGAGAAATTAAAGCTACTAACTAAGCAAAGTTGCAAATATGTATAGATATACTTAGTTGGAACTTATGGTTTATAACATATATTTGACTCCTTTGCACCTACATCGCATCTAGACGCAAGTGGGTTATGACTTAAAATTTGTTAGGTGAACCCGGGGAAGTGTCCCGGGTTCAAATCTACAGTGATGTAAGTTCGAAAACGAGCAAATTTCTTGTCTATTGATCGGAGTCCATTCACATAAATGTGAAAGGTTGAGACGTATGCAGAGCTTTGAACTCTCATTGAAGTGTGTATTGATCGAATCACAATTATTCGTGAGGTCTAGTGGATTTACTTTATCAAGCTTGCAATCTTGGAGTTATCTCTTTCTTTTTTGACAAAAACCTTGATATTTTTTAGGAGTGATAATTTTTGACACAATACGAAAATACAATTCGAAATTGACATGAAATTAACAGGTTATGATTGACCATTTATTAGCACTAACCAGTAAATAACATGACTTGTGGACACGAATAATAAATGAGTTGGATTATTGTTAAACACGAATAACACAAAATTGACACGACTAACATGTTTAACTAATAATTATAGGAATAAAATGTCATTTTTTTGGGTTATTTTTTATCAAGTATTGACATAATTCTTTTTTGATTCATAGGTTATATGGGTCAACACGAACAAGACACGAAAATAAACAGGTAAGGTTGACACGAAATTGCTAGTTAAATGAGTTGGATTAGAGTTGACTAGTGGTCGACACAAACCCGTAAATAACACGACACTAATACGCCCAACACTACACGACTATTTTTTATTCTTATGAAAAAATAATAAGAATGAGCGGTGTTAAGTTTTTTATCATCTTGACGTCGAGCTATTTTTCCGCAGAATCTCTCCTACAGTATCGTCACCGCAGTAGAGTTTAATCACCAAATTCGGGATGAATTGGTGTGGTTCCTTTGTGCCTAGGATTATTAACTTAATGACGTGTCAATTGATAAAGTTCCAATAAAAAAAAACTCCAATAATTACAATAATGTTGTTAGATCGTGTCACTGTCACGTCATTAAATCAAAAAATTATGTTAAATTTTTCGGTCCGACCCTATAATCATTGGCATGCTTACCTTTATTAACTCGAGAGTTCTGCTACATTTTTGTCAAACTTCTTCAATTGTACATCACTAGTATGAATTCAACTAAAAATCACAATATATAAACGATTAAAGTCAATTTGGTTATCTGAACCTAAACAAGGACAGATTCACAAATTAGTATTGAGAATAAAATATTTTGGATAAACCCTTTTGACAAGTCTTTTAAGGGACTGTTGTGAAAGTGGGAAAAAAAAAGTTACAGAATAGACGGCTCGTCTTGGACAGCCAAATAAAGACAAAAGAGCAATTACAATAACGACAGATTCCTCTTCTCTCATCTTCTCTCATCTTCTCCTTTGGTTTGCCATCTCTATATCTTATCTTATCTTACTACTAATAAAAGTACCCTTAACATAACAAAATTTTATTCACTATTTTACCCTCAAAGAATTAAAAAGACCACTATATCCTTCCACACTTAATATCTAAATTACCATCATATTCTTATGTATTTAAATCTCTAAATTACATCTAATATCACTTTTAATTATATATTTCCTATGTATAAATATCAATTTTTATGAAACTTTTTGATTGATTATATTACTCTTAAAAAATGTATACATCATTATAAGTTTTAACAAAATATTCAAAAAAACCTTCAAAAATTCCATCAATATAATATTACTCACCTCATTTATAAAGATAATATTATGATTATATATGTATATTTTATTTTTATCAAAATGTTTAACTTTTTACATAATTTTTAATCACAGTAAACTTTTTAGTATTTGATAACATTTTATATGAAAACTTGATTTTTTTTAAAAAATTAATGTGCTTTATAATATATATTATAGCATTGTATATTAAATTTTTATCTCAATTGACCTAGATAATCCTAAATACAGTAAGGTTCTAATATGATTGGTATATTGATAATTATTATTATTTTATTCAATGATTTATAAGTGAAATCTTAATCAAATTAATTTTTTAATTATCTATTCTCTATTTATAAATGTCATGAAACTTTTTGATTGATTATATTACTCTTAAAAAATATATACATTATTATAAGTATTAACAAATTATTCAAAACAAACCTTCAAAAACTACATCAATATAATATTACTCATCTCATTTATAAAGATAATATTACGACTACATATGTATATTTTATTTTTCATCAAAACCATTTTATTTTTAAGATAAAAAGTAATGTATATATAGTTTTACATATTTTTTAGTTACAGTAAAATTTTTAAACTGTGTTAAGATTTTATGTGAAAACTTGAATTTTGTTTAAAATTTTAATATGATTTATAATATATATTATAGCGTTGTATATTAAATTTTATCTCAATTGACCTAATTAATTCTAAATATAGTAAGGTTCCAATACTATTGGTATATTGTTAATTATTTTTATTTTGTTCAATAATTTATAAGTTGAATCTTAATCAAACTGATTTTAAAAAAATTTAATTTTCAAACATCACTAAAAATACTTTCAATTACAAAATTATAGAAAAAAATAGAATTTATTTTTTTATTTTCATTTTTTTATCATTTTTCTTAAAGTTAGAATAACAAATCTTGAAAATATACAAAATTTTCAAAAATTATATACTGAAGCATAAGCGATGAAAAAATAAATTTAGTAAATTTGAGATAATATTTAATTTAAGTACACATATATTAAATATTTATTTATTAATTTTTTTAAAAAAATATTAGTCACGTGCAACGCACATGGTTCATTGCCCGTAATTATAAAAGATACTTGAGAAATTTATACTATTAACATATAGAGATGAAGGGTTGGGTGTCCTCTTTTTTTATTAATAATTAATTAAAAGTCTATTATTAATATTTTATATTATTTTCACTTAACTACCTGTAATCTTTTCTTTTACCTCGATATTCTAATTACTCTTCACTTTCATTTTATCTGCATACGAGTATTGTATATGCACGACACTAGTACTATATAATTTCAGGGATGTTTCCAAACCTCGTGGCGGCCACCCCCCGCCGGCCTGTCCCCTTCTAGTCATGAAATTTTCCATGCCTCTTAGTGGTTGGATTGTATCTTTCCAATCTTGCATCATTTGATGTGTCTCGTTTTTAATCACCAAAACTATTTTTATTCTACAAAATGATGAATTAAAATAAC
The DNA here is from genome assembly GCA_951799425.1 of Ilex aquifolium. Taxonomy (NCBI): domain Eukaryota; kingdom Viridiplantae; phylum Streptophyta; class Magnoliopsida; order Aquifoliales; family Aquifoliaceae; genus Ilex; species Ilex aquifolium. The sequence continues at coordinate 5,665,007 of OX637395.1, forward strand.
GAAAACACTAATGCTATAGATGTGAGAGGTTGAAATGGTTTTAGGACAAATTTGAGTTCGTATCTTTAATGGTCAGATTTCACACTTCTTTAGAGATCTAATAATTATATTTCATTATTTTTTGAGTTTGAGTTTGTTCTCATTTAAAATTGAGTTTGTCTATTAATATATTTTTTTACTTAAATATTAACTAAAATTTAAATAAAAATTTAAGTCAAAATTAGAGATTGTTTCCCATAAGAAAAGAGGAGGATTATTATAAGTATTTTTTAAAGAGAATTATAAGTATTATGAGTAGGTAGATGACTTGTCTTTGACCGTATCATAGCAAGAATAAGTAGAGATGCGTGTAAGTTGATCCGAATATTCCTAATCGCATTACTAAAATATAGGGTTAATCGCAAATTGTACCCCAAAAGATTTCTCGAATCTCAATTTACACCCTTAAAGATAAAAAATCTTAATTTGTACTCTCAAATATATAATTTTTATCAATGCGCACCTGAAATTAATAGTCGTCAGTTTGCTGTCTAAACTAGTTGGATAAATTACACCTAGACCCCCTTAAGTTTGTCACTTAATCATTTGGACCCCTTCACATTTAGAATAGTACTTCTACACCTTCTGACGTTTGTGCACGTGTACCACATAACCCTTTATCGTTGATATTTGTTAATATAATCATTAAAAAAATAATTTCATGCTAATAAAAATTATAATTTTCATATTACCTTTTATTTTGTGGGTCCGTTATACTCTAAAATTCAAAATCAAGCTTACCATTTGAGTGCTCAATAAAATATAGGTATTTATACGATGTTCTTTATATCCAATGCAATACATCACTCAAACATAATTATTTGGATACCCATTTAGGGGAACAATTTTAGTCATATTTGAATTCTCAGGGGATGTAGGTGAAGAGGCATTGCACTCTTGCTAACGCGTGGAGGGGGCATTTAATGCCCTCACGTGATGAAAGAAAAATAAGGTACGTGAAGATAACAGTAGACACTGTCATGGCCGAGTTGTTCAAACAGCTCGGTAGTAAAGGAATGAGCTCGCCTCTAGCTAGGCCAAGCTATTTAGAATAACGTGGTGCTAAAGAGACGCCTATGATCCAGACATTCTAATAAAATAAATGGGCATGATCATCGGTTCGGTAGAGGAAACTGTTGGAGAGATTTCAGCAACTTCCTAACAAAATTCCCTAGTTAAGGGAAGGTGTACCACCTTGAATCGAAAATCATGGAAACCCTAGCAGGGGGAAGCTCTATAAAGAGCATAAGGAGACAAGGTGAAAGGTATGTTGAATTCTCCTTGCCTTATCATAAGTTATTCATTTCCATTACTGTAACACCCCGCATTTTCTTTTATATATGTATATAGATATATAGTAAATAATTGTTGTAAAAATGTGGATATGTGTAGTGATGTGTGTTTGAATTTGATAGATTGGAAAAGTAGAGATTTAAAATGTTAGTGGAAATAATAGTTGAAATTTAGTTTTAATAAGTGAAAATATGAAATTTTAGGTCCTAGAACTTGTATTAAATAGGTTTGGTGTAGAAATATGTGTTGGAGAGGTTTGGGATGGATTTGGTTGGCTTAGGAATGGATTGGAAATGAAAAAAAAATGAAACATGCTGTGAACAGTGCACGTGAACAGTGCACTGGCTGCAACTTCAAGCGCGATTTCGACCTTGATGCAGTCAATATCTCTCAAAACTAAAAACATGAAAGTTGTAGAGCTCTTTCTTAGCATTCCACAGAATCTTTAATCATCTCAATCGGAGCTCGTATGAGAGAGTTATGCCCATTCTACGAAGACTGGTCTGGAGCAGAAAAAGTGTTTGTCGAAACAGTAAAAAAAAATTGGGATTTTTGTGTTTTAAAACACCATTTTAAGCCCCATTTGTCCCATTCTTCCATTCCACTCTCACCACAAACCTCTTAGAGCCCTAGGAGAAGATAAAGGGAAGAAGAAAAGGGAGAAAGAGAGTCTCTAAAGATTGGGCTTTGGTTTGAAATTCTTGATTTCAAGGTAGGGGTTTTCTTCCATTCTTGTCCATTGAGGTTAGGGCATAAATATATGTATGTTTTCACTCTCATTCTTATATATATATGGTATGAAATACTTGATTCTTGACATTCTTGCAAAGATTATCATGTTTTAAACAAATCTATGGTGGAATAACCATTAAATCCCTTTTTCTCATCTTCAAACCCTAGGTTTCAAGAGAAAGGGGTTTTTCTTTTGATTTCTCCCATGTTCTTGATTTCAAAACTTTAGTGTTTCATATTGAACAACAAAATGGTATTTATGATGATCTCTTGTACATTTTCTTATATTGCTCTTTATACAACTACTTGAGAAAATTGGGGGTTTATGGAATTGTTTGTTAATTGAGGAAATTGTGGATATCGTATTTCTTGTATGGTTGTTTGGAGGAACATGGGTGAGAGGTTCCTTGTAAGGATGTTCATTCCTTCTCAGGAGGTTCCTTGTAAGGATGCTTTTTCTTGAATTTGGTCCGTTGGAGATATCACTTGTGAGAATTGAGGATTTTTCTTGGAAATTGCTTGTAAATTGGGGACTTGTGTAATTGTTGGGTATTTGAGAGAATAGTTGGTATTGTATGGTTGTTGGACGAACATGGGTGAGAGATTCCTTGTAAGGATGCTCATATCAACGAAACTAAACCTTGAGGATGAGAGGTTCCTTGTAAGGATGCTCATGCCAAAAGAGGACAATATGTGATTTTCTCAAGAGGTTCCTTGTAAGGATGCTTGAGAAACCAAACCTTGAGGGTGAGAGGTTCCTTGTAAGGATGGTCATGCCAAAAGAGGACAGTATGTGATTTTCTCAAGAGGTTCCTTGTAAGGATGCTTGAGAAACCAAACCTTGAGGGTGAGAGGTTCCTTGTAAGGATGCTCATGCCAAAAGAGGATAGTATGTGATTTTCTCAAGAGGTTCCTTGTAAGGATGCTTGAGAAACCAAACCTTGAGAGTGAGAGGTTCTTTGTAAGGATGTTCATGCCAAAAGAAGACAGTATGTGATTTTCTCAAAAGGTTCCTTATAAGGATGCTCGAGAAACCAAACTTTGAGGGTGAGAGATTCCTTATAAGGATGCTCATGCCATGGAGGACAATATTATATAATGTGTGGGAAATAGTTTATATTTTGAAAATGAATGTTTATTAGAATTGGTTGTTATTGTTCATTTCTAGTACTACTGCTACTTAAACTTGAGATCCGTTGTAAAATGTCATTGTTTTACTTCAAAGATTATATATGCTATTTGTGAAATGAGACCGACCATTTTAAATGCTTTTATAAACCTTGTTCGAGTTTGGGAGGAATGTTGCTACAGAGCTTAGTGCTCACCCCCTACAAACAACATATTTCAGGTTTTTGTCTAGAGGAGGAGCTCGGAACTGACGAGCCGGGACATTGGGAAGCTCCCATAGAAGGGAACGTAGATCTCGAGGGAGACGTTTAGTGTTCTATTTTCTTTTGTGATAAACTAGGAAGTTCCTTTTGAGGCAATGTAAAGTCTAACATTATTTTTATGTTTCCGCTGCCAAGTGTAATTTAATTCTTTTGGGATGTAGATGTCATTGTTTGGCATATTCTTTTGGATAATGTTGTAAGTATTTTTATGAATCAATGGACCCGGTGTGGTCAATGTAGCATAATTGCACAGGTTGTGTTTTGGGTAGAGCTCCCCGAACAAAGGAGACTCTGCCCGAATTTCGTTAATTAAGGACCCCCGGTTATTTATGGATTTTCATTAGTTGCTCTCATGGTATAAATGGTTTTAGAATGTAATGCCGTCCAGGGTGGTATTTGGGGCGTTACAATTACTGACTTCAGCATCGGAGTGCCTTTGATCGAAGCACTTCAATCTTGGACAATTTGTTCGTTTTGCAAGGGGGAAAGGCTTGAAGATCAAGATCAAAATCTGTTCACGAGAGAGGAATCCTTTACTCATTCATGTGAGAGGTAAATCAACTTTTTGCCCCTTATAGTAGGTATAATATTTCAAATATGAGGGATTTAGGTGATTAAGCGACAAATATGAAAGGGTCTAGATATAATTTATTCAATTAGTTTTAGACGTCAAACTGATGACTGTTAACATCAGGTGCGCATTGATACAAATTTATATCTTTACAGGTGCAAATTGAGATTTTTGATTTTTGAGAGTATAAATTAAAATTCAAATGATCTTTTAGGGTATAATTAGTAATTAACCCAAATATATATATAAACTGAAGTGAGTAAACACATTTTTTACCATCCCAAGATCGTTCCTAGGTTATTTACCATAAAGTAGAATGATTTTGAATTTTGGAGATAAAGAGCGGCTCAGATCATTTCATAACCAAAAAAAGTCATCATCCAACGGACGGCATTATCTCAAACTGTATCAAGTTATTGACGTCTCAGATCATTTTGATCTGATGTACCACATTAGTTCTTTTGAAATATTTTTGCTGCTAAAAATTTTTAGTTTCTAAAATTGACACCCTTACATTGAATTCGGCTCTCAATCTCGCCCAAAATCAAATGTCATCTACTAAAATTCTGTTCAAATCTAAAATTAACGTCCATATTTAAATTTTGACCCCTGCTTATGCTACTCTAAATAATATCATTTCCACATCAGAGAAATCACTTTTTCACATCACAACTTCAGAATATTCAATATAATGATGATACTATATTATTTACTCCGCTTTCCTTTATTACCTGCATCAATTTCGATCTTTATCGCCTTTCTTCTCTGTCTCCCTCTGTTTCTCTCTTTGTTCCTCCTCTCGATCTTTGCCCCCAACGAATAATCACCCAGGGCCGGCCCAACAGTATGAAGAAAAAAAAAGCATGGGCTTTAGGCCCCAAATTGTTAGAAGGCACCATAATTTTAGGTACATCACTAGCCCACAAAAAAAAAATTTCCATTAAATTTTAAGCCTACAAAAAAGCTCCAAAAAATAAAATTCAATCAAAATTTTATTGCAATAATTTTAGCCTATAATCCAATCCATAACATTAAAAATTTAGAAATTAAAAAAATATTCAAAAGTCAACTCATATATATTCCACCCACACTCTCTCTCTCTCTCTCTCTCTCTCTCTCTCTGTGTGGTAAAAAACAAAAACAAAAGTTGAAATCTCTTTCTCGATAATATTAACATATCCTTCTGTTGTCTTCCTCTCACATAGAAAATTAAAAATAAATTAATTTTTTTTAAAAAATAATACTAAAAATAAAAAGGCCTCCATTTAATATTTCTACTTTAGGTCTCAAATTGGCTTGAGCCGCCCCTGTAGCCACCGGCGCCCCTTTCTCTTCTCTCTTTTTCTCTCCTCACCGAAACCCTCTCTCTTCACAACAACACTATGGAGGCACCATCGGAGACACAATGATCAACCATCGACAATCTTGAAGCCTCACTCGGGTATCCATCCCCCCCTTTCTCTCTGCGCATGTCTCCCCTTACCACAACCACCCCTTCCTTCCCTCTCCCATCTACAACCGAAACTCATAACAATCCACCAAACACCCTATATATCCAAAGCCGAACTCTTACTTGTAGCCAACCAACACCTCCACCCCCTTTCCTCCCCAGTCCCCCCAACTACCACCGAAACCTCCCTAGCCAACAAACGTCTCCCCATCCCCACACGCACACATTGCTACCGAAACTCACCACAGTCACCGAAATACCAAGTGTTTATATTATTGCTTCAATGAGCGGACCAACATTATCCTTATTTTTTAGCGAACTTACTTTGTCTGTTGTAGCAACCATTTATAGCACGACGGCGCTGCTCCAGCGATCAGCAATGTCACAACTCCAGCGGGACGATGATCTCCTAAAAAAATGTTTTATTGGTTTGAGTTTGTTATTGTCTTTAGTTTTACATATTTTTAGGTTATTTACAATCTTTTTATGTACGTTCTAGGATATGAGAACCTAAGATTGGTTCAGGCTAAGTGGTTCTTTGTGAACAATGATGAGTTCATCTATTTCTGGTGTTTGTTTTGTCCAAAAACTGCAAAGAATTCCGGAAGAACCAAGGAGCCCTTTTGATCAAGAGCCAAACCTTTTATTTTTTTGGCACATTTGGGAATGGTTTGCATCAAAAGAAAACAAAAATGACAAGAACCACTATGAGGTGTATACACGATATTTAATGAGTTTTCCATACTGCTATTCAAGGTTCTTTAGGTTGTAATGTCTATGTTTTTAAAATATTATTTTCTCTCTAAAAAATTTCAAATCTTGACTTCAATTTAATGCTTTGTGCACATTCATAAATTTTTCAAGTTATACACTATTCCTGCAGTATACTGAAATTCAACTTGATTTGTTGTCAATATGTCTTATAGTTCATTTGATTTGTTGCCAATTTGATACATTATTTGGCTGGGATTGTAGTTAAAAGTAAGCTCGCCTTCTCAAAGCAGTACCGATGGTTGTTGAAGATATGTTTTAGGTTTGGAAGTGATAATGATGGTGGTCTTAGTGATGATAGTTAATCTCGAAGTTATGATGGATGGGTGGTGGTGGGGTAAAGCTCTTGGGACAAATTTGTGCAACATAAAATTAACTTAGTTGATAAAATTTGGTTTGAATTGAATAACAAAATTAATTTAAATAGTTGACTTGGTAAGATTAATTTCAATTTAAGCACAAAATTTGATTAGTTATCAAAATGTAGGATAAGTGGTAATAATAGTAATGGTGGTATTAGTGGTAATAATCCTGTATAGTTGTGTTTTTAGAAGATTTTGCATGAATTCTTTATGGGACTTAAATTTTATATATTCAGTTTCTCAATTTAATAATGTTAGCATAGTTGGATTTAATCATGGAAATTTGATCAAGACCAGTGTCCATTGGTGACATACTATTTCTTCACGAATATGTTTAAGTATGATATATGAAAAACATCTTTACTTGATAAGGTTTGCACATCTTCATATTTTTAGAGAGAATTTAGCTGTAATTGTTTGGAAAAATAGAAAAAAAAAATTATATTTAGAAGCATGAGCATTCTCTAAACTATCAACATACTATGAAGACAAAAAATGTAATTTAACCTGATAGTGTTAAAATTTTAGTTTTAATTGATTTAGATTTTGTTAATGTTGTTTATTATATTTTTTGTTGCAATTCATCTTTTAATCCCCCTTCCTTGCTTTCTATCTCATATTTTTTTAATTGTTTTCATACCACAATGATTTTTGAATTTACTACCATTTGGATATCAATCAATAATTAAACAGTCATTGAACAATGTTTGAGATTGTTTTGATTTGCATTCTATCAATTTTTTTTAAAAAAATAATGGGCCCATATTATATTTATCAATGTTTTTTCTTAATTTTTTTAATTGGCAATTTTTTATGGTATACAGTCTCTTAATGCACATGTATTTGCTTTTAATTTTTTTTTGGTTACGTCGTACCTTCAGGCATGGGCAATTGCTAGTATCTTATATTGCAGTTGAAAAGTTAAAATTTTAATTTATAAAAACATAGTAATGATAAAGATTAATCCAATTTTTATTTAATTTAATCCAATGGTAAAAAAATTCATCATAATTTTTTTTTTTTCCGTTTAAAAACATCAACTTCTCCGTACAGCCCCCATAGTCAGACAACCCAACTAACACACTCCTCAATGTCAAATAACCCCATTAATCTACACCTACCCTTCTCTCTTTTTTTTTTATTATGTATATCTCTAATTTTCTTCTATCCATTTTAATTTTAAATTGTATAATTAAAGAAAAAATAAATTATTATTTAAAATATAAATAATGATTGATCAAATATTCGATTTTTAGTATTACAGAATGTCTTTAGATATGAAATTATTCCTAATTGTACAATATAACATGACATGATTCATTCTAATCTTATTTATACATAGACACAGATGCAAGGAATATATTATCTCTAGCCAAAAATAAGAGAACTGAGATACTATCACACATCTATATCCAGATGTGCCCCCACCAAACTCATTCACCAATACCCTTTGTTAATAAAGTAGAACCTAAAAATTCATAAAAAGATACCATCCCAAATAGTTAGATTAGTCGCATGGTATATTTTTTAGTCACGAAACGATCTGAGCCGCTCTTTGTCTCTTGCTTTTAAAATCGTTCTACTTTATTATATAGATATTATATCAAATTTATAAACAGTGCATATTCGTTTGCATATCGACATTTTTATTAATGAATTTTACTAATCAATTTAATTACGACCTAAAGTCGTTAATATATGCCTGATAACCAAATCTCCCTAGAAAAAATCAATCTAAATCATCCACAAACACACAACACTACCATGAAAACTAGCTACACACACCCCATGATTGTGGTCACTGGTTCAACCTCAGTGGGACTAATCATCCACTCAGATTATCTATTGATCATCGCTTGATTAGTTGTTATCTCACCAACTAACTTGGTAAGTTATTATCGCACCAACTAGCTTAGTAAGACGTGAACCCTTCCTCTACCAAATTATTCTTTTTTGATCATTGGCTTATGGCACATTAACAATCGTTTTTAATTGTACTTCCCCCTCCACATTTAGTAAACCATATAAACCTAATTGTATATTAAAGCAATGTGGATAGTTAGATTAGTGTGATTCATTGACTCGCTTTAGGCATTTAATGCAAGAATTTATAGTATTATTTGGTATACAATATTTAGTAAGCACATTTGAACTGCATAATTTTATTTACCCTTTTTTGTATGTCGTATTAAAAGTTTTGGAATTGTTGTTCAACATTCAAATTTATGATTTGAAAGTAATTTACAATTCTTCTCAACCATCCTTTTCTCATGAATGAATTGGTCATTTTCATCTTCACTAGGGCAACATTTGAGAAAATTTATTCATTGAACCTTAACTATAGTAGGAAAAAATGGAAAGTCTTAATACGTTGCATTCACCAACATTAATTCCCACAAATTCAAGCAACCTTATTTTACTAGAAAGAAAAAGACAAAGGAATAGACACAAAGCCACCATGGTCCTAGGTCAACTTTCAATTATGGAACCACTAATACCACGTCATCTTTATGTGAGAATAGCCAAGAGATGGATGCTTTGTGCTTCTCCCACCAAATCATTTCTTTCACACAACTTTATATTAGGAAAAGCATCATCACCTCAACTCATCGATTCTTAAAAGTCTAAAATACCCCTGAAGTATAAGTATTTTTCTTTCTTTTTAAATTTTTTTTCCTGGTATTTGATAAGAGAAAAAAAAATAGTACTAAATGTATAGGAAAAGATAAGTAATAAATAATTTTATCTCATTTTAGAGTCGTCACTTGAACAGTTAAGCGGCTCATTATCTCAAGATTTGATCTCTTATGCTCCGTTTGATATGATGAAAAAATGGAATGATGGAAAGTTGGAAAGATGAAAAGTTAGAGGGATAAATAAAACATCATGTTTAATAAGGAAGGAATATAGGAAGGATGGAAAAGTGGATGGATTAACTTTCCTTTCAATTCACCAAAATTAATCCCTCCAAAATCGGAAGGAAAGTGGATGGAAAGTTAATTATTTGTGTTGAGATGTATCTTATTTATCTATATATCTTTTTATATATGTGTAAAAAAATGTAACTATGCATTAAATGCCTAAAGCGAGTCAATGAATCCCACTAATCTAACTATCCACATTGATTTAATATACAATTAGGTTTATATGGTTTACTAAATGTGGAGGGGGGAGTACAATTAAAAACGATTGTTAATGTGCCATAAGCCAATGATCAAAAAAGAATAATTTGGTAGAGGAAGGGTTCACGTCTTACTAAGCTAGTTGGTGTCAGGGCCGGGGTTCGTTTGTTTAGCAGGAGAATAGTAGAAAATGCAAGAAAAATAAACTTTTTAAAATTTTTATGTGTTTGGTTAGCATGAAAAGGAAAATGATTCAAAAAATAATTTTCTTTCATGCTTGAATTTTCTCACAAATAACAAACTTTTTTTTCTTGTAAAAAACACAAGGAAATGCAAGAAAGTTGTGATCTATAACTAACTTTCTATTTTACCCTTATTTTTCTTAAAATATTTTATTGGTTATTAATTTTAAAAAATTTTGGTATGGATTTGATCAATTATATAATTTGGCCCAAAAACTTTTGTGTTGGTGATTGTCTTAGAATTTGGTTTCAAGTATTTTTTTTAAAAAATTTAACTTTCAATTATAATTACATATTTTTTTTAGACCGATTTAATATAATTAAGGGGAATTTAGACAATTGTACAAAATTTTTTATAACTTTATTTTCTTTAATGAAATTTCTTAAAAATTTTCCCGTAAATTTTTCATTCTAACCAAATATATGTATGAAAATATATTTTTCTATCATTTTCTTTTCTTTCACTTCACTTTCTATCATTTTCACTTTCCATCATTTTTTTCTTCCTAACCAAACAGAGTCAGGCAACTAAGTTGCTTGCCTAGGGCCCCAAATTTTAGAGGGCCCCCAAAATATTTATCCCTTTAGTATAGTATGTCTAATTTTTTATGTTTTATTTTATATTTTAGATATGATTAAAATTTTTGGGGCCCAAATTTTATTAATTCAAATCAGTATCTAATTTTATTAGGGGCTTAGGGAGGCCGGTACCTCTCTAAAAACTTAATAGAATAAAAGTACACTTTTTAAAATAATTGGGATAGAAATACATCTCCTAAAAAAAAGTCATAAAAACTCTTTTACCCCTACCATAAATAGTGCATACCTAATTGACAACTTTTATATTTCCAATATCTAAATATTAGAATGTGAGACTTTCAAGATTACTTTTGATATTTGTGTATCATTTAAATTTTGAAATTTCATATATATATATATATATGTTACTGTTTGATGTTATTATATACATGTGTGTGTGTGTATATATATAATTTCAAAATTCAAATGATACACAAATATAAAAAAGAATCTTGAAAGTCTCACATTCTAATATTTAAATATTGAAAATATAAAAGTTGTCAATTAAATATGCACTATTTATGGTAAGAGTAATTATGGAATACATTTTAGAAAGAATTTGAAAATGTTTTAAAATGTGTACTTATTGACAACTATTTGATGAAAATGAGGGCTTAAATGAGGATAAGTTTGGAGGTGGTACTTTAAGCCAAATAAGTTTTGAAAAAGATACTTACACCCCATTATCTCATTTTATTAGGTCTAAAATTACTCTCTACTTGGTTAAACCCAAATTTTAGAGGCCTCCATAAAATTTACCACTTTAGTATAATAGTCCTTTTTATTTTTATTTTTTGTATTTTAGATATGATTCAAATTTTTAGGGCTCAAATTTTAATAGTTCAAATCAATATCTAATTTTTTTGGATCCAAAATTACTCCTTCATGTGAGCTTTGATTTAAATTTTTCTAAATATTTTGGGTGTGTTCATAGTTGTATTTCACTCACTCACATAGAAAATTTATATTCATTATTTCTTGTGGTGAAAATCTATAAAATTGGTTCCTTTTTTGTCTTAATATAAATTTTCAGTCCAAATAATTTATACTTAAATTGTCTATGTTAATAAAGTTTTGTATTTCATGCGTGCACATTACTCATGGGTAAAGAATGATTCTTTGTTATCTTAAAATTATTCTTTGCTCACATTTCTATTATTAAATTACTTGTTGAAAACTTAAATTGATGAAATTTTATTTGTAATCAACTAAGAGTGAACGAATTAACAATATTATCTATTAAAAAAAATTATTGTCAAAATTTGAGTATAAAAACTTGATCAATATTTTAAATTTTTTTTAAAAATAAAAAATATTTTTTTAAAACATAAAAAATTATAATAATTAAAAATAAAATATAACAATAGACAAAATATTAATAGGGTGTCGTATGAAAATTTTGCCTAAGCCCCGCTTGACCTTGGGCCGCCCTTGGTTGGTGCGATAATAACTAACCAAGTTAGTTGGTGAGATAACAACTAATCAAACGATGATCAATAGATAATCTGAGTGGATGATTAGTGCCACTGAGGTTGAACCAGTGACCACAATCATGGGGCGTGTGTAGCTAGTTTTCATGGTAGTGTTGTGTTTGTGGATGATTTGGATTGGTTTTTTCTGAGGAGATTTGGTTATCATACATATATTAACGACTTTAGGTCGTAATTAAATTGATTAGTAAAATTCATTTATATAATAAAGTAGAACGATTTTGAATTCAAGAGACAAAGAGCGACTCAGATTATTTCGTGACTAAAAAATATACCATCCGATGGACAACACTATCTCAAACTGTCTCGAGTTATTAACGTCTCAGATCATTAGTTCTTGAAATATTTATTTCACTCAAAATTTTTAATTTTCAAAAAAAAATTTACTAACATCACGCAAATCATTTCCCAAATTTTAATTCCACAAGATCCTTCACTAACTTTACGGAAACCTTCCTAATTTAATTTACGAGGTGCTGTCCACAACTCTGCTTTCAGTCATAGTCACCTCTCTCTCTCTCTCTCTCTCTCTCTCATGCCCAATTCACGCATATATATACAGACGCACCTCTCTCTCTCTCTCTCTCTCTCTCACGCTGCTCTCTATCTCAATCTCACGGCCCAAATCACGCTGTGATCTCCTTTACATAAGAAGGCGAGAGTTGTGATCTTCTATTCATACCAAAAACTATCCCCAAAATATTGCCCTAATGTGCCGCCCGTATCATGTCCTAATCAAAATCTGCAATCTCTCTCGCATTCCCACGAAGCGGTCAGGTATGTCTTCCCTCTCTCAATTTCTTCATCTCTTTCTGCTCACGCACACGAACACGCACAGTTACACAAAGCGACAGGGGTAAACAGTATAAAACCTTAGTCTTTGATGTCACTGTCGCTTTGTGTGCTTTGGATTTAAGAGACCCCAATAACCTTGCCTTCAGACGAATATGCAATCATCTGCAAGGTTATATTGGGGTAATTTGAAAGACTCCAATACTATATAACTGTCAGAAAAAAATTGGAGCCATGAATAACTGTCAGGTTTAATTGGAACCCATCAATTAAACCCCTGATCTTGCAAATTTTTTTATGCGCTGTACAAATTTATGGGGAAAAGTTCCAATGCTCCGTGTGCGTGAGCACCTTCACTCCAATAAACCTATGGGGTAAAGTTTCAATGCTTATTTAAGAGACTCCAATAGGCATTTAAGAAATGAGGGTGAAGATCATCATGAATCTTCTGTTCTGTGAATTAGTTGCTATGTGAATTGGTCAGAAAGTATATAACTTCCAAGTTGTTTTTTCTGTTCTGTGAATTAGTTGCTTATGCGAGTTGCTATGTGAATTGGTCAGAAAGTATATAACTTCCAAGTTGTTTTTGGGGTCAGGTTTATCATTTTGTAAATTTCTGTAACTGGTATGCATTCTCCACCCTCTTTAATTCTAAACGTCTAAATGAGAAAAATATTATAAATTATTATTTTTCATTTCGTTCATTGATTTTTCTATAGTTCTAATGTTTTATGTTTTGTTGTAACTCCACAGCAGAATCTAAATGTATTTGTATTTGTATTTCGTGTAAATATCCTTCTTCAATTTAGAATTTGGGTTATGCTTGGTGTTTGTTTGAAAAACATGAATTGCGTTAATTGATAATTTGGCTTAATGACAATTGATTGCGTTTTTCTTGGCTGTCCTTTTTATTTAGCAGTTGGTAGTTTGAAGAAATTCTGCTCGCTGAGCAAGCCACACTACATCTACCAGTTGGGTTCTGGTCAATATTTTATTTTCTGTAGTTGCAAGATTAGTTTTTTTTTTAATTTTTAATTTCAATATAAGCTTAAAACTTTGAATCTGAGATTTCTTAATTTGGTGCTGAGATTAACCCATTTGGGGATTTTGATTTTCCTAAGTTTGTGGCTTTCTAAATTAGATTTTGGTTTTGCCTTCAGTATGGTTTAGGCACTTCCTTTGTTACAGTTCTCAAACCAAAAATTCTAGAATGTGTATACGGCATCGTGAAGATTTCTATAAAGTAGGGCTTATACGACAACGTGATTTGTTGGTGTGGGAGTAGGAGTGAAGGTGCCTACCCCGATGCCAAAAGAGAAGAGTGTGGTGGTGTTATTGTTGATGCTCTTCATTTGGTTTGGTTAATTTGGTTTGTTTTGGTTGCTATTGGTGTCAATTTCCTTTGTCACATTAGTTTAGTTGCTCTATAAATGCTAATGCATTACTTCTCTTAATTTGAACAACTGATGCATTTGAAGAATGGAGGCCACCCTTTGTCTACCACTACTATCCACGGCTGCACTTTTCTATTTCGTCTCTCCATGTTGCTCCCTTGCTCTCCCTGTTTCTTTTCTTTGGATAACTCTTCGTTTTACGAGCATTGATTTGAAAAATCAGAATACATCATGTGACGCTATACTAGGCTCAATTCTATTATGAATATTTTAAAACATTTGTAGTATGTTGTGTTGGAACTGCTCTTAATAATTGTTATTATGTTCTTTTTAGTCAAATAATTGTAGTATTATGTTCTTGGTATGTTGAGTCTGCGCTTGAAGACACTATGTATCATCATAATAGCATTCAACACCATTGCTAGGTGTTTATGTTTATTACTATTATAATGTTGTGGTTGTTGGTAAATGGTTATGTCAATTGATCAAAAAAAAAAAAAAGGACTACGGCGTGATCATAGTTATCAAATCGTGTATCGGAAGGTGTATCATTTTTTAAAAATAGTGTATCGTATCGTATATCGTAAGATACGGCTCAATTTTAAATAATTAATAATAAAATATATATGTTTTTGAAAAAAAATCATAGACTCATAAAAACATAATATTTTATTAATATTCCACCTACTATTCAAGTCATCAATATAATTTACTAATATTAAAAAAATAATGAAGGGTATCAAATTAAATTAATGATACTTATTTATACTTAAAAGTAAAAAGTCATAATGTAGTGGGGTAGTAAATGTAATTCTTCACACTTATAGCAAAAAAACACAGTCGTGGGTCACGAACAGAGAGAGAGAGAGAGAGAAGAGGCGAGAGGCAACTCAGGCGAGAGGCGATGAACGATGCCGGTGCCGGTGCCGGAGAAAGAGAGAGAGAGAAGAAGAAGACGAAGAACATTTGCTAGAGAAGGAAGAAGAAGGCAGCTGCGATCCAGAGGCAGCGACTGGCTTGGATGCTTCGATTGATGGCTTGGCTGTTTCGATCGATGGCTTGGATGCTTCGACTGGCTTGGCTGCTTTGATCGATGGCTTGGATGCTTCGTTGTCGTCAAGAACAGAAAGAAGAGAGAGAGGGGCTAGGGTCAGTGTTTTAAATCCCGGCCTGGCCCGGCGGGTCAACCCGGTGAACCGGTCCCCTAACCGGGCCGGGTTTATTAAAAGACCGTTTATGTAAAGAACCCGGGGTAAACCCGTTGAACCGGTCAAAAACCGGTAAAACCCGTGAGAACCGGACGGGTTCACTAAACTGGCCGGGTTTTTTTATTTACTATAAAAACAAAATTTGGGGGCACTTTTGGGCATTTTTTCCATTCAGCCCTAAATTCACTCCTTCCCTTCCCCGTTCCCAGCCAGCCCCCTCTTCGCAACGAAGCGAACAGCCCTCTCTCTCTCTCTCTCTCTCTCTCTCTGCCTCTGGTCTCTGCTTCACCTTCACTGCGAGCTCGATGCCTCAAAGACTCGATCAAAGACTCGAATCGACGGGGAAGGAACTTTCGATCCCTAACCTTCTTCATTGCGATTTCGATTTTCGAAGGAGAAAGTTGCTTCACCTTCACAGCTTCACTACTTCAGAGTTCCATCTACATCGAGGCAACAGATCAACGACGACCACCAGGCACCGCAACAAGTATACTACTGTCTACCAGTAATATTTACACTTTGTGGGTTGCATTTTTTTTTTTTTTGTGGGTTACAATATTGTTGGGATGTTATTGATTTTAGAAATTTTTAGGCTTGAAATATGGGGGCTTTGTTAGCATTGGGTAGGATCTTTTGAATACAATTATGGCTGTTGGTAAGCAACTGTTTAAAAGTGATTTTGGTTTGTGCTAAGACCTGAACTTTTGATTTTCTAATTTTATCTCTGTATTGGTGGGACTGTGTTGGAATTGCTCAGGCACCTTGTGCCTTAATGACTTCTAGCCTGTTATAAGCCTTCTGTACTTAAAGTAGATCATGCTTTCTGGTTGAAAAAAAAAAAAATATGGGGGCTTTGTTGCAGTCTTTGTTCTTGAATTTCAATTTGTATTTTTTTTGGTCTGGCTTATTGTGTGTGTTCATGTATATATAAATGTAGGAAGAGTAATTTATTTTTGTTTAATTTTCTTTTCTTAGTTTGAGTCACTGAGGGCTTGAAATCTTGTTTGTATCAAGAATTTTCCTATTTTAAGCAAACTATTCAATGGAGTCATCGTCTTTACCATCTCATTTCGCATTTCTGTAGTTTCATGGTTAGCTAATGTTTGTTTAGCTATGTGCTAAGGAACTTCTGACTTCAATTTTCATATATAGCTAATTTTATATGTGAGTATGATTTTTTTATGTTGTGAAATGAGCTGAGTTTGGATTTATTGCCTTATGTATCTGTATTTAACTTTACATGTTTGTTGTTATTATCATAATTATTGTGATTTTTTAGTCTATTAATTATTATTTATAATTATTATTTATTTTTTTATTATATAACCGGTTCGACCAGTAACCCAACGGTTGAACCAGTGACCCATTGACCCAGTCCCTCTGCCGGGTTGATGTCCGGGCCGGGTTTTAAAACTATGGCTAGGGTTCTTCGTTGGCTGCGTTTCGATCGATGGCTTGGATGCTTCGATCGACGGCTGTGTTTCGTAGTGAAGAACACCCGGCCAGAAGACAGCGAATACAATGAAGATGGAGAGAAAAGCTTTCGTTTAAGCCAAAAAAAAAAAAATTTAAACAGCCTTGCGCATATCGTTCGTATCGTATCGATACGTATCGTATCGTAAAAACGTATCGTGTATCGGACGATACAACGCAAAAACGATACAAAACTACGATTCGTATCGGACGACCTCCGTATCGTAACGTATCGTACGATACGCGATACGTATCGTACGATACTAACAACAGTGGGTGTGATAGTGAGTCCGGTAATTAGTTTGATATTATTTACTTTGTATCTAAAAGGTGGATTGATTGGAGATTTTGTTGATTGACGATAATTCTCATTTTTTTTGTTTGGTTTTTTTTCATTGTGTCTTTAGACACGAGGTTTGATTATGAGTTGTAGGCACAAGTTGATATTGTCAATTGGAACATGTTTTAAATGGGCACTCAATCGATTTTTTTTTTAAAGATAACAATTAGTTTATATCAACTAATAAAATTTTGTTTGTTACACCAATTATTTTAATTTGAGATTCATGTGCGGAATCATAACTACATGTAATATGTTGTGGATAGTAGTAGTGCTGAATAGATGGTTGAATTTTGCAATAGTGGATCCTAGTATAATGAAAGTTACTAATAGCTTTTTAAGGTACGATAATAAAATATGTAATTGTGTATACGTGTTCAAATATGTCTTTAGTTTTATTTTTAGAGGTAATGTTCATTTTTTTATATATATTCACTAAGGGTAACCCGTGCCTGAAGGCACGGTGCAACGTAAGTGAGAAGTGATGGATTTGGGATGGTAAAAATTCAATGTGAATGATTTTGAGAGGCATGTTGGAGACCGTTAGATGAGTCTATTTGAGACCGTCGAATGAACTTATTGAAGTCTGTCCTATTTAATATTATAGATTTGACACAAATAAAAGTAATATTCTATAATATTTAATCTTCTTACAAATTCTATATTTTACTCATTTTTGGCTATATATTTCATAATTTTTGAACCAAAGGAAGCTCCAACAAATCATACCAATACTCTAAGGAATCAATTTTAGTTTGCTAATTTTAAGAGATTTGGTATGGACTCTACACCCCCTCTATCCGCCATTGCCAGAGAGAGAGAGAGAGTGAAGAGTGAGAAAAGGAAGGTAAAATTCAATCTAAATGGTTTTCAGAGAGATATTGGTGGCCGTTGGATGAGTTTATTTGAGACTGTTGGATGAGCTTATTGAAATCTTTCCTATTTTATATTATAGATAAATCCATGAAATATGATAGAATTGACTTAAAAAAATCGTTCCACTTTATATACATGTAATCAAAATCGAACATTAATTTATATACATGTAATCAAAATAGAGTCAAATCTAATATAAATTAAAAATCTAATTTATCAAAAAGCATATCACCAAAATATGTTATATCAAAAAAAGTTCTACAAATATCATTTATAAAATATTATTTTTTTAATTAGTACAAGTTATTACAAAATTATTAATTTATTAGAATATATTAGCGTTGAATTTTCTTAAGAGATAAAAAAATTAGTCTTGAACTTTTGATTTAAGATATGTGTAAGTTTGAGATAATTAATTAAATAAATAAAATTAAAATTAATTATATTCAATATAAATGTGTTAAGTAGTGCCCTTATTTTTTTTATTTGTTAAATTGATGAGTTTTTTTAATCAAAATGTTATTATTGTGTCTTATAAAAATTCAAAATGTTACGCTGCACATGTGATATTAATGACAAATTTGACTCATTTAATTATTATGTTAACGAAAGTCTTGTGCTCCAAGATCAGTCGTAATCGTTGACCAATTGGGGGGAAAATATTAAGGAAAAAATGGTAATTTCTTGACCGTTGGATGAATGAATTTGAGATCGTAGGGTGTGTCCAAAATCAACCGTAATCGTTGATCAATTGGAGAAAAAAATATTAAGTAAAAAAAAGGTAATTTCTTGCAAGGATCGAAATATCGTTTCGGTGTACTATTTCGGTCACCTAGGAAACGGAAACGTTTCGACGTGTTTCGGAAACGTTTCGACCCGTTTCGGAAATATAATGAAAAAAATAAAAAATTTAAGAATTATTTTTCTAAAACATTGATGGAAATATATCAAAGTATCTTGAAATACCTTGAAATATTCTAAAACAATTGTGCAAATGCATTGAAATATTATAATACATTTAAAAAACATTATGGAATACCTCGAAATATCAGAATTTCGATTCCATCATTGTTTCATTTCGGTCTCCTTGGAAACAGAAACGTTTCGGACGTTTCGACCGTTTCGAAACGATATTTTGATTCTTGATTTCTTGACCGTTAGATGAATGAATTTGAGACCGTAAGATGGGCTTGTTGAAGTCACTCTGTTTTATATTATAGATTTTGAGTAGACATGTGTCTCAATTTGGAAAGAGAATCATGAAAGATGAGAGTGTGAGAGACAGTCAATGTCTTAGTATAGAAAGTGATCTCTTAACATAGGAAACAAAATCAAGGGAATAATGATAAGAGTTGTAATATGTATTTTAGGAAGAGAGATAGAGTATAGGAATGAGAGATCGCTTAATTGCCGGATTTGATTAGGTTGGGGAATTAAATTTAGGGATGTTAGTTTTGGAAACTAAAAATTTTGAGCAGCAAAAATTTTTCAAGAGTTAATGTGGTACGTTGGATCGAAACGATCTGAGACGTCAATAGCTTAAGATAGTTTGAAATATCGTTGGCCGTTGGATGATGCCTTTTTTTATCTCGAAACTAATCTGAGCCGCTCTTTGTCTCTTGAATTCAAAATCGTCCTACTTTATTATATAGATAGGTTCTAGATATTTATTTTTATCGTTATGTTCATTTTTTTAGTTGATTTTTTTTTTGTTAGATAGTGCCTTGAAGGCAGGGGCAATAATTAATATGTATATATATATATACGACCCTATTTTTATTGGCCTAAAATGGAATAGATGCTTTACCCTAGTCCTAGTGGCACAATCGCAGTCATGCACATATAAAAACTCGTGTAGCACTCTGGCAATGGCATATTCATAATCCTTACTATTAAATCCTCGGAATCTGTAAATTGTCTCGATTCTCCTTAACTGGTTTGAAGAACACTATCGGGGAGACTCCACCGTTTTTCTTTCAAGGTCAATCAAGGGCTCCTTTCAAACTTTGTCGCCAAACATGCCGGGTCTCTCTCTCTCTCTGAGATGTTGACAAGAATAAGGCCAGATATTGTGCTTTAATGTTTTAGTATCACTACCTAATAGAATTGTTTTTGGGATCAAAGCGAAATCTTGGGTTTTAGTATTTCTTGTTGAATTTGTAATTTAGGATGATCAATGAGAGGTTAGGGATGAATTTTGCTATTTCTAGCTTCAATTGAGTTCAATTGAAAGAAAATAGATTCAGATGGTTTGGTTATATTCAACGGAGCCGATGGTGATAGAATTTTTCTTAATGGTGTTAGGAATAGGGTGGAATAAAATAATAAAAAAAATATATGAAAATATTTACCTTAAATGAGTGTATATTGTATAACTGAAATAAATGACGAAGACAGATTCATATACGAAATAATTGGGACATATGGTTTGATTTGGTTTGGTTTGGTTTGGTCCATAGACTACTATTGTATAAAATTTCAAGTAGAGTCGAATTTAGGAGTATTTGGAACTAGGTTTTATGGAATTTTAATAAAAGTGAGGACTACATGCATTATTTGGGAGTTTTTTTTTTAAACATAAGTTTTGCTATATCCAGACTTGGACTATTATTTTTTTTGAAAATTTCCCACTGGAGTCGAATTTAGGAGTATTTGGAACTGGGTTTTATCGAATGTTCATAAAAGTGAAGAGTATATTCTTGATTGAGTTTCAGTGGTTCTTTAAAGTTTCTGATTTTTTACTTTTATGTGAACAAAGAACATCTAGATTTTGATGTAGAATAAGTAGCTACTGTGCATTGTTCTTTAGACAAATTGGGAGAATATAGCAATTTTGAACTTTTTTTTAAAAAGTATGTTTTGTAGAAAGAGATAACTGTTAATTAATGAGTTTGTGAACTTTTACTCCCACATCACTGCTCGAGATTATGTAACTTCTGGTTAACTTATAGTCATTCTTTTCGCGTTTGGACGAGAAATAAGAGGAGCTTACAAAGTTGTTTATTGAGAGCCTAAATGGGAAGGTTTCTATCAACTGCCCAAACTCCAAAGTGCTAGATACTTGGTGATATTCTTTAGAGCATACTGAAATGTATTTGTCAAGTTGATCATTGTTTAGCAGAGCCGCAGAGGATCTATTTTTTTTAATTTTTCCCCATCTGGTACTATGTTTCTCTTTATATCTTGTGTCGTTGTTCATGTTCTTTTTAGCTCTTGGGTACAAGTTTCTACCTACCATTTAAAGTTTCTTGAACTTAATAGTCAATTGCGATAGCATGATGTGTTGGAAAACTCAAACTTGTAGGTTTTCAGTTATCTGCGCAGAACTGTAGATGTTACAATAATTGCTGAATTGGTTGTTTGTTTCTTGGTTTTCTTAGGTTTTATTTTGAAATCATAAAATTGAAACCCTCCTTTTCCAGGGGATTCCTAAGCTTTTTTTTTTTTTGGCATTTGCTTTATTTCCTCATGCAGATAATGAATATGCAATATTGGTAAAAGATGAAACTTCAACTTATCAGCCACCAGTATTGGTAAAAGATGAAACTTCAACTTATCAGCCACCAGTATTGGTAAAAGATGGAACTGCAACTGATCAGCCACCAACTTTGGTAAAAGATGGACCTTCAACTGATCAGCCACCAACTTTGGTAAAAGATGGACCTTCAACTGACCAGCCACCAACTTTGGTAAAAGATAGAACTTTTACTGATCAGCCACCATTGATCAAGCTTAAGCACTGGCAATCGTGGCTTATGATGGCTCTTAACATATTTTTCCTTCTGGTTGGTCAAGCTGCTGCTGTTCTTCTAGGAAGATCTTATTATGATCATGGTGGAAATAGTAAATGGATGGCCACCCTTGTTCAAACTGCCGCTTTCCCTATCCTTCTAATCCCATATTTTCTTTTCACCTCCTCCCACGAGCCTTCAAGTGTGTCTCATCCACCTTCTCTTAAAACTGTATCCTTAGTCTACTTCGTTCTTGGTGTTGTCATTGCAGGGGATAACATGCTGTATTCCGTCGGACTACTGTACCTATCAGCCTCTACTTATTCTCTCATTTGTGCAACCCAGTTGGCCTTTAATGCAGTTTTCTCTTTGATCATTAATCATCAGAAATTTACTGCTCTAATTCTCAATTCTGTTGTTGTGCTTTCATTATCTGCTTCTCTTATTGGTGTCAATGATGATTCTGATGGACCTTCTAGTGTTTCTAAGTCTAAATATATCCTTGGATTTCTGTGTACCCTTGGAGCTTCAGCTCTTTACTCTCTTTTACTTACCATAATGCAGCTTTCATTCCAGAAAGTTTTGAAAAAGGAAACTTTTTCTGTGGTTTTGGAAATGCAAATTTATACATCAGCTGTAGCCACATGTGTCTCTGTTGTTGGCCTTTTTGCAAGTGGGGAATGGAGAACGTTACATGGAGAAATGAATGGTTATGGTACGGGGAAAGTTTCTTATGTGATGACATTGGTGTGGACTGCCGTGGCTTGGCAGGTTTGTTCTGTTGGTGTTGTAGGCTTGATTTTTGTGGTGTCTTCTCTTTTCTCTAATGTTATTAGTACTCTATCCTTGGCTCTTACTCCCATTGCTGCTGTGATTGTGTTCCATGACAAGATGAATGGGGTAAAGGTAATTGCTTTGCTAATGGCTCTTTGGGGTTTCACCTCTTATATTTATCAAAACTATCTTGATGATCTTAAGGAGAAGAGAGCACAAGCTGATGTTAATGGTGCCCCTAATGGTTCTTCTTGTCAATGACTGTGTGGGAGTATTTTGGCATTTTTTTGGTTGCTGCTGTATCTATTTTGAAAGTTGTATTATTGATCTGGTGATGATACCTTTCCTGGAACTTTACTGTCCAGTCCCATTAGTATCTTTACCCTGCCTATCGGTTATGGGATTTATGGTTGTCCTCGGGAAACAAAGTCATTCCATTGTGTCTTACATAACATCATTGTTGGGTCCATTTTGTTTCTCATTGCAGTAAAATGAACTTCTCAATGCAGCTGTGAACTAAGTAAATACGTAATTTGATTGCTACGAGCTATAGGAGTTCAGATGATAGCTGAGGAATATTTCTCTATAATTTGCACTTATATGGGATAAGATTGGGTAGGTCTTTCCTTATTGGATAACCATACCCTCAAGCTCGAGGTTTTAATTTCTTATAAATATCTTTCACATAATTATGCTGTTGGCAATAGACTGAGACAATTGTGTGACAAAGCTTGCAAGTGGTTCTACAACAATGGTTCTGCATGTTGCTGGAAGGAGGAACTTTGTGGTTTCTAAACAAATTGCAAGGAAATCGAAGGTTGGATATATTTGTTTGTTGGAAAACGTGTGATTTTGAGTTGAGTTCACATTGTTTGGAACATATGTTGATTGGGTTTCCATGGATATGGATTCTATTTGTTGGAGTTGTGATGGGTGTGGTGCTGTTTAGCGAGCAGGTTTATTTGAGGCAACAGGAATACATTACAATCACTCGTTCTGTAGACTCATAGTTGCAACGTAAACCTCAAACACACCAACGGGTTTTATGCAGCTAGAGAGATACAAACTCAGGACATTGCAGGTCTGCAACTATTCCCTTGTCCCTTGTCCCTTGTCCCTTGTTTGATTGTTGAACCAACTCATAAGGGTTGAGTAGGTTCTTTTCGTTTTAATGATTGTTTGCACATTTTTGTTACAGTGTTGGAGCATATTTGGAAGCAATTTATCAGGAGGACAGCATATGGTTTGTTTGGGGAATTCTTGTTGGCTGCCTACAGTTAGTTTGTTGGATCATATCTATGTGTTTGTTTATTAAAACTTCATTTTTTATTGTTTTAAGCTATTTAGTGGTTTGATTTTTAGTACACTCATAGGTCATATCCAGTGAATGAGATTTTTGCTTATAGCAGATCTGATCGGGGTTAGCGTAGATTCCTTGTTTTCAATTTTTAGAGAGGCTGTTGTGCAATATACTTCGAAATGTTTTAAAAATTCATTAGACCCCGTCAAATTCAGTATTAATTGGTATTTTTTTACCATTTTATCATTAGTGGTTGAAATGTTGTCTTAAATTGGGAAATACTGATTCAGTTCTTAACACATTTGAAAGTGGGTCTTAACTAATATTGGATTGGTTTTTTGCAGGTTTTGATCCAATGATTTCAGAGGGCATCCTTGTTTTTCAACCTTGGTTGGGAAATTGATGAATATAACCTCTTAACTTGGGTAGTGATCGCAACCATCGTTTTTTCTTTTACCCAAGTTAAGTGATGTAGAACAGATGATAATAGAGTTTTTGAAAGAGTTGAATCAATAAAAAACCTAAAAGGCTAGTATACGTAAAATGTCTCCAAATCGGAATTGTGTGTGAAATTTGATCGTCAGTATACAATATTATTCGCTTTGGGGTAAACTTGTAATATGATAAGAGCAATACTATATATTCTAAATTTGTATTCTAAATATGCATCCTAAATCAATAAAGATGGTTGGATCAGTGGGTCCCAATTAAAAAAGTTGGTAAAACCCACTCATCCAATGGTTCCCATTCATTTGGGATGGACATTTGGGATACAAATTTGGGATATAAAACATTACTCATATGATAAACTATATTATACAACCAATGTCTTAATTCCACATTTCGAAATCATATTGTACACACTTCACAATAAAGTAAGTGAACTTAGTCCTTTCACAACACTTCATTCAAAATCAACTTTCTTTTTGACACGTGTCCGTGTGGGACCCACCCAGACAATGAACTCTTATGATTTGTCTCTTGTCTTAACTATTATCATTACAAAATCAGAAACCACTTATTAAACTTCAGTTCAAAGGATCAAGGATAGCTTAGTTTAGTGGAGGCATTAGAACATGGGAGATCATGGTTTGTTCTATAGTTAATAAAAGGGAATGGACCACAAACATACCCTTGCATTTAGGAGCTTGCTGATTGATTGTGCATTATTCTTCTTGCTAATCATTTATTATATTTATGAATAACAAATTTAAGAATAGAAAGAGCTATAGGTACAACTTAAATGCTTCACAAATAAGAAAGGACATGATGTGTAAAATAAGTTTAGACAAATAAAATGAGTTGAACAACCACACATAGAGTTCACGGTGATCGTTTGATTTCTTTATTTTTATAATGAGTTATAACAAAGAAAAATACAATAATACTTGAAAGTAAAAAACTCACGTAGGCAGACCTCGGCAGAGTGACAAAGTTATTCCGTTATGATTTGAGTCAGAAGAATAATCTCTTTCTTTCTCTACATGCTAAATTAAGGCTATCCTTCTAATCTAAACCCTCTAGTGACGGAAATTTTGTACACTAGACTATCTTTTATAGGTTGATAAGAATATTCTGACAAGAAGTTTTGAAGTGGTAGGCTTGAGAATTTATTGATTCCATAATGATTAAATGAATAGTTAAACAAGAAAAAATTCCCTTTTGACTTAAATTCAAAGAATTTAGGGAAGTTTACTTTAATGAAAGGTTGAGAACATGGAAGATCATTGTTTGTTGAATTTATAGACATAATGAAATGGAATAGACCACCAGTATTACACCAAGAATTGACAAGCGGATTAGTTTTTTAGTTGGCTGTGTTGATATAACTTAGATAAAAAAAATATACTCTACCATAGATAGGGCTGAACTTTCAAATCCGGGGGCTTTGTCCCCTCTCCCTTCCTCTCCCTTACTCACCCTTTGAAAACCAGAACATTTGCATAGAGGGATATAGATGTGAGGGGTATATGTATGACACATGCTCCTCCACTAATGACAAATTTATAGACATAATGAAATGGAATAGACCACCAATATGTTCTTAGCATTTGGCAGCTAGAGGCTTACATGTGCATTGCACTTGTAAATAAAGGAGGAGAGGAAGAGAAATTAAAGATACTAAGCAAAGTTGCAAATATGTATAGATATACTTAGTTGGAGTTGGAACTTATGGTTGATAACATAAATTTGACTCCTTTGTGCCTACACAACTCGCATCTAGATGCGAGTGGGTTATGACTTAAAATTTGTTAGGTGAACCCGGAAAAGTTCTCGGGTTCAAATCTACAGTGATTCAAGTTTGAAAACGAGCAAATTTCTCATATATCGATCGGAGTCCATTCACATAAATGCGAAAGGTTGAAATGTGTGCGGAGCTTTGGACTCTCATCGAGGTGTGTATTGGTCGAATCACAATTATTCGTGAGGTCATGTGGATTAACTTTATCGAGCTTGCAATCTAGGGGTTATCTCTTTCTTTTTTGACAAAAATCATGATATTTTTTAGGAGTTGTAATTTCTGACACAATACGAAAATACGACACGAAATTAGCGGGTTAGGGTTGGTCATTTATCGACATGAACCCGTAAATGACACAACCTGTGAACATGAATAATAAATGGGTCGGGTTAGTGTCAAACACGAATAATACGAAATTGACACAACTAACACGTTTAACTAATAATTATAGGAATAAAATGTCATTTTTTTGTTATTTTTTTATCAAGTATTGACATAATTCTTATACAAAAAAGAAATATTTTTACTCATTTTTGTAATTATATTTATTAAATTAATTTTTAGTTTATAAAAAAAAATATGAGTGTGCATTCGATTAAGTCATAATGTAATCTTAAACTTAGATTTTAACGCTAAATTTTTTACTCATAAGTTACATGGGTCAACACGAACAAAATACGAAAATAAACAGGTAAGATCGACATTTGGCTAGTGGTCGACACGAACTCGTAAATAACACGACACCAATATGTCCAGCACGATACGGTTATCACCCCGAATATTTTTGGTAACCAAACTAGGCATTATGTAACCCAAAAACAAAACAACTTGATTTCATAGCCTTGTCGGCTTTGTTGAGTTGAGATGGTCAAAGCAAAAGCTGAATAAGTAATTATTTTTATAAATATCTTAAAACCAATATAATATAGAATGCCTAGTTGTTTATACGTTTCCCATTTATTTTATTTTTTTTCTTAAGGAATGTTTGTTTATATGTTTTATCTAATGCAAGAAACGATTTTTTTAATTTATACAAACTTCTTAGGCTGCAATATACATTGTTCAAACGTAAAAATCTCTATTTGTTTCTCAAGTGACATGGCTTAATGGATAATATCAAATTTGAATTCTGTAAGAGAATTCTGACTGAGTTGATATATGTGTTTTATATTTTTAGATTGCGCTGATTATTTTCTCGAGCTCAATGATTATCCACTGTGGTTTAGAGCAAGTTCCCAAAATGACAAGAGTGGCTAGCCCTTAGAGGGGTGTGAGAAGAGGTTGGATTTATGACCTCTGAGTTACCAAAGGAAATACCCAAATACTAAACCACCCTTAAGGGTTAGTTGCTATATATAATTTACGAGCAATAACATGCATCCCGAGTATACATAGCAATCACGAGTTAAAAAACTCTTAGGAGTGATTCAGTGATTGAATTTGAATTTTGGCAATCTAGAAGTCTCAAGTTCAATTATTTCTCACACCCTTTAAAGGCTAGCCTCCCTTATCTCATTTTCTAACCCAACTCAAGTCACGGTGTTAACCACTGAATTCAAAAGAATAATCGACACTAGCCTGAATACCTTATAGTAAAAAATAAAAAATCATGAGTTCAAAAAACTCGGGATTGGGTCGGATACTCCGTTAGCAGAAATAGAAATATAAAACAAAAAAATAATTTATTAGTTGTTGGAACTTTATTTTAGGTTGTATGTGTGCACAATTAATTATTGATCTTTAGAAACATTAATTTACATTACTTCCCCTAATTAGCGGCAGAAGTACGCCCCACCCACCAAATAACTATGCGGCACAGTCATCTTGTTAGATCTTAATAATTAATTTCTGCAACAACTTTTTGCATTAATTACTTGCATTGACATAATGTTTTTGTTTTTTAGTCGCCTTTATAAATAGAGGTTTTTTTTTTCTTCCAACAATCAGGAATTTTTGAACCAACTGACACGTACCTCGACTAATCCCTTATCAGTCCAAACAAAGAGAAGCCATCCAATTCAAGCGGTATGGTCTGGCTCTAAAGGGTTGACAAGGTTCGAATTCAGGATGTCTGGATTTACAGCTCGTTCCTATTATCACTTGAACTACTCATTTGGTTTAATAGAGTAATATTATTGAGGGTTAAAAAAATGAGCAATGTTATTGAGACCTAATTTACTAACTTAATTTGCTGATCTAATTTACTTTTGGATTGACTGTGGAACCCATCAAACATTGAAATTTAGTGTTGGTTCAATGGTTCTACTGAAAACCACATCATTATATCAGCAAATTATGTTAGATTTTTAGATTCAAATAACATTACTCTAAAAAAAGTGATATAATTTATTAATCAAATGATGTGTAAATTAATAAAGTCTCAATAAAAAAGTCTAATAATATTATTGGATCATATCACTATCACATTATTAGGTCAAAAAATTATATCAAATTTTTAGGTTCGACCCTATAATCATTGACATGCTTACCTTTATTAACTCGAGATTTGGATTCTTCTACTACATTTTAATCAAACTTCTTCAATTGTACATTACTAGTATGAATTCAACTGAAAATAGCAATATATATAAACGATTAAAGTCAATTTGGTTATCTGAACCTAAACAAGGACAGATTCACGAATTAGTATTGAGAATAAAATACTTTGGATAAACCCTTTTGACAAGTCTTTAAGGGACTGTTGTGAAAGTGGGAAAAAATAAAATATAGAATAGACGGCTCGTTTTGGACCGTCAAATAAAGACAAAAGAGCAACTATAATAACGACATATTCCTCTTCTCTCATCTTCTCCTTTGGTTTGCCAACTCTATAATTATAAAAGATACTTGAGAAATCTATACTATTAACATATAGAGATGAAGGGTTGGGTGTCCTCTTTCTTTATTAATAATTAATTACAAGTCTATTATTAATATTTTATATTATTTTCACTTAACTACCTGTAACTTTTTCTTCTACCTCGATATTCTAATTATTTCTCACTTTTATTCTTTTCACTTTTTTTTTGTCTGCATACGAGTATTGTATGTGCACAACACTAGTACTATATAATTTCAGCCTTTCAGGGAAGTTTCCAAACCCCGTGGCGGCCACCCCCGCCGGTCTGTCCCCTTCTAATCTTGAAATTTTTCATACCTCTTAGTGGTTGGATTGTATCTGTCCAATCTTGCATCATTTGATGTGTCTCGTTTTTAATCACCAAAACTATTTTTATTCTACGAAATGATGAATTAAAATAACGAAAACCCTAATGCTATAGATGTGAAAGGCTGAAATCCCATTGAAATGGTTTTAGGGCGTTTTTTTTTTTATCATGTGGTGGCTTTGTCTAGATATTTGAAATGTCAAAAAAAACTACAAAAATTGTGGATAATCTTAACTCCACATTAGTTGACTCTCTCTCTCTCTAAGAGTGTCAAAATATGATACATTAATACGACACGAACACGACATAAAATTAGATGGTTTGTATCTTCTTTAAGCTACCTATTTCATAAACGAGTAGACCTAATCCGACGTGATTAATAAATGAATCGGGTAGGGGTGAAACCAATCAAAAGAAATTTATGATATGACTCGTTTATATACCAGTTATATACAGTTCATATACGACACGAATTCAATATGACACGAATCAATAAACGAATCAGATATAAGTGAAGTATTTTTTAACATGAACACTTTAAGACTCGACACAATCCTGTTTCACCTCCTCGGAGAGAGAGAGAGAGAGAGAGAGAGAGAGAGAGAGAGAGAGAGAGAGAGAGAGAGAGAGAGAGATTTTTCCCAATTTTTAATTTTGGAGAGTTTTCTAATCTGAGGCGAGAGATTTTTTTCCCAATTTTTAATTTTGAAGAGTTTTCTAATATGAGGCAAGAAGATTTCATACCCCAAAAGTATTTAAAAAGGAATATATAAGATAACTTAAGTTGGACTACAATCTCAGTTGCTTTCTAGTTATTGAGAACTCTAATATAAATGATTGTCACTATCATTTGTGTGCAATTTTTCATTTGTTTTCTTGAGATGATGAAGAGTGAAAGTAGCTGTTTAGAATAAACTACATGGTGGGCACACCTCATACTTTGATCCATTTGACACAATTAGTGGAATCAAATCAAAGTTGGTACCCAGCTCTTCGTTTCCAGTGGAGTGAGATGATGTCCTAAAAGACGAGATGAACGAATTATACATATCTTGAAAGAGAGTCATCCCCTCACCCAACATCCTTTCCTTTTCAATAGTCAATTCTAGAGCCAACACCCTTGTATGATGCACATCCCAAAGGTTATGGTTCAATGTGGGCTGAGATAATGATCATGTATGGACTTGATTGCAATGATACGTGTCAAGTTTACGATCCAATGTGAACTAGGAAATTTTTTACTTTGTAACGCGGTACAACATTCCAATCCTACCAAGAATTTCCCAACAAGTAATTCTATATGGGACAATGGCATGGTTGAGTTTCGTCGCGAACCGGGGCTCAAGGTTCAACTGCATATTATGCTGTTTGCTTTGAACTACTCCACACGACTTTAAAACGTTCATAACGATGGATTTTCTCGGATTTATGCCCTAGTTACTGAAACAAACAAGAAAATGGATCAACTTCCCTTATTTTTAACATCATGGAAACCTAATTTCAAACAGCTACTGGATTAGATAACTTGAATATGCCCAAAAGAAGATTGAGAAGCTTATAAGGCATTGCAGAAAGTGGTTTGTGATTAAGCATAAGTACTTATTTTAATCCAGGAAAAGTACTTCTCTTTGTCTTTACTATGATTACTTGTGAAAAGTCCTCTATGTACAGCAAAGCTTTCTTTGATGAAGGCTTTTAGAACATGGAAGATGAATGCTTCTTCCCCAGAAATACTTGGATGAAATGGACCATTTATAAGTACTTTGCACTTGGGAGCTGTTGGAATGCATGTGCATTGCTCTTGGCCACTCAAAATATTAGAATAAAAATCTATGAGGATAGATCGTATGACAGAATTTCAATAATTAATATTTCAAGATTTCAAGTCTGAGTCTCGAGAGAAACGCATTTTTTTTAACCCCAAGCTAGCGACGCAGAGAGCAGCACCCTCCGAAGAAATGCATTGGTTGACCTCATTTGTTTTGTTTGTATGGGGGTTTGCACACATCAGGGTAACTTAAATGTAAGAACATCTCCAACCCACTCTCTATTTCTTCTCTTTTAGCTACTTTAGCTAGCCAAACACAAAAAATTCTCACTACAACAAAAATCGTTTTTTGCGACGATTTTTTTCGTCGCTAAATTCAAAAAAATCGTCGCAAATTATTTTTTGCGACGTTTTTTTTTCGTCGCGTGTTCGTCGCAATAGCCTCGTCGCAGAAAGTTTTTTGCGACGCAAATTTATTTTCATCGCAAAAAAAAATTATTAGCGACGTTTTTTTTTCGTCGCTAAAAGTAAAAAAACGTAGCTAAAATCTATCCTACCAGCGTAACAAAATAAAAAATAATAATTAAATTAATTTTTTGCGACGTAAAAAAATCGTCGCCAATAATTTTTTTAAAAAAAATAATTAAATTAATTTTTTGCGACGTAAAAAAAATCGTCGCGAATAATTTTTAAAAAAAAAATAAAAAAAATAATTAAATTAATTTTTTGCGACGTAAATAAAATCGTCGCGAATAATTTTTTTTAAAAAAAATAAAACATAATAATTTAATTAATTTTTTGCGACGTAAAAAAAATCGTCGCTAATAATTGTTTACAAAAATAAAAATGTAAAAAAACAATAATTAAATTAAGTTTTAGCGACGAAAAAAAAACGTCGCAAATAGATTTGTACATAAATAAAAAATGTAAAACAATAATAATTTAATGAATTTTAGCGACGTAAAAAAAACGTCGCAAATAATTTTTTTAAATAAAAAATGCAAAAAAATAATTGAATAAATAAATTTGCGACGATTTTAATTTCGTCGCAAAAAAATTCATTTTTTTTTTTAAAATGACCCTTTATTAAAAACTTGTAATAACCCGTACCTAAAGGCACTTTTTAATTGAAGTAAACAGTTTATTGGCGACGATTTTGGAAAACGTCGCGAAAAATCAATTTAATTGTTATTTTTAAAAATTTTTAATTGATGTAAACAGTTTATTGGCGACGATTTTGAAAAACGTCGCGAAAAATCAATTTAATTGTTATTTTTTGAAATTTTTAATTGATGTAAACAGTTTATTGGCGACGATTTTGAAAAACGTCGCGAAAAATCAATTTAATTGTTATTTTTAAAAATTTTTAATTGAAGTAAAAAGTTTATTCGCGACGATTTTGAAAAACGTCGCGAAAAAATTGTTAAAAATTGAAATTTGCAACAAAATTATAAAATCGTCGCTAATAGTTAACTTTTTGCGACAAATTTAAAATCGTCGCAAAAAAATCGTCGTAGAAAATGCTTTTTGTTGTAGTGTCTCTCCAACCCACTTTCTATTCCACTCTCTATTTCCTAGTTAACCCAAATGGCTCACCAAATGTGGTGAGCCATTTGAGCTCTCTAAATTCTCTCTCTACCTTTTTTTCTCTCTATCTCTCTCCAATCAGGGCGGAGCAAAAAATTTATTATAGTGAGGGCAAATTTAAACAATAACACGATAAAAAGATTGAACTAATAATAAATACAAAAGCTTAAATTCATTAATAACAATTCTATTCAACACATTAACAAAGTTTTTGACTAGCTTTTTATATTTTGAAAATATTGTATACTAATCTCATTATCAATATAATTAATGATATTTTCTTAATATGTCCAAGTTAACAATGCTGAGAGAGAGCATCTGACGGACCAAAATATGAGAGAGGGTAAACAAATTCAATAACATCTCGAGGGGATTCAACAAGCCCACTATAACCATTTATGAAATTAAGAGTAGAAATTTTATCCAAATGTGAGAGATGATTAAGGGGATCAAGATGTAAGAGAGTTTTTTTTTTTGTGATGGGGCAAATTTAGAAATACATCAAAACATGTATAGAAATTTGTTTATAAAAAAAGAATTGATGCTGAGTGGTTTCGCCCCGTGTCTCAAATGCTTAATAGCAAGCAACCCCAAGTTCGAGTTTTGCAAGAGTCGTCATGGTTAATATGATGTGCATTGTTTGTGAGTGATTGTATATTTTTCGAGTTTATATAGCGGCTAATAGTCTAGAATATGAATGCTCAGTAGGGACATCACCCTACCCTATGGGTAGGAAATATAGTCTTTCGTCTTCCTACCCGATATTTTGCAGAAGAATTTTATCTTGGCCTACCCTACCCGATCAGGTTTGGTATTCCTACCCGACTTCCTACCCGATTAATTGGATAGGAAGTCGGGTAAACACTTTTGTAGCTATTAATTTTTGGATCATTTTAACAATTCAATTAAATAACATGTATCAATTTAACAACACGATAAATCAATAGAGAATGAGTTTTTCATGTTTGGGGTTTGAGGTTTTTCATATTTGATGTGAACTGGATAAGTTTTGAAAGCTTAAAAAAAAAAAAACAGAGAAGGCCTGAACGATGCTTGAAAGCTAGGGTTTTGAGGTTCATTAACTTGATGCTTAAAAAAAAATCAGATATGTAGATGAAGGCCACCAGATTGCGACCAAATAGAGACAGAGAGAGAGATAGATAGAGAAATAGACATAGAGATAGAGAGAGAGAGAGAGTACCTGGGGAGGTCGGGACTGAACGATGAAGGTCTGAGCTATGGAGGCAGAGGCTTGAGCGATGAAAGCCGATGGAGGCAAGAGGAGAAAAGTGAAATGAGACGCTCGCTTAGTCAGTAAACGATAATATATATATATATATATATATATTAATGCGGGTAGGGTAAGGTAGGAATGCGGAAATTGATGGGTATTCCGCATTCCTACCCAATTTAATCGGAATACCAAAAACTCTTCCGCATTTCTACCTCATTTTTGCAGCTAGCGGTTCAGTAGAGTAGGGTAGGGTCTGGTAGGGTAAAAAATTGCTGCCAATCAGAAATTTGAACACCCATAATGCTCAGGATCATTTTTGGTTATAAAAGAATTGGAAGAAAACTAAAAGAAGAAAAAAAGTTATAAACTAGTGATTCACATACAAGACGGTAATGTTCTTCAAATCTGAATCAACCAAGTTGAACAATTTTTTTTTTTATTTCTGCAGTGTTCTTGGAAATGGTCCACTGCAACAATACAAAGCAGTAGCAAAAACTTGTATCCACACCCAGATTTAGCAGCAAAACAATGTTTAAAAATTTGTCTATATTTCTGTTCAGCACAATGTCAAAGTAGTTATTTGGGGGTGTGTCAACGGATCAGGTTTGAATCAGATTTTGATTGATTCGAATCTGACTATAAAAGTCTGATCCAAAGTCAATCCAATAATCTGACGGATTTTATTTTCATGGTCTATATTCAAATCTGTTAACATTCCAAAAATTCGATCTGATATGAATAACTTAATTTAACTAAATTTTAACAAATTACATCTAAATTTTAACTAATTTTCTTCAAATAATTACTTAATTTGTTTAATATTTATACAAAAAAAATATGTAAATATTTTGGATTGGATCAGATCGGATATAAGTATATCCAAATTTGAATAAGTGATATATAAGATATCGAATTCATATTCAGGTTCGGATAATTGACAAAAAAATATTAACCTATATCCAGCTAATTGGATTCGAATCCAAATCCAGATCCAAATCTGGATCAAAATTCAATCCATTGACAAGTCTAACCTTATTTTGACTCATTTATCATTTGTTTTAATTGATCGTGTCATTTTTAAATTTTGTGTCGGATCGAGTTCGTATCAAATTCATTTCAATGGGTAAAATTAACACCTCTATAAGTTATTTTGAATTCTTTGAAATTTGAATGGGCTGACCTTGAACCTCACATTCATAATTTCCGCCAAATGAATAAAATATTGCAGGAACAATATAAGTGTCGGAGTAAATGTTATTGAGTGTACGAGACTCCCGTTATTACGAGGTCTCAAGAGTGTCAGATTCTTACATTCTTACTCTCGAATACGAAGTTTTTTCTAAAATATATTATGGACAATTTAATAAAATTGTATTCTAGTTAACACGTTTAATCTCACAGGGAGTGTTAGTGAATATTCTAAAAATAAAAGGAGTGTCCTTAAAAATATAATAAATTGAAAGGTACGTGGCTAAAATTGGAAGGGACGTGGCTAAAATTTTATCATATACTTTGGTTGATCTAGCATTAAACAAATCAAAAATAGATAGATGCATCTTTTTCCAATGGATCTATCCGGAGCCTTTGGCTCCTCTCCAATTGTAAATTCCTATTATTAATAAAAATATGCAGTTGATTAGTCCTTGTCCACTATCCTATATTATTGTCTTGCAAGTAAATACATCCTCAATATTAAATACAAATTCCAAAAAATATTGATATGCACCATATAATAATAATAATAATAATCTATAATGGGGTAGGTATGCAGTAATATGGCATGGTACATGTGATCACATGGTGTGGCCTTGATTTCCTCATTCCAAAACCCACCATCCTCAGTACTCTTTTCCAAAGGAATAAATGCTCCAGCAGCTTGGATTTTATATATAAGTCGTGTTATTTTGAATTCGTATCGGGTGATTTTATGTTAATTCAACTTTTTTATTAGTCGTGTCGTGTTCATTTAACGCACAAAATCTACAAAGTACATAGCAATCTACGATTAGGCCCCCTGTTTTTTTTCAAATAAATTTAGATGACATGCTTGGAAAAACAAGAGAATTCGTCTATTCATTTCGTATCGTATTAAAATTTGCCAATTATATCATATTAATTTCACGTCAGATTCATATCGTATTAAAATTAGTCACTCCTAAAGTTTTTATAAGCGGAAAAACAAGAGACGGTAAATATATCCTATTATTCGCCCTTGTTCGAAAAATCAATTAATCTTTTACATTTTCACCAATTCCGACCTACCTTTTTTTTTTATGTTTATGGGAATTTGAAGGAGTCCTTTGGCAAAACTTCAAGAAAAAAAAAATCCTCTCCATGGTGAGATAAAGTTAACATACCTGCTAAAGTTGACTGCATTGTTTATCTGTGGCTTAGCCTTCCACTTCCACTCTTATTTGACTGCATGGTGAGTTTGAATCTCGGCAATTGTTTAGAGTTAGGTTATAAAAAATTTATCTTTATTCATTATTTATGAATACATTAGTCTCGGCGTGAATGACTTGTCTTTGATCAGATTGAAAAAGAGATTAATCGAAATGTACGTAAACTAACTCGAATATTCCTGACCGTTGAAAAAAAAAAACTCTACATTCTTGGACTTGGCTTTTAAATTCTATATTTAATTCCCACTACAAGTACCTAATTGGTTGATCCATTTGAAAAAAATGCACCCACTACGTCAGTGTTAAATAGATTAAGGACAACTTAGACAAAAAGTCATATTAATCTTAAATAGAATATTAATCCGCAGACATTGACTCAAGTCAGTTAAAAATATAAAATAACTAAAGTAAAAGCATGCGTAAGGATAACTCTAAGATTTTTCTTTTTTTTTTTTGGTTTAGGCATACTCGTGATATTAAGGTTCAACAATGGAAGCGGGTGGTGGCCATTATGTTAATCGATAATCTCTAAGAATAACTGAAGTTGAGGAAATTATATTAAACTAAACTCTCTTTCAAAAAAGAAAAATTAAACTAAACTCAACTTTAGATAATAACTATTAAATAAATAAATATAGAATTGACTACATCTTGATGGCCTTTTCTAGAAAGTGTCCACTGTATATTGC
The DNA here is from genome assembly GCA_951799425.1 of Ilex aquifolium. Lineage (NCBI taxonomy): Eukaryota > Viridiplantae > Streptophyta > Magnoliopsida > Aquifoliales > Aquifoliaceae > Ilex > Ilex aquifolium. Next base: position 5,702,026 of record OX637395.1, read on the forward strand.
TAGCATTTGGTGGTTAGTTTAATGGTTATCGTCCCCGCTGTTAAACTTTAAGACTGTAAATTTGAATTTCGTCGTTCTCTTTTCCTATAATTATAGATGACCAAAAAAAAAATTTGGGCATGCATAGAACCCGAGATCCAAAGGCATCGGATAACTATTACGATAAACCCCTAGGGGTAGCTTGAAGAAATGATTTTTAACTAAAAAATATATAACTTTGTCGTGCCAACTTCAAACTTATTTGTTTGAAACAATTGACTATCGTTTCTACCACGCACCATTTTTGGCTTGTGACAGCAATGTAAACTTCGAGGTCTTATAATTTTCCACAAATCATGTGTATAGGATCAATCAGAACGTCTCTTCCCGGATTAGTTGTTATGAACACGAGGTATTAGGTATTTCTCCTTTAAGCACTCTCCTCTTGCTACCCTTTCCTCTAAGTGAGATTTTATTTGTTTCTTCTTTGACATTTCAACATGGCAAATTAGATAGTGGTTGAAGGCAACTTAATCATTGTACCTTGTACCAAAAAGTTCATGGTTGGTGATTTTAATTTGCTTGCTTGAGGGTAGTGGATCAAATGCCTTCTTGTACAATAAGTCAATTGCTTATCATTCGCATCAGATCAATTGCTACATTTCTTCTAAGATTCAAACTAAAAAACTCGACACATTAATCAGAGATATCTTTTCATCCAAATTACCAAATGGGTTAGAACCTAGTTTGTCTGTCCTTTGAGCTCAGATGAGCCTCTTCTAAGTTTTTGACATTTCAATAGAGCAACTTGGATGGTAGTTGAGAGCAACATAATCATTGTTCCTTGTACCACAAAGTTTGTAGTTGATGATTTTAATTTTGCTAGCTTGAGATAGTGCTTCAAATGCTTTTTTGTCCAATAGGTCAACTGCTCTTATTAGTGTGGTGGTGTCAATTAATGCAATGATGTCCATATTGTCGAATGAGTAATGTTAGACCGATCAAAATAGGAGATAAAAAATAAGAATTAATTGATATGACATTACTATAATGGTCGTGTTGGTTTTACTTTTATATTGTTTAAAATTTAATTATTTTTTTAGTATAGTAATGTTACATTATTTGGTCCATATTTTTTCTCTCTTTTTGATCGGTCTAGCATTTTTTTTTTTTGGCTCAATAGTCAGAAGTTTCCGAGCCAGTTTATGTGCATCTCGACTAATCTCCTGCTCAGTCTGGTCAAACGCAGACAATCTACGCCGAGAGTAAAATATTCATGGGATTTCTAAAATTCGAACTAAAAACATCTAAATTTACAACTCGACTCTATTATCACTTGAACTATCATGTCTAGCATTATTCATATCATAGAGTTCTACTTTGACAAGGACAATAGCAATAAACATACCATGGCTACATTTTTCCTAAAAGTATACAAGGCATTCAAGTGCCAGAGAAGTATAAACCAATTCTATTTTCATGATTGGCCATGTTGTGGTGTACAAAAATTTTAAACCACAACCATTTTATAGATGGAAAGCTCAGGAGTCAGTGCAGTCCATCAAACAAATGATCTGAATATCCGATGAATTTTATTTTTACAGTCCATATTTGATCCATTGAAATCAAAATTGGATTACGCAATTCGATCTGAATAGAACACTTAGAGTTGAATTTTTAACAAATTATTTATAATTCTTAATTCAATTCTATCAAATACTTACTCGATTGCATAATATAAATATACCCACATATTTAATTTTGATTGGACTACCATATCTTGATCTGAATCTATGAAATATGATACAGCCATCTCAAATAATTGGTCAAAAAAGGAACTCATTTGTAAGTAATGGATTCCCATGAAAAATCCATTGACATGCCTTAGTTCAAGACACCTATAGTTGGAAAGCTTATAGATGTGTCATAAACTGTCAACCATTCCACTCCAAGATAAGACGTTCTTATCATTCTCTCCACTTTATTTGCCTTTTTTGGGGTGAACAATTTGGTTCAATGTATATCTATTTATGATCACACAAGAAAGTAGATTATATCTAATGATCACCTAGAAATTGTGGATCCCATATGAGTAAAAATCAATCTTTTTTTTTTTTTTTGAAACGGTAGAAATCTTTAGTCTGTCTCTTATGATTAGAGGCACGCTTATGTCGTTCAGGTTCGTGAGTTTGAGTAGAACTGAGGGTAAACTCCGAGTCCATGAACTGGTCCCTCAACCCATATACTAGTTAAATCAAGACTTGCACTTTGATGGGGATTTGAACATACATCAAAGACTTAGATACATTTCGTGCAAGTAATTGAAGTATGTTCTACCAACCAACCACGCTTTTTATCGTCCAAGGGACTTGAATCCGTAATTTCAAAAAGACAAAACTTTCACAAAAACAAGAAATGTCATTGGACCAAAGATTTGTCAGTAAGAAAAATCAATTTCAACACACTCAAAGTCTATAAAACCCAATTTATTAAATCAAGACTTGCACTTCGGTGGAGATTTGAATCCATACCAGAGACTTAGATACGGTTCATCCAAGCAATTGAGATTCGTTCTACCAATTAATCACGCTTTTTGTCACTCAATAACTTAAATCATTGACCTTAAAAAAGCAAAACATTCACAAAACAAAAAATACAATTAAACCAAAGACCCATAATGAAGAAAAATCAATTTCAACACACTCAAAGTCTATAAAACCCAATCTGAAAATATTAAATTGCATTAATCAGGTTGGCTTGGCATTGTTTGGTCAATAAATGTTGGACCAGTAAAATTATAACTAGGCTGAGTACAGCTCACTCCAATTACCCATCTGTCTCAATCTAAAAAGGAAAGAGAGTACCCACTTTCTTGTTTGAGCTAACAAGCCTTCTAGGTTCAGATTTGATGCCCAAATCAAGTTTTTTTGTCCGAAAAATAATTTTTTAATATTATACTAAAAAATAATTCACAATCTTTGCTCATGATTTGATTTTTTTTTTTGGAAAGTAATTTAGTTTAGAATAGTTGTAACTATTAATAGTAAAAATAATAATATAACTTGTTACACGTAATGTTTTAATTAGGCAAAAAATGGAACAGTGAAAATATAATACTGAAAAATTACTCTTCGATATCGATACCAAAGTCTAGCCTTTTGTATAAAGGAAAACCAAGGACTTTGACCAATCTAATTAACTTTTCTTTCCAAAAGTTGAATTGTATACATCAGAAAATGAAAAATAAAAGAAAACTTCCAACTTTTTCTTCAATTTCAGGCATAAATGGTCTGTTAGATTTTGAAATTTAGTACTTGGATGCCACTCCCACATCCCAATCAAGCACAGAACATGGTTTATATTAGTCAAAATAGATAATTTTGAAATGGGGACAATCTAACTGACTTATTAAAGAAAAAGAAAACCCTCTAGACCAACTTTAGTGCTTTTCACATTTTGCACCCAATTTTTTTCAAGTTTTTCATTTTATACCTTCAAAGATTAAATTTCTCGTATTTTATCCTCAATGTATCAAAAGTAGTGTTACAATGTGACTCTTCTATTAGTTTTTGTTATTTTTTATGTTAAAAAGTCAATTTATTGACTTTAATTTTTGAAAAAATTAATTTTTGAAGTTATAAAATAAAATTCAAAGTGTAAATTGCAATTCACCTCAACTTTAATCTTAAGTCTTTTTTTTAAAAAACCGAAGTTGGCACGTTAAAGTCCATCACTTTACTTCAAATCTAACGGCCTGTTCTGGGAAGTTGCACCTGTCAAAAGAAGGTACTAGATTTTATGACAGCCCTTGGAAAGTTTTGGTCAGGTTAGATCGGACCCACCAAATTAATAATGATATAACGATTAAACTTAATATTTACTCACCAATCGGACACCGGTTCACCCCGGTCTGGTCCCACAGACCAAAGGGTAAGATATAGAAATTGAGAATTTTATGTATCAATCACCCATGGCCCTCGATAAATTTCATCGTGTCATGTCATGTTTTTAAATAAAATTAATTTAATGTATTTAATTTTTAATTATTTTATAATAAAATTTAAAAATTTTATCATATTTAATTGAAATTATATCGTAATTCATTGAATATAGGTGGAAACCCGCATTAAAAGGGGTTGACACACCCATCTTTTTATGACAAGAACTCGTTAAAATTATATTTTTACAAATAATTTTATGTCAATTTTGTTTTAAATTCACTAATCCTGCTAAGAATTGACAATCTATCAGAACTGACAATGCTAATGCCAACCATTAACTCAGGCACGAAATTAATATGAAGTAGTAATTGGGTATAAATTCATTTTATTAGATAAAGCCATATACATTTTATTTTTCTCAAATGCCTCAATAACGAAAGACTCGTACATTAGACCTTTATTTTCTAAGTTTCAAATCACCCAACATCAATTACATTGATTTCGACTAAAAAATCCGAATACCAACTAAAATAATCATGCATAAAATTAAGTTTATGATCAAAGATTTTTTTTTTTGAACGAGAACAAAGAGCGTGATCATGAGAGTCTTCCGTAGTGAATAGCACCACAAAAATCAAGTATCAGACCGTGTTACTCCTGTGAATCGAACCCTGTTTGATAACTACATGAAAGTTAAAGATGACCCTAAATAAGTACGATTTACTACTAAACTATCAGCTCGAATGGTTATGATCATAGATTAACACGAAAAAAATATAAATAGATTGACAATTGACAAGACCAAAATATACATGAACAAAAAAAATAATTATAAATTTAAAAATTTTGACACGACACTACTTAGAAATTCGGTTATCTATGACTGAGGACTCATTGCGCATCCCAATCCCAAACCCACTAGCATTTGTTCAGTTGGGATCAAGTATTAATAATCTTGACCTTATATTTCTACTCATCTGTCTCTCTCCCCTACCATTAAGGATACACAGGACAGGAGAGAGTGGTGGGTACACTGTATTCACTCTGGTATAAATACACACACACATATTAAAGCACTAACTTAAATGAGTGGGACCATGTCTCCACCTACTACCATTATTCTAATTAATTTCATTGCCCATTTTTTTCCCTCTTCAATAATGGTGGATCCAAGCAACGTCAAAGGTTTAGTTTTCCCAAATCTCATAAGAAACCTCAAATATTGCACCTTGTAAATGGTATTAATCGAATCGAGTTTTGCGACTTTCAATCTGAATTTGGCAACTTTGTTTTTTTAAACGAACTTAAAAAATTATTTAAGTTCGGAGAAATCGAGCAGAGTCCGAGTCGAAGCCGAACTCGAGTAACTCAGCTATTTTATATATAAATGAGTCGACTTTTTTAGGTTTCTTTTTTTAAACGAGTCTAAAAAATTGTTTAAGTTCAGCTCGTTTAGGACATGAGTCGAGCTCGAGCTGAGTTTTATCTGAGCCGAACTCGAGTACCTCGTCTGGATTAACACTCCTACTTATACTTGAAATGCGATAAAAGTTAGCGATCGGTCTAATGGTCATGTTTTTAGAGTTATTTATAACAATGAGGTAATTTTTGAATTTTATTATTGATCTACGGTATTTTTGAACTTAATTATCAAACTACGACATTTTTTAAAAATAGCGTCAATAACTCTATTTTTGTTTAAAAACGAGGTCAATATCCCCGCTTTTAAATTAAAAAATGTGACCAATAATTCCAGTGATTGCAAATGAAAAACCTAAAAAGCTTGTTTACTAAACACACATTTCAAGAAAAATGTGTTCATCTATTGTCCACAATATTTAGTTGAAGTCATAATAGAACAAAATCGTGTTTACTAAACACGTTTGTTATTTTGCTTTTGCTTCAAATTGTGTTTAGTAAACACACTTTTTTTCCCTGTTGCCCATAAATTTTTTATTTATTTAGATCAAGTTTGTTATTTAAAAGTAAAGTTATTAACTCTGTTTTTATTTTTCGCTTTCTAAAAAAAACGGGATTGTTAAATCCGCTTTTAAAAAATATCGTAGTTTAGTAACTACGTCCAAAAATACTGTAAATCGGTAATAAAGTTTAAAATTTGCCACATTGTGATTAAAGAACTCCAGACTTTCGCTATTAGAACTTAAACTTTATGGTCTCCTCCATATAATAATATCTGACAAAAAAAAAATAATTAAAATGGGATGCACTATCCATCTTGGTCCTGAGCAACATAGCACTCGAGCCAATTAAATATAGTTTTTTTTTTTTTTTAAATAGTACATTTTCCTCTCGATTGTACAATTTAAGTGAGTTCCATTATTTACTAAGAGAAGTTGATTCCAAATAGTTAAATAAAACTTTATGAGTTGAGTTGATTATTTATAAACAATTTCTTAATTTAATATATATATATTTATATATATATATATAGTGAGTGCTCTACTGATAATCAGAAAAAAATAAAAGAGAAAATATATTAAAAGATATTTTTCAATAATTAAATAAAATTAAACATCTAGCAATTGCAAAGAGAAAGCAAAACTATAATGTTTATTTGTCTCGTATTTAATGCAAAGTGTACAGAAAAGAAAGAAACCTTAAAGTAAAAATGGCAAAACAATAAGGGTACAACCGTACTTTTAAAACTAAGTACCATCATAAAATCACTACCGTCGATTATGGTCAAATGTCAACGGTCGTCGAAATCAATGGTTATGATTGAACCTCCCGAAATCCGCGAGCTTTCTTGATCTATTTTTACAAAACGACGTCGCATTTGAGGGAGGAGGTTTAACCGGAGCCCTTAACTCGCCGGAAACGGCCATCTCCGGCGGCATTCCCTTCTGATTCCAGTGCCGATTTGGACTCGCACGGACCAACGGACTCAGACAGAACGCTAATCCTGATACATTCCGACTATGACTTTGCCGTGCGCCTCCTCTCCGTACCTGAGGCGCCGCTGTGGTCCTCCCCGGCGTTTGTTTCCACCCCTGGGATGATTCTGATGAATATCCACTCGATTTGTCATAGCATTGCTCTTCTTCTTCCTCCCCTGAGTATCTCGCTGGCGACATTCCTCGATCTACAGTCCGGTTAGTTCTCCGATTGCCACTAACCGTTGATTCATCAACTGAGAACGTTCTAGATTGCTTTTTCTGGCGTCCGGACAGCATCGTAGAAAACCAAGACGGCGATGACGATGAGGCCGGATAAGGTTCCCGAAAATCCGAAACCGAAACCCTAGGGTCCGCATCAGGCGTCTCCGAATTGGATCTGAAAAGACTCGAGAGGAAAGAGAATCTGTGCTTCTTCTTCTTCTTCGCGACGACGAAGGTACCAGTGGAGCCCACTTGTGGAGTACTGTAGAACAGTTGATCTGATACACTGTGGTGGTGGTGGGGAGGCCACGTGGTGGCGTTGTCAGATTTCCGGCGAGAAATATACGGTGAGACCGACCTCGGAAAAATCAGTGGCGGTGGTTGTGTATCAGATTTCCGGTGACAAATCTCTCTTGCCACATGCTGCTCTTGTTGGACCCGAGTTTGGGACTGTTCTTGGGCCTGGGCCGCGATCAGAGCAAAGAGACGTTCCCGGAGACAAGAAGCGCACACGCCGACGCTGCTACTGAGGTCGGTAACGTGTTTCTTACACCTCATTTCCTCCTCTCTCTCTCTCTCTCTCTCTCTCTCTCACTCTATATATATATATATATGTATAGACCTGTATGTATAGTTACATATATAGATATCGATATAGATATATCTGTGTGTATATATATGGGGAATTGTAAGAAAGGGGTTTGTGCTCTTATGGGACTCTCAGACGTTTTTGGGTAAGTGTTTGTGATGAAAATTGAAGGATCTGGTGAGGAAAACAAAGGGAAAGTCTTGTGTTTTTCCTCAGCGTTTGAGAGACAGAAGAAGAAGACAGGGGATGAGAGTTGTTGGGGTGGGTGTTTTTATGTCAGAGGGAGAGTAATGGGGATTTTTGTGCCTCTGTAATTTTCTCATCTGAGTATTAATTTGGAGAGGGAGAGGGAGAGGGAGAGGGAGTCAAGGAGAGAAATGGTGAGACGCGGTTTGTAAGCGAACATTAGTAGGATAATGATTAAAAGGGATAAAGAGACAGGTTGGTTTACCAAAAAAACAAAAGAAGAATTAATCAAAACTGGTGAGTAAGGTTTGGAAATTTATAACTCTTTCATAAACAGACATATTTGGATTCCGAGGGAGATTTGTTTAAACTTTAAACCTAATTATTAGTTGGCAACTGAAAATTAAGTTGCTGCTCATAGTGTTCTCACATCATCATTATCATTATCATTATCATTATCATCATCGTCATCGTCACTTTATTTTTTTCAACGGTAAAAAATATTTAGATTAATTTACGTATATTTTAATTAATGCATTCTCCGATTTGATTAAAGGGTCAATTACAAAATGTCCCCTCCAAATTAGGGTCATGTTGCAATCGACTCTCTTAGATTTTAATTCGACAATTTACTCCCTCAAAGTTTTTTTGGAAAGTTTTTTTGGATTTAAATTAACTGAGAGAGTGGATGAAAAATACAAAATTCCTAAAATACCTCAACATCTAATTCTATTTTCTACCTTCTCTTTGAATCCAACCCATTTCCCCAGCTCCGACGAGGCCTCCAACCCCTTTCCCGTACTTCGACGGCGTCCCCAACCCCCACCTCTCCCCTGCTCCAGCGGTGGCGCCCCAACCCCCACCCCCACCCCCCACCTTTTACTCCAACAGTCCCCCACCCCCCTGCTTCAGCGATACCCCCAAATCCCTTTCCCCTGCTTCAGTGGTGGGGCCCCCAACCCCCACCTTTTACTCCGGCAGTCACTTGAGCCCCACCCCCTGCTCTAGCTATGCCCCCCAATTCCCTTTCCCTTACTCTAGTGGTGGCGCCCCCAACCCCCCTCTTGCTCCGGCAGTCTCCTACCCCATACCCAACACTGGTTGCACCCTAAAACCCACCTCCACCAGCCTTTCCCATACCAGTACAAACAAACTCCCAAGCCCCACTTCACAGCAACCATTGGATCTAGTCCCATGTGTGTGTGTGTATATATATACGAATCAAAGGAGGGAAGGAATTGGGTTTCACCAAAAGAGGGGAACAATTCAGTTGTTCGAGCGTGGTGGGTGAGGCTGGGTTTCACCGGAAAAGGGAGGGAGTTGGGATTTTGCCGGTGCAAAGTTAGGGTCGAATTGAATTTTATTTTATTTTTTTCAAAACAAAAGATTGAGATATGGGTAGTTTTGTACTTTTGATCAATTTTAGATAATTTTTATATCAAATTTATGTCATTTTTAACGGTGTCAACTAAAGATGGAGTTAAATAAAAAATATTCTAACATTAAGGGGACAAACTTGGAGGGGGCATTTTGTAATTAACCCTTGATTAGAAGTAGATCAATCACGTCAGAACTAAGGTATTCATGAGAGTTAGACTTGATCTCACATAATTGTCAAGATTTAAACTTAGAACTTTTAAATTTATTGCACATCACTATTGCTACTTGAACTACCTCATTGAGTTATCACTTTTATCTTTTGGATTAATATAATTATTTTTTGATACCATAATAAAACACGTGTAATTTTTTATATTTTTAAATTTATTTTATTTTAGTATTTTTAAAATTAATGACTACAAACAAATCAAAATAAGACTATAAAAAAAATTGGGTTAATTGCACTGGAAATCCCCAAAATATGGGGTTTGTCTCATTTTGATCCCTGAAATATAGAAACATTTTCTATATTGTCCTTCAAGCAGACAGCGTCCAGATTGCTAACGATTTTTTATCATAAACTTGTTACGTAATACCTAAATATGGACAAAAATAATTTTGATAGTTTTTAAACAAAATTTGGGTAGCTCTTGATAAAAAAATGTGTAATATGGGTAACTTTTGACCAAAATTTAGATAGTTCATGATTAAAACTGTGTAATTTGGGTAGCTATTTAACCAAAATTTGAGTAGAAATTTGGTCAAGAATTATCTAAATTATTTTTTTGTCCATATTTAAGTATCACGTGACAAGTTTATGATAAAAAATCGTTAGCAATCTGGACGATGTCTGTTTGAGGGACTATATAGAAACATATTCAATACTTCTGGGACCAAAATGATGCAATTAAAATATTGAAGACCTCCAGTGCAATTAACTCAAAAAATTTTGATACAAGGCATGTTTGGTAGGAGTATAAGGGTGGTATAAAAGAGTGGTATAAAGAAAATAGTACGTGGGACCTACTTTATACCATGTTTGTTTGACTTTTTTTGGTCGGTATTAATTTGCGGGTCGCAATACCGATCCGCTATGAACAGTGCCGTTAATGCCTTGTACAAGGTGCTATTCAATACCACCTACCCGGTGGTATAAAATGTTGGAAGGAGGTATTAAAGTGGTAAAAGACTCAAATGCCCTCAACTACAAAGCCAGCCGCAATTGTTGACTTTGATTTATAAGGATAAAATTGTCTTTTTACACCCCAGCCGCAATTGTTGACTTTTTTAAATAGGTATTACATAGATAATATTTGTGATACACAAACAAGGGGAAGGATGGGATTATAGTTTAAGACCGGGTATAATATACTATTGGATTGGAATGGAATGGAGATAAATCTAATACCGGGCTTATTTTATACTCAAAACAAACGGGCCCTAAGTGTAGGAGGAAAAAAATTGTATCTTATAAAAGGGAATAAATGGTGATTGTCATGTGAATTGAATAACTTGAATCGATGGAAATGAATTGGGTGCACATTCTCCCTATAAGATGAATAAATTGTTACAAATCGGCTTGAGGCACTTCAATGACTAAGTTAGTGGATATCTGAAATTAAACAAGCAAATTACAAGAAAAGAAGTGTATAACTTAGATTTAAACTCGTCCGATATTTATAGGAGCATATCGCGATTTCATAGGACTTTAGAAATTTTGTTGGAATATGGTGGAAGTTTTGTAAACTTGGTCGCACTTTTTTATCAAATTTCAGTACGGTACCAAAGTGGTATCAAAATCCTATCCTTTGGTTAAATATAGATTGTTCCTTGCCTATATATATATACTGGTGTAATGAACTAGTGATGGTGATCTTGATTCATGAAACTCACTAGGTAATATGTATAGGCCGAATGGTAAAAACTTTGCATTGTTTTCAATTACTGGTCTCTTAAGGAAGATTCACAGTCCGGATCACCTCAAGAAATTGTGGTAGTATATCATCATCACTCGTAAATGCTTGTGTAGTGAGCAAGTGATGGTGTTTGGACCACAATCTGGTTAGCCAGGCTATTAATGCATCTAAGTAGTTTGTGTTTGGTTTGATTGTAAATCGTTGACGCTCTTTTAAAGTACAACGTAATTAGAATTCGCGTTAATTCAAATTTTATTGTCAAACAACTTGTATTTGAAAGATGAATAATTTCAAATTTATCGTCGAATTACTGTATATCTTGAACACTTCTTTCCCCCTTAATTCTATAATAAATCTTTGGAAATTCAAATTTTATTAGTGTTTGATTTATGGTTTTATTATAAATGTTGAGAAATTCCGAAAAATTATAACTGTTGAGAGATATTATTATAGAAAAATTATTTATTTTATTGGTTTGAATGCTTTCCAACTTCTACGATAACTGAGTTTGAATAACAATCTAAACTTCACGGTAGTAGAATTTAAGCATACTCAAACTCGACAAACACAAATCAATTAGCACCCTTATGATTAGCCAAGTGACACCATCTAATGGTCCCATGACTTTTCATGAAGGTCAGAGGTTGAAGCCTTTCTGGTGGCACTAGGAGATGGGGTTGGGGGTCGGGGTAGGGGGGGGTGGGGGGGGGTTTCTTAGAACAATGAAACTTGAAAATGGGATTGAGGTGGGACACCAACAAAAGAAAAGAGGGAAGCAGAGCTTACTTGTGTAAATGGTTTATTTTTCTCTTCTGACATTGATAAAAACTTGTGTGGATGTGTTTCTTTACTTGTTTTGATTATGTCTGCACTCTGTGTATGTTGAATGAGTCTGAATTTCTCAACAACTAGGAGTGTTAAAAGGTTTTCCTTTTTTTTTTGTTATTAACTTGTTATCAGATAATGATTATACGTGTTGATAACGATATGGTATTGGATATTTACCCCCAATAGACGATGGTCGATCGGGCTTCTTAGGCTTCAAGCTTCTAAGGGTTCAATGCTATGTTAGCTGAGTTTGTAAGTTTGGTCACCAAAAAACTTCCCAAAGAGTTGACACTGCAATTACAAGGTGTAGGCCACTCTCTGTCTCCCCCCACCGGTCTATTGCCTTCACTGTGCCTTCCCCCACTTCCACCATTGTCAAACTCTCAACTCTCAAGGAACCCTGGGCTCCAGCGTACATGCCCCCTAAACCCACATAGTCAACAATATGTCTGCCATGTTGGAAATTCATCTTCTCCTTCACATTGAATGATACATTTGTAGGGCAAACAGTGGCCCTATAAGGGACACAATCCCAGTTTGTGTGAGTTTTTTTTTTTCAATTGTCAGAGTGTCTGAGTCAACTTACGTCCACTTCGATTAATTCCTTCCCCGATCTGGTCAAATGCAGGTCATCTACATCAAAACTAAGGAATTCATGAGGAATAAATTTTTTATGGCCTACTCCCAAAAAGTTGTCAAAATTTAAACTCAGAATATCTGAATTTATAGTTCGTTTATGTTACCATTTGAGCAACATTTACGTTAACTCTTTCACTCCATCCTTGTGGGAAGTTCATTTGGGAAATGTAGGTTCTTTCTAAGTTTCCAACTTGATTTTGAGTTTCAATTTGGGGAGCAATTCAGATGGGTTGAGCAGATTTAGTAGTTAACTCGGATTGAATTAAAGTTATAAACCTTCGATTTGAGCCCAACTTTTAACTAGAGTAATGCTCGTGTTTTGACTTTGATTGAACTCGGGTTAAACAACTAACATTGAAATTCATGTCCAGTTCCAAGGCTGAATTTGAGTTTGATTCTAGAGTTACAAAAATGTGGGCTGCAAATTCGAGTTCGATTTTAGGTCAACTAGAATTTAGTAACCTAAATTATGTCTCAAAAACCTAAGATCCCAATCCCAATGCCACCCAAATCCAAATTAGGTTAGGATTGCTTATCCAAATCTAATCTGAGTATTGAAAATTCGTGTCCACATATTGGAAAATCACAATCCAAGCTTCAATATCCTCTTCCCACACCAAATGAGGTCACAAGTTCTTACTATGAAGAAAGAACACTCCACCTTTGTGAGCCACACTTAGTAACTTCCAATAAAGTTGAATATAACTGACCCAATGTCAGTTCGATTCGGCCTTTTATGGAAAGTTTATTACCTGATTGCCTTTAGAGGCTTAGATTTCTTTTTTTTTTTTTCTTTGGTTCAGCGGTCAAAAGTGTATGAGTCAACTTACATACATTTCAACTAATCCTCTCCTCGATCCGATTATAGTCAGGTTATTCACACTGAACTAAAGTATTCATGAGAGATAAATCTCACATGGTCTGATCCTAACAAATTGCCAAAATTCGAGTATAAGACATTTAAATTTACATCACATTTCTGTTACCACTTAAAGTACCTTAGAGTTAGAGGCTGATTTGAAAATAGGTACCCCATTTTACTCTCTACACTAGGTTAGGAACACTCCCATGGATTGATTCATAGCACTACAAGGACTTGACTGGGGTAAAAGTAGAACAAAACACAGCAACCCATTGTAGGGCTAATAATCGAGCTAAATCTATTAAGCTCGTTTTTGTAAACAAGTTTAAAAAATTGTTCAAATTTAGCTCATTTAAAAAATGAGCCGAGTCCAAATAACTCAACTATTTTACATATAAACGAATCGAACTTTTTAGACTTGTTTTCTAAATGAGTAAAAAATTATTTAAATTCAACTCGTACTTAAGTAAAAACCTATCCGAACCGAGTCCGAATAACTCGACTCAATTATCGGCCCTAACCCACTGTACCTCTTCCATGGAGGCTTTCTTAAGTTGAAATGGCTATTCAATGTGAGCATTTCTGTTTATTTTCGTCTTTGGTCATATATGTTTTGTTGGAGCATTAAAGAGGGTATGAAATTTCTTGTCATTTGCCGAAGGAAAATATGACCTCTCACTTGAATTACTTGGCAGCTAGGGCATGTATTTAATACTCTCGAGTGGTCTTATTTCCTAGAATTTTCCCTCCATGCTGCCGTGCTCCCCCCGTCAAATTGTTCGAACTAATCATGCGTTTTTAGCCATCCACGTGTCATCATAAAAACATACAAGTCTTTGATAAGAATATGTACCTTATCACAATGCTCGTATTGATGATCTTTCACTCCGATATTATTTAGGGTTTCTCAAACAATGTTATGTATCTTGCTTCGATAGTTTTACACTAGAGACCATTTGGGTTTGTCGGGTAATCTATGTAGAATTGAGGTGTTTCATCTAATCTATACCTACTCGATTCAATTCAACTGGCTAAAAATGAGTTATTTCTATGCAATCGACCGTTAATTAACATAAACGAATGTTGTGGGCCCCATAGATAGACTCGTGTAATAGATGCACATGTAGACTTATTTTAATTGAATTTTTACCATAATACCCCTAGGTAGTCCAAGTCAACCCAATGTAGGGGTATGATTTGCTTATATATTGGGAGAAAAATAGTCATGAAACATGTTTTTTGCTTTTTCTATTCTTACTTATAAACAAACAAAATTATGTTTTTGCTTGTAGAAAATATTACAAAATGATGAATTGGATTGTTGTGATCAAAGATAGCCATGGTATCTTGTTTGAAAATTATCTTCATACTTCTTACACAAAAGGATGTATAGTAAGTGGACCATTGATTAGATCTAACAAATCACCCAAAATTAGGTTAGTAAACTAGAATTGTAAATATTAGATGAGGATTATAACCCGTCAGAAGTAGTTCGGATGGAAAGGTTTTAGAGGTCACTATCTCAAGTTTTTAATTTGAGTCTCGTAAAAGATCCACTAATTGACTTCATACGTGTGAATTATCGGTGATCAACATCTTGAATTTATTTTGTAGTCAAATTGTCAAAAGGGAAGAATTGTCTTTAATTGTGAGTTGATAATTTGTCCCCCTCCCTTGTCTCATTTTTTTTTTGGGGGGGGGGGGGGGGGGGGGGGGAGGTCTCTATAAGTAAATAGAGGATGAGGGATTAAGCTTCATAGTGAGTGATTCAATGAAATTAGCCAAGAAATGAGACTTTATTCCGTCTTGTCTAGAATTTGTGTGTAATAACGACAAGTTGAGATTCTATTTAATACATTTTTTTTCTATTTTTATTTTTGTAGATCATTTATCATGAACTCAGGTGCGATTTATTCGATATAAATGAGCACTTCACTCATCAATGATAGATGGATCTATTAAAAAGAAAAAATAGGCAAAAAAAAACATCATAGATAAAGTTTGGCAAAAAAATATGAAAGACTTTGAAAAGTTGGAGATAATTATCCAATTTGATTTTTTTTTTTGGAAGCTTATGAATTTCTATTTTGTGGGGTCTCCAAAAAAGTTGGAAATGTTCAACAAGTTGGGATATGACTTATAATACCTAAGATTAATGGCTCATTATTTGTCGCATCAGTAGTGGCGTCAATTAGACTTTCGGTATTCGGTAGTGAAAAATCGTCTAGTTACCACCTTATTGTCAATTCATCAAAGTTTTTTCTACTTTGCTATAGAAATATGGTTGTAAACTTGTAATTGATTATAACCATGTGTAAATGTATAGCTAGGCCTATCATTGGATTTAATTTCGATCTAATTTTGGTCTAAAATTGATGTCAATTCATTATATATAGATTCATAATTTGAACAATAATCTGAATATGAATACGAACTCATTTATATCATATTTCGTGGATTTGATTTTGATATATAAATATTTAATCTGATTATGTGATAAAATTAAGTGGTACATTGATGAAAGTAAGGTGAAATTCGGATGTAATTTGTTCAAATTAATCTCGAAACGAGTTGCTTGGATCGATCGGATTTTAGGAATCGATTTTAAATGTTTAATGAATTAAAATATCAAATATGAAAAAGAAATCCATCAAATTCACGTGACATTCTCGAGTCAAATTTTGCTAAATTGATTTTAGATTCAAATGCGTCAAAATTCAATTCAAAGTCGGGCCTATTGTATCCCACTTAACTGTATATTGGGCCTTTGCCGTGAGGAATTTTTGAAACAACAAGGATAAATTACACTTTAACCATCTTAACTATGATTTTTTTTCACTTTGTTTATTAAACTATTAAATTTTTTACATTATCCCCTCAATTACTTTGATTATTTCACATTGCTCCAATCATAAACGTCTGTTATTTTTTTTTATAAACATTGCTAAAGTATCAGGACAAAGTGAAAAATAATACATAGTTCGGCGGATAAAATAAAATAACTTTTCGCTAAATATGTAACGAACGTTAATAATTATGGCAATGTGTAACTAATCATACACTTGAGGGTGAAATGTGAAAAATATGATAGTTTAGAGGACAAAATTAAAAAAAAAATATTTGGACTTCACTTCATTTGGGTATAAATTAAAATAAGGTTAATAGCATTTTTAGTTCTTAAAGTGTGCTCATTATATTTGTTTGATTTTCATTGTATTAATTTTATTAATTAGATCCCAAAAATTTCAATTTGTGTCACTTTGATCCCTAATCAGACAATTCATTAAATTTTTTGACGGAAGTGATTACGTGTCATTTTTTCAGACGGTATCACGTGCACAACACGTGATCATTTCATAAAAAACTTAACGTTTTCGTCTATGTATAGATCATTTAAACACGAATTGAATATTTTAAGAACTAAGTTGATATTTTAAGGATCAAATTGATAAAAATATGTATACTTTAAAGATCAAAAATATTCTTAACCCATTAAAATATAACTTATTAGATAAAGTTTATTATTGTTTTAAGCTCATTATTTATTACGCTCTTTAAAATATTCATAGTTGTGTCTGTGTTTTTTTTTTTTTTTTGGGGGGGGGGTGGGGGAGGGGTTGAACGTTAAATAAAGAATAGATTTCAGAAAGAAGTTATTCTAAATAAACTCGTATAAAATAAGTCAACCTGGGTGTAATATTTTCAAACGTATTTTTGAAATCTTTCTTATCTTTTTCAAATGTGTAGTAAATAAATATTATTACAAAATTAGGAAGAAAAAGAAATTTCAACATTAAAATTATAAGGTAAATTTCATCAACATTGTCTGTAGTTAGGGTTAACTTCAACGACACCCTCCTGTCTTTTTTTAAATTTCATTGACACCCCTATCTTTTATAAAATTTCACTAACATCTCATGTCAATGTTTGTCTACTAATGGACCTGGCGGAATGCTTGTTTTACCATTTTACCCTTGAACTTATAAACATTAGGGTTTATTAAAATGAAGGTCCTCAAAGTATGTGATTTATCTTATTTTGGTCCTCACTATTTTAATTGGATCATTTTGATCCCTGAAGTATTGAATATATTTTTATGTGGTCCATTAAGCAGATAATATTCAAATTACTAACGATTTTTTATTATAAACTTGTCACGTAATACCTAAATATGGACAAAAAAATAATTTGGATAACAATTCTGATAAAAAAGCTACCCAAATTTTGGTCAAAAAACTACCCAAATTTTGGTCCAAAAACTACCCAAATTATACAATTCTGATCATGAGCTATCCAAATTTTAGTCAAAAGCTATCCATATTACATATTTTTGGTCAAGAACTATCCAAATTTTGGTCAAGAGCTACCCCAATTATTTTTTGTCCATATTTAGGTATCACATGATAAGTTTATGATTAAAAACAGTTAACAATTTGGATGTTGTCTGCTTGAGGAACCACATAAAAACATATTCAATACTTTAAGAATCAAAATAATACAATTAAAATATTAAGGGCTAAAATAAGATAAACCTCATACTTTATGGATCTCCGTGCAATCAACCCTAAAGATTAATATGCTAACAATTTTTTTTTATTTATGCTATATATAAACACATATATACATAGGCCTAAACAGGTATCGATAATATGGAGAGGGAGGGAGAGAGAGAGAGAGAGATCAAATTTAGGTATCGATAATATGGAGAGGGAGAGGAGAGAGAGATCAAATTTAGGTATCGATAATATGGAGAGGGAGAGGAGAGAGAGAGAGATCATATTTAGGTATCGATTATATGGAGAGGGAGAGGGAGAGGGAGAGAGAGAGAGAGATCAAATGCCAATCCCCAACCCACTTCTCCCTCACCACCCAATCCCACTTCCTTCGCCACCTACCCCAACAATCATATGTCTCGTCTTCCATGTAGGTACTATTACTAAGGTAGGAAAACCTAGAGAGAGAAAATGAGCAACAAATGAATTTTTCAACCCCATCACCACCACTACATGCACCCACCACCCTGCATTTAACCACTACTACCACCACCCTTCCACTCTGATTCATGTAGTGTGATTAATTTTGTATTTGTGATGGATTGAGATTGGTTTGAATTAGATCTTGATGGGCGATATAACTCAGTTAATGGGTAATGCATATTTTGATTTATGGTTTCAATTAGCATGAGATTCGAGTTCATGGGATTTAGCAGTGGGTTCGTGATGGGGTGGTGATTTGCAAACTTGGGGGGGAAAGGGTTATGGTGCTAGTATGTTTTGGTAAACATTGTCTGAAGTTCACTTGTTTGACTGTCCTCTGAGTTCAAATTCGATTTGTGAGTATACAAAATCAATGGCTTGCTTGAGGTTAGATCATTAATTTAGGGCTTTGTTTGATAAATTAAATAACCTTATGTGAGATCAGAGTTTTAATGGGGAAGACCAACGCTTTGGGTTTATTGCCATGGTGGTTTTGCAGCTAGAAGGTTGGGCTATTGCATGAGAGAGAGGGGTTAGGGATGGGTTTCATGGGGAAGAGTAAGGGTAAAATTGACATTTAACTAAAATAGAGGTTTGACATCAGAACTCTTTAAATTGGCAGTAACTAAGACGATATCCAATGAAACTCAAACTCTTATCCTCAAAGTATAGAATTTGTGTTATTTTAGTCTATAATATTTCAATTGCATCAGTTTGATCCCTAAAATATTGAATATGTTTTTATGTGATCCCTAAAGTAGACAACATCTAAATTACTAACAGTTTTTTATCATAAATTTATTACATGAAACCTAAATATGGGTAATAAATAATTTGAGTAGCTCTTGACAAAAAATGTGCAATATGAGTAGCTCTTGACTAAAATTTGAATAGCTCATAATCAAAACTGCATAAATTTGGTAACTTTTTGACCAAAATTTGGATAAAAATTTGGTCAAGAGTTATCCAAATTATTTTTTTGTCCATATTTAAGTATTACATGACAAATTTATAATCAAAAATAGTTAACAATCTGAACGTTGTCTGTTTGAGGAATCACATAAAAATATATTGAATATTTCAGAGAATAAAATGATGTAATTAAAATATTAGAGACTAAAATAAAATAAATTATATACTTTGGGGACTTTTAATGTAATTAATCCTAAAAAAATATAATGGAGTAGATATAGATATAAGAGCAACTCCAAGGGGCTATGTAAACCCACCCCTTTAGCTATTTTAGATAACCTCTTCCCAAAATATTGCTCCAACGGACTATCTATTGGGCTATCTAAAATAGATAAGCTCATTTTCATTCGGTAGACGTAGCTAGTGCCTCTCTCTCTCTCTCTCTCTCTCTCTCTCTCTCTCTCTCTCTCTCTCTCTCTCTCTCACTGATCGACAAGCTTCATCGCAGATCGACACAGTGTGAAAGTGGGGAACTAGAAATGGGTGTGTGCTAGATATTTTGAGACCTCTTGTAAATATCATCGTTATTCAACACAGCTCCACCGAGTCCACCGAAGGCTCCACCGACTTCAAGGTATGGTTTCATACATACATTCAGATCTCCAAAAAATCTCCGGGTATTTGTTTGATGGGTATTGATGCTCCAACGGACATACATTGATGGGTATTTGTTTGATGCTTTGCCTGATTGGGTATTTGTTTGATGGCTTTACCTAATTTGTGATTTTTGTATTGTTGATCATTTGTTTGTATCGGTTTACCTGATTTGTTTGTAATTTTCAAGGGAGTTTAGTTTTCTATGTTTTGATTTTATTGGGCAATGCTGGTCAGATTTTGTTTTCTATGGTTTACCTCATTGTTGTTCATTGTTCAATGGGTGCATGAACCCATAGTCCTCCGGATTTGAGCTTGATGACTGTCATTCGAATGTTTGTGCAAACACTGCTAAAGCCCAATGCTTGTTCTTGTTCAAACAGTCATATGCAGTCTTTCACAACCTGAGATTAGGTGTTAAAGAAAAATTTAAATGTGCAAAAACAATTCTCTACAACGTCCAACTTGAATTTTTTTTTTTCTCAAAGAAACAAGAACTGCTCTGCTCCTATGAAACAAGAACTGCTCTGCTCCTATGAAACAAAATTTTCAATGCTTGATAACTTGTCAATCTACTACTTGAGGACACAAACATATATAGAAAGCTGAATATAACATTTTGCACAAAGGGAGATAACATCAACCTAATGTTATCATCAAAACTAAAGTATGAAGAGCTTGCATATGGACTTGGGTAAACATGGATCTTTGATCATTAGTGAAAATTGATGCCTGCAATATACTCGTAATAACTAGAATATGTTGATTTTTATAGAAACACAGTGTGTACTATATCTTGGATGCTATGTGTTGCCATGGAAAATCATGCCCCCTTGACTTTATATTTGCAAAACACCAGCTGCCCATACTTGATTCAACACATTGAGGGGAACCTTGCTACTTGTCTCATCTTATAGGCATTACACATGGATTCATTCCAACATGGTGCGTACTTCACCAATCTCATGCATGATTGAACAAATTTAGATGATGAGGTTATAGATCAATCTTCACCAATATCTCCTCAAGTAGAATCCACCACAAAAAAACAACGAGGTGGCACTTTTACATCAGAGGAAGACATTATGATAATCTCGGCGTGGCTTAATATTAGTTTGGATGCTGTGCAAGGAAATGAGCAAAAATCAAAGACATATTGGCAAAGGGTTTGCGAGTTCTTCCACGAATACAAACCTAAGTCATGTCTTAGTCGTACTCAAAATTCTTTAATGAATCGTTGGTCGGCAATTCAGCTAGCCACCAACAAATTTTGTGGGTGCTTTGCACAGATAGAAAAACTAAATCAAAGTGGTTTGATAGAGAAAGACAAGGTATGAGGGAATATTTTCTTACAAAATAGTGTACTTTTAATGACATGATAATGAGTTTTGTTGTAAATTTTTTCAGATTCGTGATGCCAAGAACTTGTACAAGGAACTCTATAAATCTTCTTTTCCGTTTGAACATTGTTGGAATGAGTTAAGGTATCAACAAAAATGGATGGAGGATTCTCAAGCAAAGAAACAAAAATAAAACATAATGCTACTCCTGGCAGCTCCGTGCCTTCTACAGCGGACTCCATAAATTTAGGAGATGACGGTGGGTCCTATGGATCTTTAGACAGGCCACCTGGAAGGAAAGCTGAGAAAGCGCGACTACGAAAATCTAAGAGCAAAGAAGCTGGAGATGATGAACTCGTTAATCTGTTAGCAGATATGAAGGAAGATAAAAAGGTAATGAATGAGAAGAAATTTGAAATGTTTGAAAAATATTATCATCAAGAACAGGAACGTCTACTGCAAGAAAAGGAACGTATACTGCAAGAGAAAGAGAGAATGTGAATGAAGCAACTAAAAGAGGAAGATCGAATAATGTCGATGGATACGAGTAGCATGTCTCCGTTGCAAGCTGAATATTATCAGTGCCGCCAAATGAAAATCTTGGGGAAGAAGATGTAGTTCTTTTTTATTAATAGACAAACAACTTTAAGTAGTAGTAATGATGCTACAAGTACTGTAATAACATTTGCTTAAGTAGTGCCTAGTAGTTTCCATGTATATTCCACTGATGCTCGACTAGATCAGCTTGGAGTTTGGAATGACTTTCTTTGTCTCTAATGCAATGCTGAGTATTGATAAATTGAAGCAATTCTGAACTCCGCTCAAGTATGACTGTGGCAGTGGGATTCTCATCCATTGTATCATAACTAAATTCCAACCCATTAGCGTTTATCTCATCTTCGACAATCATGTTATGTAATATTATGCATGTCTTCATAATATCCTTAAGCACTTCAAGTGTCCAGAAACGTGATGGTCCACGCACTATAGCAAATCGTGCTTGGAGCACTCCAAATGTTCGCTCAACATCCTTTCTTGCAGACTCTTGAGATTTTGCAAAATGTATTTGCTTATTGCCTCTTGGAGATGAAATTATTTTGACAAATGTTGCCCATTTTGGATATATACCATCAGCAAGGTAATATCCCATTGTATAATCGTTCCCGTTGACTGAGAAATTGACTGGAGGAGCCCGACCTTCTGAAAGGAGAGCAAAAACAAAAGAGCGTTCTAGTACGTTGATATCATTATGAGATCCAGGTAACCCAAAAAAGGCATGTCAAATCTAGAGATCATATGAAGCCACAGCCTCCAAAATAATTGTTGGTTCATGGACGTGACCAGAATACATACATTTCCATGCTGTTGGACAATTCTTCCATTTCCAATGCATACAAT
Organism: Ilex aquifolium; assembly: GCA_951799425.1. NCBI lineage: Eukaryota > Viridiplantae > Streptophyta > Magnoliopsida > Aquifoliales > Aquifoliaceae > Ilex > Ilex aquifolium. The sequence goes on from OX637395.1 coordinate 5,724,745, forward strand.
CAATGCTACCCAACATCCCAGGAAACCCACGATTGGTACCCATTGCTAATAATCTAGCAATGTCATCGTTGTTTGGTGACCTGAGGTATTTATTGGAAAAAACTGCTACTACCGCCCTCACAAATCTTTTCAAACTTTCTATTGTGGTGCTTTCGTCAATCCTCACATAATCATCAACAGCATCTGCTGCAACTCCATAAGCAAGCATCCTTATGTCGGCTGTCATCTTTTGAAGGGAAGACAAGCCAGTAATTCCAACAACATCTTTTTTTTGGACAAAATATGAATCATAATTTTCCACCATTGATAGAATACGAAGGAAAATGGTTCGATTCATTCGAAACCTTCTTCGAAATAAATTTGGGGGATAAACAGACAGATCAGCAGAATAGTCACGATACAGTCTTTCGTGCCCTTGAACTCGATTGCGAACAATAAGTGAATGACCTTGAATGGAACCACGACGTACACCAGAGCTTTCCTCGCTATTGCGTTTGTTCCTTTTGATAGCACAAATTGTTACCATCTCCAATTCATCATCAGAGTCAAAATCGTCAAGAATCATCTTCATTGCAGGATGGCGAGCCATAACATAAACACAAAGAATAGTGCAATGATAATAAATAGATTTGAGGTGTATGACAATGAGAGATGGAAGATCCTATTTATACATATTCTAAAATATGACCGTTGTAAATATGACCGTTGCAAATATGACCGTTATTAATATGACCGTTGAAAAATTCAAATTTTAAAATTTTGAATTACGTGACCGTTATTAATATGATTGTTATTAAAAAAATTAAAATTTTAAAATTTTGATGACGTGGCGTAACACGTCAGCACGTGATGTCATCAATATGGTGATGACATGGCATACTACATAGTATTTTAGATTTTAATAATTATAGTTAGTTAAAGTTAGTTGAAGTGGTTAGCTAAAATAGATAGCGTGGTTGGAGTGAATTTAAAAAAATGATTATCTAAAGTAGATAATATAATAAAAAAATATATTTTTGTTAGGTAGTTTATATAGCTCCCTTAGAGTTGCTCTAAGAGTAGAAGGCCCACGTTAGCCACCACATTATGACCCGAAAATTATTGAGGAGACATGGTCGCATTATCAAACTGTTGACTCAGCTCAACGACGCGTTCACCGTTCAGACTCTCCGACACCACACCATTATCATGCTCTGTTTTTGACTGTAACCACCGCTACTCTCTCTCTCTTTCTCTGTGTGTGTGTGTGTGTGTGTGTGCGCTCTGCTGTGGAGCAATGTCGAACTTCTCGCATCAGATGAGGCTCTCGTCTTCTCTGATTAAACGGTTACGGCAAAGTTTTGGCGCTGTAAATACAAGATCTTTTACCACAACTGAAGGCCACCGTCCCACTATAGTCCACAAGCGTAGTCAGGACATTCTTCACGATCCATGGTTCAACAAGGTGATTTTCAATTTCAATTTCCACTTCAATTTGATATATTGGGTTTGAATTTCATTGTGATATTATAAACTTCCAACTTGAATTTTGGTGTTCAGATCCTTGTTCTAAGTTGTAGTTTGATCTGTTTATGAGCCTGATTTGGTTTGTTTGAGTATCTTCAACCTTGACTCAAATTGATTTGATATAAAGCACTCTATTGGAGAAACTCAAAGTTAACAGAGGATGAATCTAAATTTAAATGAAGTCAAACCTCAAATTTAGAATAGGATTGCATATGGCCATTAGGTCTTTAACCATTGGTGATTTGAGTAAAAAGAATTGAATCTTCCTTAATTTGAGAAAAAGTTTGAGCCTCCCATGGTTTGGTATGAGTTTGGGTATAACATTAGAGAAGGTTTTCTGAGATTTTTTACCCAAATTTAAATTTGAGTTTAAGAAAAAGTAAGGGTTGGAGTCTTGGAGATGCTCTAATGTAGGATGTTTTGAGTATTAGTTTGATCCGTTTACTGAGCATGATTTGCGGTGATGGAGTCTGGAATTTATTCTTGGTTGCATATAAGCTTTAATTTGTTGAAGATAACATTTTATGCTTATTTACATAGTGGCCAATTGTAGAAAAATAAAGATTTATCACCAGGCCAATTTTAAGCAATTGCATGTTCAAATTAGGAAAAAAAAATAAAAAATTAGTAATAAATATGCAAGTTAAGGCCAACTTTTACAAAGTTCTAACACAGTAAAAAGGATTATGTAATTATAGGCCAGTTGCAACTTATATTGTCAGAAAAGTACTACTAAAGCTAGGCAACAAGCTAAGCAAGGAAAAGAATCATGGGTAAAGGGCTGTGAAATAGTGAAAATGGCAGTACCATCGCCGTCTCACAACCTCAAATAAATTCAGGCCATAGCCTGTTGGCGGTTCGCCTGTTCGGTATGCCTAAAGTGAGAGAGTGAGCACAATGAAATGTATATGTATATAACCTTTTAAAAAGATTTGAAGGTGGGTGAAGGACCCCCTGTCTCAACGAGGGCCCTGCTCTTGATCATTTAAGTTGTGTAATTATCACTTAAGTCGAAAGATTCTTTCATTGTCTATATAGGTATGTGTGTGTGAGTGAAAATGGCAATTTCTCATGTCTCAGTTACGAAGTATTATGGTATTGGATTGCGAGCTTGTAGATTGTTGTTTATGCCTCTAGCTTTGATTAGTTTGGTTTATATCTATCAAATTATTAAGAAGGACTCTTTTTTTTGGGTAAGTTAACATAGACTAATCTGATGTTGTTCATTTCTGTGAAAGTAGAGTAAAATCCACTATTATAGGGGGGAAACAGGTGGGCAAATTCTGATTGCATGCAAGATACAACGAACCAATGAATCAAGTGTAATCTGCCTCTAGTTTCAGTGTGTATGTATAGAACCAATGACTCTGGAAAACGAAAAAGAAAAGCAAAATCATCATCTAATATTTTATCTCATACAACCAGGAACTAAACTCCTTAAATGGACATCCTATATCTCCCATTTCAAGTGAATCCTATGAAATCCAAAAGGACCACCTCCCACACCCTCCATTTCCAGCAGCGCACCCATGCTGCGGGCATCATTTAGATAATCTTATGGAAAACTTGGGCTACTTTACCAGAAAGTAATATACGTCATACATATCTCGTATCATGCTCACAGCTTCTGTTTTTCATGATTTTTTTTTAATCACACAATGAGTAAAATGGACAAAATTGACTATTATTTTTTAATCAACAAATACTAGGGGACAGCATTCTCCATGACAGAACGTGATCGCCTCGATCTTCGCGGGCTTCTGCCTCCAAATGTTATGTCTCCTGAACAGCAAATTGATCGCTTCAGTAAGTTTCCACCCCCTTGCTCATTAGGCTTAATGAGTTTTGCTTTGGTTTGATGTCGAAAATACCAAAAAAGGATCCAAGTGTTATCTTATATAATGAGAAGACTTTATGCATCTTTCCTAATGAGATTCTTGGTTATTATTTGATTCACTTTTAAAGTTTATTGAATGTTAATACATTTTTGGAAAATATGTATTTTCTAGATCCTATGTCAGCCTATGAAATCCATATAATAAATTAGCTAGCAACTTGAATTTTTATCCTATACATATTTTTCCCTCCCAAAATCATCACATTATCCAATTTTATCACATGTTCAATCATTTAATATTTGATTAATTTGTAGTTTAACATAACTTTTATTTCTTACATTATCCATACACGATAGTGTACACATGTTGAGAAAATTTTGTCGGGTTATGTATTTTGAGAAAATTTTAACGCTATTTTAAAGAAAATAATATGTCAAAATTAATTTTAAATAATGTAATTAAAGAAATTAAGAGATAAAAAATTACTATTTGGTATAGTGGAATCAATTTTTTAAATGTTCAAATTTTATGTTTCATCATGCCTTTAAACACGGGTTATGACTAGTTTTCTTATATAACCATTAAAATCTCTTTCGAGGAACATTTTCTCTAATAAGTATTTCTGACATTAATCCATCCATATGTTCCTATCAGTTTTAATGTATTCACCTAATCCTACTTGGAGTGCTTGAGCACTAAAAAATTGATTCCACTATGTCAAAATTAATTTTAAATAATGTAATTAAAGAAATTAAGAGATAAAAAATTACTATTTGGTATAGTGGAATCAATTTTTTAAATGTTCAAATTTTATGTTTCATCGTGCCTTTAGCCACGGGTTATGACTAGTTTTCTTATATAACCATTAAAATCTCTTTCGAGGAACATTTTCTCTAATAAGTATTTCTGACATTAATCCATCCATATGTTCCTATCAGTTTTAATGTATTCACCTAATCCTACTTGGAGTGCTTGAGCACTAACAATATTGATTATATCTCCTCCCATTGCAATTTATATTGGTCTATCTTTTTCCTAATAACAGTTTGTACTTCCTGTTTAAGGTTCTGACTTACCTCTATTCCAACTCTATTTTCTATGGATTGTTTTTTCTTGCATAACGTATAACTTGTATTTTCTTCTCGCCTACTCATCTATATGCTATAATACCCAAAAAAAAATTCTAATCATAGTTTCAGTTGACTCCATTCCTTTATGTCTTAGTATTCCTATATCCTAAATCACCAATCAAAACGTAGTATCCTAGACTAGCTTTTTTACCCGCACTGGTCCAGGGCAACCTAGGAACCTTTGTCCATTTTCACTGAATACTACATTTTTTTTTGCTTGATCTGTGTCTTTTTTCAGCATTTAGTTTTCTTGTGCTTTTCAGAGCTCCTTTATGTTTTACTATGAAGAGAGTAATTACCTGCAGATTTTGGAAATGATTCTGTAGAATATGACATGTGCTGTAACAATTCTAGAAATGGTCTTAAGTTTCTTAGTTGTCATTGTTATTTTTCTTATTTTTTTTTCTCAAACAATAGTGGCTGACCTGAAGAGGCTTAAAGTGAATGCAAGAGATGGACCATCTGATCCATATGCTTTGGCCACATGGCGGATACTTAATCGTTTGCATGACAGAAATGAAACCATGTTCTATAAGGTGAGTCAATAAATTAATCATTTTGTTTAGTTTGTATGATCTTGTGCAACTGACTATAAATTTAAGCTTAGTCTTTTCCCTCAATGGTAATTGCAAATATGTGGTAGAATTTGATGGGTATATTAGTTGATGATTGATGTTGTAGGTTATTAGATGGTTCCGAATCCATGAGATGGCCAAAGGACAATAATAAGGATTGGTAACTATAGTATGACAATTGCAAAAATTGTATCAGCCTTTTCTGGCTGTTGCTAAAGAGAAAGGAATTATAATTATTATAGGAAAACCCTATGTTTGCTCTTTGCAATGCTTCTTCCTCGACCATGTTATCATATTTAGTTTTGGAGGTATTTGTCTTCAACCTCAAAAGTTTAGCAGCCTGATCAATTCAAGTAAACAAGCTGTCAAATGGAGGCGACGAATTATAGGATTAGTTCAATTCCTTAAGGTTATAGGTGCTACTTGATCTATCTCATTGTTTTTTTGGGTATATTATGTTCCAATAGGATCTTTAAAGGCTTTGAATACCTCTTGAAGATATACATATACAGCATTCTCATTCCTTTTACTTCATTTTTTATTCTCTTTTTTTTTTTCACTTACTTTCATATTGATCCAAAAGTTATTCCCAATGAAAGAGAAGTTAAGCTTTCTCTTAATGTAAGGACAATATGAATATCCGTTATTTATTTCCAACTTGTTATTGGCAAAGAATTCTTTTGGACCTATAGATGAAGGGGTTGAAGAAGTCTAGTAGTTGAGTAGCTGGAGTGGGTATTTTGCATGTAGTTCTTACATAGGCTCTGGTTTCCTTGGCATTGTTTTTTAATGAATTTTTTTTAAGAGAAAAAGGTTTGGGAACCTTATTGTTTAGAGGATACATTTATTTACCTTGTTAAATTCCTGAATATAGGTGACTGTTTCGATTACATACCACTTCATAATGACATCAACTCCACCACTGTTTCCTTACCACCAAATGCATCTGTAATGGTTTGCGTATGCAAGTTAGCATTGTTTTTCTCTAGATCGATATGGGCATCATCATGTGTTCCATTTGATGTTTAAACATAGTCCCAAAACATCTTGTAATGACGTGAAATCTGTTGCACAAATTGAAAACTAGCCAATTCTTGCTTACATATTTAGTAAAGTATCTTCAAATATAATAGTGAAGTACTTTATTACATGGAAGTGGAGCTACTGTGAATATTGTCACACCGTGGATCGCCCAGGCATGTAATGTGTAACGGCCCGCCTCACACCAACACGTTGTGGGAAAAACACGGCGCAACATATAATAACTTGGCCTGAACCCGCATAAAATGACTAGTGTTTAGCTAACAAGCTCAAACAGATATATATTAAACACAGCTAACGAACTTCAGACTCATAGGTAATATTACATCTCATACACCTACGTAACGCTTATTACAATTTACATGCTTAGCTTAAACAAACTAAGTCAAACTAAACACAATAGGTTGATCAAGTTAGGCTCTACGTCCACGTGACTCGAGTCAATCTGAAAAAGAGGGAAATAACGTAGTGTGTGCATCAACAATTCAGTAGCATCGCTCAATTGCAAAGCACACAAATTTGAAAATAAGTAATTTGACATGATTGGACATCAAAGAAGCAGTTATTTGATACATACATTACTAAAACAATGTCATTTCATGTGAAATAGTAGCAATTATATAAAATAGTAACGTAACATAGAGTTTAAGAGTTTGGATACAGTGGCACACCATAGAGCATCAACTTATAGACAACTCATGGTCGATACGAACTATACGATTCAACCTTTTATGGGACTTGCACCCCAAGGAAGACCAACTGTTTTGGAACTATACACTCTCTAATCACAATTCATCACCCAAGTTCAGAGATCAACTGGACCGCACATGCATTTACGAACTCAATGAAAACTTCTACGGTTTCAACCTGGAACGTAAACCCACTGTAACTCAATCCTGTGTGCACTTATGTTCATTCAAAAGGATCCCGAAGTTTCAGTTTCATACGATCAATACAAACTTGGCGCAAAGCGCACATCAAAACTCTAATTGGGTCCGGAGTTCCAAAACATTATGAACCAACCGATCATAATTCATATAACATGTTAAACAATGTAAATAACATATTTGATAGGTTTGAAAGGAGCTCAAAAAATTTCGCCAGTTGCAACTGTAAGAGGCAAAAATAAGATTACCTCTAACTGGAATAAAGATTTGATATTTCTGGTAAAGTGAGCTTCTGAACTTGATCTCCAAGTTTTTTTCTCCTGCAAAACGAACAAACTGCCCAAGACCGAAGTGCTTCGATCGAAGGCACTCCGATGCTTAAGTCAGTAATGGAATTGAGTAAATTGCAAGAAGACAGGGAGAGTTCAACATACATTTCACCTTGGCTCCTTTGGCTTTTTATAGTCCCCTGTTCAGTTAGGGTTTTCATCATTTCCGATTCGAAGTGGTACACCTTCCTCCAATTAGGCGGCTCTAGTTGGAAAGTTACTGATATCTCTCTAGCAATTCCTCCTTAGCTCTTCATTTGCTGTTTGAAACATCTCGGCCATGATAAAGACCGAGCACTCCTATTCATTACCGAGCTCTTCGATGCCGAGCTGTTTGATCGTCTTGGTTTCAAACTGCTGATTTAATATACAACTATGCTTTAGTCATGTGACTGGTCTTGTCTTATTCACATGGAATCATTAAATGCAAGTGTACGTGTCACTTTGGGAGACACCCTCTTCATTTGCCCCCAGAAAACGTCTGACAGATGCCTTTTCACCTGTTAGTCGTTTTATGTCCTTAATCCCATCATTGCTCACGCCTTTTGGAACATCCCCCTTTGTTTTGGCGGCGAGTCCAGTCATTTAAATATAGCCTTTTAGAATTCCCTCTTTTTATAAACGATTTCTCTTCACCCTTTCTTCACTTTGCCTTCTCAGCTTCAAACTTCTTTATCTTTTCCTCTGTACTTTCTGCACTTCCTCCATCTTCCCCAATGGCTCCTCTCACGTCTTCAGAAATTCCAGCCTTCAAAATCAAATATAACATTCCAGAGGATATGGACATTCGAGTGGCTGGTACCGATGAACCTCTCATCGGAACCAAAGAGAGCATCCCAATCTATACTCGAGCAATCACAGAAGGCGGTGTTCGTTTCCCACTCGACCCCTTGCTCCTTTGGGTGCTGTCAGCTATGAAGCAGTGCCCCATCCAATGCTGCCCAAATTTCTTCAGAATAGTAATGGGTGTAGCTGCTTTAAACAAGCTTATGAACTTGAGTTTAGGACTGTAGGAGATCCTGTACTGCTACATCCTTAAACCGGCTGGGGATAACTTCTACCTTGCAGTGAGAAAGAAGGACCGTTACCTGGTGACTCATCTCCCAGATTATAACAAGGGTCATGAAAACGACATCGTCTTTGTTTCTGGAAATTGGGAGTATGCTGCTGGTGCTGTTCCATCATATCGCTGCCCTTACGAAGAAGGCGCACTAGGTATCTGTATTTTTTACTCGTCCAGATTAGATTGTTTATCTATTTTTGACAAACTTTCTTTTGTACGCAGGCGAGACTGTGAAGGGCAGAATTCCTGAGTCGTCTGTGAAAATGGATAAACTTAGAAGAGTCTGGGGCTACAACGATTCTCTTTTCTGCCGAGCAGCTCACACCTTACTCGGGTACACGCCGACCTACACGTCCTTCATAGCAGGACTGAATCGTCCCAATGCTACTCTCGCCGTGGATCGGGAGGCCATTCAGACTGTTCGGGAGCAGACACCTCGATCTCGTAAGAGGTCTTCACTTGCCAGTTCGGGAAGAAGAACAGTGAAGAACTTCCTAGACTTTTTATCAACTGTTGAGCCAACCCCGACAACCGAGCCGACTCTACCAACACCTTCAGTGCCTTTAATTCCTGTTTGTGAAGAGGAGCCTGCCGCCGAGGTTCCTGTCGAAACTGTTCCTCCCAAGCCCAATGATGCAATTCCGCCTGTCAGCGACCCAGCAGATCGAGTCGCCGAAACTTCAATTCCCGTTGAATTAGATCCTCCAGATTTTGCTCATTCTCCCGATCATCAGGATGATTCAGTTTTTGAGCTTGCCGAAGACCCTGCCCCAAAAAGGCAAAAAATTGCAGAGTCTGAGGCAAGCCTTTCTCCTAAGCCTGCCAATCCTTCTTTCCGACCTGTCCTTAAGGCCAAAAGGAGAGAGATCACAGTAAAAGATTCTGCAATCGAAGACTTCAATGTTGCAGTGGGGATTGCCAGATGAGTTATCTTGTCTCGGGACTTGGCTATGAACGAGGCTCTTACTGATGATGAAATGTCCCGCCAAGCTATTCAGCGCATGGTCTTGGTATCCATCTTACATTTTCTTCCTTTTCTTTGCAATTTGTTGAAATATGTCTTTAAGTTTTTTCTTTTTTCTTCTATTTGATGGGTCTTCAAAAAGTTCACGAGGTAGGGGCTAGGATAGCCAGAAAAGATAAAGTTATGAAGGACGCTATCCACGCCCGAGTCTCTGCCCTGGCCAAGAAAGAGTCTATGGATGAAGAGTTTGCCAAGATCTGTGAAGAAGCCAAGGTTCTGCAGGCTCAAAATCAAAGCCTGACTGAGGAGAACCAAAAGTTTCAGACAGAGATTGGGAAACTGAGGGATTTTGAGCATGAGGTGAATGTAGAGCTCTCCCAATCCCAGGTTGATTATACAAGTTTTCTTGAGGAGTTTGATCAATACCAGGCTGAGGTAAAGGAGCGAGAAGATGCTGCTTATGAAGAAGGTATTGAGAAGGCGGAAAACGACTTAGCCCTGCAAGTTCCAGACTTAGAGAAAGCATTTTTCAGCAAGGGCTGGCATGCTACCCTGACAGCCGCTGGGGTTCCCTCATCTTCCGAGCTCTTCTCTCGCCATTCCCTTCCTAGCTCCTCACAGCCTCCTGAAAACACTTAGAAAACTTTTTGCAACTTTTGATGTTGTAATCTTTTGAAATGTTGTAATCTTTTGAAGTTTAAATGAAAGCAACACTTCGGTTTTAGAGATCTTTGCTTGGCCCCTGTTCAAAGAGCTTGGTTTCTCAAAACACGTAGAAATAATTCAAGCTCTTGAAGTTATTCCCTTAACTCGGCCTTTTTAAAGAGTTCGGTCTCTCAACAGAGACCTTTAAACATTTAGAAATAACTCACTCTTGAAGTTATGGCCTTAGTTCGGCCCTTCTTCGAAGAACTCGATCTCTCAACAGAGACCTTTAAACACTTTAAAAATTATTTAAAAACTTTAAAAATTACTTAAAAACTCGGTCTCTCAACAGAGACCTTTAAACACTTTAAAAATTACTCTCTTGAAGTTATGGCCTGAGTTCGGCCCTTCTTCGAAGAGCTCGGTCTCTCAACAGAGACCTTTAAACACTTAGAAATTTCTCACTCTTGAAGTTATGGCCCGAGTTCGGCCCTTCTTTGAAGAGCTCGGTCTCTCAACAGAGACCTTTAAAAACTTAGAAATTTCTCACTCTTGAAGTTATGGCCTGAGTTTGGCTTTTCTTCGAAGAGCTCGGTCTCTCAACAGAGACTTTTAACACTTATAAATTTCTCACTCTTGAAGTTATGGCCCGAGTTCGGCCCTTTTTCGAAGAGCTCGGTCTCTCAACAGAGACCTTTAAAAACTTAGAAATTTCTCACTCTTGAAGTTATGGCCTGAGTTCGGCCCTTCTTCAAAGAGCTCGGTCATCAAGTAGAGTTAATCTTTGATCCTCTAGGCATTTTCAGGAATTATTTCTACTCCGCACCGATCCGCCGATCTAATCGGACTCAAATCCATCCCTAATCAGCATACATCGCCATGCCTAGCTGAGGGCCTGGACCCGATCGGGTGGTTGCGCCTGATTTAAGTTTATACTTCTATCAGGATTTTTAGCCCTCTTGCCTTGGCAGTGGGATGTTTTAAGAATAAAAACAGAGATGTATCAAGAAATCTTTTGTTCATCGGTACATCAGCTGGTAATTGCTCTGAACTTTCAAGATAAGGGGTACCCTTGTGTTTCCGAAGGTACTTCGGAGTTCTATTTAAAAAGGTACTCTTTAGAAATAGAACTTCCTCAGGTTAGCAGAATTCCAAGGGCGTGGCACCGTTTTATGGTCCAAAGTCTCGAGTTCATAATATCCACTGCCCCCGACTCGGACTACTCTGTATGGACCCTCCCAATTTGCTCCAAGCTTTCCATGTGCTAGGTTCTTAGCCGATTCCAGTACACGCCTAAGGACCAAGTCTCCTTGTGCGAAGGACCGCATATTAACTTTCTTGTTGTAAGCTCGGGACATTTGTTGCCGATAATAGGCCATCCTGATTGCTGCTTGTTCTCTCTTTTCTTCTACCAGGTCAAGGTCTCGAATGACGACGGTTTCGTTAACGTTGCTTTCAACGAGCTCGATTCTTAAGGTAGGCAAACCGAACTCTAATGGAATTACTGCCTCCATCCCATTGGCCAGAGCGAACGGTGTTTCCCCAGTTGAACGCTGAGGTGTGGTTCGCTACGTCCACAGAACACTCGGTAACTCTTCCACCCACCTTCCTTTGGCATCCTCCAGTCTCTTCGTAATACCATCCAGTATTATTTTGTTGGAAATTTCTGCTTGTCCATTACTCTGAGGATAAGCCGGGGTCGAATAGCGATTCCGAATTCCATACTGTTGGCAGAAAGTTTTGAAGGGGCCACTATCAAACTGAGTCCCATTATCAGAGATGAGTGCATTAGGGATTCCAAACCTGGTGATAATGTTTCTCCAGACGAACTTCCTCGTATCAATATCCCTGATGAGAGCTAGGGGCTCGGCTTCTACCCACTTTGAGAAATAATCAGTTGCAACGAGGAGGAACTTTTTATTGCCAGAGGCCCGAGGTAACGGTCCCACAATATCTAGCCCCCATTGCGCAAATGGCCATGGGCTCGCCAATGGAAGCAATTCTTGGGATGATTTTCTTGGTATCGGTGAAAATCTCTGACACTTCTCACACCGCCTGACATACTGTTGGGCATCTTTCTGCATGTAGGGCCACCAGAACCCCTGGGAAATGGCTCGGTGCGCCAGAGATCTTCCACCAGTATGGGCGCCGCAAGTTCCCTCGTGAATTTCAAACAAAATATTGGGCACCAATTTGGGATGTACACACTTCAAGTAGGGGCCTCCGAATGAGCGTCGGTAGAGCTCATCCTTTGAAGATAACCAGAACCGAGCCGCCTTCAGTCGCATTTTATGGGCTTCTTTCTTGTCTTCAGGCAAGGCCCCATTCTTTAAAAAGGCGATGATCCCATCCATCCAACTCAGCTCTAGTTCTCCAGACAAGATTTCGTCTGGACTTTGAGTCACAATGCTTGGCTGCTGTAAGAATTCAATAGTGACTGTCCTTTCGGTTTTCTGATCGATTGCGGATGCTAATGAGGCCAAAGCGTCAGCATAGGCGTTTTTTGCTCTACCGACCTGCTGAATTGAAAAATCTGGTATCCGCCTCAACTCTTTTTCTGCTACAGCATGGTATGCCACCATCCTCTCATCTTTAGCCATGTACTCTCCTATTATCTGGTTCACCACAAGTTGTGAATCAGAAAATATTTAGAGCTTGGTTACGCCTAATTCGGTTGCGAGCTTTACTCCGACTATTAAGGCTTCATACTCTGCTTCATTATTCGAGGCTTCGAACCCGAGTCTGATGGTCTTCTCCAAGATACAACCTTCCGGACTTTCCAGTATGAGGCCGATGACTGCCCCCTTCTGATTGGAAGATCCGTCAACAAACAGACTCCATTTGCCACTGAGCTCTAACTTTTCAGTCCCATCACCTTGGTCGGTCATTCCCAAACTGCGCTTTTGTTGAAACTCAGCAATAAAATCCGCCACTACCTGCCCTTTGATTGCGGTTCTAGGTTCGAACACAATATCAAACTCCCCGACCTCCACAGCCTACTTGGCAATGCGTCCCGATAGGTCGGCCTTCTGAAAGAGAGTTTTTAGGGGCTGGTCTGTCAGTACTACAATTTGGGGCGCCTAGAAGTAGTGACTTAACTTCCTATCCGAACCGACCAAGGCAAGAGCCAGTTTCTCTAACGGAGTGTACCTTGACTCGGCATCCAAGAGCATTTTGCTCACATAATACACAGACCTTAATTTTGCTTGATATTTTCTCATCAGCGCTCCACTTACTGCGTACTCGGATACGGCTAAGTAGAGGAAGAGACGTTCCTCGGGTAATGGAGTTATAAGGATTGGTGGGGAGGCCAAGTATGCTTTTAGACTTGAAAATGCCTCCTTGCACTCATGACTCCAAAGTGCTCCTTTCTTTCCTTTGATTGATTGGAAAAAAGGTCTGCACTTATCTGAGGCTCGGGATATGAACCATCCGAGCGCAGCTGTCATTCCGGTTAGTCTTTGTACCTCTTTTACGGTCCGAGGTGATTGTAGCTTTGCAATGGCCTTTACTTGATCGGGGTTCACCTCAATACCTCGGTGTGTGACCAGAAAACCAAGGAACTTCCCTGAATGCACACTTCGAGGCATTTAACTTCATTTTATACTTCCGAAGCACGTCGAATGTGCTTCTCAGATCGGAACAGTGATTGGTGGCCCTTCGACTTTTAACCACCATGTCATCAATGTAGACTTCCATGGTGCTGCCTAGCATGTGTGAGAACATCTTCGTCACCAACCTCTGATACGTTGCTCTGACGTTTTTTAACCCAAACGGCATTACTTTGTAGCAGTAAGTCCCTTCCGGTGTTATAAATGCAGTCTTTTCCTGGTCCTGCTCGGCAAGGGGGATCTGGTGATATCCTCTATAGGCGTCTAAGAAGCTCATTTGTTCATGACCGGCTATTGCATTGACCAATTGATCTATCTTGGGAAGGGAAATGCTGTCTTTGGGACATGCTTTGTTGAGGTCGTTGAAGTCAACACAGACTCTCCACTTCCCATTTTTCTTCTTCACTACTATGGTGTTTGACAGCCAGGTCGGGTATTGTACTTCCTTGATGGTTTGGGACTCCAACAATCGTGTCACTTCCTCTTTTACTACTTCCTTGTGTTGGGGTGCCGACCTCCTGAGTTTCTGTTTGACTGGCTTGAAGCTAGGGTCAACATTCAATTGGTGACATGCCACTTCGGACGGTACGCCAGGCATATCACTCGTGCTCCAAGCGAAGACGTCGACATACTCCCTGAGTAGCGTGACAAGTTCGCTTTGTTGTTCGTGTTTGAGAGATGTTCCCAGCAAAAAGTACTTGTCCTGATCTCTATCCTTGTCTAAAGGTACTTTAGACAAGTCTTCTACTGATCGGTCGGTAACTTCTTTCTCTGTGCCTAAAGGTCCTTTAGGACTTTTCGTGACAGTTCGGTCGGTAGAATCAACCGAGCTGTCGAGGATTAGTTGCTATTTAGCCTCCTCAGCTACTGAGCTCCTCTCTCGAATCTCCATTCCATCTCTGGCTTTGACCGAGGCCAGTAAGCAAGTTCGAGAACTCACTTGGTTTCCTCTAATGTTGACTATTCTCTCAGGTGAAGGGAATCTCAGCATCTGGTGGTACGTTGATGGCACCGCCTTCATCTTATGTAGCCAAGACCGCCCCATAATGGCATTATATGCCGAAACCGTATCCAGCACCAGAAACTCGGTCATGACGCCGACAGGTTCAGTCTTCACGGGATGTGTGATCCTCCCCATAGGAAGAACTGTTTTTTCACTGAAGCCGATTAATGGAGTATTAGAGGATTTAAGATCCTCCTGCCTGAGTTCGAGCTTCTCGAAGAGGTTCATATACATAATTTTCGAGGAACTCCCTGGATCAATCAGTACTCTTTTTACATCGTAATTAGCAATTCGAAGCGTTACAACCAACGCATTGTTATGCTGCTGATGCACCCTGACCAGGTCCTGCCCGGTAAAACAAATGGCTTCGGTTGATTCTTCTACCTTAATCCTTTTGCTCCTCACCTCTGGGGTCAGACGCAATTGATAAACTTCTCTTTCTTTCGCGGCTCTCTGAATATATGCCCTAGCAACATTATTTGTTGTCATTTGTGGATTTGTTGTGGCATGGATCACATTTATTACACCTACTGCTGTGGACTGATCCCCGCGTGGCTCGACTCTTCCTCCATCGGTCCTAGTTCCATCCTCAATAAACTCGGCAAGATGCCCTGCCTGAACCAGCTCCTCCAAATGCTGCTTCAAAGATCGGCAATTTTCAATCATGTGACCTACATCCCGATGATAAGAGCACCTGAAATTAGGATTCCTTTTTGAAGAATCCCCTGTTAACTTATTGGGCCATTTGAAATATGGCTTTCCCTTGATCTGAGTCAATATCTTATATATCGGCTCTTTAAACAGTGTGTTTACCCCAATGAAAGGAGACTTAAGGGGAAAACCTTCTTTTTCTTTCTTTCGACCTTCTTTTTTGTTCGGCTCGGTCTGCTTATCTCGGGTAAACTGCTTCCTGGTGGGTTGTTCCTTCCCCAAGTCTCTGGATAAATCATCATCCACCTTTGCGTACTTCTCGATCCTTGCCATTAACTCCTCTGAGTCTATGGCAGGTCTTCTAGTGAGAAATTGATATAAAGGATTCTTTTTTGGCAACCCAATTATGAAGGACGCCACAGCTATTTCGGGGTTACAAGCTTCAATTTCATTCATCGTTTCCCAATAACGATGAGCGTACTCCCTCAGAGTTTCATTGCCCCTCTTTCTTTGTGTAAGTAGAGCCCCAACGTCTTTTGGCTGCTTACTACTTGTAATGAACCGAGTCATAAATTGCTCGGCTAACTGGGACTATCCGTCCACCGATCCCTTTGGTAAATTGTCAAACCACTTCATCGCCGACTCCTCCAGACTACTGGGGAAGATGGTGCAAAGCAACGGTTCATTCCTTCGATGAATGGTCATCAACTGCCTGTAGTGTCTGATGTGGGAGGCCGGATCGGTCCTTCCATCATAAAGCTTGAAGTTTGGGACGGTGAATTTACTCGGGATTCTTCCCGTTCAATCCACCTGGTGAATGATGACGATTCCGAACCGTCGTTATATTCTCTGGTCTCTCTTCTGGCTAGGTCCCTAGCCGATTTTTGCTCTGGTATTCTCAAGCGATTGTTGAGCTCTTCGGTAATGAACTGCTTCCAGGAATCCTCCTTTTGTCCCTTGGGTCTTTTTTGTTTGTACTCAACTTCCTTGGCATTTTCTTTTCTGACTCTGCCAGGATTCTCCCGTCGGCAGGCCTTGTTTCCCTCCTCCCTTTTGGTCATTTCTTTCAGTCTAGCTTTTAACTCCTCGTTCTCCTTCATCAAGTCTTTCTCTCTGGCATAGGATTTCTTAAATAACTTATCATGGGCGTCGAGTCGATCCCGCAAAGACTGGACCAACTTTGCCAGCGGGTGGCTTTCCCCCTCGGCACGGAGGGATTCGCCATGGTCATCATTTTGCCGACCCTGCTGTTTACATGGTTTGAAACTTGCTGAGGACAACTTGTCTTCCTCAGGGAGTTTAGATGGGCTTTTGTCTACACGCACCCTATCGTCGCTAACCTTGATGAAATCAGCTTCACGCCAGATGCTTTTGATGCCAGGCAGCCTCTGCCGAAGGCCATAGAGGAAGCCGGACGTTCGGGTCATACGACAGCAGAATCCCGACCTGCTTGGCGGCCTTCATGGCAGCCATGTGAGTAGATTTGCATGGCTCGGTTATCAGGCTTATGGAACCATAATGGAAGATCTTGGCCTGCTTGATCAGGCCAATGTTCAGCTCCGATTCCTTCAGCAGCATGTCCGCGCTAGGGTTCCAGTAAAACATGAATTCCCTTTCTCCATTGCTCTTGAGAGTAACAAATGCCAATGCGGTTCTCGCATGCTGATCGAACAACACTCCATCGGTGTTCACCCTGTTCTTCTTCAAGATATCCACCAACATTCGCCCAAACTCGTCTTCTCCAACCTTGCTGATGAACACAGAGTTACCACTGAGCTTGGTAATGGCGCAAGCAACATTAGCGGGTGCACCAACCAGGGCCTTAAGGGACACCTCACTTTTGTGGACAGAAGAGGACATAGATAGGCTTGGGTTTGACCACACACGCACCTTATCGTCGCTATCGGATGGAAGCGACACGCGGTAATCTGGAACAGAATCCCCCAAGGCGAAACTGCCAATAGGAGATCCGATGGCACTTCTCAATCTCGACATTGGCTTTTTGCTCTGATTGAAAAGATTTTCCCACAGACGGCGCCAAAAATGTAAGAGGCAAAAATAAGATTACCTCTAACTGGAATAAAGATTTGATGTTTCTGGTAAAGTGAGCTTCTGAACTTGATCTCCAAGTCTTTTCCTCCTGCAAAACGATCAAACTGCCCAAGACCGAGTACTTCGATCGAAGGCACTCCGATGCTTAAGTCAGTAATGGAATTGAGTAAAATGCAAGAAGACAGGGAGAGTTCAACGTACATTTCACCTTGGCTCCTTTGGCTTTTTATAGTCCCCTGTTCAGTTAGAGTTTCTATGATTTCCAATTCGATGTGGTACACCTTCCTCCAATTAGGTGGCTCTAGTTGGGAAGTTACTGATATCTCTCTAGCAATTCCTCCTGCCGAGCCTATAATTTCGTCAATTTATTTGGCCATAATGCCTGAGTTATAGGCCCCTCCTTAGCTCTTCATTTGCTGTTTGAAACAGCTCGGCCATGATGAAAACCGAGGACTCCTATTCATTACCGAGCTCTTCGATGCCGAGCTGTTTGATCGTCTTGGTTTCAAACTGTTGATTTAATATACAACTATGTTTCAATCACGTGACTGGTCTTATCTTGTTCACGTGGAATCATTAAATGCAAGTGTACGTGTCACCTTGGGAGACACCCTCTTCACCAAAATTGAGAAATCCTAACTCAACTTGTGTGTCAATCCAAAACTGCTAAAAATAGAACAATGATGAAATTTCACACATAAGTTCATTTTAACTATTTAAAAGTGAATGTAAAATTGGTTTGGTCAAAATTCCCCAAAAACTAGGTCAAATTGGGCTTCAAGGGCAAAACAGACATTTCACACCTTGTTTTTGTCAAAACCTCAGATCGCAAAACGGGCACTACTGGGACCTCCCTTGGGACCTTGGGAGACCCTAGCCACCCCACGCTCGTCGTAGGGGTGGGCTCTAGGCTAGCCTCCTCCCCCTCCCCCTCCCCCTCCCCCTCCCCCTCCCCTTCCCTTCTTCTTCATGTTGCCCTAGTTTCAGATTTTCCAGTCTACCCACCCTGCTTTGACCCTCTCTTTCTCACTCCACACACCACATTTCCCCTTCATTCCAAAGCCCGCTTACTCCCCTCACATCCTAGTTTACGTTCCCATAAACCACCCCCTTCGAATCTCCCTTAATCTCCACCAAATTAAGGTCAAAGTAGGTAAGAAAGTTTGTTCAAAAATGTTGACCAGACTTGCAACTTCAATTTTAACCCATCAAGTGACCTCAAAACTTGAATCCAAGGTTGTATTTTGATTTCTTGACCCCAAATTAGCTAGATCAAAGTCACTTTTCAAAGTTTAAACAAGTTTTAAGCAAGATCAAAATTCAAGATTTGAAACCCTTGGGGGTTTCTTCGTTCCACCTCCACACACCATGACCACCTTCCAAACCACTCCCAAAGAACTCTAAATCCAACCAAGAACATGAATAACAAGTCTAATTTGGAAGCAAAACATGCTAGCTATGCAACCCATTTAAAACTACAAAACCCACTTTCTTCTTTAAACACAAATTCTCTGCCATACGCTAACTCGAGCTCACTTCTAAGTTTACCAATGGATACAGGAGGTTGAAAGGAAGAGTTTGGTATAGGCCTTGGTGCTCGAAAAGTTCTGAATCTCAAACCCGAAAATCCTTCTTTCTCCCTCTTCTTTGCGTTCTCTCCAGAGCTTAATCCTTCCTCCAAAGGCCCCCTTGAAGGTAATCATCACACTTCATGTGCCCAATTCACCGGGGCTTGCCATCTTGCACCATGTGAGGTGTTTGGTGAGGGGTAATTCTATAATTTCTTAAAATTTTGAATTTTAATTTTTTTTTTAAATATTCAAATACATTAATTAATTCACTCTTAACCCACTAATTTCATTATGTAACACTTCTACCCCCTCCAATTAAATTCCACAAAGTGATTCCAAACCCCCTAATTGTCTGGAACCGCACTAACCCTAGTTTGTCCAAACTCTCATTTCGGCTCGATTCCTTCCACCTAACCACACTCATCCTTGCACTTTGGGTCCCACCACTACATTGAACACCCACGCATTCCGAGTCCATTCTCAATTGGCTCGGGTCCCTGCGCTCAACCCTCGCAATCTCTTCCGCACTTGACCCTCGCAGTCTCGGTCATCACAAATATGCTCTGCACCTCAACATAAAAGTTGTTTCTTCTTGTTGACTATTTGTCACGAGTTCATGAACTTATAATGAGCCTAGTCAATGAAATCTCTTTCAGCAAGAGTGGTTCAATTGTTAAGCCTAGTTTTTGGTAGCTCAAAAGTTTTAGGTTCAATCATTTTCTATACCCCCGGGCTCCCCACCCTTGTTCCGCAGGGACATGCTCTAACCAGCTCAAGCCAAGGTGACATCCGTTGAGCTCGAGGGAATAATCGGTACAAGTCTGAACACCTTATAGCAAAAAAAAAAATCTCTTTCAGCACAATAGTAAACTTAAGCATGTTGCTTAAAACTGGATGTAATGTGAATAAGTTATTCTCCCCATGATAAGTGATTTGCCCCTCAAACTTTGTCATACAAACCTAGGAAAATAAACATGGGTCGATCTACATACGTCGAGGAGAAACAAACGGAATCCGGACGAGAATAATCTTTTAAGTTGCT
Organism: Ilex aquifolium; assembly: GCA_951799425.1. Classification (NCBI taxonomy): domain Eukaryota; kingdom Viridiplantae; phylum Streptophyta; class Magnoliopsida; order Aquifoliales; family Aquifoliaceae; genus Ilex; species Ilex aquifolium. The sequence continues at coordinate 5,744,653 of OX637395.1, forward strand.
TTGCTTTTAAGAGAAGGCTAGGGTGGGATTTCGTATAGTTCAGTTTTGATTATGGCGAAGTATATTCATGAGTCAATGATATTTTGCTAATGCCCAGATCTTGTGGACACAATCCACAATAGTGGTCCATTGGTGTCAAATTGACAATGACTGCTCGTTTGATTTTCATGTCAATATAGCACTGGTTCAGTTCTAGTATTACTATGTTTTTGGGGCCATCCGCATTTCCCAAATGTCTATTGGTTGTGGACACAGGCTTTATGGTCCATGGGGGTCATTTGCATGAGTTGTTAAACATGTGCTTTTTCGTTTTATGCTTTGATCTAAAATATTATATAGTCCTTGTGGAGTTGTCTGTGTCTTACTCTGTTAAGCTTTCAACTCGGTCTTCAATAAAAGTTAATTAGCTAGTGTAAAAACTACACTCAAACCCCAGAAGTCACTAGTTTGACATCACCTTGACCCAAGTCTGCATCAGTTCTGCTACTACCCTCCCAACAATGGCAAATGCTGCCTCATCTTCCATCAGCCAAACAGAACTCCTTGCTATACCATTACATCTAGTTCTTCCTTCGCCTTGCTCTGAATCTGAATGTTTGGGCATAAACAGAGAACATATTCTTTGTCACGCGTCATCATACACATTTCTGGTTCATTAATGCTTTTATTGATTAGTTTTACTATTTTTCACATGTACTTCTAGCAGTCACTTTCAACATTGCATGACTATTGTTGTCATTCTCAATTTTTTTGTTGGGTGAACTTGGAATATCTAATCCTACAAAATCATTCCATTTGAAGGAATGAGTATAGATTATAATGGAGCAATTAGTAATCATGTGGAGCATCTGGAGGACGAGTAGGGGATTTTTTGAGGAGATTGGGATTCCTACATATGGATTTAAAAAAATTTGTTGGAGTCCTTCAGTTTTGGGCCTTTTGGCAGATGGGGTGATGGATAAAGTCGATTTTCTCTCATATATTTTATTGCTGACCTGAGTTTTGTATAGGCAGCAGTTCTTTTGTCTTTTATAATTTTGTTTTCCATTGGTTGGGTTTCCTTCTGCGCCCTTATTAACTTTTGGAACATGCATTCGTGTTTACATAGTAGAGAAAAGAAAAAAAGTTTAGTTGATTGTTTGTTCAACAAACTTCTTATTCTATCATTTTTGACAGGTCTTAATTGCCAATATTGAGGAATATGCACCTATAGTTTACACGCCTACAGTTGGTCTCGTTTGCCAAAACTATAGTGGATTATTTAGAAGGCCAAGGGGGATGTATTTCAGTGCTGAAGATCGTGGAGAAATGATGTCTATGGTTTATAATTGGCCAGCTGAGCAGGTATGTAATGCTTGTGGAACATTTTAACTGACTGTAGGGCTTCTGTAGACATATGGGTTGATGCTTCTTGTGAAATTGAAGCTGTTGCTACTTGTTTGCAAGAACAATGAATTAGTTTTATCTTGTCAAAAAATAAAAGCATTTTTCCTAATTTTACAAACTTTTATAAAAATCTGTATATACTCTTCTCCTTTTCTGATCGGTGCTTGATTGGATTTGTTTTCAGGTTGTTTTATCTATTTCATGAGGTGTTTCCAGCATGTGGCATGAATTCTTATTAAAAGATAGTCATTATAAAACTTATTATTTCTATGAAGATGAACTTGATTTATCCAGTATTGTTCACCTATTTTAGTATTACTAGTTTTATGGGAATATCATCATAAAATTTCACTAATAGCATGTGTAAACATCAGAAATGGGTACTGTGATGAATTCTTTAGCAACCTATTCCTGCCACCTTCGTGTTGGTTGAGGTCTTAAGGGTAAATATGAATCCTTGGCCTTCGTGTCTTCAATTCTGGACAAAAACTGTTGTGTAGTCATGCAACCCTCGACTTGTGTGTGAACTGGATGCAATTTAAAAGGCTTCATTGAAGCTATAGGCCTCGGTATTACTTGTCCACACAGTGTTCTATGTGGGAAAGCAGATTGTATTGAGGTTGACGAAGGATCCAGTTTGTGAGCTTTGTCAGCTGATTTGTTGATGCTAGGTCCTCCTTGCCAATTTCTGACTAGTGCGTAATGCTTTTTCCAGATCTATCGAAGCAACCTGTAGTGTCCCAATGTCAAAGTATCTATCTCTCTACGTTACTAATAGGATGCTAATAATTGTGGAAGTGGGACAATTCACTTCTTGTGAAAATCTCCCTGCCTTTGTCCTGCAACTTGCTGTAGTTCACTTTCTGTTGTTTATGTGACACCAACAAGTAACTTTGTTGTAGATGCTTGAAACTGAGATTCTTAGATATCATAAAAATTTAGTCGAGGCGTTTGGACTTTCAATATTGATGTGATTCGGTGAGATTTTTGGAGTTTGTGGCGGTGGAGGAGTGTTGCTGGTGGGAAGCGGTTAGGATTTTGTATCTCTACTGGTTCTTGGGACTTTGAGCAATAATTATGCTTTTTTTTTTTGTGATCTTCTCTGCATATTGTTGCTTCTTATGAAAATAAAAAGTGAAAATCTTTGTTTTCTTGATTTGTTTGCCAGCGCCTGAAAGTTGTACTCTTTCGGTGTGTACCTTCTCAATGGCATTTGCAAAGTTTGGGAGTCGAATTTGGGGGAGTGTTCTCACTTTGTTGTACAACTTGTGGCACGGGCAGAGTTTGGTGGAGAATTTATAATTAACCTGGGAGTTTTTGTGATGAGGTTCTATTCATTAATTCATACTACGTTCTTGGAAATGGGCAATTAAATGGCTGCCTGATTAACGAATGTCTTATTCTCATCAGTGTACTGGTAAATCAGGTGCTTTTAAACTATTTCACAGCTGCTGTTATTTCAGCTCATTTTTAGTTTCATGAGACAAAGTAGGAACTGATATCTGAGTTTTAATGGTTGTTCAGGGTAGGGCTTAGGGTTTTTCAGGTTTGGGCTTATGCTAGAATGCAATAAATCTTGTGAATTTCTTTGTTTACTGAATATATCACACATGGCCTCTTGAGATTTGGTTGAGTTTCTTGAGGCTTAAATTTTTATTCTTGGTGTACATAGTTAATATGAAGTTTTTGTCCCTTGTGTATGTCATTCTCACCCCTTAATTTGTGGATGGACTTTATATATATATATATAGAGAGAGAGAGAGGGGGGGGATGGAGAGAGTATCATTTTTTCCTCCTGGAATGCTTGACACAAAGGCCTTGTGGACAACTTTCTTCCTGTGTTTGAGACTAGCTGCTCTTTAGGGTTGATTAACATGGTGCCTGTGGATCAGGTTAAAATATATATGTGCCACTTCTTGTGAGCCCTTTGTGCTCTTTGGACTGTACCTATTCCTTTTCACTGATTTGGATTCTGTCATTGTTTGCCCTCCTACACCCAGTTTAAACCTGACTTATCAGTAAGGAAAAGCAGTTACAACTCAGACTTGGGTCGTAGTCTGACTTATTGGAAAGGGAAAAAATGTGGCTTGGTCTGATTATGGATACAATCGGTCAATACACTTTATTTCCTTAGATGTGGATGTCAAAATGTATCAAGAAAATTCGATAGGGTGGGGAATACTTGTTGGATGCTATATTTAATTGATACCAATTCATGTATGGGTTAAACTTCAACCAGTTTTTGTTTTGAAAGTAGTGATTAAGGTGGAAACAAGAACGGTACAATTTGGTTCTTACTTTCCCTCCTTTTCTCATGTTACAGGGTTAAGATGCTTGATGAGTGAAACCTTTCTTTGATTTTTGGTTCTGATAGATCTCTGATTCATGGAATACATTAATCAATTTGCTTGCAGTTGGATTGAGTAATATATCATTTTGTTTATAACATTTGATTTTCCATGGAATCTATTGTTTATTGATGGATAAACTTTTAGTGTAGGTTGATATGATTGTTGTTACGGATGGAAGCAGAATATTGGGTCTTGGAGATCTTGGAGTTCAAGGTATAGGAATTGCAATTGGGAAGCTGGATTTGTATGTCGCTGCTGCTGGAATCAACCCTCAGAGGGTATCTTCTTGCTCCATGCATATATATTTCACATTCATGTTCGTATAAGCAAATGAATTTGGAACAATGCTGCTGCTGGTTTTGACAAACTAACTCCTGAAAATTAAAATGGTCATACATGTTACAATAAACAAAAGAATGGCCATCAGTGGTACTACGACAAATCAACCTGATTGATCATCAGTAGCATATCCTGTCAATCTAATCTCTAAGTGTTGTTTTGAGAATTTGTAAGAGCCAGTGTGACTGCCATTTGGATATTTGAATTGTGGCACTTTCAAGCGTGAATTCTCTTGAGTTGTATTGTTGAAGCAGAGAATGGGGTGTCTCCCATTGGATTATGAGTGATTCCAAAGTCCTCTGTCAAGTTCTTTACGTTGAATATAGGAGAATATTCCTCCATAATTTATTATCTAATATACTCTTTGTTAATGTATGGTATGGGTTGGGAAAAGAAAATACTGCTGGGACATCCAACAGATGGGTTTGTCATCATGGATGACCTAATTCTAGTAGAAATTGGCCACCTATGCATATTGCATAGCAGTTGTTTTGGGTTTCTAGTGGCTTTCTTCTAATTCTTATTTCATTTCTAGTCTGATCTCTTTGGCTTGTGTTTGAGGAATTCTCTTCATTTTTTTTGCTTTAAAGATCATATTCTTACAGTGCTTCCTATCTTCTTTATTGAAAGCGAAAAGGAATGTGAAAGTATCACGCTGGAAATAGAAGTGTGGTACACAAAAATTGCCATGTCTACCTAATTTTCACTGGAGTGCTTTCCTTTCCTTGTCTCAGTCATACTAGGCAAAGTGATGCCATCTCTACTCTGACAACTATTTCTTTTTTTTAGTTTCCTGGATTGCCTTGACAGATTTGCTGTTTGAAGGTTTACAAGCATAGACAGGATAGTAACTTCACCATTGCCCTGCCCTGTACACATGTGTCCTCCTAGCATGTAGCATGTAGCATGTAGCATGTAGCATGTAGCATGTGCAAGTTGTTTTCTTTGTGTAGTTCTTGGCAATTCTTTATTCTGTTCCTCAATGCAGAATTCTTCTGCTGTTGTGTTATGCAATCATGTGTTAAATCTTTTCGATTTCGTCAGTGAGCCTGTGCAGTTGTTGGTTTATTTCAGGGGAAAACAATTTTCATGGCTTAGCTTGTACAACATTATGTCCATGTGACCTGCACATGATGCCTGGCTGGATAGAAATTCAAATTTTACAAAATTTTGATTAAGATTGCTAAAATTATGATGCCTTTCCTTATTACTGTATTGTTTTCTGTTTCATACTATTTGTTGGCTCAGTGGATTTTTGTCTGATTGTGTGCTGCAATTGTTCACTACCATTATCTCTAAACTCTTGAACTTTTGCCTGTATAATGTAAGTTATTCCCTTTTTTCCCCTTTTCCCTGAATAGGTACTTCCTGTCATGATTGATGTTGGAACTAACAATGAAAAGCTTCTGAAAGACCCATTGTGTAAGAATCTCTTTATTTTATCATGTAGGACAGTTTACATAAGCACCATGCGCGAATACTTGCTCTGTAATGGCTATGCACTATGTATGCCTTAAAATGAAATTAAGATTGATTTACTACTGCTCTGGAAAATGATAGAAATAGCCTTAGGTTGTCAAAAAAGAAAACTATTTCTGCCGTTTTCCTTCGGGATTCAATTATGTTTAGTGGATTCTGTAACGACTATCACTAAATACCTAGTTACTGAAACGCTTTTGTTTCTTGTTGAAGTACATTTGCAGTGCAATTGTTGGTATATTGGAATTTTTTGTCTTTCTGCTATATGGCCAATCAGTTTTGGCCACGTGTCATGACTGACACGTCACCCTTCCTCCTCCAGTGCATTGGAGTACAAATCAAGTAGTAAAATTTACCTCAATGCATGGACATGGAGCAGAGTCAAAGGCACCTTCACGACGCCTTGTGCCTTGATTAGATGAGCTTGAGGGTATTGGTCTGGTGACTAAGGCAAGGTCTTTACCATGCTTAGGTGACCTCAGCGCCATAGACTTGGCTTTGTTGCGTCCTAGCATGGTCTTCCTAGGGATAACCAAGGCATGCTCCTTGATACAGGACTTGTGTTGGGACATCATCAACCCGTACAAGTATGGACTGCCATTTGATATTGAGCTTTGATGTTGGGCAAACTTGATCGCATGCCCTCGAAGTGTGACCTAGTTTAAGTAAGATATTGGGCTTTGGACCTCAACTGGATCCAACCCCATACACTCCCAACACCCCTATGCAAAGGGGCATTAAATCTTATTTATGGATTGATCCACCCATGTTGTATTCCCCTTCTCAGCTCCACTTGGCATCCACTTCCTGGCACCTCCCCTACCCAGCAACTCCACATTGACATTCATAAACTACCTTGGTTTTATACATAGATGGGTTGGTCTACAATTTTGTTGCCCTAGTATTATAATGAGGTCGTTGTGATTTGACTTGTTTCTCGACTTTCTACAAGTTGAAAATAATTGCCTTTTAACTGTCATTGCTGTCATGAATCCATTTATGGTGGCTTTTTATCACATTCTAATTTCCTCAAGCTGATGTGCATTCTTCAGCCGTTGAGTTTTCTTGATGATCTTATTATTCATTTTCTGTAGATTTGGGATTGCAAGAACACCGCCTTGATGGAGAGGAGTATCTTGCAGTTATTGACGAGTTCATGGAGGCTGTGTTTACTCGTTGGCCACATGTGATTGTGCAGGTGTTTTTTCAACTGTTGGCCATTCTTGTGATAAATAATTAGTTAATATCATTTAAGTCTGTCATTATTTACTTCAGTGAGAAGAAGCTAATGCACATGGAATTTGTGCAGTTTGAAGATTTTCAAAGTAAGTGGGCCTTCAAGCTATTGCAGCGATACAGGAACACATATAGGATGTTTAATGATGATGTTCAGGTAAACAGTTGTCTTAATTATGTGTTAGGACATCTTAGAGGTTTTGTTTTTTTTTTTTGTTGGTAATGCTGTATTAGGTGTGACCTGGGCGTGTCACGGGTTCAAGTTTCAAAAACAGCCTATTTTCCCTAAAGATAAAATTGCGTAAATCTGATCCTCCTAGACCTTGTTCTGGCAGGAGCCTTGTGTGTTGGGTTGCCCTCTATTAATGATTTGTTAGTGCTGTTTTAATGTGATCATCTCATTGTCTTTCATTAACTTCTTTAGCTCTCCACGAAGCCATCTATGAAAATCTTACTAAGAACATTTATGTTGAACCATTAAATGGCCTTAATATTTGCTCTAGTAGCTGCTGCAGGCTATCTTTCATTTTTCCTTTGTGAGCACAGATTGTTTTTTGTGAATTTGTAAGTCTTTCCTGTAAAGAATTTTTCAGCTTGAGATCCGATATACAGGGAACCGCAGGAGTTGCAATTGCTGGTCTATTAGGAGCTGTGAGAGCGCAAGGAAGGCCGATGATTGACTTTCCAAAGATGAAGATTGTTGTTGCTGGTGCTGGAAGTGCAGGAATTGGGGTTCTCAATGCTGCTAGGAAAACCATGGCAAGGATGTTAGGAGACACTGATATTGCTTTTGAAAGTGCCGGCAGTCAATTCTGGGTGGTTGATGCCAACGGCCTGATTACTGAGGGGCGGAAAAAAATTGATCCAGATGCCTTGCCATTTGCAAGGAAGATTAAAGAAGCTAACCGTCAAGGGCTGAGGGAAGGGGCAAGTCTTGTGGAAGTGGTGCAGAAAGTGAAGCCTGATGTGCTTCTTGGTTTGTCTGCAGTCGGAGGCTTGTTCACGAAAGAGGTCTTAGAAGCCCTTAAAGATTCAACTTCGACTAGACCAGCAGTCTTTGCTATGTCAAACCCCACAAAAAACGCTGAATGCACCGCTGACGAAGCGTTCTCCATTGTTGGTGACAGCACTATATTTGCAAGTGGAAGCCCATTTAAAGATGTGGATCTTGGAAATGGTCACATCGGACATTGCAACCAGGGAAACAACATGTACCTTTTTCCTGGGATTGGACTTGGTACTCTTCTATCTGGCTCTCGGATCATCTCGGATGGCATGCTACAGGCTGCAGCCGAGTGCTTAGCTGCATATATGACTGACGAGGAGGTTCTCGAAGGGATTATATTTCCTTCAATATCCAGCATTCGTGATATAACAAAGCAGGTGGCTGCAGCTGTTATCAAGGAAGCTATAGAAGAAGACCTAGCAGAAGGATACCGCGAAATGGATGCTCGAGAGCTCCGGAAACTTAGTGACGACGACATCAAGAGTTATGTGGAGAACAATATGTGGAGTCCGGAATACCCCGTATTGGTCTACAAGGAGGATTGAACACCTCTCTCCTGGTAAAATAACATTCTTCCCACATAATCTTGTTGATGGCCATCGGATAATTAATGGATCGGATGCTTGTCATGATCTTTATATTGGAACATGACCATTATGTGTTTGCTCGGATCGATTATAATCCCCGAGTTATGATGCGTTTAGTGAGTGTGTCAATCGTTATATACTCGTTTTGTATCATGGGTTTTTCGGGTTTTGGACTTTGGATTTCCTTATCCGTCTTGTAAAATTTAGTCAAATTTTCTTAGATTCTACATTTCAAGTTTTATAGACACCATGTTTGATTCGAATGCTCAATTCTAGTAAAGATTAGTTTCACTAATCATGGCTTGTGTTCTAATTTCTAACTGATCCTTTGAAGGGTTTGACAAGGTTGGCAGCATTTGCTTGGTTCGAGTCATTTGACAATTTGATGGGCGGGGCTTTCTTTGTGGGCCTTAACGGGTCAGCATGTTGGGCTTAAACAGACCCATGACGTGGCCTCTACCGGGCCATGACCCGATGGAGTTTTGGACTTCCATGGGCTGCAGCCATTTTCAGAGAATATACTAGATGTTAATTAAAGGCCGAGAAATGTTTATTTTGTTATACATAAAATAACAAATAAAAAAAAATAAAGGGAATGGGAGGATAGCAGGTTTTTTTTTTTTTTTTTAAAGTGTGTACATTGCGAGGGGGTGGGTGAGGTTTGAACCCGGAGAGGATAGCAATTGAACTATTACCGGTGTTTTGAAAAAAATAAGAGAGAGGTAGAGATATTCAGAGAGGTGGATTAATGGGGTTGTCTAACATTGAGAAGTATATTGGTTGAATTATTTGACATTTTTTTGATTTTTTTAGAATGAATTACCATTAAATTAAAAAAAAAAATTTAAATTATTTTTGAATTTTATATTACTAGTTGGTGCACACATGCGTTGCACGTGAACCATTTGGAGTTATAATTGTGATTTTATTTTTGTAATTTCATTAATTAATCAAAGTAAATGCAGTAAAACCAATATATATATTGTCATCATCTTTTTTTTTTTCCCCTGAATAGAGTTGATTTTTTAGTTATATGATCCGACTTAAGTTTGATTTTCGATAGGAAATCAATCACATAGAATTAAACATTGTAGGAACTGTAATTTTTTGTATTATTATTACTTAAAATAGGTGAATGATAAAACATTAGTAATGAGCAAAAATGAAAGGTTAAAGAAGGCATAAACAACAAATACAAAAACAACAATTAGATAATATATGAAATGTGTGAAAATTCTGCAAATGTAGACAATTACTTTATGACCACAAACAAAAAAATAGAAAAAATATATAGTGACTACTCTCTTTGTGAAAATCAACACCATAGGCCATCCTTCCCACCAACACATATGACCTAACACACTTTTTTGTATCATTAACAAAAAAACAATAAACTACAATTGAGAATTCTTCCAATAGCTAGGCAACATGACAATTGAGATTCTTTACAGTGCTGCAAGGAAAACAAGATTTGTTACACTGTTGGACAATGAAGCATTCTCTTTTAAAAATATCTCCTGGAACACATACATCCCAGAGTTCGATAGACAATATTGAACAACATTGAATCGGGTTTAATTGAACCGACACTCCAGTTTGGAAGTTACCATTTGTTGCTCGCTGTCAAAAATAGAGGAACTCAACAAGGCCACCACTTGACAATCAACAACCAAATAGCTATAAGAAGAAAAGAAAAGATTGTCAACATTGATGTTAGTTCATGTTTACGCTGACGAATCCATCGTCACACAACGCCTTGACGTATAATGTATTCATTTTATGTTAGTTTATTTTTGGTTATGCTCGAATCAATAAAGACAAGTTTCATTCAATCTAATTGCATAGAATGAAATTTTAATCTGACATATAATGAAATTTTAATCTGGCATAGAATGAAACATCTCAAAATCAGACATAGAATGAAACATCTCAAAATCAGATAACTCTCGCCATATGTGTTTCATTCAAGAAAGTATGCGTAGATAACAGTAGTCTCAATCCATTTTGCTCGCTCCATTTATTGTACCTTCTTGTGTGTAATTGATTTATTCTCTTTAACAATTCAACCTCAAATTGAAATTGGAGTCAAAGAAACATTAGGTTTTCAAGGAATAATTTACCAAAAACATGAAATTTTTAGTGTGGTATCAATGGTCATAAGCAATCATTCACTGCATTGAGCATTTGACAACATATGTAGGATTGTTCAAAAAATAGAGAAAAAGGAAAAAATATTTGTAAATAGTGTGCATCACATTACCCATTCGTTCAATGATTCCATCTAAGCACCATTGTATGATACTCCCATTATGTCCCAAATCATATTCTTTGGCAAAATTCCATAATGATAAAATAAATTTCAAACAAAGATATACTCTGTACATTGTTACTACGTATCATTCACAGAACTAATTTAATTAATCATTTACCAACATACAGAATGACACATATGGATTAGAGTAGTGACTTTCAAACATTGGCGATAAGAAATTCAAGTACCTTTTCTAGATTTCTGATTTGTATTTTGAGATGTTTTCATAGCATTGGGCAGAATAAATTATCTCCTTCGACCAACAAAGTCAATTGGATCCTTGATGTCATCAAAGATCAATAGTGCATAGGATCTGTTGAAATAACACAAAAACCAATAATAAATTAGGACCCATTATTCCTCTGTCAAAGAAGGCTACTAATTTACTAATTTTTAAGAGCACACTAAAAATAATAGCATTGCGTCATTGATAGGTAAAACAAGTGAAAGTTGCTCAGCAATGTCATTGTGAAGCTCAAACAATATTCAATAATAGATGATACATGATCATGTTTGAAAGGGTAGGATCAATTGCAAAATATGTCACAACAAAAAACATAAACAAATCAAGCCAAGGCGATTAAGGGCCAATGGAGGCATTATAACTAAAAGAACAGATACAAAACAATATCACGAAATTACAATAAAAAATTTAAGAAAGGAAAGGAGAATGGTAAAATAAGATTGGTAACTTACTTTTAGCCAAACAAACCAATTCACATAAAAGAAGAAAGAAGTGTTAATAGTTGTTTGAATTTTACATTCTTTTTGACAACCCAGAGCCCTATTCGATATTAGAATAAATCTAAATCTTTATTTAACAAAATATGACTATATTTACGACATGACAGTTAATATATCTCAAATTCCAAATGTTTATCATGCCATCTTTAGAACCTAATTACATATAATTTCCAATACACCAGAAACCACTGTCGTAACACTATTTGTGTGTGGATATCATAGCTCATCACCTGCCATGGAGACAAAGAAAAGATTAATCAGATAAATACAAAATCTGTTTGGATTTCTTTTGGTTTTTAGGGGAGGGAAGAAGGGGAGAGAAAAGGAGAACACAAAAGCAAGAGCAAAAAGAAAAACGTGATAAAGACGAACTAGATGAGGCCAATTCGGTTTGACATCAAATAACTGAATTCAAATGCCAGCAACAAGAAGAATGCACATGCCAAAACAATGATTGACCAAATTGAATTTCTCCAATTAGAATGACTAAACCACATAAACCTAATTCTTCCTCATTGGATTTGAATCCACGAACCTCTTTCCATCTTAGGAGTAGAATTTGTGTCCATGGATCGAGACCTCGATTTGATGTTCATCATTCAAACACATTATTGGGAAAAAAAGTGACAAATCAAGATTTGAATGGGGTAAATTAACGTGTGGGGGAGAGAGAGAGGGAGAGAGAAAAGGGTAAAGTAACGCACAAGAGAGAGAAATAGAAAGAGAAAGAGAGAGAGAGTTGAAGTGATGAATGTAAGTAACGTGCAGTGTATCAATTTCGGTGGAAGCTCAACGGTCCACACAAGTCATAACTGTGAGAATTATATATATAGATTTAAAATATTATTGACTACGGAAAGATAGGATAGACAATAAGTAGTTTGTTAAGGTTATTTTGGTCAAATAAATATTTTTCACTTTTGTTGATATTTATAAGTAGTATAGATATAGATATAGATTTATAATTTAAAAATTTAATTATCTAACTGTAATATTAAATAGATCCTCTATGATTGATTGTCCCACTTAATACTATGTTATTGCTTTATGGTAAGTAGAGATGACAGTGGACCGGGGAAAAACGGGTATTCGTTCAAATATGTCCCGTTTGGACCGGGAATGGATTATACATATTGAACGGTGGACGTATACGGGAATACCCGTATAAACCCGTGCGTAGGGCTGTTAAACAAGCCAAATTTGAACATTTTTTTAGGCTCGTTTATGTGTAAATAGTCAAATGAGCCAGTTCGTTTATGTGTAAATTAGGCTTGAATTAGACTCGAATTCAACTCGATTATCACCCCCTACCCGTGCAGAGATGGACTTACCCTTACCCCCCGCCCTGCCCCGCCCCGCTATCCTCATTAAAAATATATAACTCCTCAATCAACTACTAAGTAATATCTTGGCTCAAACTGTTCAATGTGCATTTTAACGTTCATATCTGCTGAACCAGTTCCCTGTAGTGTATAAAACAAAGTTATTTCAATCAAGATATTTGTTAAATGCCCCCATAAAAAAAAGAAAAATGCAAAACAAAAAAACAGAATAGGTTGACAATTCATATGGTGGTCTTCATTTCCTTGCAGGTCTGTAACATATTCATTTTATCTTCATTTGTTTTCTTGTCAGATTTCATGTTATTGATTTATATTTAAGATTTTCTTTAATCTGATTGCTCTCATGTGGGTTTTGAGTAGTTATTGAAATCTGCTCACTAAATGCAAAGATTCAGCAACTTTGGAAATCAAATTGTTTTGTGCGTATGCTTGGGAACTTGATAACTAAATATTGAATTATTTTTAGATGCTTATTTTTCTTTCTCAATTAATTTATTAATAACACATTTAACAATGTGTTGTTCTAGATCTTCTTTAATTTGACAAGATATTACTCGGTAGTTGATTTATATTTTCTTTCTATGGTATTGTGGATTATTTAATGAAGTATTTTGAATTTGTTTTCCAATAAACTTGTGAAGTTTATATGCTGCCCAAGACTATTGGGGAGACGTTTGTGTGTATAAAGGGGCATTGGCGCATTTTGGTCCTTGTACCATACGTGCTGCTGTTTATGCCTTTAGGAAATAAACATTTGTTAGATTATTTAGAATGTTGTTGGATTATTTAAAATATTAGATTTATTTAGAATTTTGAATTATGTTGACTTGAATTTGGGTTTGGGCTAGGGTTTGGGCTTGGGCTTGGGCTTGGGCTTGGGTGGGTACGGGGGAAGCGGAGACGGGGATTAAAAATTTACCCGCGGATAAGAATGGAGATGAAAATTATATCCGTTAACGGGGGTGGACTGGGGATGGACTAAAGTTTTTTAAGCTGGTACGAGGATGGAAACTATACCCCCGCCCCCGTTTCGGTCCACTGACATTCCTAATGGTAAGGGATTGATAATCGAGGAGTTGAGTTTCGAGTCGAATTTTTGAGTTTTTTTTTAAATGAGTCTAAAAAAAGTATTCAATGCTGGTTCATCTCGTTTAGAAAACGAATCGAGTTCGAACCGAGTTCAAAATGAGCTGAACTTGAATAGATTAATTATTTTATTACATATAATAAGTCGGGTTTTGCGAGTTCAAATTAAATTTTTAAAGATTTTTTTTAAATAAACTTAAAAAATTATTTAAGCCATCGAATCTAAGCTGAGGTGAATATCTCCGCTCGATTATCAGCCTCGCTTGTTGTCTTCGGCTGACCACAAGAAGCCCAACGGTGCACCGTTGGATTTCAAAATTCAAAATTTCAAAACGAGTAAAAGCCAATTATAATTTTCTAACATTCTGACCCAATCATAAAAAGGAGAACAATGCGCACCTGGCGCACTATATCACCGCCTGCCCCCCTTTCCTCTTCCCACGGTGACATCTCTTCAGACCTTCCCCTTTAGTCCAACCTCTCAACGATCTTTCACCTCGCGTTCATTTCAAGTCCATCTCTCTCTCTCTCTCTCTAGAAGTATTTGCTTCGGACTTGCTAAATTGCGAAGTCTAGGGTTTTGGAAGCTCAGATCTATTATCGGAGAAGATGACGACTATGGAAAGCTTGATTGGACTGGTCAATCGGATTCAGAGAGCGTGTACTGCTCTCGGAGATTATGGTGGTGGAGATAATGCTTTCTCTTCTCTTTGGGATGCTCTTCCTTCTGTCGCCGTCGTCGGAGGACAGGTTCGTTCACTCGATCTCTTCGTGTCTTCACAGAGACAAAAAGAAAGAGTTTGAGAGAGATCACATAGAGAAAAATTGCATCAGGAGTAAAAAAAAGAGAGGGTTTGTGTATATTATGATTGATTTTGGGCTGGGACTAAGTTGTGAAACCTTTATTTCGGGGACTGAGTTTTTCTAGAGAGAGAGTCAATCCGTTAAAATAGAGGAGCGAAAGAGAGAAAAAACGTAGAGAGAGGTGGGTTTTTAATTGATTTGAGCTGATGTTAAAGCTCTTATTTATCTTACAATGGGGATAGTTTTGGAGAGGGGCGGGGGGCGGGGGAATTGCTAGAGTACGTAGATAAAGGTGGGAGAGTGTTGACATTGACAGATTCGCAATAGATGTCTATGGATTTTGATTCCGGAGTGAAGCTGTGAAATTTCTTAATTATCTGTTTGATTTATGTATTTTGTTGTGAACAGAGTATTTCATTTCATGATTTTTGTTTTGTTTTGTTTTGAGCTGAGTTCAGAGTTCTGGAAAATCATCAGTGTTGGAAAGCGTAGTTGGGCGAGACTTCCTTCCTAGAGGATCTGGTTAGCTTTTGGATACCTTTATTTTGTTTGTCATTCCATGGCATTTATAAGTGAATCATTGTCATAATTATTTGCTGTGTTATCGTGATTTTTGATTACACAAGTTCATTGTAATTGCAGGGATTGTCACAAGGCGACCTTTGGTGTTGCAATTACACAAGACAGAGGATGGGCAGCAGGACTATGCCGAGTTTGGTCATATACCGCGGAGGAGATTCTCTGATTTTTGTATGTATTTCCTGCTTTGATTTTCTTAAGAAAAGTATGAGCTTGTACATTTTAAGATTGGGTAGTGATGCTCTGTTAATTCTATGTCAGTTTTGAATATGCTAGTTCTGCTTGACCCAATTTATTTTTCTAGTTTAATGGTTTCTTGTAATGGGGAGAGTGCATGATGGTCTTATCAGGGCAATGACCAATCGTGCTCAGTTCTTTTGTTGATCTTATCTGTGGTATGCTAAGAGCTCCAATTGATCTGAAACAAAAGGAAGGACAAAAACATCTAGACTTGCATCTCTCAATTTGTGCACTTACAAGAAATAAGAAAAATATGAAATTGCCACATAGTTTGTCCAACCCTTTTGTATTCTACTTCTTTTAGGTTGTTCTGTATGTGAAGTTAAGTAACCGTTCTTCCCAAATTTCTGTAATTCCGCATTAAAATTTTATCAGGATTGTTTCCATACTATTTTTTCATTGTCCAAGTGTGTGCTCTGTTTGGATTCACATGTCGGTATTGACTAGAGTCACTCTGGTGCTGACAATGAATTTTCTCTATTGTTTTTTCTTTGGTGTAGCCTTGGTTCGCAAAGAAATTCAGGATGAAACTGATCGAATAACGGGGAAGTCAAAGCAGATATCTCCTGTTCCTATCCATCTCAGTATCTATTCGCCCAACGGTAGGTTTTTTTATTTTATCATAGTTTCTGTAGAATTGCTGTGACAAATCTGATTTCCGGGTTTTCTTTTAAGTTCCTATAGTTGGTTCTTTAGCCACTATGGAATCACATTTCTTTTCTTCATGAAGAAAATGCAATAGAGAACAATTGATTGAGATTCTATTGAATATAATGAGCATAAATTGACCATTATGTATTTTGTGCTGTCGCTACATTTCGTGTCTATAATTTATGAAATTTGAAGTTCCCTTGGAAGTTCCTCCAACTTCGCTTAATGATGTGTCTTAAAGATTTTATGCCTCAGGATTAATGCTTGATTAATTTTATTATTACCATGTGGGGCTAAAGTTGCTAGATTTTCTTGGAAAATGTTTCAGATAATGATGCAAAGAGACTTGAGATGAGGAGCCATAATTTGGATGTGATCCATGAATTTTGTAAATATGATTTTGAAATTGGGTGGTTGATATTTTTCCATTTAGGCAATCTACTTTTGTAAGTTTTAAGCGCTCTACAGCTGTACTTTGAGGGACAACTTCAATTTTTACTTCAATAAAGAAAAATATTAGTGAATGAAATCCACCTTCAACTTGAGGAACAAGCTATATGAATGGAAGCTTGAATCTTTTAATAGGTCAAAGTTGAGATTTTCTTTTTTCCTCACTGGTATTCCTTTCCTTTATTGACATAGGATAATATGTGTTTTCATGCTCTATATTACTGTATTGTCGATGTACTTCCCCCCCCCCCACCCCCCCCCCCCCCCCCCCCTTCCCCAAACACACACACTCACTCTTACATTTTTTCTCTTCCTTTTCTGTCTCCCATTAACTCAATTTGTATGGTTTTATTGTCTTGCAGTTGTCAACTTAACCTTAATAGATTTGCCTGGTTTGACAAAAGTTGCTGTTGGTATGTTCTGCATTTAGTTTCTCATGTTTGTTGGTCCTGTAAGCAATCCGAACTGAACTCCATTTAATACAAAGACTTTGCTCTTTGCAGAGGGACAACCAGAAAGTATAGTTGAAGACATTGAAAACATGGTTCGAAATTATGTTGAGAAGGTCCTGATACTTTTACCTCTCTTAGAAATATAAAGCGCCTATTTGGAAGTTTGTTGTTTAGATTGTGCCACTTTAATTGAATGAATTGATACGTATTAAGGTTTAACAAGTATGCATTAGTTGATACATCCCCCCCCCCCTCTCTCTCTCTCTCTCTCTTTCTCTCTCTCTATGCATGTATGTGTGCGTGTGCATGTCTATCTCATTGTTAGCCATGATTAAGAACCTCTTGTGAATTAAGAGATAATATTTGCTTAGTTCAACTGGTGGATAAGTGTCGTTCCATTAGTTAAGCCTGTAATTTTTCAGGTTATATTTAAAATTTTTGCTAGGAGGTGTTGTGGTTCTGTTTCATATCTGTATATTATTTAGTTCATTTATTTCATTTTTTGTTGCTCTTTTTGATTTGCAATCTACTAATTTGTACTTTTTGTTGGGAGTCCAATTGACAATTGTATGATTTCTGCAGCCCAACTGCATTATACTAGCAATTTCTCCTGCAAATCAAGATATTGCAACTTCAGATGCTATCAAGCTTGCTAGGGAAGTGGATCCAATGGGTATGTTTTGTTTGCTTTTTGTTGCAATTGTATTATGAATTTTTAGCAACATTCTGTATCCCCGCCTTCCCTCATGGATGCTATATGTGGGTTTCCCAGGTGATCGGACATTTGGAGTGTTGACAAAGCTAGATTTGATGGATAAAGGAACTAACGCATTGGATGTGAGTTATCTCTCTTGCAGTACAAATATTTAAGGAGTTTTTAGTGTGGCATCACTAAATTTTCTTCTTTTTTTTTTAATGACCAGAGCAAATTTTAATTTTGTATTTATTGCATTTAAAGCAAGATAGTTTTAGTAATTGGAAGCTGGCATACTTGTTTGTGATTACCGCCATTAACATCTTCATTACTGGTATCTGTCACCTTTTTTCTGGTTTACTATGTTGAGTCTCCTTCTATGTGATTGGTTAGGTTGACCAGAACTTGCCAATACACTTCTAGACCATTCCTCCTCTTTTTTTTTTTTTCAATGTTTCTTTGTTGAAATCTTTGGCAAATTTAATAGTTTCTGCTATTGGATATCTTCTTATTTCCCATGAAAGGTTCTTGAAGGAAGATCTTACCGGTTGCAACATCCTTGGGTGGGGATTGTTAATCGTTCACAAGCTGATATAAACAAAAATGTTGATATGATTATTGCAAGGCGGAAGGAACGTGAATACTTTGCTACAAGTCCTGACTATGGACACCTAGCTAGTAAAATGGGTTCAGAGTATCTTGCAAAACTTCTCTCAAAGGTATGATTGTGTGAGTCGAAATTGTTTAATATTATGTCTTTATTCATTAAAAAAAGAGTAAAATAAATGTTGCTTTTGCTTTCAGCACTTGGAGGCTGTAATTAGGTCAAGAATACCAAGTATTACATCTTTGATTAACAAAACCATTGATGAACTCGAAGCTGAGATGGACCACCTTGGTAGGCCTATTGCTGTCGATGCAGGGGTGAGCGGCTGTATTTCATTAGTATTATTCTTGGATGAGACAATATGTGTCATTTTAGGGACTGAATTGCTTTTTCTCAGGCTCAATTGTACACCATTTTGGAACTTTGCCGTGCTTTTGATCGGATATTTAAGGAGCATCTGGATGGAGGGTGAGTAATATATCCCCTTTCTCCTTCTCAGATACATACTGAATTTTTTTTCAAATACATTTTATTAGAACATGATCTAGTGTTCTATCTGAAGCGAGGACGCATGAGTTGATCTGATACTTTTTTTTTTTTTTAAATGTGGGGTGTTGTTTTTTTTTTTTTTTGGGGGGGGGGGGGGGGAGTTGAGGTTGGAACCTGCAACCACCTGTGGCCAGGAGGGGTGAGGGTGGAGTGAGGGCACACCCTCACCCCAAATCATACTTCAGACCCTGTTTAGGGAATATATGTTAATGTTCATTTAATGCACATATATAATATGCTTTGGAAATTCTTAATATCCTTGGTGCATCTGCTAAGTTCTGGCCAGAAATTACCTAATATGTAATACATGAGTTTAGGTTGTTCATTTGTGTCATACCAAACTCACTCCCATGTAATAACCCTAGCATTAGTATTCAAAATTTGTTATCAAGAATGGCCATTCCAAGAAATGAGAGCCATCACCATATCTGAGGGTACAAATCAGTGTTTGGTTAGTATAAATGCAAAACTCATCTTCTGTGAGATTGCTGCTCATTTTGTAAAAAATATTTAATTATTTTTTAGCTCCATATTTTAGGATAACTGGTTACATTTGTCAGACGTGTGCTAAAAGAAATGGTGTGAAATCCCTTGAAACTGTATCAACTGGACTGGTTGTATATATGCATAAACATCTAAGATGAAGAATTTGATAAGCTATTCATAGGAGAGAACTTGGCAGGTGGTTAAAAGTCCGAGGGCCAGCAGTTTCACAAATGGAAGATTCTTAGAGTCTCATATAGAACTGTTAGAAATGATGGTGGTTTCAAGTTGTTCTACTACTAAATTGGGGTTGGGGAAGCAGTTTGTCTAACTAAGCTAAACTCATTGCATGGTCTTTGTTTTATAAGCTGAGTTGTTTCTTCAGCACACGACCGGCTAAAGATGCACTTTTAACTGAGACATGTTTTTACTTTTAATGTGTTATGCCTTAAGTTTATTGATTGTTCTGCTTTTACCCCCACTTTTCTTGAACCTTAGGACGTGCTTATATCATTTGGCCTTCCCATGGACGATTGAATTTGTTTGCTTATTGCAGGCGGCCTGGTGGTGATCGAATTTATGGAGTTTTTGATAATCAGCTTCCCGCTGCTTTGAGGAAGCTTCCATTTGATCGGCACCTTTCAATACAGAATGTCAGGAAAATTGTTTCAGAGGCAGATGGTTATCAACCACACTTGATCGCCCCTGAGCAAGGTTATCGGCGGCTTATTGAAGGGGCATTAAATTATTTTAGGGGTCCAGCTGAAGCTTCAGTGGATGCTGTAAGTAGTTATGTGCTATTTTAGTGGTGTCCTTCTATGTAGACTTTCAGCCCACATTTGTCGCACTGTTTCTGTACTTATTGCCACATCAATGCTTAGGTTCACTTCGTCTTGAAGGAGCTTGTAAGGAAGTCAATTGGAGAATGTCAGGTGACATAAGAACTTCATCTCATGGTTTTCTAGTTGAGCGATGCTCTCCTGTCCCTGATCAGGAATATTTTTCTAAATGAAAATTTTTATTTCCACGGTGGAACAGGAGCTGAAGCGGTTTCCATCTCTTCAAACTGCAATAGCTGGAGCTGCCAATGAAGCCTTGGAAAAGTTTCGTGATGAAAGCAAGAAGACAACTCTTAGATTGGTGGACATGGAATCTTCATACCTGACTGTGGATTTCTTCCGGAAACTTCCCCAGGAAGTGGAGAAAGGGGCAAACCCAGCTGCCACAACTATTGACCGTTATGCAGAGGGTCACTTCAGGAGGATAGGCTCAAATGTGTCCTCTTATGTTAGTATGGTTTCTGAGACACTCAGGATCACAATTCCCAAGGCAGTGGTTCACTGTCAAGTTAAGGAGGCCAAACAGTGTCTGCTCAATTACTTCTATACACAAATTGGAAAGAAAGAGGTATTCCTGTCTCGCTTCCATATTTCTATACATATGAATGTTGGATATAATCAATTTTTACAGGATATGTGGCTTGCTGATAAAATCTGCCACCCAAAAATAGATTTTTGGTACTAAGATGCACAGTAATGTAAATAGCTAGGATAAATATGACTTGAAAGATCCTGAATTCATACTTTACAGGTTTTCCAGATATACGTGACACCAAAGCCATAACATAAAAATAGATTATGTTTAATACTAAAAGAAACATCATATAATGGATAGCATTTGTGTGTTGTAAATCCCTACCTAGACCACGTGCTAATGTTGATGCTCATGGTTTATATAAACTTTGTTGCATTATTGATATGCTACAAGGACTGCTGTGTAAAGTAGCAGGTTAAAAATTGTGGTATTGTATTGGTCACCAACTTATTGGCCTTATTATTTACCCAAATAAAAAAACTTATTGGCCATATTGGGTCTATAGTGGGGCAATGTATAATGACACACACACTACATAAAAGGCATGAGAAATATTAGCGATAACCCAGTGCCCGAAGACATTCTATAATACCAAAAATTGAGCATTGATCGTTCAACATTTGTATTTTAAATAATAATTTATTATTATTTTTAACTCAATTTAAAATTACGTTAACAGAAATAAAATAAGAAAGAGGTCGGCATATATTAGTGGGAGCGTGTTAGTTTAATTCTTTGACTTTAGGGGGCCGTGCTGAGAATATGATTTTTTTGCGGGAGAATTTTTTTTTGAAATGAATTTTGTACAATTTGACCAAAGTAGATGAAAATTGAATCAATTTTAACCGTATAAGTTGAGAATTCAATTTTCTAGCTATAATATTAGATAGATAGAGAACGGCAAATGGATATTTAAAAAACAAACAAAATACACTAAACATGTTCAAAGTTCATGAATCCAAGGAAAAAATATATAGCCTTGTATATTATATTATCAATATTCAACTCCAAAACTACTATAACATTGTATTTTTTGTAATCTATTTTGAACTCCAAAAATAATCATGATGCAATGCAAGCAACAAATAAATCATTGTCTATAACCATTTCCCTTCTCAGAATGCTGATCCCATCGAACTTCTTTTTTCCACCTTAGCATCATTCTAATCATTCTCTTCACCTTGGCCTCTAACTTCATTTCCCTTGTCAGAATCTGCATTGTCTTCAACTTTTTGAATGAAATTGCAATTTTTAACATGGGATTATTCCAGTTTATTTTTCTTTTAAGTTGTAATAGCAAAAAAAATTAATTTGTCTAAGATTTTTAAATTTTTTAAGAAATATGAAGTAATCTTCATACAGAGTTATAAGATCTCTGTTTACATAGATGAAGAATACACAAATCTCTGTTTACATTAGCATGTTGGAGAATCTTCCCTACGTTCAAGCTTCCATATGTTGGGAGACACTTGCAGCACATGTAGATAAAAGAACACTAAAGAGAAAGTAAGAATTTTTGGTTCCCATGCATGTTTTGGTGAGGAAGCCCACCAAAGACTACTTTCTGGATCCATTTGGATTTTGTTTGCCAATTCGACTGAGTTGTCTGGCTACTTGGAACTGACCCTTCCAGCTGATCTCACCCATGTGAGATTCAATTTGCTGTTTTATTGTTTGTCAACCATGTATAGCCGCTTCTAGTATTGGAATTTGATATCGTCTCAATACCACCCTGATTCAAAGTTGACTCAGCCGATGGCCTTGGTGTTGTTCGCGACTATAGTTTGCAGGGACTCTAGTTCCATTCTTGCACATTATTCCCATGCTTCTTGAATTGTTGCAAGTGTTCTAAGAAGATGAACACATCTTATGGTAAACACCTCAAAATGAGCCATTTGATTACTTTCGGGTTAATGCTACCAAAATTGCTTTTTTTTTCTGTTTTTACCAACTGTGACTGCATCTATCTGAGGTAAAGGTTCTATAAGGTATCATACTCATCGTTGTGTGCGTAAGACATGTGGCTCAGATATATTGACATAGGTGACGAGGCTGATGAGACTATGAGAGTGTTTACCTACCTTTTAAAGCTTGCAGACTGATTTAAACCGCAGCAATAATTACATCTCCAATAATGCGTATCATTTTGCCTAATGTTTCAGGGTAAGCAACTAGCAGAACTGTTAGATGAAGATCCGGCATTGATGGAGAGGAGGCTAGAGTGCGCAAAAAGGCTTGAGTTGTACAAGTCTGCCAGGGATGAGATTGATTCTGTAGCATGGGTTCGATGAGATTGATGCATATCGGAGATATATTGTATGATAGTGCAGGTCACGGAACGGATGATTACAGACACCCTCTGATTGTTCAATTGTTTGGAAGTTGAAATTCTTTATTGCCATTGTCTTGCAGTTTATGCATACATTTGTTTCCCCCCTCCCCCTCCCCCTCCCCCTCCCCCTTCCCCCCCAAAAAAAAAAAAATGCATACATTTGTTGATTTGGAATGCTAGGTTTTTTGTTTACTGTTGTAGTTCTTTATAGATTTTACACTACCTCCTATATAACATATATTAATTTGCCTTTTTTTTTCTCCCTCGGCTCTGTTTTATGAATGTTCAGTGCCTATGGCGTTTCTAAAATTGTAAGAGTAAAGATTGTCGTGTTTCATTTCATCAATTTTTTTAGATGCAGGGGGACGATTATTGTTTTTTTTTTTATTCTCTCCTTTTCTTTTTTCCTATTTTTTTTTTTTTTGTTTAACAGTAAAGGGTGTCGAGACCAAATTATGTATATTTCGACTAATCTTTTCCTTGGTTCAGTCAAAGATAGTCCAGTCACACTGGGATTAGAGAATTCATAAGAGATAAATTTCTCGTGGTCTAATTTTAACGAGTTGTCAAGATTCGAATTCAGAACGTCTGAGTTTACAGTTTGTTTCTATTATCACTTGAGTTGAATTATAAGTATTAACAATATCTCGTGTGATTCATTATTTCCCTTCCCTTTGTCCCACTCTCATCTGCCAATCACTTAGAAAGTCATAGAGGGAGCATTATGGAAAGTAAGAGATATTTTTTATAAAAAAATTTCACCTTGTAGGTGATGAAATATTAATTTGTTTTTTATTTTTTGCAAATGATGCAAGTATATTCGGATTGAAGGGAACTTTTTTTTAAAATAAGTAAATTTAGAATTTGAATTAAGCATTTAAGAAAGAGGGCTCTCCAAACACTCGTCACAATTAGATTGTCATATTGTAGATAAATTACAACTTTATATTCATGGTGCTTTTAGACCAGACCCCCCCCCCTCCCCTACATATGTAGAGAGATTAAGGCCCTGGTTGGTTTGATTCTTGAAAACTGTTTTTTGTTCTCAAATCTCAAAAAAATTTCAAAACCTGTTTGGTTTGTTATTTTGTTCTCCAATTTTCAGAAAACTTGGGGAATTGAAGCATAAAACTAGAATTCAAGCTTTTTTGCCAAAACTTTGAAAACACGGAGACACAGTATACTCTTTAAAGAGGTCTCCCCTTCGAGTTCTCTTAGAAGCAAAACAAGCCATAGTATTAAAAAAAAAATTTTTGCTTCTTTTGCCTTTGTCCTCCCAGACTCTCATTACTCTCTCCGTCTTTCTCTCTCCCTCCACATACTCTATCAGACGGAAGTCTTCTTCGGTGACTGCGCCTTTTCTGGTGACCGCATCTTCTCCGGCAAAACACCCACACACAATCACTGGAACTCTCCGACGACTAGATCTACTGCGACCTCTCTGACGATTGGTTCAAATCTGGTTCAATCGGCGAAAACACAGATCTGATTTGAATTTTTTTCTCCAGCGTTCTGGGTTCAACATCTCCGGCGTTCTGGGTTTAACAACTCCGGCGTCTTCTCCGTCCTTCTAGTGTCTTTTTTTTTCTTCCTATATATGGGTTCAATACACAGGTGGTGGTTGTGGGTTTCGGTGGTGGTGGGTTTCGGGTGGTTGTGAATTTTGGGTGGTGGTTGTGGGTTGGTGGTGGTTGTCGATTGGTGGTGGTTTTGGGTTGGTGGTGGTTGTGGCTTTTGGGTGGTTCTCGGTTTGGGTGGTGGTTGTGGCTTTTGGGTGGTGGTTGTGGATTTTTGGTGGTAGTCGGTTGGTGGTGGTTGTGGGTTTTGGGTGGTAGTCGGTTGGTGGTGGTCTTGATGCACAGTGAAATAGAGAGACAGAGAGTTGAAGGGAGAAGTGAGAATTGTGCATTATTATTCAAACAAGTTTTATAATTTTTGTTCTTTAAAACTATTTTCAAAAATATATAACCAAGCAGATTTTGTAATCTAAAAATTTTTAAAAACACTTTCTCAAAATTCTTCCCAAAAATAGTTTTCAGAAACTGTTTTTTGAGATGCAAACCAAACAGGCCCTAAAGTTTTAGAAGTTTTTTTTTTTCAAGCATTAAAAAACTCTATTTCAACCACCAAAAAACCCCACTTGTTGTCCAAATTCATTATTAGAATCCCAAAAAAGCCCTCTCCATTAATTAAATGTCATATATAACATTAAATAGTTCATGGAATTCCAAAAGCCTTTTCTTTAATGAAATATTATGCATCTTCGTATTAAATAATCTTTCGTAATATGATATCATTATCAATCATATCAATGTTTTGTGGAGTGAAGGTTTTATGAATAATTTTTTTATTAGTTGAATTCGTATTTTCTAGTCATTTCGTCAATAAAAAATATAATATTAAAGTCAGAAAATTAAATTCTCATTTTCTTTGATATTTCACTATATATCCAAATAAAAAAATAATATTAAAGTTAAAAAATTAAATTCTCATTTTCTTTAAATCTCACTTTGTACCTTAAAAGATTTTAAATTTTTTACTTTGTACCATTAAAATTTATATTTTTCATATTATACCTTCAATGTATTAAAAATATTATAATGCTACCCT
Source organism: Ilex aquifolium (assembly GCA_951799425.1). Classification (NCBI taxonomy): domain Eukaryota; kingdom Viridiplantae; phylum Streptophyta; class Magnoliopsida; order Aquifoliales; family Aquifoliaceae; genus Ilex; species Ilex aquifolium. Next base: position 5,770,346 of record OX637395.1, read on the forward strand.
TTCGTTAACATCTGTTGTTTATTTCGTCAGAAATCACCCCATTGAATTTGATGGAATGAGTGATAAAAGCTAAAAGAATGACCATATTATAATATTTTTAATAAATCGAGGGTATAATATGAAATTTTTTTAATTTTTAAAAGTATAAAATAAAATTTTTTAGGGTATAAAGTAAAATTAGCCCTATTAGTAACCGAGATGCGAAATGGATATGGCTCGTCCACAAGTCCACTCGGACCCATTACCAGAATCGGACTCTAAAACCCTCCAACGGCCTTCACTCTTCACATCCTCTAGCCCAGACAAGAGAGAGAGAGGGCGAGGATGAATGCGACCTCCGGTCTCTTACAACTATGGCAGATTCCATCCACTTCTCTGTTATGTAGACGCTCCAAGTTTTTCAAAGGTTCTTTCTTTCTCTACATCTATTGAATCTGTTATCTGTACATATAAGCCGATGAATCTTTGTCTGATATTCCCTGTTGACCCCTGCAAGTAAATTTCATGAGCACCCACATATTTGAAATATCTTGTTACCACTCTGTATGGGTTTTCTTTGTGTTCTTTTCTTCATGCAATGGGAAAAAAGACTATAGGGTTGATATTGATTCGCTTGTTATGCTGTTATATGGCTTTAAATTAGTGTACCTGTAAGGGAATAAATCCGCCACGGGATCTAACCCTCCACCGAAGGATTCCGGCTGACCTCGGGCCACGCCGAGTAGCCTTTACCTCTCTTCGCCAGCTGGAGCTCGTCCCACATCGGAAGAGAGTCGTCTCCCGGGTACCCACTAGCCATTGGATGATCATCCAATGGCTAGTGGGTACCCGCTCCATGACGGTCGAGGACTTATATGGAGGTGGGGGAGACGACTCTCTTCCGATGTGGGACGAGCTCCTGGTCGGCTAGAGAGGTAAAGGCTACTCGGCATGGCCCGAGGTCAGCCGGAATCCTTTGGTGGAGGGTTCGATCCGGAGCGGATTTACCCCCTTATAAGCCTGGGCCCTGAAGGGGTTGGGTACCCACTAGCAATGGGATGATCATCCAAATGGCTAGTGGGTACCCAACCCCTTCAGGGCCCAGGCTTATGAGGGGGAGACGACTCTCTTCCGATGTGGGACAAGCTCCTGGTCGGCTAGAGAGGTAAAGGCTACTCGGCATGGCCCGAGGTGAGCCGGAATCCTTCGGTGGAGGGTTCGATCCGGAGCGGATTTACACCCTTACAGTACCCATTTCATAAAACTCTCAGATATTGCCGGGATTAACAATTGCGCATGTGTTTGATTGTTTTACTTTTATTTTGTTTATCTTTTCCATGTCTCAGCTCTTCTATTTGATTGAGCTTTCTAGTTGAACATTTTACTTGCACTAATTGCATGTGTTATTGTTGTTTATTCTCAGAAATATCCTAATTGGCAATTTGGTTGATATGCAAAATTGTGGAAGAAGGAAGAAACTTTATGCATGAGTTTTCTTTCTTGTTTTTTCATCAGATGCAAAAGGAAAACTGGTATATACTACGCCGAAGAATTGTGTTAGTCTTCTTCGGTGACAGTGTTTTTCATTTCATTAGATCCTAAACAAGAGTCTACGATTGACACTTTTACATATGTATATGAGAAATTGTATTGCTACCAAATGGAACCATGCATCCGTTATTTCTTTTTGTTGACTTCTTTTATTTCATTTAAATGTAAAACCAAGCGTAGTCTTGATTTCAATTTCGAAATGGTGTGCGATATCTATTCTTTCTCCACTTGCTAATAAATGCAGCCAAATGCAGGTTTGTATCTGGTCCCTGGAACGGTTATAGATCCGACCCTGTGCTTCTGTAACCGTATCCAGACTACTGCTTACGGAGTTGTGAATAGAAGTTATGTAATGGCTACACAGGCCAACCAACAAAATAGCATAGAGGTATTTTTCTCTTTTAGTGTTTCTTTTGAGGTTTGAAGAAGTTGCCGCAAAAAAGTAACAAATCGAGATTTGGTAACTTCCTTTTATCATCTGATGCCTCGTGATTAAGTGGAGAAGAATTAATTGTGAATTATTCATCATCTCTACATGTAAGTGGGGTCATGACTGGGCCATGTGACAACATTTAACACGCCATCATTGACGAGGAAAGTGAAAACATAACGGAGAGTTGAACAGAGGGAATACGTAAGAGTTTCCAGGGCGAGGATTGTGGAGGTGGAAGAAGTGACGTTGAGTTAGAGGGGCAGTTTAGGTGGTTAACTTTATGGATCAAACACCTTGGTGACAAAAATCACTAAATCTTTTGTTGTAAGAGCAGACCAATAATAGTGTTCTTGAGATTATTGCATTACTAATGAGGAATGGTATTAGAAAACTTAGAATAGTTCGGTCTACAATTGATTAATGGTGGGCTATTGCCACGAAAGCCGGAAAGCTTATAACTACAATGCTCCAAAGATAGAAGTATTGTTCTAGGCTTGATCTTTTCTTTCATTTTTCATCTTGTCATTTGAATAGGCTTGATCCTAAAGTGTTTATGTTGCAGGAATTTTAGAGGGTTGGATGTTAAAATTGTGGATAGCAATTACTTTAGAGCTTGGGTGTTGAATAAATGACCAAAAGGTATGGTAAGGTTTTGGCGATCACTTTCACATAGGGTCTTCTTAAAAGTCCACAAACAGCAACATCGCAGATAGAAATAAAAAAGAAATAAATAATTTGTTAAAAATCTTATCTAGAATCCTCTAAGACTCATCACATAAGGTTAAGTTGCATCATCAATCTCTGAATTCCGAATCTTTGAAATCAATAGTAAGTCAAAGATATGTATAGCATTCTGATAAGGGAATATCATAGAGAGACATCCAAGTGACTGCCTGCTTCTAGACGTTCTTATATAGAAGAGTTCAGAGAATATAGAAGTCAAAATGGCTATTACCCAGTTTGTTTCCCATTAGTCAAGGGTGTTGGGATAGGTGGATTGGCTATAAACCTATGATTTGGCATAATTTTTTCAATATGGCTTCTCTAAAGATGGGGACCACTAAGTTGCTGCATTGTCGGCCCAGGATTTTACCACTACACTAACTGATGGTCCATGGTGAATCTAAAATTTGTTCGGTCCTTTTTGTGGATCAGTGGTAGACGAAAAATAAAGCTAACTTGTGATCTTTTGGATTCTTCAAATAGTGTGCAAACTTTAGAAAAGTCACTAACTTCATGAGCATATTTAGCATTAATGAATGGAATATCATGTGATTAGGTTTTTTTGGTGTTATTCTTGTTCAGAGAGCTTGCATCCCACATCGAATAATTAAGACCACCAAAGTTAATTTATATATTTGAGGGGCTATTCTACCTATTGGCAATTGGTTTTGGTTTAGATGCCCTAACAATCTGAAGCTGTTTGTAAGATCTTTTGAGGAATCCGGAAGCTTTTTTGAAAGAAAAAAAACTTGGTAAGAATCTGAAATGGGATTTTTTTTTACCGTTCTAATCCCAGCGCCTAGTTGTTTTTCTTGCATTCATTGTATTCATTAGTTTTCCACCTTGTTCTACATGCCTATTTATTGGAAAGGAATAAGTGGTCTGAAAAAATGAATGTGGTGTTTGTTCCATTATTAGGACAAATCATCAGCACTGCCTGAAACTGTTGGTGCATTTCAAAAGCTACCCATGGTGATGCCATCTGTTGATATTTTATATTCGGCAATGAGGAAAGCAAGGAGGGTCTCACCTACAAAGGGTAATTGATCCGGTCAGCATATTTCATTTCAACATTGACACCACTGAATTATTAGATGCTAGTTGGGTTATCAAAGTGCTAAATGTGCTATTTAGTTTGGTTGTTTCATAGGTATTGCCAATATTGCAAAACGAGAGAGAAATAGAGGCGCAAAACAACTCGATGCATTGATGAAGGTAAGTTCGTAACCTGATAATGTCATACCAAATGTACGACTAATCCTCTATTTTGTACTTTTGATGTGGGACAATGCTAATGCTGATGTCATGCTTCGTGTTCCATCTTTAGGAACTGGCCGTTCCCTTAAGGACATACAAGGAGAGCTTCCCAAACAAAAAACATTTGCACCCTTATGAGAAGTCTTTGATTGAGTTAACCCTTGGGGATGGAAACTATGAAGAGGTAAGTGCGAAGTAGTTTACTGGTCTTGTTGTGTACATGCAGGTTCTTTGTAGCTCTGACAACTTTTTTTCCATGTGCATTGTAATAGGATTAAAAGACTACAACAACTTTATTGTATAGTTTACTGGGAATAAAACTATGCAACAAGTTATAGTGCAAATTGCACCAACACCTCTATGGTTTTTTATAACTCCATGGGTTACTGTCATAGTTTTTGAAATTACACTGCGACATCTCTGTCACATTTTGTCACCTAGCGATGTTGACGGAAGAAACTCAATTACTATTCTGCCCATAAACAAACTAAAAATACCAAATTTCGACTTATATATTTATCCCTTTTCCTCGTACACTTTTCTCAAACATAGAGAGGCAGCATGTCCCCCAGTCGATTTCCCTGCTGGAAAGTGGGATTTGGTGGTTTTCTGACTAGGTTTGGAGGGGCTTTGGATGGTAATATTTTTGGAAGTGAGCTTCGTGTGGTGGAGGTGAGCTCTGATTGGGTTTTGGAGGGGATGGTGATGAAAGTTGCCATGGTACAAGGTCATGGTTGATAATTAAATGCATCGGTTGCGGCGACTCAATCTGATGTTGGACGACACGCCTGAAGTGATTGATGGAAAAAGTTGGAGATATTGAGAGATTAAGGCCATATTGCAGTGTCACATAAGGGTATGGAGCAATACGTTGCGAGTCGATGATTGATGACTTGGAGACTCGACAGCCGGGTGAAACTCATGATTTACTCATAATGTCGAACCATATCAAAACAGAAAGTATCATGACAAATGTGACTGGAATGAGTCATATCATGCTCAACGGATTCTTTGAACCATGGTTTTCAAGGTGGGGGCAGTTGCTGCTAATGGGGAGGGGCATGAGTTTAATTATTGGGTTGGGTAGGCTGTGGGGGTGACGGTTGGTGTGGAGGTGTAACTTGCAACAGTGAGGGAGGGGTTAAGTTGTATTAGGGGGTGCTAGAGTGGGGAGGGGTGTCACGGGGAAGTTGTGGCCGTTGGGTGCTTGTGGAATGTGGATTCAACCATTTGGTTCTTTTGGAAATATTTTTTATTTTTTCATTTTTCAAAAGGTCAATATAAGTATTTCAAGAAAGTGTGATTACATCATCAAACTAAAGGAGAGGTACCCTATGAATTTTAAACCCAAACAAGAAGAGAGTGCATTATAATTGTAGATACTACGAGGGTATCTTTTTTTAAGTGTCGAGAAATGTAATGGGTGCTAGTGTAATTTATCTTAAAATATAATGAATTTGTAATTCCCGGAATTGTGCATGCTTCTCATTTGACAATAGTAGTAGTATGAGGTCTTTTTTTTCATTATTATCAGTAGTAGATGCTTTCTTTGTTCTTTGTCTGTCTAAAGTAGTAACACTTGCAAATGTATGGTTGAGTACTCCAAGCGTTCTTTTTGCACGTGTGTATATGTTTTATTTTTGCTTCTTTATTGTTTGACCATGTCTCATTAGTCTAATATTTTCATGTTAAGTCTTTATGTATCCGTTTTGAACTCTATGCATACAGGTTTTGGGAAAGATTGACGCTTTGAGGAAGAAGGTGGTATCAGTTGGAAAGGAACATGCCTCCCTTTGTGCTAAGGTTGGATTTATCTCTATCAAAACTGAAGGCTATTGTGTCATTAGCCTGGTTGTCTTGGAGTGTAACTATTTAAATATGATCACTAGTAATTAAATGCAACAAACAATTGGATTGGGGTTTCCGGCACCTTCTATCTTGATTTTGGGCCGTATAAAACATAATATTCTTTTATCAATGTTCCAAAATATTTATTCGATTGAAGTGCAACCTTGTATGTAATTTATTTTTTGAATTTCTGTAATATTATGCATCTAGACATCATCGTTTTGTCATCTTGTATGCCTAAAGACTTGTTTTTTTTACATGGAACTAGACATTGATGATTGATGGAGGGCAGTCTTAGGAAACTTGGTATCATGAAATTTGTGGTTTTGCAGTTTTACAAGATAGAAGGAAGATCAAAGGTTTTGTGGTATAAAGGGTTGCAATGGGTTTGATTTAAAAAGATGTAAGAAAATGAGCCGCCACTCTTTTTAGGCCCTAGGTAGGGAAAATTGTTTGAAACGATAGGGGCTTGGTACGGTAGGACTACGGTATGTTAAGGAATCTTCATGATTGGTTCAGTTGAAATCTTGCATAGTCGTGTTATCTCATATCTGGTCCACCCGGACACTGAGCTAACTTAAAGGTGACTACTACCACATACAAGTCAACGTTACCAGCCACTCTTATATTCTATATTTTGTGTTGGTCCTGAAGTTTTCCAAACAGCCCTTAGATTTTGTGATGCAAAAGTTTTTGCCCTCTATCCTTTCATAGCTGTTATGGTTGTAAAAATAAGCATATAAATGTTAAGTTTGAGTCAAACAAGACAGTTTCTCAGGTGTTGAATGGTACCACTCTCTTTTTGATCCCATAGGGTTTCCTTATAAATAATTGCTCAGTGCACTTATTCTAAATTTTAAATGGTGACTGTACTCTCTATCAAACTCGTGGAAGTAAATATCAAACTTTTGCATTCTAATTATAATATGTTTAGACAATCATTTTACTTTTTCCGAAAATTCAATTAAAATACCCCAAAATATTGCTCATTAAAAAAACCTACAAATATTCTGCCTGTGGTATCTAAATAATCTTATCCCTTGTTTACCCATTTTTTTTTAATAAGTGGCCTACTATGTTTCTGTTCTTGTTTTCGTATCAGAATGGTTTGCATCCCATGTATCATTGTTCCTCCATAATAGCAATTCCTTGCTCTCCTCTCTGGCTGTGCTGATTTGGCAGGTGGAAATTGGGCCTATTGTTACTTTGGCTTGGTAGTTGGTGGTACGATGGTCAATACCAAGACGATACTCTAACAAAAAGTCCAAATGTCGGTTATATGCTAGTTTAGTTGTGAGGGATTTGGCCATTTTCCTTTCGCTGTCCTTGCAGAGTTTGATAGCTAAGACTCCTAAGATATAGCTAGAAGTGTGGGTCCTTTTAGATACTACATCCTGCATTGGAATACCCCGGTGTGCTCTTGGCAACGGGTTTAGTAGTTGCATTTTCTGGCCTTGTGACATGAGACATCCTTGCTACTATATTGTTTACATGGTAAATAGAAATCTAGATCTTTGAGGATAATTGTGGCCCACTTGAGGTGGCTTCAGAATAAATGCTTTTTTTAAATCTCTTTCAGTGTACTGGAAGGCATTCCTCCAGGATTTAAATCTATGAGACTGGAGTTCAGAGGTTGTTCATTCACCGAAAAGTTATAAAAGTGTGGGGGCTGCTTCCAATCAATTGAACAGGGTTTGGTTTTTATAGTCTCTTTACTGGAAATCCTGGCCCACTGGATGTTGATGCTATTTTTGGAGACCTGCGATAACATTTTGATGTGTCTTTATGAGTCTGCTACCAAATAGAGATTTCAGCTTCCATTGGATGTTTTCTGGAGGTTGCCTCATTTTGTCCTTTGTCCTTGCCTGGTTTAACTATGGAAGTTCTGGACTTGGTGTCTTTCTTTGCATGGCTAACAAGGCTACTGAATTTCTGGATGACAGGGGATCCTTAACTTTTGAATTTTTGAGTGATTTCTTTTATGTACTGGTGGGGGCTGTTATGTGTAGTTTTTTAATTAAACAATTTATTCATTTCCTTTTTCTGGATGTTACATCTTCTTTTTCTTATATTTCTCCCTGTTGTTGGGGGGACATGTCCTTTAGTTGTTTTCATCTTTTTTTCCGAAAGTATTTTTTAAACGCAGAAGATACTTTCCCATTTGTGTTTTATTGAGAATACCTTGATAGTTTGTTCTCTAAAAACTTATGCTAATAGAGTATTTAATATAAATCTTCACAGTCTTTGTCAAAGCGAGAAGCAGAGGAACGGTTGGGTGAGGTTAGTTATTATTATTTGCAATGCTCTACCAAGTTTATGCCATTTTTTCCTGTAAATTACTTGCTCTCGTTTTATCTGCAGGGAATAAAAAAACTTGAAGAGATTTTTCATCATCAAGGAAAAGCTGTAGATGAATTGTTGAACATTGCCAAGGTAATTTGTGTCTGAAAACGCAAAGTTTTTGAAGGAAGCTTAGGTATTCACCTTGGGCTTGGCTCAAATCAATATTTGTTTTAATCTCCTGTTCCCTGTGTTCTTCAAATAAATTATTTCAACAATGTCACAAAAATTTGTGTATCATGTATGCCTACATGTAGGTGCAAATAGATGCATTGTGTTAGAGATCCAATTTTATGCTTTCCTGCACAGTTCTTTGGTGCACTCGCCATGAGAAAATCTCTTCAAAAGATTTAAAATTCAATGATAATTTAGATATTACTCCCCCGAAATGCTCCATAAAGTAACCTATATCATGATAACCAGAACAAGTTAGTGCACAAGGCTCCACTGCTGCAGGGTCTGGATATGGTCCGATATATGCTGCCTTATCTTCTGCATTCGGAGATGCTATTTCTATGACTCAGAACCCATGATGCTGACATCATAATGAAGCAATTATATAGCTGCACCAAGGCCTGCCCTACTTGAGGTGGCTTGAGAATAAGATGAATAATCAAGGATTTCTGATGATTCTAGCTCCTATTTTGTTTACATGCATTGAGGAATCTAGATACATATATCTCATAATCATTGTTTGATTTTTTTTACTTATCGGGATAATCATTGTTTAATGAAAAAAATGATTTTGCAGACTTTGCGGGCAATGCCAGTAGTTGATCTAGAAACACCGACACTCTGTCTGGTTGGAGCTCCTAATGTGGGGAAGTCATCTTTGGTCCGTATACTCTCAACAGGAAAGCCTGAGGTATACATATGGACTGATTAGATGTATGTTTTTTGTTTAGCAGCATAGGTTACATATAGTCTTTTGACCTGGAAAAATGTGTTCTGCTTTAATAAGAACATTTTTAACGAAACCAATTAGTTTTCTCTCTCTTACTTTTGTTGGAAATGTGAATCTTTTGAAATGAGCAGTGAGAAGCCTTGGTCTTGAAATCTTGCTAAGCTTTGAAATGATGTGTTATTTTTTTCACATTGAACTTAGATATTTTCATGATATTTTGCCTTAAATTGCTTAACAAATGAAAGAAAAAAAGTTAATGATGGTTTCAGGTTTGGTAATCCTGGTTCTGATCTGTCCTTTGGCTTCAACTAAAAAAGTTAATAAATGTACCTATCAAAAAAAAGTAATGAAGGTAATTACAGGGTTCAAAGGAATCGAAGTAAGATTTGCAGGAATACTCCCCCGAAAAGGAAAGGATCCATCTTCTCTTATCCAACAAAGTATGATTCAGGACAAGAGTATCAAGAATACCCAAGAGATAAATGCACCGAGTTTGAATGAGCCGTGTATATGGGAGGATATAGAGAAAGCTTTATATTGTGCATGACAACGTTCTCTTGCCATCCCTCATGATTTTTGCCTCTTAGTCATAACTTGCAACTACTTGGGCAATCTTATTAACATAACATCACGAGGATTCTCATGAGCATGTCTAGAGGGCGGTACTCACTATTTTTAAGTTTAAAACTTTAGTTAATACCGTGTTTGATTGAGTTTTACAACTGAATTTAAACTATAATTATACCACACAGAACTGGCCTTCTCTTTTTGTGTGTTGAAAGGGGGGGGGGGGGGTTGCTATTGACGATTGTTTGTAGTTCAATATTCATAAGTGAATTTTATGCTGCCATCTTTTTATGAATCTGATTTTTGCAGATGACTGATATTATTGTTTTTTATTTTTAACTTGGCTTAGGTCTGCAATTACCCTTTCACAACAAGAGGAATTCTAATGGGTCATATTGCTTTAAGCTATCAGAATTTTCAGGTAAACCATTTTTATTAGACGTAGATTTTGTTCAATTTATTTCTGTCATTTTATTTACTGGGAGAATTTGACTGCAGGTGACAGACACACCTGGTCTCCTGAGGCGACGTGATGGTAAGACCCTTTTCTTGGTAGGCTTTTATCTGATTAGTTAAATTTGTATGTAACGTGAAATTTTTCACTCTGGGAATGAAACTAGACAAAGCCTTGCACTCTCTCTCTCTGTCTCTGTCTCTCTATATATATACATATGTGTGTGTGTGTGTGTTAATCAGGATGTGTTTTGAATGCTAAAGTTAATGTTTTATTGAGTGGTAATAATCATCTTACTTCTAAAGATTGATTAGTTGAGGATTTATGTAACAGTCAATAGTGAAGCAAAGCTGCTCAGGTCTACTTGGGGCAAAAATGGTCATTGGCAGTGAAGGCCATGTGGCCGCCCTCAATTTTTTTAAATTATTATTATTGTATAGGTTTTAAGTATTTCTTGAGCATTTTTAATTATCCCCACCCTGATATTTATTAATATCAATTAGGGTAGATTCATAACTAATAACTTCCGGCTATGTTTTGGGCACATTATAGATGTATCCGGATAAGCTTAGGACATATTGTAGTCATTTGATTATGTTTAAAAGGATTATGAGGTTATTTTGTTGTCAAATGAAAATTATTGTCGGTACATTAAAAAAACTAGGGTCAACTCGAATTTACAATTTGATCAAAAAAAAAAAAAAACTCGAATTTACAAAATCAACCATGAAGCTTGTTTTACGACTCATTTTGTCCGATTAGTGATAAATGAATGACTGATAGCATGATTGTTCAGATAGAAAAATAATTTTCCAATAACATCAATAATTAAGTTCTTATGCAATAATTTTGAAATATGAAAACTAATCAGGATCAATTTTAAATAGTTGTATTAAGCTTTAGTTTTTGTAAAGAGTTATCATAATCTTTTTTGATATTTTTTACTTGCATACACTGTATATTGGTTTTTTGGCCTTTTGCAGTTATTGGATTTTTAAGTATCAAATATAATGTGATAAATATAAATGTATTATATCATTATTATTTATTATTGATTAGAAAAAAAAAAGAACAACTTGTTAAATTACCCATCCCGTAACTATTTTTTGACTCTGCCCTTGAAAATGGTTAGTAGATTATGAAAATGCAACTAGTTATGATTTTACTTTTAGTTATTATAGATTTATTTTGTGTCTAAAGTAGGCCCGTCAACGGATCAGATTCGTACCGGATCTCGGTCCATCTGAATCCGATTAAAAAATATGTTACCAAATCTGATTTGTTTACCGACGAATATAAAAATATTAGTCTATCTCCAAATCCGCTTATAATCGAATAATGGGTCCGATTACATGATTCATTCTGTAATGATATTCTACAAAAATTTCAACAAATAATATTTTTCTAGATCAAATACAAATAATCAATATACATATATGTATATATTATCCGGATTGGATTTTTATCAAATCGGATTTGTATATCTATATCCATATCCGATTTAAGATATCTAAATGGATTCGGATAAACCGATGAAAATACTGGTCCATATCCGATTAAATGAATTCGGATCGAATTCGGACTAAAATCCAATATCCTAGTCTAAAGGCATTATATAATGAGTCAAGTTGATTGCTCCATTGCTCAAGATGGGATTATTGGCAACATATTTTGGAACTATATTCCATCTAATATCCTTGAATGGGGTCTCTTTGGTTAACTCAAAATTTGGGTCCAATGTGGATAAATAGGATAATCATTATGATTCCAATCGAGGAGAGATAACAAGCTTAAGAGTTCTTAGAATCAAAGCCCATCAGTACTCTTTATGGCACTTAAATTTTATCACAACCAACCATACTATTACATGCAACCCCATGCCTATCAATATATATATATATATATCAACGGGTAAATTACTATGACACCTTTATGCTTTCTGATAATTTCAAGGGGTATCATTGTATTTTCTGAAATTACATCGACCCCTCATCAGTTACCATTCTACCCATGAAAAGAACTGGAAAACCATAATTTTCCTTTGTATAATCCTCCCTTCCCAACACTCACAAAGGTTATAGTATCTTGCCTCCCACCCAACCCATTAAACCCTCCCCTCCCCAAACTCCCCTTGGGCCGGTGCCTCTTTCTTCTCTCACCGAATGCCCTCTAGTCCCTTATTAGGCGTTCCTCATCCTCAGTCAAGCCCCCTTCCAGTAACCTGCCCCCACTTTGGCTTCTCCTTCTACCTCGTGGTGTTCCCTTGCCTTTTGCTTCCCTTATTGGCACTCGACCACCCCTAGACACACTATACATATATGGGTTAGGGTTTTGATGTTATTGGTTGGTTTTGGCTAGGGGAGGTGGTGGGTGCGGAAGATCAGTTGTGGTGATTTTAGTCGTCTGATAGCGGGTGTAGAAAATAGGTTTGTGTTTCTATGGTTATAGTGTTGATGGTGGGGTGGAGTTATGTTGTTTGGGGAAGGCGAGTTGTAGCGTGGGCCACCATGGGGGTAGTTTCCATAGGGGGTAGGGGGTAGGCAACTATTTTGTTCTTATTTTTATTTTTGTTATGTCATATTACGGCCAATTCAGACAACTACTTGGGATGTTTCATTGCTACACCAACTGCTGTTTCTTGACTGAATTCTTAGACGTTAGTGACACCAATCTCTCTTGGATGGTTTGCATGATTGTATGTGTCAGTGCGTTGCAATCACTAAACTGTTCACTGAAAACTCTTTTGTTCCTCTCCCTCCAAAGAAGAAAAACATTGGCTGCAAGACTGAGTTTTCTTCCCCAGCCACTGTTGTGCTGGCGAATTGGTGAAGTCGAGACAGGACCTTGGCTGCCAGTTTATCAACCTGATGCATCATACCCGATTAGATTCTAGAAACGTAATTACACTCAAAGGAGGGGTGATGGTGGGTTTCTAGAGTCTCTCTGCTTACTATGCAATCCTATCCCCCAAGTTTGCAGCATATAATTGATCTATATTTTGGTGCTAAATCTTAGTTTGATTGCTAGTCAAAGGACGAAATGAGCAAGTAGGGGGCGACAACTAAAGAGGTAGCATGACTGACTGCAATTGCATGCATAGGTTGACTTTCTTTCATTCTGGTTACGGAAAGTGAAAGTCGTTTCCAGGCAGAACCAGCAGTTAACTTTTCAATAACATTTGGGATTCACTTCGTTACGTATTATCTAGCTTTGTTGGGAAGGTAGCCAGGCACTAAATTAGTAATCTCTAGCATCTTGTTAGAGTTAGCATCAAGCTACTGCCATTGATTGTAAAAAATAGTTCTATTCAACCTTTCCTCCTTGGGTAGTTTAGATACTTGGATAATCCTTGGGTTCTTCTTGGAGGGGTGTCGTGGCAGTGTCGGACACGTGTTCGACATTGCTAGAAGTGTCCTGAATATTGAACTCAGTTTGACACGGCTAGGATACGGTTAAGATACGGCGAGGACACGCCCAATTATTTTTTTTATTAAAAAAAACTGTTAACTATTAAAAGGGGTGTGGTTTCTATTTTTTTTAATATGTTTTTTGTTATGTAACTTATATACTATGAATGTTAATTGATGTAATGATGTTTGATGAAAATGGTGGATATGTATTTTGATCTATTTCAACTTTAATTAAAGACATAATATTTGATTGGTCTTATTATTAATATTGTTATAATATATGCGTTATTTTTACAACTCTATTATTATTTAAAAATATATATTATATTATTTTAATAGTCGTATTCTTGCCGTACCCGTGTCCTATATTTTTAAACTTTGTCGTATTCCCGTGTCCGATAGTGCTATATCAAGAGTAGATGTCCATTAGGAGGACAGCAACCCCCTGGTGAAAAAAACTGGTGATAAAATGAGGTAAAGTTGGTTGAGATTGTTTAGGTGTGGGTTTAGATATGGTTTTAGGATGAACATGTCACCAGGAAGGAGGTAGTGGACTCAACTTTGGAAAGGAGCAATGATGGGGAAAAAATGAGTGATAAGTAAGGAATGCTTGTGTTTTCAATGAAAGTGATAACTCTATTTTGTTTTTCGCATGGAAGCAGTATATTTTGTTGCTGGGAAAATAAAGCCATCTGATTTTGAATCTTAATGTTTTGCCTTTTATGCCATGCCTTCATTGTGGAGAAACAATTTGGCGTTCCTAATTCTGGGTAATTAAAATATGGATTTTCCCAGATTTTCTGAGATGTGTGTTTCTGAGATGTATAAACACATCTCTACTGATCAGAAAGATAAAAGAAAAAGCAACAGCCAAAATATGAAGATACTGTTTGAAGAATTTTGAATGGCTGCAAAATTTAGCCTATTAGGCTTCAGTCCGTGGATGTAGGAACCACGTAAATCTCCTCATATTCATTCTTGGTCAATTGTTTATATTTTTTATTTTATCATGGTATCAGAGGGGGTCGATCAGACCTTGATCTCGCTTCTGTGACGTTCATTCCATGTGCTTATGTTTCTTGTATGCACAAAAGATCATTTTGTTCACACAAAAATTGCAGGTTGGTTGTTATTACTTCAGCCTTTTAAGAAGAAGAAGCTATCTGCTTCATTCAAGCTGATATTCGGGCGATTCCGATTGATTGTTATCAGCTTTACCTGTTTTAATATAGATGTTTGTTATCTACCTCACCAATTTCAAGGGGGTTGTTGTCAATAGGTCATTTCGTCTTCCAATTCAAGTTAGACGATGCATTTTGACATTTTCATGCCCAACTTCAAAGGGAGTGTTGAAGATGAGATGATATAAAGAGATATGACAAGAGGATTTGATGAGATCAATTAATCCGAGTTTTGAATTCTTGTTTATCTCATTTCAATGAGGGGTAATTGTATGTTCACCCTATAAATAGGGTGTGACACATTTGTTCTAAACACAAACAAATGAACAATTAATGAGAAAATGTAGCCTATTAAGCCTCCCGTGGATGTAGGTCTTATGAGTTATGACCAAACCACGCAGATTCCCTCGT
Organism: Ilex aquifolium; assembly: GCA_951799425.1. NCBI lineage: Eukaryota > Viridiplantae > Streptophyta > Magnoliopsida > Aquifoliales > Aquifoliaceae > Ilex > Ilex aquifolium. The sequence continues at coordinate 5,785,404 of OX637395.1, forward strand.
GTTCATTCTTGATCGATTTCTTCTTATATTCAATTTTATCACTTAGATCTGTACATTCACTCTTGTTGGGACTTCATTACATCTTATGTTTTTGAACTTGCAGAGGATCGGAATAATTTAGAAAAGTTGACTCTCGCTGTCCTCTCCCATTTACCAACTGCTATACTGTATGTTCATGACCTAACTGGAGAATGTGGGACCTCACCTTCTGATCAGGTATTATGTTTGCAAAATTTCCAAATGATGAGATAATGGACCTTAAATTGGAGACAGGTTTGTCTAACATACATATGAGAGGTTTGGATTAGCAATTTTGGTTACAAATTATCTTTTAGAATCATAGTTATTAGTATCGTACGATACGTCACGATACATGGGTAAAACAATACGAATCGGAGTTTTGTATCGTTTTTGTATAGTATCGTCCGATACACGATACGTTTGTACGATACGTATCGATCGATACAAACGATATGCGCGAAGTCTCTGTTTTTTTTTTTTTTTTTAAGAATGCACCAAATCGTTGACAGAAAATCAGAACGCACCAAATCAGAGAATAGAAAAAATGCCAAAGAAAAGGCAAGAGATGAAGACAAGAATTACCAGTCCACCAAACCCACAAATCAGCAAAAACACCCAAGTAAAAACAAATCAAACAAATTTTTGAAATTGAAAAAAATAGCAATACTAACCTGTAAATTTCGGATGAAACCCTAGGTTGATTTTTAACACTAACCTGTTAGTCTCACGATCTCTCTCTTCATCGCTGTGAGCTGCGACCACGAGGTACCGGCCAGATATGTTCTTCTTCTTCTTCTCTCTCTCTCTCTCTCCGGCATCGCCCATCGACCACGCTGTGAGCTACGACCACGCCCATCGATCACCATCGCCTCTCGCCTTTGAGGTCGCCTCTCGCCTCTTCTCTCTGTCTCTGTGTGTTCTTTCGTTCGTGGGTCACGAGACTCACGGCTGTGCAGATATATATATATATATATATATATATATTACATTTAATACTCCACTACATTATAACTTTTTATTTTTAAATATATATAAGTACCATTAATTTAATTTGATACCCTTTATTATTTTGTTAATTTTAGTAAATTATATTGGTGACTTAAATAGTAGGTGGAATATTAATGAAATGTTATGTTTTTATGAGCCTATGATTTTTTTTCAAAAGAATATATATTTTATTATTAATTATTTAAAATTACGCCGTATCTTACGATACATGATACGATACGATACATTATTTTTAAAAAACGATACACCTTCCGATACACGATTTGATAACTATGTTTAGAATAGCAAACTTACTTCTTAGCACACTAGTGTGGACGTTGTCAGCAAGCATTGCGGGTAAAGTCTCTGGGCAGTTTGTGACTGAGACCTAGGATCAAATCCCCACTATCATCTAGGTTGTGAAGGGCTTGAACGGGTCCGCGTTGCCAGTGTTGGGCGGGGTTGGGGTATCCCTGTTATGTAGCCGAACCACTGAATCAAAAATAAGTATATGGGTAAACATGCTCAGATTGTCAACATGCCTTTTTTGCATGCTAGAACTGTGCATTTTTTATTTAGTACACACACGCTGATATTTTCATAGAATGGAAAACTATACAGTCAGAGATTGTCTTAAAGCTGGTTACTGTCATGGTACCCAATGGAATGTTTTTCAAGCTTCTGACAGAAAATTGAGACAATGAGATCGCTGTTGATGTGACAATCTATTTTTATTTATTGCTGACACATTAGGTAATAGGGAGTCATGACCTCGCAACTCACTAGACCAAACTGTCTAATATAGGTTGTATTTTGAATATGGCCCTTATGATTTAGCAGCTTCCACAACCTCAACATATTTTCTGACATTATCATGCGGGGTATGGCAATCAAATTAATTTTATTAGTTTCATTCAGCCTCATGCACAGAACCGCCCTTTGATATTATTTGTTATACCATTGCTCTTGAGTTTGTAGATCTTTGATGGAAGTAATGTATCATGAGATCAAGGCTTATGTCTAGAAGCCTCTGAGCTATATATATAGCTGCTTGAGAACTTTTTTGGATATATGCACTGCTTCTTAGTAATATTAAAAATTACAAAACTTGAGTTAATTTTTTTCCAAATTGACAATATTTTCTATGTTGTAATTCCACCATGACCACTGGCTTTGGGACATTTTTGAGGATCCGCAAGTAGAATATGTGGCAATCAAACAAATTTTTGTAGGGCTTTAGGACGAAAATATGAGTCCTAATATGTTATGTTAATGGATGGCAAGAGTTTTATTGTTATTTGACTTATTTCCATTTGTTTTATGGATTGATGTAGCTTGTTAATAGGCGTTGTGGCTTAAGGTAGAGTGAACTCTTAGGATGAACAAATTTGAAAGGATTTAACTATTTTTATTTTTCCGTATCCTCCCGCGCACACATCTATTTTCTAATGAATATAATATTTTTAACCGTGGATTATGCAGTTTGTTATCTACAAAGACATACGAGAAAGGTTTGGCGACCATCTTTGGCTTGACGTTGTCTCTAAATGTGATTTGTTGCAAGAATCTCCCGTTGTTTTCATCAAGGAAAATGATAATAATGATCATATTGAGCTGGCAAAGTACCTGAAAATGGGACCTGATGGAGCTTTCCGTGTATCAGTAAAGAGTGAAGTGGGGCTTAATGAGGTTACCATTCTATGATCCTTATTACTTTTATTCCATAATATGTGTTTTGCTTTACTGACTTAAATGTACATCTCTGTTTTATCTGACAAGAGGCGAGGTGATTGGATAGACCTTCCATAGGTGTTGTGGTGGTGGGAATTTGTGAAACGTATCCTGTGGTTCAGCAATTCCATTTGAAAGTACAATTTCATGAATTGAATTGAACTAATAGTGGACATTTGATGCCATAATCTATGAAAAAATTTCATCCACTTTAGGTCCGGGTGCAACAAACATAATCTTTGGCATTATTTGCATAAATGGCTGCCCTCATACTCAATTCAACAAACCTCAAGACTATTAGGTCCAATTTTAACTATTGAACCAGTGGCCCTCTGTGAAGACCTAATTAGGTAAAGTTTGCCCCATATGCATATGTGCCTCCTTTTTCACACATAGGTGCATAAAGTGGCAATTGCTCTTAGATTATCCCGATCTCTACGAATGGGATTTGAATGTTACAGGTAATGTTTATTTTTCGAATGGTCCTTGGTAGGTCAAAGTTAGGAAGCTCCATTTGGTTAAACTAGTGGCCAAAACCTTAAAGAGGTGACAAATTACTAAGGATCATTATTAAACAAAAGTTTCTTCCAATAACGGAGTCTAGATAATAAAACTAGTCATCTCTTGGTTTTCAATCTTTGCTACCTCTCCGTTATTATTTCTGTTTTGAGTGAAATTGCATTCATTATATTTAAATAAAGTTCAATTTACGTAAATCCTCTTGATTTTAATGCTTATTTCTGCATTTCTTATTGAATTTTAGTTCTTGGTTTAGTGCCATCAATTAAAATAATATCGTTAAGAAAATGCACACACCATGTATTCTAATGGTCAATGTAATTCTAGTCCATTTATCCATGACTAGGGTAAAAAGATAAGGACTGAATACTGACCTTTTGTTTAATCCAATAGTGATTGGGAATTCACTTTTTTCACCTGGGATGATCTCATTGTATTAACACCACCATTGTATATATATATATATATATATATTGTTACATCGATATATCTGTAAACCAATCACATCTTTAGAGCCGTATTAACCACATGAAGATCTATGTTTCTTCTTCTTGGTTGAACCTAAATTATGTCCTCTACGATCTTGATGCTTTTTTCTACAATCAACCAATAAGATTTTTCTCCAATCAGTTGAGCCTTGGCCAATTTCATCTTCTTTAGTGCCAATTTTTATGTTGGACATCCTTATTCTACGAGAAAACTTTTTTCTCTGGTTTCCCGAAGGTACCATATTCTTCACCCTCTAAGCGTCCAAAATTGTTGCTTTCCAATATAGAAACTAGTGCAAAAAAGAGCTTTGTATGATATCATTATCAATCAATCATGGAGAGAATTATGTTATATGTGGAGACCAAACTTCATAGGTGGCGCCTTTGGTGAATGCTGAAAGAGAGCGGCCTAGTGCACTAGGGCGGGAGTTGGGGATGGGCCAGATGTATGAAGTCTTACTTCGAATGCAGAGATGTTGTCATTGAACAAATTTTGATTTGTAATTTGGAAATGAAGACAGAGAGGAAGTTAGTACTTGTAATTGAACAGATTTTGATTTACATATTCTCTGGTAATTAGGAATAGAATCCATGGACACACCCAGTCTACCTGAGCTCTTGTGTTTTTACTTTGCTGAAAACATGTGCAAATTCCACAGAAATAATCTTATTCACCTAGGCAGCGCAGATTATCTCACGCTTCACCTTTTTTCTTAAAAAACAATTATTTTGTTTCGAATCACCTTCAAATATATTGGCCATTTCTCTGTTGAAATGTAGTAAGTTGGGTTGGCATGCAAGATTGTCCTCATATACAATTCTGATGTTATGGTTCACATTTTGCAGCTGAAGAGTAGAGTGCATGAGCTGCTGGTATCCCAATCGGCTAGGATCAAAAGCCAAATGAGAAATAGTGAAACGCTAGAAGGTTCTTAACTAATTGATTAAGAAGTCCAGTTGTGGTGGAAAATTTTTGTCGTCTTTGCAAACAAGTAATTGCAGTTGGGACCATTCATGACGATAACAAGCAGAAGCAGAAGCTGGCTGATCTACTTGGTGTATATTTGCCTCTCTGCCTTTCTAGATTCAAGCATGGTGGCTAAGGTTGTTTGTTCCTAGTGTGGCTGAATACAGGGAGTAGAATCAGAATGTACCAACTTACTGTTTGCTTAAATTATTGGTTTTCAAGTTAACTCACCCCTTTTAACTTACGGCATTCTTATTCGGGTTTTAATGGAAAGGGGTTACCATTTTATTCAGAGCATGAATTTTTTTATTATATGGGTTAATATGAACACGACACGAAATAAATAAGTCGATACGATACGATACAATTAGTTAAATGGGTTAGATTAGAGTTGATTAGTGCTCGATACAAACTCGAAATGACACGATACAACACCATTGTTATCCCTAGTTCCGGTCTATTCATAAACCAGGGTTGAGACCCCAACAAGTTATGTGATGCTTGCAAAAGTACCGAATAATAGTGTGTAAATTTTACCCTAATTCAAGTTGAGAGAGAGAGAGATCATCGATGAGGAATTGGCAAAGCACATCATTATTACCAACAAAACACATTTATTCTCTTATCAAGAATCCGTCATATTGGTATATGAATATAGAGGGAGTAAACCCCATCACAAAATTTAACTTTTCCTTGTTCAAATATAACTCTAAACAAAATAAACTTTAACCTTCTAAAGTAGGCGACAAACAGAGGATCGAACATGGTCCATGTAGGCTAGCATGACATAGTGGACTAATATGCAGCAATATATTATACCGCCTGTAAGAGAGAGAGAGAGAGAGAGAGAGAGAGAGAGAGAGCATTAGCTTGAATCAATGACTACATAGAAGTAATAACGATACAAGTTTGTAACCAATCGCAATGACATTTGGTGCATTTTCAACTCAAGAAGGGGTGTTCAGTAGCTCAAACGACAACATGATGTTTAACACCGCAGTGGAAATGTTTTTCTACCATATTTTAGCAGATAATAGAAACAACAAAAAAAGGCAAAATTACCAACTGAATCACTAATTCGGGTCGTCATTAATCATTTGATACGGTATTTGAGTACGTATATATATAGGTTTATCCTGCATCTTTGTGAGGTTTCGATAGAAAGATTCCTCTACCAATGCAACACAGTCAACTTTATTTATTAGAACAGCTTCCGTTGAGTCTCTGCACCTATCATTTTGATTTTCTCTTTGTTTTTGAAAAATAGGATTTGGCTCAGGATTGCCCATTTTTATTAATTCCACGGAAGTTTTTCTTCCCACATTTCAAATTCTACCATATCATCATCCCAACCACCGCTCCCAATATTACCATATTAACAGGACCCCCCCCCCCCCCCCCCAAAAAAAAAAAAAAAAAAAAAGAGGCTACAAGTCCCTTAGGAAATTCAAACAACAAAGCTTCAATCCAGAAACTTGCACCATGTGGAAATAACATAACATCGATTATTAACATTTCACTAGAATAACCACAACTCATAACCTTATGGATGAAGGTTTACCTCGTATTTGGCTGGGATTGATAATTTCTTGGCTATAGTTGCAATACCTAGGCTGCAGCCTGCACCACATAGCATTACTTCATTAATCTTTAGAAATTCAAGAAAAATAAAACAAGAGGAGAGCTCGTGAATTCCGAAATTGGTGATGCATGGTTTAAAATAAATGTTTAGACATTACATACACTATTGCTTTTTTGTTAATCTGTTCCAAAACCATCACAAGATGCCACACAATATTACTACAGTAATATCTGTCGTTTGCCCTTTCTTTCATGGGTCTCTACTATTTGTCCTTTCCTTAAAAAACCAGGGAAAAATGGTGACTTGCCCGGAGATGTAACACCATAGTGATGGGGAAGGAAGCAGTTAAATTCTATAACTGTTCCAAGTCACCTTTTTATTTACGTGATCACATTTTTTCCTTGTTTCAAAGTGCGTAATTCATAACTGTCAATTTACTGGTCAGATTGTAGCCAGTTCTAAAATTTCCAAACTTACCCAACAGGAATTGCTCTGTTCCCAACTTGTATCCATTCTTCATTTCCCCCCAATTCATTCATGGGGCTTTGAATTAGTTCGTTAAGCTAAATTATTATCAGCAAAGCTAAGTATTCTTCGTCCTTATATTCCATGGCAATAAAGCACATTTTTCCTAAAGTAGATGTCATTGCAATGAGGAGGTCTTGACTCAAAAGATCCTCAAGCTGCAAGCTCTTAAAAGACATAGTCCTTGAAAAAAACAGAAAATTCCCTTCGCATATATCTAGTGCTTACAGGAACATAGGACATTAATGAAGTAGGACCTAATGTCCCTTGCAAATCCATACATCTCAGGAACATTAAATTTAGAGAAGAATACTGAAATTATCATTCAGAGGATAGTTTCCATGTTGCTGCTCTATGAAGAGTCATATTTTCTATTAAACCATAAGCTATCATATTTTTTTTATTATCTCTTTCAAAGTTAATTTCGGTCTACCTCTACTTCTCACATTACCGTCTACCTCTCACATTACTGTCTGGGGGAACTGACATAACTTAATATTGTTCAAATTCTGTGAAGCATAACTACATTCCTTTACCTTGTCATCTGATGGGGTGAAAACAGCTTTAACTTCTTCAAAAACTTCTCCAATAGGCTTCGCAGCGTCAATCTGAGGATGCCAGGGTGGAATTACATCAGAGGTTGCAATACAAATGCAGGAAAACTGTAGGAGGAGGAAAATGGAATATTACCTTCCGAACCTTCCCGTTAAGGCTGTAATACTCAATCACAGGGAGACTAGATTCCAAGAAAACCTTAAATCGCTTCCTTATTGTGTCAATGTTATCATCTTCCCTTCCCTTTATTGTCCAAAAAGAGAATAAGGAAAACGAAAATCACAGTTAACATAATCTCAAAACAAGAATCATATTAAGAAACAGAAAAAGGATTAAAAAAAAAATATTGGCGCGAAAACAAGTATAATTTCAAACAGCGGACATTAAAACATAACGGGGACAAAATAACTTAGCACAAAAAAAAGTCATAAATCTAACCTGGTTGCGACTCAAAAGGCGCCTTTCCATCTCCTCTTCAGAACAATCGAAAAACAGAACGAATTCTGGCCCAATTCCAGTCTGTAAACCATCAACATTCATGGCAATTAACACAAGAAATCTTTGACTAGAATTTTTAATGGAATTATCTGAACTGGCTATCACAGACCAAGAACTTGAATATACAACGCTGGCAAAAGTCAAGACTTGGAAAAAAGTATTACACACATAAAACTTACAACAGACTCAAATGCTGCACGATTTTCCTCGTTACGAGGAAAACCATCGATTAGAAATTTGTCATTGCCATTTTCCTGCATTGCTCGCTGGAGGAGTTTGATTGTTACCTCCGAAGGAACAATCTTTCCCTCCTTAATCATGTTCTGAATCATGGTCCTATAAATTAGAGAACCATAATTAGAAGCAAGGGGAAAAAATGGAATTCAACAAAAGATCAGAACCCAAAGCTTATTAAGATAATATATGTTCTGAACTGACAGTTAAAGAATAATATTGAATCACACTAGATAGAGAAAACCAGCTTCTATAATGACCTATAACATCATGTTCACATATGCATACTATGTCATATTGACTTAACCTTTTGATTCATTGAATCAATGGACAAGCCTAAAGGAATGTGATGAAAATCTAAGGTTGCAGATTCCCAGATTTCTACAGCCACTGTGAATGTGATGTTCTCCTAAGTCTGAACCACTTTCATAGGCATCAGTAAAAGAGTTCCTAAACCCCCAAGTCATTGTTCACAAGGACAAGTAAGTCCTTATGTTTCCTTAAACAGCTCTTTAAACTGCGTTTGGTTGAATTAGGACATTGAGACAATTTCCAACACCAAGAAACAGCAATTACACCCAGTTATTTTGGCATCAATCCTGTAGACTCATAATAGTCCACTCGCAGAACAAATTCAGTAGAAACAATTACCAATCCAGTTTTACAAGAAATTTTGCCTCTTGGAAGAAAGGAAAAGTTGACCAATGAGAGAGGTCTAATTTTTTAGATTTCCTATTCAACTGAAACAATTAGCCCCAAAAAGAACTTGCAAAAAGACAGATGGCAAAAAGAAAGAGAAGACAACTGCAAAAATAATTTATTGATCAGAAACTGTCCAATCATGTGAAATACTGGCCTTAGACATCCCGAACATGACATCAATCATTTGGGCAGCATCAACTCATTATGATACAGCTATGGAATCCTCACAAAGTACTAGAACAAGTTACATCACTATCAAGAAGACATCATGGAATAAAAAACCCAATGTTCAACCTCCAGGACATGAGGAAAAGGTGAACGGAAACAAAATGTTAATGGTCATATATCAAGCAAAAATAATAACTTCAAATTATAGGTCCTTCAGTAAAACAGCAAATGAATCTCGAAAAGAGGGTTGAGGGTTGAAACGAATGTATAACAGGAATTCTTGAAAATTAGTCCACAAAGGGCGTAGAAGAATGCATAGGAGATTACCTGTGAATGTAATGGTATGCAAGATGCAGATTTCTTACATAGAAAATGGACCAGAGGGGACAATACAAAATGGTAAACCTATTTTGTTTGATCATTCCAGGGTCAAGTAAAATAAGCGACATGCCCCTTTTTCATAGGATATCATATAAAAAGAGAGGGCAAGCACCCACTAACAAGGAATATATAATTGAAATGGAATCTCACAAGAGATTCTTATGAAGTCATAAATCTGTTCTCAAAGTAAACAAACTGAGGCACCGATAAGAGATGACAAGATCCCATTTATCTTTGCTTTGCTTAAGAATCATAGAAACATAAGATCAAAAAATCCATCCAATCTTAAATTTTAGCCTATATTGATGATGGTAACCATTCGAGGATGGCTCTGCATGTTACACAAATGCCAAATGTACAAGGATGACCAACCAAGAGTTCATTCTTAGATTGATGGCTGCTGTGAGCTGAATATTTCTTAGGACGATTGAAAATCGGGGGAAAACACGATTTATCGAATATACTCCTGTTGAATTTCCTGGAGAAATGTTAGTTGAAATTAAATAGGCAGATATGGTAAAAAGAGAATGTACCCATTTTCCGAACCAGATTTTATTTCTGCTCTGAGAAGATCACCAGCACTGAGATGGGTGTAGCCAAAGTGCTCTACAATATTTGCGCACTGGGTGCCCTTACCACTACCGGGGCCACCTATTCAATTTAAGGGGGAAAAGTAAATTCAGAAGTAAAAAATGCCCTTTAAATTCCAGAAAGGATCCATAAGTAGATTTATGAAGTGGCCCAGAAGTAAAAGTTCACCTCAAATATAACCAGAAAATAACAAGAAATTAAAACATCCACTGTTCTCTATTTTCAAGCATTAAAGCATTGCACGGTATGTTAGTATAACAGTATCTTTTGCAACCTCGAATGTGCTAATACTGTAAATACTAAATAGAGCAAATGAGTCTCAACAATTATTTGAGGAACAGTGTCCTGATGGGACCATAAAACCAACATGGGAAGAATATAAAACCTTAATGCATAGCAGCCTAGGTAGTTGAATCCTAAACAATTGGCACAATGATGATGACACTAAGTGTAATACAAATCTTAGAGAAGATGTCGATCATTGGCAAGCCACAAGAAGGCTGACAGAATGATGAAGTTAGGGGGCTTCAATTAAAGTTTAGCTCCATTGCCGTTAGATAAGTTTGTGGGATGGCTCAAAAATCTGTTCAAGGTGTCAAAAAGTAACCTTTTCCATTTCCCCCGTCAAAAACAATCTCTCATTGGTTTTCCATTGGGAAGGTCAGAAGCATAACTTATAGTATTGTAAAATAACATCAGGTGAAAGAGTTGTCACGCTAACCTATGCCTATTGAAGCTTTTTTTGCATTTCCTTTAGCCACATCCATAGTTACAAACAAAAAGTTAGCATATCTTCCACACGTTAGATGTCCATTAAAAATTACCAAATCAGAGATTTAAGGAAAATTACTAACCTAGCAAAATATATAAATCTAAACATGTGCGATAGAAAATGTTTTCATTAATTCTGTTATAATCTTATCCAGGCAGTATCAATAGTAGCTTATGTGTGCAATATGTATATGTGTATTTGTCAGGCATTGGTTCTTATCTTAGAATTTTTACCATATTTTTAAACCTAATTCCCTCTCCACTATGATTTCTAACTTATTCCCAAGCTACTGTTTTTTTTATGAAAGCGTAGTTTCAACCCACAATTTTCAATATAAAAACTTGTTTGCAAAACATACTTTTAAGGTGTTGTATTAAAAGCGTGTTTTGCAAACACGCTTTTACATTGAAAAACGTGAGTTCAAACCACGCTTTCATAGAAACAATGATAGTTTGGTAAACAATTTAAAAGAACAGTATTTGGGGAATAAAGTTAGAAAATTGTCGTAGAAGGGAAACTAATTTTCATATCTTATCTCTATGATGTTTATTACATCTCCTACAATGTCATGCTCATATAGCAAAACACAATACGCATCGTAAGACACAGGCAAATCATGACATATTTTGTTCGAGTATTTTTAGTTGTAGGGGTAGTCCAAAGTCAACCACCAGTCAGAGACAAAAAAGAAAATTAAGCTTTTGAGGTTGAAGTAACAGTGTTTTTGTTTTACTGGATCTTGTACTGAAATACCTTCTCACTTGAAAAATTGATTTCATCATATCTCTACTCTTTACAGTTCATGCCTTATGAATTCATGCTTTTGCATTTTTTATTCAAGATTTTTGAACTTTATGTCTTTGCATAGTGGGCCCATAGCATTTTTGTAAACTTGGTTGAATATTGCAAAAAGCTTCAATCCAGAAATATAAACATGTGCTACATATGCATCAAAGGTTTTCCTTACCTATTTCCACAGATGTAAAGAGAAACAAATACGATACACAACACGACAACACAATGCATGTTACAAAAATTATGGAAAAAAGAATGAAAACACAGTAAATTATTCAACAACTAAGGCCTTAACACTCAATAAAGGAGACATAAGAAGAAATGAAAATAACGTTCTTATTGTAATATATAAATGGTACATAATTAATATATTAGGAGTAGTGGAGTACCAAGGAATAATAGTACAAATTCAGCTCTGAGAATATCCAATAATGTGTACAAGCTTCCACTAATTATATTTACTTCTTTAACGATTCATGATTAGATACATACAGGAACCAAAAGCACTCACCCAGGACAAAAACAACCTTAACCTTCTTCTCAGTTAGTGAACTTCCATTTGCAACCTGCAATCAAATATATTCGTCAATTGATAATTTAGAGTAAATGGTGATGGCACTGATGGGTGTGTGTCACTAATCAAATGGAGGAAGAACAGCTTGTAAGAGAAACCTTAAAGCCTAGAAGGACAGCCTTTAAAAATTTACTCAACAGCATGAGCAATATTGAAAGCTCTAATGATCCATTTTCTTGTTGATATAGAAATTCAATTCGAATTCTACTCCTCTCAATTTTCTACTGGTCAACCAAATTTAAAATTACAGATTTTAACTTTTTTACATTACTCTCAAACCATCAATATTATTGTCTAAATTTCGTAAAACTTGCACCAAATTCAATAATAATATGCCAATTCTTTCAAAAATAATGAACTTCATCAAAAAATTCTCATGTGAGACCGGATTTTTTGAAATTACAGCTGAATTTTATCATTGGAATTTGTCCTATTTATATTCAACATCCGACTGAAATCTGTAGTTCACACAATTTGCACATAAATTCTGAAGAATTCAGAACCATGCATAGATTCATTTGAATTTCGATGAAGAGATATCCACTCAACATGTTTCAGTGTTAGTCTACAGCTTCACGAGCAGAAAAGTACATTTGACCATTAGACTTCCTAAGAAAACACACATGCCACTACAACTGATATAGTTTGGTCTGCCATTAAATGAAGTGAATTCGGAAAAAGAGATATCATTCCTCTATCATCACGATATGCATACAGATTGAATGTCACCAAGATATAGAAAACCTCACGTTGTAATCATGTCCTCCAAAGAGGAAAACTAGATCTTTCCATAAAACATACAATTAGATTCCATCAACTAAAATAATGTAGAAGTCATTGATTGATCAAAGTTTAATACCAAAAATTTAGGGTTGCAAAGCGAAATGTTAGTCTGCATGCAACAAAATTTCCTCTCTTAATGGGGGAAAATAAACTTAATTATGCAGCCAGAACAAAAGTTTACCTTGTTTGCAGCATCGATAACAGTCCCCATGGGTGCCAATTAAATTATGTCTGAATATATTCTCTGCACAGAACCCCGAATGCAAGTCAAAAATAAAAATGACAAAAAGAAACAAAGTTTCAGGACTGTGTAGATGCATTTTTCAAAAAATTTACTTCTGTCTTACCAAAAGATCTAAAATCCCAAACAATATCTATGGTGGATATAGAAAAGACACCAAAGAGGACCATGGAAACTCTAGATCATTACTTCATTTATGACAGCTAAAACACGATATGCATATAGTTAGATTACCCTCATTTGGAACCAAAAAGGCTGTTTGGATGCCCCATTAATTTAGTAAACATCATACAAAGTTGTTACCATAATCATCAAAAAGTAAAAAACTTTCACTAATCAGGACACAGTCCGAAATATTTTTCTGATGGCCGCAGATTAAAATGCCATTAATTTCTACTCAATGTTATTAAGGTTTGAGAACAACCATGTAGGCCTTTATCATTAATATCCTTAAAACAACGATCTCATGTCAAATTACCCATTACACGCAATCAACTCGATCCAATGCCCAGTGACCACGAGGACAAATAGAATGTAAAAACTATCAATTCAAATAGCAAAATGATCTGGTACTGAAAATAGGTGTATTTCATTGCTCTCAACAAAAGACACTGGCTCATCTGAAATCCAAATGCACCACAAAATGGGTTCATCCACATGCCAAACAACCAAGATCACACACAGAATACACACATTGATTCCTCACATTATGAAGATATTCAGTACACAAACAAATATTCAACAGCAATCATACCAATTTGCACATGTATAACTTTAGGTTGCAAGCAAGAATCATAGACTTAGATCTAAAAACATGATTCAATCCTGTTTTACAAGATCTGATAAAAAAAGAAACCAGTGCATCAAATTGAACGGAGATAAGTGAAATTACAACCAGATCGAAGAAAAGTGCAAATTTTAAGCAATACAAGCTTGAAATTTTACTAGATCGAACTAGAAGTAAAGCCAGTACAACATACTCAATATGACCACCAATTTCAAAAAGAAAATACGCACATAAATATTCATATATAATGATCTATGAAATCCTGCAGATAATGCGATGAATTCCTCAAATTCAACACAAGAGGGACAATTTTTTAAATTCCTATCACTATAACTCGGTATTAAAAATTCAAAAACACAATTCAAAAATTCAATTTCAAAAGATCTAATACACTTTGAACTCAGATCAACGCAAAACTGGAAACGCTGAGTTATGTAACCATCAAACTCATACCAAATTGCCAGGTTAAGACATGTCAGCATGAAATACATCAGAATTCAAATAGATGAAGCAAATGTGAGAAACAAACGCACGCAGAAGCATATAAAATAGAGCAATAGCATTGGATCGGGTGATAAGAGATTTCGCAGAACAAGATCTGAGACTCACCTGCTTGTATGAAATATGAATTGAGGAGAGAGATTTGAAAAAAGAGAGAGACAGACAGACAGAGACAGAGAGAGATGAAGAAAGAAAGACAAGGTGCGAAGATTTCGCGTGGGGTGTTGCCCTTTTATAGGGAGATGAAGGAAGGAGGGTAAATCGTTGGTAACTGCTCTCTCTCTCTCTCTCCCTGTCTCTCCTCAGATTCTATGGCGCTTCCGTCGGTAGGAGGGCATGTGGGGGAGCCTAAAGACGGAGTTGGCGTAATTTCAACGGCTAAACCGTTGGAAATGGATCGGGTAAAAATGGTGTCATATAATCATGGTTAGTATGAAAACTTGCGAGACTCTGTGGTTTGAAAGAAAAGGAAATTACAATAAATTTTTTCTAATTATCTTTATTTATATTAAATCGGTCTAAAAAAGAGAAAAAAATGTATTATAATTGAAAGTTAAAAATTTTAAAGGACAAACACCAGCACAAATATCTTTAGTCCAAATTATATGGTTAACTAAATTCATATCAAGATTTTTTAAAATTAATAACCAATAAAATATTTAAAAAAAATAAAGGTAAAATGAGAAGTTAGTTATAGATAGGGGTGTCAAACGTATCGGGTTGGGTCATTTCGTGTGGAGTTGATTTCGAATTTGTGTCGAAAATCCCAAAACCCGAATCTGACATGTTTGACAAACTATACTGCCTTAAACGGGTCTATAATGAGTTAGGTCGGGTTCGTGTCCGAATCATCTCAATCCTTTAAAATATATACGGATTAATCAGGTCAAAATCGGGTTGACCTGATTTTGACATGAATCAAACACGATTTTTTTTGGTGTTTAAGCGTGTTGACTCGTTTTAACTCATTGCCTTGTTTAATTTTGTGTTTGGTTCGTGTAATGTTAACGTGTCGTGTCGTGTCGTGTCGAAAATTGACAGTTCTAGTTATATATCACAACTTTCTTGCATTTTCTTGTATTTTTTACAAAAAAATTGATTAATTGTGAAAAAAATTATTTATTACTTTTTATTCCATGCTAATCAAACACATGAGGGAGTTGATTTTGAAATATAAGGGTTTTTGGTTTTATCATAAAAAATTAAAAAAAAAGAAAGAAAGAAAGAAAGGAACGAAAAGGTAAACATTGGCATGAGCTGTGCCCAAGTATTAACCTCCCCCCCAAAATGCTCCAGAGAATCAGAAATAGATGGAAAGAGGGTCTATTGGTGAAGCTCCTGGGGAAAAGCATCGGGTATAAGGTTTTATGTATGAAGGTAAGAAATTTATGGAACCTCCAAGGTGATTTTGACGCAATTGATCTTGACAATGGATTCTTTTTGTTCAAATTCCATGTAAGGGAAGATTGCCACATAGTTTTCTCTGGTGGTCCATGGATCATTATGAACCACTATCTTACAATTAGAAAGTGGGAGCCTGATTTCATACCATCAAGAGCTTCAGAAATTACTACTGCTCTCTGGTTAAGGTTACCAGAACTACCTCTTGAATATTATGATGAAGCCATTCTTTTCCAAATTGCAAAAGCACTAGGGAAGCCGATCAAGGTGGACATTAAAACTGCAACAGCGGAGAGAGGAAGATTCGCTAGGTTATGTGTTGAGAGGGACTTGAATAAACCGTTGATCTCACACTATCGGCTGGGGGGAAGGCTGTTCAAAGTGGAGTATGAATGCATCCATTCCATATGCTTTGCCTGTGGGAGAATCGGCCACAAGGAGTTCCTTTGTTCCTATGCCACCGGAAAAAGGCCACCAACGGCGGCCGATCACCATCGTAAATCAGCATCTGACCCTAATGCTACAGAGCCTGTTATCACTGACACCGAAGAACGGTCGACTGCAGAGCCGAACGTTGCACATCAACACCAGGAAGATGACAAGAATTTTGGGCCTTGGATGATAGCCCAGCCCAGAAGAAGAAGAGTCCAGCAGCAAGGGATAAGCAACGTATCTAACCCAAATAAATTTAAAGCCCTAGAACTCATGTCTACTGACCCATCCGAGCTCCATACCCAGACACAAGGCCTATACCGAAACAGATCACAACCCAAAGGGAGAGAAGAGGTAACCCATCCCAGCAGAGGCCCAAGATCAGGCAATAGAAGACAACGTGACCAAGCACCACAGAAGGAAACAGCCCAAGGGAGGGTCCAGTCATCTGGAACGACCCAGCCAGCCCAATGGAAGGCTCAGTCTTCTGAGATGACCCAGGCAGCTGTCTCCTCGAGCTCAGCACAAAGATCTAACGATGTGCAGAAGACATTGGTAACTGTAGTGAATCCAAGGGCTCGAACATCTTCAGAAACTCACATGGCTTCTAGGATTGGAGAAAGTCCCCATCTCCAAGACTTCCCAGCCCTTTCTTACCAAGATACAGCTTCTCTGGATGTTCTCAAGAACTCCACATCGGAGGACATCCACATGATACCGAAACCCCCTGACCAAGAATCCCTCAAGTGTACGCAGAATGGAGCCAATCCCCCTAAGATACTTCAATCTGATCAACAACACCATGGATCTTGTTTTCAGAGCGAGAGAGGAAAGCAAGTGGTTAGCTACTACCAATTGGGAGATCAGGGAGATCCTTCTGAGGATAGAACCTTGTTCTCTCAGAACCTCGACTGACAGACTAACAATAATCACTATGATGCCGGCAGTCACTCTCATCGAGAGGAGAAGTCAAGCCAGGATGGTGTTGGGTCTTAGCGATGATGTTCCCCTCCCCCCCATTTTAATGAATCATTCTATGAAGATCTTGACATGGAATTGTAGAGGAGCAGGTAATGAAAGATTTCGAAGGGCTTTTGGTGATCTGTTTAGAGCACACAATCCGGAAGTGGTGGCACTTATGGAAACCAAGATCCATAGTTCTCATATGGGTAATTTTTTTGAACAATTTGGTCTTACAAGGTCTGAAAAAGTTGAACCACAAGGAAGAGCTGGAGGTATCTGGCTCCTTTGGGATCCCTCAAACGTCACGGTCCGCATCCAGGAAGCGACTTCCCAAGCCATCCATGCTCATATAGCAAGGATTGATTTCAACGAGTGGCTGCTTTCAGTGGTTTACGGAAGTCCAAACCCAACGAACAGGGATCATTTATGGGACAATCTTAGCAGCACTGGCGACAATTATAGTAACTCCTGGTTGGTGGCAGGCGACTTGAACGATTTTGCAAACCAATCGGAAAGAAGAGGCAGATATTCGGATCAAGGTAATAGAACCAGAAAATTCAACGACAGAGTCAACAGGTGCAGCTTAATCGACCTTGGATGTAGTGGTCCAAGACTAACGTGGAACAACAAACGAAAAGGGTTGGCTAATACAAAAATAAGACTTGATCGTGCCTTGGCCAACGTGGAATGGACGCTTCAGTTTCCAGAAGCTTCAGTCAGAAATCTTCCAAGAACGTACTCTGACCACTGTCCTCTCCTCATCCATACTAAAGGTAACTCTACATGCTCTTCTGTTTATAGACCCTTTAGACTTGAGGCAATGTGGCTTACTAATCCAGATTTTAGAAATGTTGTTGTTAATTCTTGGAACCAAGCCAACCAGAACTTTTCTACGGCAACTAAATTCTTTGAGCATAATGCTAAAGAATGGAACAAAAGTAATTTTGGTAACATTTTTCAAAAGAAAAGAAGGGTTTTGGCCAGACTTGAAGGCATTCAGAAAGCACAAGACAATTTCTTCTCTCATAACCTTGAAAGATTGGAAGAACAACTTCAAACTGAATACCTTCAAATCCTTGAGCAAGAGGAAACCCTCTGGCACCAAAAATCTAGATCAAATTGGATAAAGCTTGGTGATAGGAACACTAGATTTTTTCATGTCTCCACAATTGTGAGAAGAAAAAGGAACAGACCCCAATCTTTGAAAAATGAACAGGGAGCTTGGGTTACGGGGATAAATGAGATTGAAGAGGTAATCCAAGCCTATTATAAGAACCTTTTTGAGACCGAGAGTCCTAACCATAAGGACCTCAACCAATATAGATTACAAGCTAAACTGGATCAAATTGATAAACAGATCCTTGAATCCCAGGTTATGGACTTTGAAATTAAAAAAGCTGTTTTTAGTATTAAATCCCATAAATCTCCAGGACCTGATGGACTTCAAGCTGTTTTTTACCAAAGATACTGGGATGTTATTGGGGACTCAGTGTGCAATCAAATTAAAGACATCATCAGTAGTAAAAAATGCCCGGGGGATATTAATAAAACTTGGATCGCTCTTATTCCTAAGATTGATAATCCCTCCTTACCTTCACAGTTTAGACCCATAAGCCTGTGTAACGTTAGCTATAAAATAGTGTCTAAATTGCTGGTCTCAAGACTTAGACCCTTTCTTGATAAGCTTATCTCTCCTTTCCAAAGTAGTTTCATTCCTGGGCGTCAAACCATTGATAATGTTATTGTCACCCAGGAAATTATTCACTCACTTAGGAAAAGAAAAGGTAAAAATGGAGGGATGGTTATTAAAATCGACCTTGAAAAAGCTTATGATAGAGTAAGCTGGCCTTTCCTTCACCAAACGTTGATTGATTTTAATTTTCCCCTTTCTTGGATTAACTTGATTATGAGCTGTGTGACAGGTTCCTCCCTCTCGATCTCATGGAATGGATCCCCTTTGGATACCATTAACCCTAGAAGAGGACTTAGACAAGGTGACCCACTGTCACCCTACTTATTTACTCTGTGTATGGAGAAACTTGGGCAGATCATTCAAAATAAAATTGATAAAGGTTTATGGAGAGGCATCAAAACCTCTAGAAAAGGTCCTGTCATTACTCATCTCCTCTTTGCTGATGACATCATCCTCTTCTCTAGGGCTACAGAAAAAGATTGTGACATGGTTAAAGCTGTGTTGGATGATTTTTGCTCTATCACTGGCCAAAAAGTAAGCATGTCAAAGTCTAGAGTCTACTTTTCTCCCAATATTACTAAGAGCCATGCACTTCAGCTTGGAAGGAGAAGTGGCATCACATGCACTGAAGACCTAGGAAAATATTTAGGTATCCCTATCATTCATAAGAGAGTAAGTAAGGATCATTATAACTCTTTGATTAACAATGTTCAAAAGAAATTGAGTGGGTGGAAAAGTAAGAACCTTTCATTGGCAGGGAGGAATACTCTAGTGCAAGCTGTTTCCTCAACCATTCCAACCTACACTATGCAAACCTCTTGGTTACCCCAATCCATATGTGATAGAATGGATAGGTTTAACAGGAATTTCCTTTGGGGGGATACTGATGAAAAGAAAAAGGTTCACTTGATTAAATGGGACACTGTTTGCTCCCCTAAGAAGTTCGGGGGACTAGGTTTGAGGAAATGTAGGGAAAACAACCTAGCTGTCCTTTCTAAACTGGGTTGGAAATTGCATTCAGAAAGTAAGTCTTTATGGGTTGAAGTGGTCAAAAATAAGTACATGAATCCCTCCTCAAATGATTGGTCACCTAAATCTAATGCTTCTCCAATTTGGAGAGCTTTGTTAAAAACTAGACATATTGTGAAGGAGAATACAAAATGGCTCATTGGTAATGGCTCAAAAGTCTCTTTGTGGAATGATTGGTGGACAGGTGATAGCCCAATTCATAACAGGATGCAGATTCCTCCATCAGCTGACCCCAACAGCACAGTGGCAGAGATCATAAGCCCCACAGGTAACTGGAATATCCAGAAAGCAGGTATGTACCTTCCCTCTAACATTGTCATTGATCTCCTGTACTCTCCACTGCCTCTGGAAGGCTCCCATAAAGACTCCCCATCCTGGGGTCTTACAAGTAATGGCATTTTCTCTATTAAATCTGTTTATAACTGGATCACTGAACCTAATCCATGTCATCAGCATGGTTTTAATTGGAATTGGCTATGGAAGCTTGGGGTACCACAGAAACTTAAGCACTTTCTGTGGTTGGTCCAAAGTGACAAACTCCTTTCTAACTCCCTAAGGTTCATAAGAAACCTCACGAATGATCCTTCTTGTGACAGATGTAGGGCTCACAATGAAAGCACAATTCATATCCTGAGAGATTGTCCAAAAGCTGGCCTAGTTTGGGGCTCCTTCCTTAAAAGGAAAGATCTCCACCTTGACCAATCTTTGGACCTCCATAATTGGCTCATTAAGAACTATGAAGCTAGGAAGAATATTTGCTGGAGAGGAGTGAAGTGGCCCATTCTTTTTGCTTCTCTATTATGGAACATCTGGAAAGATAGGAATCAAGAATGTTTGGGTAACACTAAAACCCCCCCACAAACCATTGCTAAAAAAGTTTGGACACTGGCTCGGGACTCATCTAATGCTTTTAATGAATCCCATACCAGCGAAATTCCTAATCCCCCCAAACTCATTGGTTGGTCCTTCCCTCCTGCAGGTTGGATGAAGATGAATGTGGATGGTAGCTCGAAAGGGAACCCAGGCTCAGCTGCTATAGGTGGACTGCTTAGGAATGATCAAGGGAGATGGCAGTCAGGTTTCTACGGAAAGCTTAAGGACTCCACGAGCCTTCAAGCCGAACTGTGGGCGATCTACCAGGGCCTCAAGATCATACAATCAAAGAACCTCAAGAAGGTGATTATGGAGACTGACTCTTTGGATGCCCTCAACCTAATTACTGCTAGGTTGGAGGACCTCCACCCCGAAAGGAATATCATTGCCAACTGCAAGCTTATAATGGGGTTGACTCATACCCCCATTCGTCATACACTGAGAGAAGGAAATTTTTGTGCTGATAAGATGGCAAGCCTGGGAGGGTTACAACAGGACTCTTTTGTGTTTTTGGACGTCCCACCGCCTGTGTTGGGACAGCTTCTTTTGAATGACCTTTCATGTATTTCTTTTGCTAGGGGGTTTAGATAACCCTTTGGACTTTTCCTATGCACCAAAAAAAAAAAAAAACATTGGCATACATTCTTTTTTCTTTTTTTATATTCATTTCTCATTGGGTACTGTTAAAGAGAGAGAGATTTCAAATTTAGAAATGAATTTCGACCATTCTAAGTTTGTTTTCAACAATATCGTCTTGAATAATCATTTATACATTTAATTTTATTTTTTATTTTTAAAAAAAATAAGTTTTTTTGAACCAAAGTCCATCCCAGTATAAAAAAAATTATAGAACGATCATTTTTTCAAGTTTATATATAAAAAAAAAGAAAGAACAGGGCGTATCAACTACTTCAAATCACATGATTGATACATTCTTTAAAAAATTCTTTATTTATTTACATCTTTCATTATCATGACAACCCACAATCATTCCCCACACTCTACTTATTCCTTAGTAATTTCATTAGTTTTCGTATCATTTTTGAGACGTTATTTTCTTCACATGCATCAATATAAAAGCAAAATTAATGCAATCAAATTCATGACAAAAACTACTTTTTACTTTCTTTGGTCCTTTGTATCATCTAATAGAGATCCTTCATCTTTGTTCAATATAAAGAAATGAAATGAATATTTGGAAATTTTGAGAATTTTTTTTGTTTTCAATTCTTATGTCCCACTTCTTTTTTTTTTTTTTTGGGTTTGGGGGGAGGGGGGTTGGGCAAAATTATAGGGGGACTTGAATGGATCTTGCAATATCTTGGTAAATTCTCAAGTGTTCCTGTCAAATGGTCTCCTTCAATTCTATGGTGTTTAAGATCAATTTAGCTAACCACAAGCTATTGTGGCCTAGTGGGGTTTGGAGCTTTTCAAGCCCCACTAGGTCTAGGGGTACTAGAGATAGATTTAGGGATATAGAAAGCCCAATCTACCGGCTCAAGATATTCGTTCGCCTTGCTGTCATTTTGGCTAATTTTCAAAGTAATTTAATGGAGTGAGATCATCTCAAAACTTGATTTTTACTAAATAGTCACTTTACTAAGTGGTCTTTTATCTATATATGATGAATGATATACTATTAAGTGAAATAGAATAAAAATATATTGTAGAGAGTTTAAATTCGAATTTGATGAACTTTGGGCAAAAAATATATTTTAGATAGGGGACTAGGAATAGGGTGCCACACAAATTAGCTAAATAAGAAAGATTTGGTGCATAATATTTGAAGTTTACGAGAAGTAAGTGATAGACAATTTTATTCTTATTTCGAAAAGATTAATATTTAAACTCGAACACAAAACGATCTATGACCTACTCGAGGATTATCTCATTCGTACAATGATGGTTGTTTCTTTATTTTATTTTTAAAAATGTGAGGACCATGGGATATGCAAAATATAATGCCCCATGAAGTTGGGTCATTGTCATTTGTCACATGTTGCTAACATGTGGGAGCATATGCTTTGAGTGTCCACATTCCAAGCAAATGAGATTCATACTAGAATTTATTCTTTGATCTTTAGGAATAGGAACTAAATTCCCCAAAAGTGCTTTGAGGTTCATTTGATATATTGCTTGGAGCTTCACTCTTTTGTCATTTTATTTACTACAAGTAGGTGCACACGTGCGTTGCACGTGAACCATTTTAAGTTAGCATAAAAAAATAATATATCAAGAAAAAAATGTCATTATACGGGCAGCTTCAATCCTTCCCCTTTTTAAACCCAAATTTAAATTTGGGTGAAAAAACTCTTAAAAATATTTTCCAGTGCTAAACTCATACTTATATCAAATTAAAGGAGACTCATTTTTTTACTTAAATTCATACCCAAATATTTAATTGTGAGATTTCATCTTCCTTTAAAAATCTAATTATCATATTTACTCTCATTTAAATTTGGATTTGTCCTCATTTAAATTTGAGTTTCTCTTCCTTTAAATTTGAATTTCTCCATTGGAGATATTTATACTAATTCAAACTTTTTACCCTTTTTTTTAGTCAAATTTGGGTGAGTGTTTTGATTTCCATTGCAAATAGTCTAATTGCACAACATGATCTCCTTTCCCCCCGTTGTGCAATGCAAATAAATTGATCAACACACGATATTGTATTAAACATATTACTGTCAAAAAGTGGGGCACTTTCTCATCAATCAGTCTATCCATTTCAAATTCTACATGACCATACTTGATCGAACTTTCGCCATAGTCTCAAGAATCAAGGCCTTCTCATTACCTAACTCTGGAGTTTTAAGACAAATTTTTAAAGAAGAGACAATTAACTGGTAATCATGTGTAGTCACAAATAGGAAAGTAACAGAAATTGGGAAAATCAAGAAAATTTATGTTAAATCAAAAAATAACATTCTTTTTGAAAAATCAAAAATTCATTATAGGTGGCAAACTGGAAGATACTGCCCAAGCACACAAGGAGTATTCAAGAGCCCAACTTTCTTGCTACACCTAAAAACATTCTCCAACAAGTCCATCCAACTATATTAACCAAGAGGAATTTCTCTACAAAAGACTAAAATAGACATCATGAGGTTCTTTGGCTTAAGCACCTTGTTTTCCACCCCGCCAAAAGCCGTCCTGCTATTTATTTCCCTGCAGATGGACCACACAAAGCAGAAGGGAGTTCTCTTCTGAATTCTACTGGAAAAGGAACAAATGGGCAACAACCATTCCTTGTATACTGCTTAGACTTTCAATTCCTATTTTGCAAGCAGAATCTGTAAAACACATCAATCTATATCTATATCTATATCTATACTACTAATAAAAGTATCTTAACATTAAAAAAAAATTGATTAACTATTTTACTCTTATAAGATACTATAAAGTCTAACCTGTCATTTTGTATTAAATATGCAGATCATGTAAATCTCTATCTTTGCAAAACTTTGAGATGATCGTGTTACTCTTAACAAGATATATAAAAATATTATTCTTTTTCCCAAATATTAATATAAATTGACAACTTCATTGATATAATATCATCTCTTGTGCCAAAAAATCGATATATGTATCTTTTTCTCTTTATCCACAATACAAACAATTTAAATATGTTAAAAATGAAATAATATCTAATTTGGCTATATAATTAAATTTTTATGTATTTTATCAAATGTTTTAACGAAAATGTTCACGTGCAACGTACGTGGCATTGCTAGTACCAATAAAAATTGGCAAAAAGGGCTATTGTCGCATGGTAAATATAATCAAAATATATGTGATTGAAATTTTCATGTTTCATGGTAATTCTACAAAAAAATGAACATGGACATTGACCATTATTTGAGGTACCCGATAGAAGTTGTGTTATGTCACCAAAATTCAAAACAAAAGAATCTTAATATGACACCACAATCACCAATATTCGAATTAACCAACTACATACAAAAACCTTGTACTACATGCTCTTCGATGAATGTAAAATATGAAAGTCAATATTTATTTTGACCGAGTTGCGAATATAAAGAAAACTGTATATACAATGAAACTCAAATTTATAAAATGACAAGTTCTACCTGACTTCTGAAGGGCAATCAGAAGGTTGATAAGGGTCAAAGACAACATCAAAAGCTTGGCAAAGAGAGGGAAAGAATGTGGGCGTTGATCAATGCAATAAGATGTTCTGTGAGAGAGGCACACATGAAGTACAAAGGTTGAGAAAATTTTACTATTTTGACGAAGTGGATCATGAAGCGGGACCCGAAATTATGTGCTAATTACTTATTAAGATAATTTATGCTATTAATTTAAGAGTAAATAAAAATAAAAGTGAATTTTCCTAGATAAGTCAATAATCAAGAACAAACTAAAATCATGATAACTAAGGAAGGATTTATTGTTTAATCAAGTACGAAAGGTTAATCTATTTTTTTTAAAGTTGTTAATTATTTCCTAAAGAAAGTTAAAGCTTAATGGAAAATCTGGAATTTTTTTTGGGTAACAAAAGTATCTTCACAAAGACAATCAATACAATACCAAACTACATCAATACATTCGCTTGAAGCTTTTTGTGAGAATCCTTCACCTCATGATTTGTGACAACATTGGCCCCAAAGCCACATCTCTGAAAACAAACAAAATAAAAATAACATCCAACAAATCAATCACCAACCCATATATCATCAACCAATCTAATGACAAAATAGAAGTAAAACCCAACAGATAATATCATCAATCAGTCTCATAATTGTCGTTGATCCATTCAAGTTCATGAAACAAATACTAATTTTGAACATGACCCAGAAAATATAGCAAGTTCCACTTCAATAAAGTGAAAATACAAGTTTTACATCCATGAAGTATGCCAAGAATTTATGTTTGCTTTCATTTTAGCATGAGAGAATATAGGAGCCAATACTTTCCAAGTTCTACATCCACTTCCTTGCCCACTCCTTAGATGAAATTAAAAACCTACAATCAAAGACAAAGTATGGACAGAATTTTTGGTGCTTCCATTCCCATATCCATATCCATATCGAAGCAACGAAAAAAGATAATAACCTTAGTGACCAAAAGTGAAAAACTGTCATTTATTAGAGACACAAGAAGACTTTTAGCTTGGTTTGCTTCCTTGTGGCCAAAGGTGTGCACAGAAAAGGGTTAAAAGGGAAGGGTGAGTCCTTGATAGAGGCAAATCTTGAGGAAATGGAAGCTAAACACATGTATACATAATGGGATGTACAAAAACTAAAGTCAATCTTGTTTTAATCTCTTTAGTGCAAGAGAAAGAAGGTAACCGAGAAAATGAAAGCAAAACACCTGAGCAGTTGTAATAGCCAAGTATTTTGTGAATAATGCTATCAACACCTAATAATAAAATATGTCCAGCAAGTATAGTTACAATAACTTTATAGGCCATTTCAACTACCAAATTATTAAATCAACTTATTAGGTCGGATTAGCATGTCTCAATAGCATTGCCCTTATTTTGCACATTGGGGCTAAGTGTCTTGAGAGGAACTATAGCTAGAAAATCATTCTCGTTAGTGATGCCTATGGTTTCACACTAAGACCAATCTTGACTTTAATGCATGCATACAGAGCAAATACATAGCAATCACAATCGACACTTTAATGTAAGCAGTTTAATGCATAATGCCAACAAATTTTAACGGAGAAAGGACATTGACATGTTTGGGCTAGATCTATTAGAAATGAGATCATTTTCATTGGTCCTCAACGACAAAAATGTAAAATAATCCGAAAACACGATTATTCCCTCAATTCTCCTTCCATATATAAAATTGACGAAAACAACAAATAAATTAATGAAACAGAATATTAACTTCTCTCACCAGTTCGCCCATTGTAATTGGAACTCAACAATCACATTCCGACTTCCCATAAAATTTATCCAATTTCAACTTTATAAAGAATGGCAAAAAAACAACTTAAATGCATCAAACATCTTTTCTATTTGAACTTTCACGTACATAAAAATAAACATTCAGCACAATTTTTTTAAAAAGATGAATGAGAATAAAAGTAAAATAGCATATGTCATCAAGCAAGATTGGTGACATCAGAAGGAAGAAACATTGTTGCATACATGTGCTCAAACATAGTGTTTTTTGGCATGCAACTCCCTGAACACAAATTCTTTTCCAACCTCTAATCTTATTTTTGAACTTTACCATGTGCATTTTGCAGAAAGAACCCAGAAATTTAATCCTATAGTATATTGGTGACAACCTTTTAAATCTCTGAGAAAATTATCAAGACAGGCCTAAAAAGTTTAGATTGGAAATATTCATAACGAAGGAAAAGACTACGGTACTGGTAATGATGTATACAAAAATATCAGTTGGAAGTCAAGTTACACATTGTAAAAGAAAATTTATAACTATTTATTGTCGATCACAATAATTCATGTTTATAATTTGACCTTAAAACATTGTTTTTTTTGATACAATACCTCGATCGTAATCTTCCTCAATAATTAACAATATCATAATAAAAGGGATTTTCCAAACTTTTGGACGTATGATGTCCTTCGTGCCCTCATCTAATCCGTCTTTGCTTGAATTCCTGTAAACTCTGGAATGTTCGAATAATATGGTATGATACAGCCTTACAAGGCAACCTTTTTTCTTTTTGTTTTTTGTTGAATGGTGATTGAATCTATAAAATACAAAATTGCATTCTTTTAATCATGGAAGAGTATATAATTGGTAAAGAAGACGTACAGGATCTTGTTCCCACAAATGCTTATGTTTTATTGTTATTGTTATTTGTCAATCAATAATAAAGTTTTAAGAATTACATATGAAAAAGTTGATGAGAAAAAAGTATTTTTAACCAGTAAATGGACAAAATAGGTTGATTAGCTATTGAAATTATTCGGAAAGACGATTAAAATCAATCCTAGGTCACTCATCATATATACATTGGTGGGGAGCTGTAACACCCCGCATTTTCTTTTATATATATATATATAGTAAATAATTGTTGTAAAAATGTGGATATGTGTAATGATGTAAGAATGAACTATATAGATTGTAATAGTAGGAGAAATGCTAGAAATGCATATTGATTGGGAAGTTGGAGTTTCCAAGACGTTTAAACTTGGAAAGGGTGATTAGATGAATTTCTAAATATTTTTATGTCAAAATAAGGTGTCCATTGAATCCGGAAGGTCGAACAACCTTGGGAGAGGTAATATGAGGTGTATTGGAAGTTAGAAAGTATTTTGGAGAAAAGACACACTTAGAGAGAATTTGGGTAAAAAGGAGTTGGGACATCTTCTAGTATTTTGGTCATAAATTTTTATCCTTATGTCCAATTGATCTGAAATTTGGACAGTAGATAGTAGACATCCAGGGCTACAAAAGTGTATTTCACGAAAAATTTCCAAATCAATCTATAAATAGGCCAAAATTGCACTGGAAGTTGCAGCAGAAACAGGAATTCCGTTCGAACGTGAATTGACGTTCGAACGAAAGTGCGTTCCAGTACTCTTGTCTGATGGAAAAACCAAAGTACTGGGAGCAACAACTGTTCGAACGCCAATGACGTTCGAACGCCAATGACGAATTCTGAACTTCAGAATCGCGCACAAGAGGCTATTTCTTTCCCTATAAATACATAAGGACGCCTCTCTTTGCCTCATTTCAACATTTCTAACCCTAGGAAGACTTAGAGAGGAGAAAGGAAAGGGAAAACACAAGATCAAGAGAGGATTTACACATTGAAGAGGATCAAAATCTCAAGTTCTTCAAGAACTTTAAGGAAGAAGAAGGTAGGGGTTTTCTCTCACTCACTTACATTGAGACTAGGGTATTTATATATATATGTTTTGGCTATCAATGGTATATATATGCTATGGAATCATCCTCTCTTAGGCTTTTTGGCAAAAATTACATGTTTTGAACAAAGTTAGGGTTTAATACCCATGAAATCTCTTCTCTAGTTTTAAAACCCTCATTTTTGGAGAGTGATGTATTTCCTTCTTAAATGCTTTCTTTATTATGGATTTTCGAACCCTTAGTGCTTTGTGTTGGGTGAAACAATGATGTTATTGTGATCTCATGTATTTTTTTTGTTGGTTGTGGAATTATTACATGATATATTTTGGGGGATTTTGGATAGATGATTGTAAATTGAAATCAATATTGGAATTGTAAGCTTGGTTGAGTTGTTTGTGATGCACATGAGTGAGAGGTTCCTTGTAAGGATGCTCACCCCTTCCCAAGAGGTTCCTTGTAAGGATGCTTGGGAATCCAAGATGACCTAAAAGGTGAGGTGGAGGTTACCCTAAAGTATGCCACCTACCGAATGAATGGGGGTGGAGGTTACCCTAAAGTATGCCACCTACCGAAAGAATGGGGGGTGGAGGTTGCCCTAAAGTATGCCACCTACCAAAAGAAATGTGAGAGGTTCCTTGTAAGGATGCTCACCCCTTCCCAAGAGGTTCCTTATAAGGATGCTTGAGAAGCAAAGATGATCTAACGGGGGTGGAGGTTACCCTAAAGTATGCCACCTACCGAAAGAATGGGGGGTGGAGGTTGCCCTAAAGTATGCCACCTACCGAAAGAATTGTTGAAAATGGTTTATGGCAATTAATAGTGATTATTTGTATGTGGTACTCGTTTATTCATTTAAGTAATGTTTTTACATAAACTTGAGATCCTTTTCAAATGTCACTGCTTTATTTCAAATTATGTATCTATGTTATGTTAAAAATGAGACCGACCGTTTTAAATGCTTTTCTAAACCTTGTATGGGTTTGAGAGAATTTTTCTACAGAGCTTTGTGCTCACCCCCTACCGCTAACATTTTTCAGATTACCTGCTTGAGGAGGACGTAAGGGTCGAGGAGCCCGCTAATTGGGAAGCTCCCGTAGAAGGGAACGTGGACCCCGAGGTGGACGCATAGAGCGACCTCCTTTCCTTTTTGGACTAGACTAGAATATTCATTTTGAACCTTGTAAAGTCTAGTTTTCTTTTGTTATTTCCGCCGCGCTACATTATGTGATTTTTGGAATGTAAAGGCCAAAATGAGTTTATTCTTTTGGGATAATGCTGTAAATTTTATGGATGACTTCATGAAGTCTTATTTATTGATGGATTATTTTAGTGCTCTCATGATATGAATGTTTTAGAATGTAATGCCGTCCAGGGTGTGTTTTGGGGTGTTACAGGAGCACACTTAAATGTAGAGCATCTTAGTTCAACTCATCATAGAGATGATCAATCAAAGGAGTTGAGGGATCGAAGCTAGTACCCGACATCTTACTTTGAGGTCTGGGCAGCGCAGAACACTGAGGGAACTCGACATCTTACTTTGAGGTCTGGGTAACGTAGAACACTGAGGGAACAAAATAGACAAGCTATTGTAAGTTCCAACTTTTTTTCCACCATTCTTTAGTCACTTATCCAAACATCAAATAAACCCAAGTATTTAGAACATATTATTAACAGTGAGTGTATTTGTGTGCGTTTTTGAGTGAGTGAGAGAGAGATCAAAAGTACCTTATGTAGAAGCTATCATCCTATCATTTAAGGCTCCTTGAAATGCAATACGGAAAACATCAATCCGGCTCACCCCCTGGATGTAAACCTGTTCATCATTAAAGATGGACAAAATTGTGAAAATAGAGCACTTCTTGAAGAAAAATGCATACCTAGGAAACATAGAGATTCGAACCCTATAATCGTAAACCATAGAAGTAAGGGAAAATTTGACCCACAAAACCTAGGATTTTAACAATTGCAAGAATATCAGAAATATAATAACTTTAAGAACATTGAGAAGGAGAAAATTGATTTTTGTTGACTCGTTAAATTAATAACAACGAATTTAAGAAAAACAAACCTGAAGAAAACCACACACTCTCGGCACTTGGTGTCATTACCACTAAGCAGTTGAGCCTCGGAGAAAACGAAAGTTACAATAGCTTGGATAACTTATTGGATATAAAAAGGTGGGCAAATATTAATAATATTAAATGAGTCAGAAATTCAAAAAATAAATAAATTGAACAATTAATTAAAGGACAGAGATACCATTGTCTTCCTCCACTTGTTGAAGGACGACTGTTTAACGGTGAGAATATAGAGAGTTGGAGTTTTAAAGTATAATTGGTACATTAAATGCAAATAGAAGTTTAATAGTTTAATTTTATGAGTAACTTTTAGAAGTATTAATTTCAGAATTTATAGGGACTAAAAACCTAAATAACATGCAATAATTATTGGTAATGATTGGTTAATAAGATAACCCAGGGTTAAAATAGGAAAATAAATGTTTTTCACTTTTAAGTACTTTTATAAGTAGTATAGATTTAGTAACACTTTCCTTTTTTTTTTTTTTTATTAATGTTTTTGAAATACTTTTTTTAAAGCTATGTCAGATTATTTGTTAATATTTTTTTTTCTTATCCTGACTTACTCCTGTTTTTCAAGTTTAATCATACATATGGCATATATAAGGGTAGGATTTTTTATACTAAGATTCATATGGATTGCTTTTCATTGTATAGTGACCAAATATGTTTTTGTTTTTATGATAAACATATTTTTTTGCTTAAGATTGAGTAGTATTGAAATACTTATACATAAAAATAGGATAATAGGAGAAATATAATAAAAATATTTGTCAGAAAAGTCAATAAACGTTTACTTTCAGACTACATTACTACATTTTTATCTGATTAGGGCTATAATGTGGCGATGGCGGTGGGTGGCGATGGTGGAGAACATGGGTGGTGGGGTTGGAGACAACAGTGGTGATGGGGTGGCGGCAGTGGCGGTGACGATAGTGGTGGTGGGGTGGCGGCAGTGACGGTGGCGATGGTGGTGATGGTGGTGAGGGTGAAGTGTTTTGTGGAAAAGTGATTTCAAGGAAATAGATCTTACTTTTTATTTTTACTTTTAGTTACTTGCTTATTTAAGTTGTAAAATTATTTTTGATTTATTAGAAAATAATTAAAATAAATTGTTTTAAACACTACTTTTTTTTTAAGTGCTTAGAAGAAGCCAGAATTTCCAAACGCACTTTTGAAAAGGTACCCCAAACACAATTCTTCAATTATCGATTTCGTCTTAATTAAGTCATTTCATCTATTTTCACTGTTAAATCAACTAGAAACTAGCACAATCTAATCAATTTTCAAGCGTCAAATCATATGTTTTCATTTTAATCTAACGATAGAAATAGATGAAAATACTTAATTGAGATAAAATAGATAATTGAGAGATTAAATTAAAATAATTAAAAGTTCAAGAACTAAATTATAACCAAAAACAAACTCTAAGAACCAATATTAGATTAACCCTATTTTAAATATACTTAACCGAAGACGTCGAGCTTCATCAACGGGCACACGGTGCTGTTTAATGCAATGACACCGTTTTTGGTGTGGACCCCACAATAGACTCCTCTCCAACTTTTGCACGACATCGTTTGAATCCTTCACTAGCAAAACACCAAAAACACTATTGGTCTGCGGTTCATCTCCTCTGTTTGTCAATGGTTTTAGGGTCTCTAAATTGTGAACGGTGTCGTCTCGTGTTGTCAGGGACCAGGGTAGGGTCATAATTTTTTTTTTGAGTGGGTACTTTAACGATAAAGTTTATTTTTTTTCTTCTAATGTATAAAACAAAACAATATTATTATACCTATTACGTCATAATTGATATACAAAAATTAATTGAACAAAAAAAAAATTAAAAATCAATGATATATTTTTCTCTATATGTAATCAAGTTATCAATCATTCATTGATATCCATTTTATTATGCAATTGAATTCTCACGATATTCGTTTATAATTTATTTAACAACAACGTGTAAGTTGAGAAAAAAATAAAAAATAAAAAATAATAATAATAATAATATTATATCTATTACATCATACATGATATATAAAAATTCATTGAACAAAAAAAAAAAAATTTAAAAACCAATGATATATTTTTCTCTATTTGTAATTAAGTTATCAATTATCCATTGATATCTGCAATTGAATTCTCACAATATTCGTTTTTAATTTATTTAACAACATGTAATATTTTACTGTCTTCCACTCAGAACAACATTACTAAAGCAATAACTTTCATACTCATCATTCATCAAGACCAGCTAATCCAACAGGAGCCAAGTCGGGGCAAAAACACATGATAAATGAAAATATATAAGCAGCAAAATAGATGAAGCATTTACAATGGAGCATATGCATTCCCTCTGAGGTTTATGTCAATAGTTTCTATAATTGAGTTCTGATAAGCATGATGATAGAGCTTCTTTTACTTGGGGATTGTTGGAGTCCATGTCAAGTGCATCTTCATATAGCCTTTTTGCCTGCTGCAGTAACTTCACTTTCTCCTTGCTATTTCTTGGCCGTAGGTAAGATCTTTCTTGCAACGCTGCAGCCCACCGGAAAAGAGCTGCACTCACCCATGTCATCAAAAAAACCAATTAAAATCTACTATATGCTCCAAACTGTATAATCATTCTAGATGTAATAAAGAACACAAAATTGTTAAATAGATTCATCAATCGCATCTGGAATATATCCATAGTTTGGTGAATCTCTCCCGTGTGTCTTCACTAGGGCAGAGTACTCATTCCTTACTTCCCGGGGATAGTGAGAATACTTGCTCCTTCCACTTTGAGATCCATAAGTTTCTAGGAAAAATGGAGGGTAAGCACAAATTATTTTGCTCGGGTTTAGGATGATCAATCCAACAATTTTAACATCATCACGTCCCTAGGATCTGATAATAACAACTAAATTCCTATCTTACTCTGGTATTTTGGTTGCATCTATACGACAATAACACTGACTTCTAATTTTCAGGGAAAAAAATTATAAAATTATAGTAATTGACTGACAAATAGCTAGGTATCATACCATCAGGTGCATATGTGTTGCTTTTAGACATCATAGCATCAAACTTATCAATTGCAGCCAAGAACACCTTGTCAGCATCAAGAGCTGCTTCCTGTAATATGTCAAAAACGTAAGTTTGGAAATACAACTGCAAAAGTTAAACTGAAAAGTGTCAAGCTAGCCTACACAAATAATTTGAGAAAAATTTAAATTATTCAAATAGTGGAAATCTGGAATATTTATCATAATAAGTAACTGAGACTCAAAAATTTCATTCCTCTGACTGCTTTTCAAAGCAAATTAAGCTTGTATGCATTCAAAATATATAAGAAAAAACTAGAGCAAGGTAACCATGAAAAAATCGATGCTTACTGGTCCAACATCTGCAATCAACTGTGCACGGAAGGAGAGGGCAAGACCCCAGTTATACAAGGCTCTCATATCATTCCCATCTATTGACAAGGCCAATCTATATTTTCTTCCAGCCTTAACAAGTAGTCCTTCACATTCTTCGCAAACATCAACAAGAATAGATGCAAGATTATCTTTACTTGCGACCTGATCATCCAGTCTGCTGAGTACATTGCGCCGTTTCTCAACCGATATGGGTTCACTTCTTGCAAGCACAGATCTCAATTCACGGCTGATCTTTAATTTCAGTTCTCCGTGAAGAAGATAAGTGTTTCCTAACTGGCCTACAGCTAATAAACTCATGGGCTTCAAATCTATGGCCCTTGAGAGTAACTTGGCAGACTTTTGCAATGCATTCTCTGCTTGTCCTTCGTCACCTCTATGCTTCAAACACTCCCTTGCTTGTTTTAGAAGACTATTAGCTTCCATAACATATCTGTTGAATTCCATATCATCTGAGACTCCTGAAGATGGGATGGAACCAAGGTCACTCTCGTAGGTAGACTGACGATCAGCCTGGGCAGGTTCACCAGCAATCACCCCCTCTTTCATAGGAGATCTGTAAGTCTCTTTTTCATTCTTTTCAATATTGTAAGCTTGCCTGAAATTTCCATTAGTACTGCGAAGCATTTGTTCTTGGCTAAAAGAAGCCTTACTCTTCATATGCTTCACACTGACACTAAAATCAACAGAATCAAGCACATCATCGTGAGATGCCCATGTTTCTTCTTCATTGTGATGATCCATATCGCTAGAAAATTGTTGGTTGTTAATTGATCGTAATCTGTTACTCTGATAACTATATTCTCGATTGTCCAAAACTCTATCAGCGCTACTATCCATCACACCTAAATTCATTCTTTCATTTCCAGCAATCTCTTTCATTCTCCTAGACCTATCAAGTAATACTTCAGTTCTGTCCGGCCTCTGATCAGCTTTACTATAAATGTCGCCAGAACCTGTATTTCCATTTCCAACATTAGCATTTGACATAGGATTTGAAACCCGTTCTTTAATTGATGGAGCTAGAATATTCCCTTGCCTTCTACCATTCACCTCCACATCTGTCAATTCACTCTCACCAAAGTCTTTCACTTTATTAGGCTTTGAACCTGCTGATTTTTCTCGAAACAAATCAACAACAAACTGTGACATATCAGTCACAGTCCCATCTACCTCTTTTCTTTTCTTAGTGGACTTTTGCTTTGAAGTTCTTTCCACTTCTTGGTTCTCAACCAAAATAGTCTCAATACAATCTTCAACAACATTTCCAGCATTCAGAACGAACAACCCAACTGAATCCATTTCCTTAGTATATCTTTCCAAATCACTCACTGTAATTAGATTACAGTCGATACTTCTTTTTATATCATTCTTTAATTTCATTACCTTAACATCAAACCCATTAAACATATCCACCAAATTCCTCAATTTCTCAATTGAATCCCTAAAATTCTCGTCTTTAGACCTTTTCTTAGCCCCCATTGAGCTCCACTCATTCAAGTTCCCCCCTTTAACAAATCCAATTGAAAACCCAACTGCAAAAACTACTACACAAGCTGGAAATATAACTATTGACCAAACTCTAATTCTAGAAACGGTCAAAGCACAAACAAAACCCAACAGATACATAAAGATGTACTTCTTATCACCAATTCCAAGAGAGGACAAGAAATTGTGAAGCTGATTGGACTCACCAGAGTTGACTGAATCAGCACCAAGTTGAGGACAATCCCATCCACCATAATTCAGTGAGCTTGAGGCTGTGGCTGAACATACAGAAAGAGATTTGGGAGTGCAAAGCCATTTTCTGTCGGAGAAGGTGAGAAAGTTCGAGTTTTCCCGAGAAAGTGATGGAAAGCGGAACACAGAGATTTGAGGTAAGAATTGAGGGTTCAGGTGGCGAATCAGAGGCTTAGTGATTAGGGTTTTCATTTCGGTGATGATCGGAGTAGATTTGTGGAGAAGATGTACGGAACAGTTCGAATTACATGGCAACCACCCTCTGGTCTAGCTAACAACCTGAATATTGTTGGTCTGTCCTGTCTCTCCGATTGATTGAACACTCCGAAATTGGCACCAACGAATCAAACCTAGGTTTTGAAGTTTTTTTCTAAAAAAATTGAACCGAATTTGATCACTGCCGCCACCGGAATGTGAGCAGCGAGCTATCGACGTTTCGATAGCACAGGTGGAAGTCGAAGTCTTGGATCAGAATGTTTGTGGGAAGACGAAGATAGCGTATGGAGCGATTTGTTAGTTTATGAGTAAATTACACTTTACCTCCTGTATTATTATTTTTGTTTCAATTTATACCTTCATCTATAAAATTTCTCACATTATACCTTATAATATTAATTTTATTTCATATAATTCTAATAGATAATGACAAATTTAAAAATTTGTTAAAGAAGGGAGAGAAATCTCAAAGAACTTTCCGTCAAGTGTCTAATACCACTTTATTTTACATTTTTTACAATCAAATGGTTATTGGAAAAAAAAATAAGATAGACTAAATGAAGAAAATTTGGAGTTTAAGAAACACAAAATCATGGATAAGTATTTTTTTTGATTTTTAACCAGCACATGTGTAATAGGTTACTATTTATTGGCAGTACAGACCACCCACATGTACTTTTGCAGTCAAAAAATTGACAATCATTATTTATTGGATTGATATGAAATAAAATTGATACTTTATGGTATAATGTGAGAAATTTTATAATTTAAGATATAATATGAGAAATTTTATAATTTAGGGTTTAAAATAAAAGAAAGGTAATAGTTCAAGTGCTAAAATGTAATTTTCCCTTAATTTATTGCTGTGAAGGATTGCAAACGGCCGTCGTTGGAATCGGTGTTTTAAAACCCGGCCCGGACGGCGGGTTGACCCGGTGAACCGGATCCTAAACCGGATCGGGTTAGTTATCAAACCGTTCGAGTAAAAGAACCGGTAAAAACCCGATGAACCGGTCGGTTTTATAATAAACCCGTTAATCCGGACGGTTTAGATCAAACCGGACGGTTTCATTTTAAAGCTATAAAAGCAAAGTTCTAGGGCATTTTTGCCCAAATATTAATTCCTTTTTCTCTCTGCTCTGGTTCTTCGACGAGCGACTCTCTCTCTCTCTCTCCCCTGTGTTCGCTCTGTAGTCTGTACTCAACTTAGGCCTCACCGCCTCAGCAACAAATCACTCAACCCAATCGATCCATCGGCTGAGCACAGCTCCAAATCGATCCAGACCTCAGTGCCCTAAATCGATCGATCCATCCAGACCACCAGGCACCATCGGCTGAGCACAGCTCCACGAGGCACCAGCGACTGAGCAGCGACTCCAGCGACTGCCTCCAGTCCAGTGACGAGGTGAGTTCCCTCCCCCCCTTCTCTCTCTCTCTCTCTCTCTCTCTATACCTATATGTGTTTATATATATATATATATATATATATATATATATATATATATAGACACACACACACACATATATATGTTTATGTTTCTGTATCTGTAGTTTGTGTGGGAGAGAGTTCTGTGATATGGTGGTTCTCTGTTTTCTTGACACATGTTGTTCTTGGATTTTTTGCACCACATTGTACAACAATCAAAATGGGTTTGTTCAAATTGACTCTGTTTGATCACTGTCATTGAATAATTTGTATTTGTTAGATCCCCAATCTCAAGACTCTATGATCAAGAGTCAATTTGAACAAATGCCTTGATGAAAGTTCCTTGAAGGTGTTCAATGCCTTCTCGATCTTGGTCTGTACTTGATGAAAATTCTCAAGGTTGGTGGGTTAGTTTTGAAGCAGATCTCCATTGCTGTTGACTAGGTGGTGTATATAATGTTGGAAGCTATTTATTTTTGGGTAAAAATCATTCGGACCCCCTGTGTTTTGTCTTAATTACACGGACACCCCCTCACATTTAATTAATTACAGTGACGCCCCCTCACATTTGAAACTCGTTACACGGACACCCCCTCCGTTCCATGGCCGTCAATAATGAAGACGGAAAAGAGTGACATCACCTTAAAAAACTTTTGTAATTCCAAAATTAGCCCTCAATAATAAGATTAAGTATTATATATTAAAATTTCCCCAAAAATATATAATACTAAATATATTATATTAAAATTTCCCCAAAAATAGTAAGATTAAATTCAACATCTCAATTTCAGAATTGAATCCAAATTAAAATTGAA
Organism: Ilex aquifolium; assembly: GCA_951799425.1. Taxonomy (NCBI): domain Eukaryota; kingdom Viridiplantae; phylum Streptophyta; class Magnoliopsida; order Aquifoliales; family Aquifoliaceae; genus Ilex; species Ilex aquifolium. Next base: position 5,823,714 of record OX637395.1, read on the forward strand.
AATATATAATAATTTTTCTCAATTAAATATGCATCCATATGTGTGTGTGTGTATATATATCGAATCGAATTTTTATCAGATTGAATTTACATCTATTCAAATTTAAATTCGTTTTAAAAAAATTAATCGAATTCGAGTAAGTAAATTACAATATTAATTCATATTCGGTTAAATATATTATATTAAAATTTCCCCAAAAATAGTAAGATTAAATTCAACATCTCAATTTCAGAATTGAATCCAAATTAAAATTGAAAATATATAATAATTTTTCTCAATTAAATATGCATCCATGTGTGTGTGTGTGTATATATCGAATCGAATTTTTATCAGATTGAATTTACATCTATTCAAATTTAAATTCGTTTTAAAAAAATTAATCGAATTCGAGTAAGTAAATTACAATATTAATTCATATTCGGTTAAATATATTATATTAAAATTTCCCCAAAAATAAAATTTCCCCAACAATAGTAAGATTAAATTCAACATCTCAATTTCAGAATTGAATCCAAATTAAAATTGAAAATATATAATAATTTTTCTCAATTAAATATGTATCCATATGTGTGTGTATAATTTTTCTCCATACTCGAATTTTTATCAGATTGAATTTACATCTATTCAAATTTAAATTCGTTTTAAAAAAATTAATCGAATTCGAGTAAGTAAATTACAATATTAATTCATATTAGGATTAAAATCCTTTCATTGACAAGTCTACTTTCAACCATCTCCGCATCCTCAATTCATATTTTGAAAAATTAAAGTTTTTATATCGCATCCTTCTCAAACAAATAAGTAGTACTGGGTTCCATTTTAAGAAATTTAGTATAAAAAATTTCCATTGAAAATACATAAAATTGAGTATTATGTAAATAATTGTGTATAAAAATAAGTCCATTTGACTAATTTTAATATATAATACTTAATCTTAGTATTGAGGGCTAATTTTGGAATTACAAGAGTTTTTTAAGGTGATGTCACTCTTTTCCGTCTTCATTATTGACGGCCATGGAACGGAGGGGGTGTCCGTGTAACGAGTTTCAAATGTGAGGGGGTGTCACTGTAATTAATTAAATGTGAGGGGGTGTCCGTGTAATTAAGACAAAACACAGGGGGTCCGAATGATTTTTACCCTTTATTTTTTATTTTCTGGAATTTTCTTCGAGCTTGTTGAAATATATTATTGGTTGTTAAGTTGGAACCCTATGATCAAGAAATGCGTTTTGATTCCTATTTCTAGAAATCTAATGTTGTTGTATTATCAATTTGAATACATTGAAATTAGATACATATTTGATGATTTTCTACTTAACTTTACATTTACATGTTTGACGTTATTTTTATAATTATTGTTATTTTTTATCCTATTTATTAGTATTTATAATTATTTTTTAATTTTTTATTATATTACCGGTCCGACTAGTGACCCAACGGTTGAACCAGTGACCCATTGACCCGGTCCCTTTACCGGGTTGACGTCCGGACCGGATTTTAAAACTATGGTTGGAATAGTTTGTCGTGGAGCGGTGTCGTTTGGAGGTTGGCAAGCCAATTTTGTGGGTCCAATCCATGTTGTGAAACGGCACCGTTTTCACAGCAGAGGAGCCGTGCCTTTCATCAACGGGCTCTGACTCTCCTGGAATTTCCTACTGTGATTCGATAATGGTAATTCTTTCTCTCTCCTCGCCATTTTCCTTCCCTTTCTTTTATTTGCCCTAAATTATTTTCCGGGAAAACAAAGAGGTCATTTGTTCAATGTCTCCTTCAATTCATGATACTCTTTCAATTCAACGTTTAAATTCAGGGTTTTTCTTTTCAGTAGTTAATGACTAAGGAAGGAGCTTTGAAATGGTGGAAAACGTGAAATTAGGTCTTTTTTTGACTCAGAATATCCTCAAATTTCCACAAGAAAACATATCTACCCCATCTCCTACGAAAACATCGCAAAAATTGCAGTAATTTATCTCCATCTTACAACCACCGACTGAAACTAGGTAGTTTTGATGTTTCAGAACTGAAATTGTTTCTTTTAATGTCTTATTTTATTACAATGTGATATATTTATCTCTTTCCTTGCCAAGAAGACATAATATTTGGTGAACTGCGGATTTGATCTCTAATGTACTATCTTGGTACCATTAACTTTGTCAGATGCAATATGGACAAGAGGATAGAATTAGAAACGAGTATATTCGTAAAACCATGGAAGTACTGCCGATAGGAAATAAATTAAGAGAGAAACGACTTAGGTGGTTTGGAGTTTGGACATGTTTATAGAATATCTAATCGATGGTAATACGGGAGTTCAATGGAGGAAATAGGAGTCATGTAGTTGACTCTAAATAATTGGGATTAAGGCTTTGTTGAGTCAGGAATCTGAAATAGATTATTTCAGGTTACTCTCTATATTGGGTTCTATTAATATTGCCAATATGCAATTTGGAAGAGAGGATTGTTCTTTCATAAGTAGACTGGCTGTAATTTAACTTATATCTTTTGCTCTCCTCTTTACAGCAACTGGGTGTTGCAGCCAGTTGGGTTCTGGTTGGTAGTAAGATGCACCTTGAGTGTACTGGAAACCAATGGAAGATCCTCGTTCGGTAAATAGTCCGAGAAGGACCCTAAGTTTCACTAAGGATAGGAGGGCAACTGTGTCCTTTCCAGATTCAGATGATGGGGCTTCTGGCTTTGGTGTTTCTGGAGAGCATGGTCCAAAGCCTTCAGAAGTTTATGGGTTTGTAGGCTCCATTTCAACTGTTGTTGCTACAGGTGTACTTCTATCTTATGTTGTTTACTTTCTAGCAATTCTTGGTTGCTTTGGAAGTTACCCAGTTGAGTGAATTATATAGGATATGAAAACTACAGAATTTGATTGCATCTTTGTGTGTTGGGGTGGTGGGGAACTATTAAATTGTTTTATAAGAATATTTTAGATTGAAGGGTTGCTATATTATGGGATAAACAATTTCAATATGTCTCTAAAACTAGTTTTTTGAATTCAAACATGATTTTTTTTGTATCTTTGAATCTCCATAGCTGGTGCACTTGGGATCTGGAATCTATTCTAGCATGATACATACCATGCAGCCATGGAAAACTCTGAGTGAATTCCAGTTCTCTAATCTTTTAGTTTAATAGTTGGACAAGCTGCACTGGTATGATTCAATAATGAAATTGGTTCTATTTGACTGCATATGATGGCTCAATTTTTCATTTGGTTTAATCCATATAATCAATTGCTAATCCAAATATCCAATGGAATGTGTTCGATGGGAGCTTACCCTTAAAAGCCCTAATTATCTATTACCAGAAATAAAGCATAAATTTTTTTTTGCATCCTAGATTAGTAAGCAGACTCTCTGTCTCCTAATCTACAATTTATGCTTTGTTCAATTTCTTTTCGTTACTCATCACTTGTACAACTCATTATTTTCTGTGAACAGTTATTTTCTTGGTATGGGCGTATGTTCCCGAGAGTTGGCTGCATTCTATTGGGATCTTTTACTACCCTAGCAGGTCGGTATGATGGATCCCTGTTCTTTCTTTTCAGTTCCTGAGCTTTAGTGGGTTACTGAGATCCTCTGGCATGTATTGTATCCCTGTTCAATAGCCAAATCTTTGAAGTACTTTGTTAATGGATTATTCCTATATGCAAGCAAAACATATAGTCCTGCTAATCTCCTGAAGTTAGGATCTCTCATGTTTTTAATTCTGCGTTTGATTGCGTGATGTGTTAGAAGAAGGTGCCTGGTTGATTGTGCATGATTTGATCAAATTTGGGACATAATGGAGTTCAGTTAGAAGAAACTGGAAAAATAGCATGCTCTATATATAGTGTTAACCAACAGGCAAAATTTTGAATGCGGATTTTGAAATTTGTGGAATTTGGAAAGGTGAACCAACCAGAGAACAAATCTGAGAAACTGGCATTTTGAATCTGATAACTTGAACAAATCCAGATTCATATCATTTGTGAATCGACCTGTGTGGATGTGATTGATATTCTATTTTATCTACAGCCCCTCCTTTTATGGCTTGGCATCGAATTTATTTTTGTGCTATTAAGTCAGTAGAATGTTGCTTACATTTTCAGGTATTGGGCATTAGCAGTCCCAACTTATGGCATGGTGACAATAGTATTGGCAATCGGATTTTATGTTGGCCTCAACTTCTTGGCAACTCCTCCTCCAACGTCGTACACCACAATTTTTGGTAAGCTTTTAAGTTCCATTTCTAGGGATATGCTTGGAATTTCAGACGATTCTACTTGTTTTTTGTCCAGATTGATACTCTTTTTGGTTGACTGAGGCTAAAATTCTGATGCATTTAGTCATGCAGATGGTTTCGAATGTGTTCAATATCTCAATTCTTTATTTATTTATTTTTGCTGGTCTGTTTTGCAGATGAATTCAGCAGAGAGCCTTCGAGCTCTATCTCTTCATCAGAAGAACATGAGCAACCCATTGAACCCATTTCTGATATTGGCATCAACCAAATCAATGACCTCATGTTTAATGATTTGAAGTGACACTTCAACCCTTGGTCTTAGTCATCCTGCTCTGTAATTCTGACCTCATGCGTCACCGGGAGATTTGTGCTTTGCATAGTGTTCTTGAAGGTGCTGAAATCACTAGAGGATGGCAATTGCCAGTGGACGTCGTGTGACTCGTGTCTATCTTAAGGATTAATCATCAATTTCAGAGCCTGCGCCATGGAATTCCAACCTTGTAAACTTCTTTACTGAGGTCCTTATAAGGTTGAGATTTTAGTTTCTTTAGTCTCCTAATTCACAGTATCACCTAACAGCTAACCTGTTTTAATCCTCTCCACATATGCCAAGTGGGAAAAAATCTCTCTTCAGAAATGTGCTTTGAGCCTGTTATGTGCCTGCACAGGAGTCTCAAAGCTTCATTTATTATTGATACTTTTCACAGAACCTAATTCAGAGTCTTTAAAGAACACTATTCTTCCAGGCATTTACCAAACCAATTGCAATTAAGTTATTCGAACCTACTTCTACCATGGCTAGATCTACTTAGTTTTGTTCTATCCTTGCTCTCTTCTTTCCTATTAACTAATTGGTAGTTCCTCTTTCAATAGATTGGCAATTATTTTAGTCATTCTCTTATACAGTATAGTTTCTATAGCAATGGGTCTCGGCCCCGAAAGTTAATAAAGAATGAGTTTCTCTCGGACTTCACTAAGAAAAAAAAAATCATATGTGCTCTTCGATGTTCCTGATATGAAAGTAAAAGTCGGCCCTAAGAAGGATTCAAAGACGTTTAAGTCCAATTCCAATCTTGATATAAAAGTGAAGTTTCATCGTCGAATGTGATATTTTTTTTAGTCCGGTTTTTTTTTCTTCTCTTTTGAGTCAGGTTCTTAAGACAGGACAAATCTCTCTTCTGGTCTATTAAGTTAGTTCGAGATCAAAACTAAACTTGAGAGAGGCTAGACTTCGATTGGCCAGGCCTTCACTGCAGGGTATCATGTACAGTTGCCCGCGAGAGCCTTGACAAAAGAAAAATATGTTTGATAAAGCGTTAGTTCAATTGGACAAGGTCGCTCTTCGCGAAAAAGAACGTACGGTAGTTCCTTAGTCTCCTAATTCACAGTATCACTTCACAGCTAACCTGTTTTAATCCTCCCCACATATGCCAAAGGGGAGGGGAGGGAGGGGGGGGGGGGGGGGGGGGGGGGGGAATCTCTCTTCAGAAATGTGCTTTGAGCCTTTTATGTGCCTGCACAGAAGTCTCAAACCTTCATTTATTTGTGTTACTTTTCACAGAAGCTAATCCAGAGACTTTAAAGAGCACTATCCTCCCAGAGATGTGTGTTAGTTCAATCTGCTGCTAAGAATATGTTCTGGCTTTCATTCTTCATGGCCAGAATCCGTTTAACCTGCGATGCCCCGAGTCTCGAGAAAACTTAGATTTTATGCTACTTAGATATCACACCTCACTATAAATTACCATTAATCTCCAAAATTTTGCAGTGATATTGGAGTATGCTCAATTTACAATGTTAAAACACCCTCAAGCATAACCAAATAAAGACGGGCATTAATGCAGTAAGAATAACTCAGATTTCCAGATGCAATGTTCAGTCACTCACTTGGGGAGGTACAACCCACCCACTCCCACCCCCACCAACAAACACCAAGGTTCCACCCTTACAACACTTCAGCCTGGAAGGTAAAAGATTCTAAGCTTCCATGGTTCCACCTTCCTAGAGAGACGATGAAGAACTTACCAACAAAATACCAAACTGAAACAACAGATTAACAAAATATGATATCATTCTCCTTAATGGTATCCAGAATAATCCCAAGCCTACCTTCAATTCGCTCATCCTTCCTGGGCTCATACGACATTGCAAATACATCAGCTTCTTTTGATCGTTCAGCAATCAACTTGCCTATAACTCTGCAGGCATTATTATCGGTGAGGGATGGTAATGTGTTCCTTAGATCTTTGGAATTCGTGGTTGCCACTGATATCACCTTGCTTGTTCCGCGATGCATCACTTTTGCATGGATAAATCGCTTTGAAAAGAAAACATTTAGTAGAAATGGTCTCATGTACATATCCGTCCTTTGCTTCCATGATTTTCTGTTAGGTTTCTTTGCAGCTTCACCTCGAGATCTCCGTGTCCATGCAGCTTGAACAACAAATCCCTGCAATACATGCAGAAATTGGGTTCTCTATCTTGCTTTACGTTTCAAAATTACATAAAAAGTGTGCATCAGAAGATAAAATCACTAATGAGTTGAGGAACTCTGACTTCACCATGCTCTAGACCTTACAAATGAATATCGAACACTTCCAAAATAGGAACTAAGCTTTAAAAAAAATTATTCAATACGGCGTTGTATCTTGGGCTAATCACAGAAACAAAGGAAAACTGAGGCTCGTTTCACATTGAACTAGGAGTGCATTCAGAAGCAGCCATAAGATAAAGGCACTTAAAGTTGCAAATTGTTTGCAAGATCAAAAAAAGAATAGCTATGCAATCTGTCAGAGATCATTTTTGAACATTCTCATTGACAAGAGCACATGCTACCTTAACTATAGTAAATTGCACCTGCTCAAGTGGTAAAAACTAAATTAAATTTGACTTGAAATGGCCAATACAGCTAATAATCTCTACAAGTTGCTTCTGTATATATAGCAGACAGAAACAAGCACCATTAAAGGCTACATAAGGCAAAAAAAGCTTTTGATACCTCCGAAACCAGCAAAAAACAATTTGATACTACAGTAACTGCTCAATTGGGTACCACACAGAAGAGAACAGTTTCAATATGACTTTTCTAGGCAGGCATGAAAAACAGATGTAGATAGAAGAATTTCCGGTAGCCCGACTGAAATGAACTTGTGAGGCAAAGAAAAGTGAAGGGAAAGAAACACAAGTTTGTTGAAGAGGAAGATACACAGGTGAAGGTTGAGGCGAAAGTATGAGTGTAGCTTTATACTAGTTACTTCTTTTTCAGGTTGAGAAAGAGTACTGTGCAAGGCTTTACAAGCAGAATTACGATTTTGCATTTAAAAAGAGACACTATAACAAATTAGTTCCCTTTTGAGTAGTTAATGATGATAGGCTCTACTCCAAGACAGACTGTACAAGCAACCTCCTCTATTCAAGTTGGTCATTCAACTAATGCCTTCCTTCACCAAGAGGTGTGAAAGACAGGGAACGGAGGGGAGTGAGAAAGAATATTCATGGCCCTCCTCAGGGAAAGTAGGTATCATCAAGTACATCATCCCCGGAATCTTATATTATTCTAGTTTACAAGGTTTACACTAAAATATACTTGGGGTTAACAATAATAGCAGCAGTAAAGATGAATCTCATTTCATCTCAGTTAACTGAGAAAGTTTGTGTTTCAAGCTTGAGATTAATGAGGAGGTGTCCACAGCCATCACAACAATGGCCCTGTCTAGAATGTGATTCACAAAATACAATTTTTATCTCAATCAGCTTATCTTTTCCTACTAAGCACCATTCATATATTTCATGTAACTCATTTGCATAGATACATTCAAACTGCAATGGATATAACTTACATTCATAATCTATTTTTCTTCAGGTCATCAATTTGGCTTGAGCAATAAATTCTAGTCAGGTTACTGAACATGTGCAATACAAAACGCCAAATTCATCCTGATTTCTAACTAGCTAAACAAGAACTGTTTGAATTAGGCCAAAATCGATAAGCACCCGGCTCAAGATACTTCCATAATTTCCTAAACCAAAAAGTTTTTACCAAACTCCACAGTTTTAAACTCAACAGGATTATTCAAAGTTATTAAAACAGCTCTGATTTCATAGGGTCATATTGTATACTACGTGCAATTTCTAAATAATTATAATGTTCCCAAGTTGATATTGCGAAAGCTTACATATATGTATCATTCAAATACTTTGCTGATTGCAAATTTTCTACATTGAGTACCTGTTTCATCACTTCTACTTCACAAGAGTAGGGGACCAAGTACATGGTATAAATCCCTCATGTTGAATAAGCTGATTACCACATTTATAACCACAATCAGCATGCCCAATATGCTCCAAATGACATATTATTATTATTATTATTTATGATGAAGGCGATTGCATTCCTAAAATGGCACATTGTGATTGTCTTTATTCTTTATTCCAGAAGCAACTGATTTGGTCCATGTAAATAGGCTCCCAACATTACAAAGCAATAGACACATTGGATTGCCATTTCTATCAAATAAACATCACAAACCACGATTCATGAATTGACTTTTTATCTGTAATTATCATGTAATACATATCTGCCAATATATATTTGTAAATCATTTATCCATAGATAAAGAAACTTATTCAATTCTACATCATGATAAACTCAGAGAAAGGGATTTGCTAAGAGAACATTGATTTCTCCAATTATTTTCAAAATAAACCAGAATTAAGTGTAGGATGAAAAAAGAACAAGGGTTCTAGGAAATGGGTAGTTTACAAGTTCTTACAGTAATGCAAAATTGGAGACATGGGTGAGCTAGAGCAGCAAATGAGGTATCAATTGTAAATAGAAACAAGCTAAAACAAAAAGTAAGAGATTGAGAATAGGGCTCTAGGAATTGGGTAATTTTACATACCTGGTTCAAAGTGATATTTGAAGGGCTTGAGATTGAATTGATGGATAGGTTCAGCTGAGGAAATGAGGAAGACCATGAGAGCGAAGTGGGTTTCTCTCTGCGAATTGGAAAAACTAGAGAGGATTGAAGAAAAGTTGAAGGTGTTGGCGAAGATATGCAAGCGGCCATCTTTGCTAGAACGTGAGTTTCACTGAGAAGAAGAGCAAAGACAGAGATACCATAAGGGGGGAATCACACTTTACACCACCCAAAAGATTTCATAATTTTCAATTTATACCCTTAATAATTAAATTTTTTACATTATACCCTCAATAAAAAATCACCTAGTAGTGCTTGAACAATCTTACCTCACCACTGAGTTGGTGGTCTAGTGGTTTAAAGTGCCCCGTTTAGGGCTTGTTTGAATGAATTTTGGAGAAGGGTTTGAATTGGTTTCTTCAAACTCTTTTTTACAAAGATGGGATACAACATTCAATCCGATTCATACCCATATTTGGTATGCAACACATATATATATGTAGGACTTACAGATATATCATAATTATTAACAACTATTTATCATATGAATGACTATTTTACCCTGGATCATCCAATTCATACTCATGTTAAGGGGTACAATTATCTTCTGCATCCTTAATCCCTTAACACATTTTTCCAAACCTACCCCTCCCTAGGTTTGACGAAACTCATGATCATGAGTTTAATCTTTGAACCAGCTAAGGGCTGGGTTTGGAACCCGGGATTGAATTTTCAATCAAAACATGGGATTCGGAGGTCCTTTGAACTATTTTTTCCAAATCTATCTTGTCAAACCCTCCCATACCCCTTTACCAAACGACCCCTTAAAGCTTGTTTGGATGAATTTTGAGGAGAAATTTAGATTGACTTTTCTAAACCCTTTCAAATTCAAATCCTTATTTACAAAGATGAGATTCAACATTCAATCCGGTATATACCCATGTTTGGTATTCAACACATACACATGTAGAACTTACAGATATATCATAATTATTAACAACTACTTATCCTATAAATGACTATTTTACCCTTTATCAATCAAATTCATACACATGTTAAGGGGTACAATTGTCTTTTGTATCCTTAACCCCTTAACCCATCTTTCTATATCCACCTCCCTCCCTAGGTTTGATGAAACTCACGATCATGGGTTTAATCTTCAGGCCAACTACGGGCCGAGTTTGAAAATCCGGGATTGAATTTTCAATCCAAATATGAGATTTGAGGGTCCGTTGGACTATTTTTCCCAAACCCATCTTGTCAAAGCCCACTGTACCCCTTTACCAAATAGCCCCTTAGGGCCTGTTTGGTATATTTTTTGAGAGGGGTTTGGATTGACTTGTTCAAACCCTTCTAAACCCAAAGATGGGGATTCAAAAATGGGATTCAACGTTTAATGATGTTCATACCCATGTTTGGTATGCGCAATGATATATGACTATTATGATAATATATTTGTATATAAATGACTATTGTGTCCCTTAACCAATTTAATTCAAACTCATGTTTGTTTATGTACATTTTCTTGTGTCCTTATGGTTTAAATATATGATTAAATTTTTTTTTCTGAACTTATGAAAAAAAACTATGAATGTTGATAAAATATAACTATTATTCATAACTATAATAAATCACAATAAATTTTGATGTGTGAATAAGGTAATATGGGGTATATAGGATATACAGGAGATATAAATATCATTTGGATGTTAAACCCATTAACCCACATATGAAACCCATCCCCCCATGGGTTTTGATGATGCACAAAATCGACTTTGCACACCACTAGTCAAATAATTTAGAAATTAAGCAATAATTAAAGTAGAGGGAGACAGAATTTATAGTGGTTCGGTCAATTTGACCTACGTCCACTTTGGAATGGCAGAGAGTTGCCGGTATTTTATTGATTCCGGTGAACGGAGTGTTACAGATTGGGGAGGAGGAGGAGTTTTATGCTCTGTAGAAGGTGATGCCCCCCAAGTGTTGGTGGGGCTTACATTTTATAGTCATTCTCTAACAGAGTGGAGCTATTAAGTGGTAAATATCTGGCTATCCTGGTGGAACTTGCAGATTTTCCTCAACGGGTGTGGCCGTTGAGGAGCTCCCCACAAGACTCGGTCCAAGTTGACTGCTTCCAAGGTGGTAGAGAAGGTAAGGGTGCTCTCTGGATCTTGTAGCTAAGCCGAGGCAGCTCCATGGTGCACTTAATTGAGCTTGAGTCTTATTGGGTCTGAGTCTTCATAAGTTTGAGCCTTTAATTGCAACTGGGCTTCAGTATGGTTTTGGGCCTTTTGGGCCTTTTCACATAAATTAGGCCATTTGGGCTTGACCCATCATTTGCCCCCCAATGCCCCTGTGTCCAAGGAAACTTGAAAAAGAGGGCATTAGTTTACATCTTGAGTTTTAGGTGGTGGAGACTTCCTTTGTTAGATGACTCTTCCCTTGCACGATGCATTTTTGCTTTTGGGTAGTTTTGGCAAGATCTCCAACCCAAGTGGGCGTGCAGGGAATGCGGAGCAGCCCCTTGGGCGTGCAGCGGAGGCAGAGCTGATTTGGGCGAGCAGGCACAGAGAGGCACATTCCTGGGCGCCAACCTGGGCGTGCAGCCTGTTGAGACGCTGAGGGTGCTGATCTGGGCGAGCAGAATTTTTTTTTTTTTTTTTTCGAAAAAACTTCGGGAGGTCAAAACAGCTGTTTCTGAGTCTTTTTTGGACTTTTTATAGCAGAAAGGCTGTGTATTGTAGGGCTCGTCGAGAGCTTCGATTTGATATATTATGGGCCCTATTTGGAGTTACGGAGCAGAAGTTACGGTCAAAACTTCGAGCATAGAGTTGGGCGAGCGTGTTTGGGCGTCCAGGCAGCTTTTGGGCGAGCACACTGTGTCTTGGGCGAGCAGATAGGGTCCTGGGCGAGCAGGAATTTTTTTTTTTTTTCGAAAAAACTTTGGGAGGCCAAAACAGCTGTTTCTGAGCCTTTTTTGGACTTTTTACAGCATCATTCACTGCCATAGGCAGTGAGTTTTGTAGGGCTCGCCGAGATCTTCGACTTGATATATTATAAGCCCCGTTTCGAGCACCTTGGACGAGCGGCCTGCTGCGCGGACTGCCTGGGCACGCTGCCTGGGGCTTCCTTGGGTGAGTCTGGGGCTGCCTTGGGTGAGCCTGGGGCTTCCTTGGGTGAGTTTAGTTTTGTAGTCAAAAGGCAGAGTACGCCGAACACTTTTGGTGGTGATGATCCGACTCCACCGAGTGAACTTTTTGAAACTCCTTTTGATTGACAATTTTCTCCCTTTCAGTAGGCTCCTCTCACCTGTGGAACTCCATTAGCTATATAAACTCCTTCTTCCACTCCCTTTTTTGGATTCTTGAAGGGCATTAGATGATGGAGGTGACTTGGGCGAGCACTTTGCTCATGGTGGAAGTGATTTGAGCGAGCTCAGCTGGCGCGAGGCCTTGGGCGAGCCTGGGCTGCCTTGGGCGCGAAGTTGGGTGCCTGAGAGCATTTGAAAGGCTGGGCGCCCGAGGAGGAGGGCTGGGCGCCTGAGGAGGAGACCTGGGCGCTTGAGAGTGTCTGGGCGCCAGGCCTGGGCGCCTGGTGTGATGACCTGGACGCCAGGGATGGTCTGGGCACCTGAGAAGGAGGTCTGGGCGCCTGAGGAGGAGACCTGGGACGCCGGAGATTGCCTGGGCGCCTGGTGTGATGGCCTGGACGCCAGGGATGGTCTGGGCGACCAGGTCGGCTAGGCAGCTGTTTTTGGGCAGCCAGACAGCTGGGTACGCTGATCTAATGTAGTCCCTTTGGTTGCAGACGACCTAAGTTTCAAGATCCTGCCTTTTGAGACCGAGCTTTTGGAGAGAGTCCTTAAGCTTGAGGTATAGGCTGCCTGTTTAAGAACAGTACAGAGACCAAGCTTTTGGCGACTTGCGAGAGAGCCGCTAAGCTGGATATATAGGCTGCCTGTTTGAGAACAGTGCAGAGATGGGTAGGCTGCCTGCTTGAGAGCAGTACAGAGGTAGGCTGCCTGCTTAAGAGCAGAACAGGGATATGCCAAGCTTTTTTGGCGACCCGCGAGAGAGCCGCTAAGCTGGAGATAGGCTGCCTGCTTAAGAGCAGTGCAGAAATAGACTGCCTGCTTAACAGCAGTGCAGAGATAGGCTGCCTGCTTAAGAGCAGTGCAGAGATTAGTTGCCTGCTTAAGAGCAGTGCAGAGGTAGGCCAAGCTTTTTTGGCGTCTCGTGAGAGAGCCTGCTCAGCTGGAGATATATTGCCTGTTTGAGAACAGTGCAGAGACAGGTCAAGGTTTTGGCGATCCATGAGGTGATTCACCTCGCCTGGACCTGTTGATTTCTTTAGCATTTATATATTTTTGAGCTTTTGTCAATAGTTCTGGCATGCTCTTTGGTGGTCGCTTCATCACTGAGAAGAGGAAGCTTGATGACCGGAGGCCTCCCAAGAAGGCAGTCATGCTAACCTTTTCATCGGGCTCCTCAACCTGAAGGACCTCCTCGTTAAAACGAGTGAGGTACCTCCTTAAGCTCTCATCTCGGTCCTGCTTTATGCTGAGCAGGTGGGTGGCAGGCTTCTGGTGCCGGCGTCCTCCAATAAAGTGCGACACGAAGGGCCTGCTCAACTCAGCAAATGAGCCAATGGAGGCTGGGGAGAGCTTGGCGAACCATTGTCGAGCAGATCCCTTCAAGGTGGTTGGGAACGCTCTGCACATGATTTCGTCGGGGACACTGTGCAGCTGCATTAGGGTCTTGTAAGTCTCCAGGTGGTCCAGTGGATCTTTCTTCCCGTCAAAGGTCTCCACCGATGGCATTTTTAACTTTTGAGGGAGGGGGTAGTTCGCCACGTCTGGCTTGAAAGGCGTGTCAGTTCGCCTCACAAGATAGTCCACAGTCTCAGGTCCTTGCGCCTTCATGGCATTGAAGACGTCACCTAGCTGATTTTGTACTTCTTTGATTTTCTCATCCCAATGATTGGGGGCTCCTCTGGAATGAACATGGGAGTGACTCTCATGTTCCATGCTTTGATTCACGCCTTCATCCTCTTGGAGATGAGGGTTTCCACCGTGAGAAGCAGGAGGAGGAGGTGGAAATCCCTCGTGATGGGCTTCCCTATGTGGGGCGCCTAGGGGGATTCCAAAGGGGGCGCCCAGCCCTGCAGGGTCGCCTAGGTGTGGAGCGGCAGGGTGTGGAGCGCCTAGGTGTGGAGCAGCAAGGTGTGGAGCAGCAGGGTGCGGAGCAGCAAGGTGTGGAGCAGCAGGGTGCGGAGCTCCTTGGCCCTCAGGATGTGGAGCTCCTCGAGGTCCTCTGAGCTGTACTCCACCAAGTTGTGCTCCTCCTTGTCTAGCGAGCATAAGTTGCAGTATCTGCTGGTTTTGGGCCACCAGCTGCTGCATGGTCTCCAACATTTGCTGAGGATTTGGTGCTGGAGAGTTCGGGACAGGGTTGGTAACTGGAAGAGCAACCTCCTCCTCTCGTGTAGGATTGTCTTCATGTTGGTTCATCGACCAGGTAGTGATTGCCATTGGTTCAGTAAATAGAATGTTTTAAAATGAGAATTTTGTCGATTTCCCACAGACGGCGCCAAACTGATGATGCACAAAATCGACTTTGCACACCACTAGTCAAATAATTTAGAAATTAAGCAATAATTAAAGTAGAGGGAGACAGAATTTATAGTGGTTCGGTCAATTTGACCTACGTCCACTTTGGAATGGCAGAGAGTTGCCGGTATTTTATTGATTCCGGTGAACGGAGTGTTACAGATTGGGGAGGAGGAGGAGTTTTATGCTCTGTAGAAGGTGATGCCCCCCAAGTGTTGGTGGGGCTTACATTTTATAGTCATTCTCTAACAGAGTGGAGCTATTAAGTGGTAAATATCTGGCTATCCTGGTGGAACTTGCAGATTTTCCTCAACGGGTGTGGCCGTTGAGGAGCTCCCCACAAGACTCGGTCCAAGTTGACTGCTTCCAAGGTGGTAGAGAAGGTAAGGGTGCTCTCTGGATCTTGTAGCTAAGCCGAGGCAGCTCCATGGTGCACTTAATTGAGCTTGAGTCTTATTGGGTCTGAGTCTTCATAAGTTTGAGCCTTTAATTGCAACTGGGCTTCAGTATGGTTTTGGGCCTTTTGGGCCTTTTCACATAAATTAGGCCATTTGGGCTTGACCCATCAGGTTTCATGAAACACATGAACTTGAGTTTCATGACCGGGTCTAAAGCGGACTGGGTTTCAAACCCTGAATTAGATGTGTATTTGTCAAACATGGGTTTGAGGGGGTTTATTCCCTAACCCATGTTCCAAACCCCCCAAACCCACATACCAAACAGGCCATTATAATTCTCCTTAACTCCAATAAGATTAGCACACAGAGTTCAATTCACGGGACTTTGGTCTAAAGTTATTCTTTTTCTTGTAAAGACTTTGACTTCCCCTTCCCTTTCCCAAAAAAAAAAAAAATTAAATAATAAAACGGGAATTCATGTTGTTTACATTGACAACTTTAAGATCACCTGCGATTTCTAACCGTCTCTAGGTCTCTAACTGGTGGGCTTCTCTCATAGGTTCGAACTGTTAAATTAGATCTCAATAACACACCTAGACAAGAGTTCCACCTCATTGACCCTTCAAACACTTTTTCCGCTTCAATAAAAAAAAATAATAACACACATACCTTTTTTTTTTTTTTGACAGAAACGGTAAAACCTAACAGTCAAACCAACTCAACCCCTTAAAAAGGGAAGAGTTGGTTGACACTAATATACACACACACACCCCAAGACTTCCCCGATGTGGGAAGCCCCAGTCCCCCTACAGGGACCTTTAACCCATGGCGCTTTGACCGGCGAAGGACCGGGAACACACCAAGGAAATGTCAGGGTGCACACACGCACACAGCTGTCACGGCAGCACAGTTTTTTCTTTTTTTTTGACAGAAACGGTAAAACCTAACAGTCAAACCAACTCAACCCCTTAAAAAGGGAAGAGTTGGTTGACACTAATATACACACACACACCCCAAGACTTCCCCGATGTGGGAAGCCCCAACACACATACCTCAATAAGAACAAATTAGATCTCAACACAGCCTTGTTTTCATTTTTGATTTTTTTTTCTTTTTCTATTGTGTTGAAAATATGGTATTTTATTCACCCAAAAAATGAAAAATAAATACCAGATTGTGAGGAGAATATTCTCTTCTCCCTCCAAGTTTTTTGAGATTTTGGGGGCAATTGTCAAATTTGAGTGGGGATTTTTCTAGACATAATTAAAATTTCATGGACTTCACATTAGTATTTAAATTAGTACTTTTGCATTTTTCATGTTTCTTATCTATTTTTCGAGAAGGTGAGCAACATTTGAATCTCATGCAATAGACTTTTCTTTTAATTTTTTATTTAAAGTTAGATTGCTTATCATTAATCAAATGGGATCATTTTTATTCAAGTGTGTCCATCATTAATATACCTTGGATACTATAGCATTGAAAAAACTTATGACAAGTTTATTAAAGAATAATTCAAAGATGAGGGGAGAATAGGGAAAGCAACAACCTTGAGTCCACTATCCTTTAGCATTGTATTATTTGACAATCGGTTCATCCAGAGTCAAGATAGATCCTGATAATACGAAATCTGTTCGAGAATGGCCAACCCCCAAGTTGTTGATGAAGGTAAAAATTTTTCTCGGCTTTACTAACTACCGTTGCACTAAAGATTCATAAAAAAGTCATCCCCGGTCAATTTTACTTGGGGCCCAAAAGAGAAACAAACTTTCAATGGGGAGAGGGTCTGGAGCATGCGTTCCGAGCACTTAAGGAGAAAGTTTGCAAAACACCGATTCTGGCCATATTCTTTACATAAGTATTTTTTAAGTAATATTTGCATTTATATTTATTTTGTTTTGTTTTTGTTTTAAATCCAAGTTTACTCTCTTCATCCAAGCTTAATCACAAGCATAAATATTATACATATAAATATGTATATAGATTATTATTGTAAAATAATAGTCAAATATATTTTCTGATTTTCTAATAAAATTATTATTTTTTACTTAAAAGAAAATTACCAATCGGTTCGAGTCAAGTTTTTGTTGGGAAGCCCACAGGTTGAAGGGCTATTACTTGGGTCCTTTGAAAGCCGGTACACCAAATTAGACATAATTGTAAAAAAGTACACAAAATAAAATATTTTGGAAAAAGTACACAGCTGAGATACAAAAACGTAAATGTCCATTTTGTAAAATTTTCTTTCCTAAAAACTGTAACAAGACATTTATCTTAAGTGTTAAAATTTAGGATCATTTAACTCAAAATCTCTTATCTTTAATGCATCTTGATTCATGCGTATTTTTTTTTTTTGGAAAGTGATTTTATTTTCAAATTATATTTATACATTAAATATTTACTACTACTAGTTTTTTAGGAGAACTTTAATATTATGTTTATTTTGGGATATATCACTTGTTTGAATTTCAAAATTTGTTAATATCCGAACTTCACAATATACTATAACAAAGACAGTGTAACTACCAACGGTGTCTTGGTCTAGTGGTGCCAGGGGCTAGATTTTGGTAGGGAGGACTACGGTTCGATCCCCCGCAAGCCCGTTGGGAGGAGTTTAAAACCTTAACCCCAGGACCCGCTCCGATACCGGATTAGTCAGCCCAGTGGGTTCGGATACCGGTAGGCTGGACCAAAAAAAAGACAGTGTAACAATACACTGTAACAAAAACAGTGTTCAGTAGTTTTATGCATGTGGTAACAAATTCAAAACGGAGATGGACTGTTTTGAATGAAATTATATGAAAATATATGTTTGACAAAATGTAATAGTACAATATTTTGTGTAAATGTCTTGTTACACTGTTATGGAGTTCGGATATTAATATAATTTGAAAACAAAACCACTTTTCAAAAAAAAAAAATGCATGAATTAAGAAAGGACATACAAATACAGAATATTAAAGTTTTCCCATAAAATTAGGAGATGTTTAATGCACAATTTTAAAAAAAAATTACGCATGGATCAAGGGAGGACACAAATGACACAAAAAAATCTGAAAATTTAAAATAATGTACTTGGACACAAATAAGTATCAAAATTAAAGATTTTGTTACTCTATATTTTTTTCTGCGTAATTTTTTTATAATTAACTCTAATTTAGTGTACCTCCTTCCAATTTCTCCCTGTTACTTTGATGGCTAAAAGGCCCACCCAAACCGAAATTGGATTGACTGGACATGAATGGGCTTCATGGGCGAATGACTTTTTGACTTTCAACTTATGGCTCATTCTCAATGGGGATGAATGGATGATGACAATTGGCCCGATAAATCTAAACACAATTTGCAAATTCGACATCATATTGATAAAAAAAATTAGTAGGTTTGAGTTTAATACTATCGGGTTCGATTAATAAACAAGTAGATATTTTAGGCGCATCAAATAAATAAGTCAGCATAAACCCGACTAAACATGACACTAACTAACTAAACATGACACTAACTAACTAAACACAATTTACTCGCAACAACTAGATAAGATTATGAATGGGTCGGATATAGATCGACAAGTTTTGACACAGTCAACTTAGACACAATACGAACACGACACACAGGGGCGGATCTATGTGTGGGCCGGGGGGCACTGGCCCACTCTTAATTTTTTTTTTCTTAATTATATATATATATATATATATATATATATATATTTCATTAGTTACTTTGATATTATTTATTGTGTCCACCCTCAAATTGACTTTAATTTGCATATTTGTGAGTTCTTTTAATTGTAAATTCGTAATTTCAAGGTAAAATTGTTTGCAATTGACCTACTGATTTTATTTTTTTTTGTCTAAGATTGACGATTGACTTGTTCCAATTGGATTCCACTGATATTATTACAATTACTTCTTAAGTCTTTATTTAATAGCTTTGCAATTTTAGTGTAAAAATATAAAGACGGCAAGATCAATTATAAATAGATGTAATACGCCTTCCACTTTTGTAAAAGTTGTAATCAATTTTTTTTTTTAGTTTTTTCTTCATATGAAACATGTATCAACTTTTGATCATTTTTGACTTAACGAGTTTTTATTTATGAGATATGAGATATGATATATCATCATATCTCTATATACGTGTGAATCGAGTGTAATTTTCGGTTGACTTCAATATGACAATTTGATAAATAGTAGTATTGTTTAATAATGACCTTTTTCATTTGCATTAAAAAAAATTTGACACTAAGCTTTTAAAATATTTTTTTGTAGGCGGTTTAAATTTGTGATTTATGCTATTTTATTAACATACTAGTTATTGTCTGTGCCTGAAGGCACAGTGTAATAAAAAATGGTAAACAATAAACATATTTGTATTCATATATAAAATTAAATCACAAACATAGAGAAAAGATAAAAGAATTTAAGCATCGGTTTGTAATGGGGGTGAGAGGCGGTGGGCGGCAATGGTGGTGGTAGGAGACGGTGATGGTTGTGGTGGGTGGTAATGACCGTGGTGGTGGTGGTAGGAGACGGTGATTGTTGTGGTGGGTGGCAATAATTGTGGTGGCGGTGATGGTGGCAACGGTGGCGGTGGTGGTGGTGGTGGCAGCGGCAACAGCGATGGTGGTGGTGGCGGCGGTGTTGGCGGTGGTGGTGGCTGTGGCGGTGGGGGCGACAACGGTGGCGGTGGCGGTGGCGGTGGCGGCGGCGGTGGTAAAGGTGGCGGTGGTGGTGGTAGAGGTAATGGTGGGGCGGTTTCAAACACTATTTTTTTTTTTTTAAAGTACTTATGAAAAATAATTTCTAGAAGTAGTTTTAAAAAAATCACTCCAAACACACCCTTAGAGCCCTATTTTTCCTATTAAATTTAAGGTGTTAATATTAGCCGTTAGATTAACTTTAAAGTAAAATTTAAAGCGATCTGAACCGCGAAAAGCAAAAGTCATTTTGTTTATTTTTGAAATTTGAATTGTAAGCTACTTTATTATATAGAAGATATAAAATATAGTGTCATTTTTGTGAAAACCCTAAAATTATTACTTTTTTTATGTTAGAACCGACTTAGCTAAAGTATCCGTACTTAAAACAATTACTGGCTCCGCCCCTGCCGACACAACACTTTTGTCAAAAAAAAAAAAAAACATATTGTAAACGTTTATGCCTTTTGTATACCTCAGATTGAGGACGAGTTTGGATTTTTATTGGCATTCAACGTTCCTTTACAAAAATTCAGACCCTGTCCTCTTTGAGAGGTACTGTTCATGAATAACTTTAGTATTATCGGAGTCCGCTAATAAATAAGTTGATTCATTGGACTCATCAAATAAATAAATCAAAAAAAATTCGACTATACATGACACAAACCCGTTAAATACATTAAGCAATGCTACATGTACTTAAAAAGTAGACTTAAAATATGGACTTAATCAATCACTGTCATTGATTTTACTGTGAGTCTCATTATTTATTAGGATCCACTATCCATTCAATATTTATAATTGATAACTCTATATTTTAAGTCTGCATTTTAAGTTTAAATAATATTTTTTAAATATAATTTATGCACAACAATTATATAAGATTATAAATGAGTGGAATATGTATTGACACGTCATAACTTATGGTGCGTTTGATAACGTTTTTGTTTTAATTTTTTTTTTTAAAATAAAATAAAATTTTATTTTTTCCGTAATAAAAATTAAAAATATGAAACATGTTTGACGGTTATTTATATTTTAAAAATTGTGAAAATAAAAATAAAAAACATGTTTGGTATTATACAAAAAATCCACCACCCAACACTACCTAAACTCACCACTAACAACCACTCAATCCCACATCTAACCACTGAAATCCACCACCCACCAACCCCAAACCACCTTAAACCCACCACCCCCACCCTGAAGGCCCCCCGCCCCCAAAAACCCACCCTGAAACCAAGCAACCCCACCCCCAAAAACCCACCTTGAAACCATCCAACCCCACCCCCGAAAACCCACCCTGAAACCCCCCCACCCCACCTCAAAAACCACCACCCCTCACCCTCGAAAACCACCACCCCTGAAGTTAGATAGTTTGTCAGAGCTCTTTGACGAAGAGGCAGAGCCTTCGGTTGGGTAGAGACGTCAGTCTTCAATACGCAATCAAATGATTTCCTCCCCAAAAATCGAAGAATTCCCCTTGCTTTGTTTTCGCTCCGCTCGAATTTGAGAAGATAAGGAGAGTTTTCTTCATTTTGGCTTTTTATATGATGAGGGAAAAAGAAATGTTTTTTGTTGTTAATGAGGTTTGAAGTCTAGACTTCATTAAATGAGACTCTCTATCTTCCGCTTGTTTTTTTTTTTTTTTTTGGATATTTGCAAAAACATCATTTTGAATGTTTTTAAAAACTGGCATTGTTTTCAAAACGGATCAGCAAAAAAAAAAAACAAAAACATTTACCAAACATATTTTTATTTTCATTTGTCCTAAAAATTGAAAAAAAAACAGAAACTTGCGGTTACCAAACGCAACCTTAGATACGACACAAACCTTACCCAACAATTTTGTCTAAAAAAAAAACATTGTAAACGTTTATTACTTTTGTATATCTAAGGTTCGAGATGATTTAGTAAACCTCATCTCGAGAAGCAAGTGAAAGTCATTCATAAAAAGTCTCGCAGAGTTAAGAATGAAGTTTTGATATAATTTTTTTAATAATTTTGTAGTATTTTTCTTTCCAAAAATTTGATACGCATTAAAAAATTTACTTGATGGATAAAAAAAGAAAAGAAAGAAAGTGGTTTATTTATCATGCATCGATAAACACACACAAAGAAAATCTATAAGGATATAACACGTATTTTAACATTATATTTTATTAAAATTATATTTTTGATCTTTAATAATTTTCACGGATATCAAAAGGTTTTACTTTAATCCACAATCTTTATTCAGTTATGTATAAATTCCTAAATTATAAGGATGCAATTGTTATGGAATCAAAATATATGGGGATAATCTATAATTTGTCAAAAATGGTGAAATTTATAGATAAGTATTCCATGTCATCTTGGCCAAACTATCCAATATCCATATATGGTGGATGGACTTTCTCTCGTGTGTAATACTAAAATTTGGTGTACTAAATTGACCACATGGAAAGCTATGAACTTTGACTATGAATGATTCAACCTCTTCGATGACATCCACCATGTTAAGATTAGGGTGTCAAAATATGACATTATTTATTAATACGAAACGAATACAACATGAAATTAGAGAGTTTGAGTTTTTTTTTTAAATCATCTGTTTTGTAAACAAGTAGACCCGACATGAGTGAAATCAATCAAAAGAGATACACGACATGATTCGTTCATATACCGGTTATATACGATTCATGAACGCCATGAACTCAATATGACACAATTTTTTTGACATGAAATTAATAAAAAAATCGAGTATGAGTGGAATATATTTTTTAAAACGAATTCACTAAAACCATAGATTTTTTCAATATTTATGTTGGACACACTCAAAATTAAATCTGGACAATGGGCCGTTTTGGAGCTGGCTAAAAACTTTAGCTATTGGAGCATTCAGAGGAAAAGAAGCCTGATTCGTTTGAACCCGAGTTTATTAGACAATTTTTTCATCAACTCATTGGGCAAAAACAACTTTTATCAGCACTAAGGAAAAGACAGTTTTTTTGAGAACACTCCAAATGGTTGCAATAGTTTTTTTAACTCCGACTTTTTCATTTTATTTTTCAGATTTATGTTTCACACCTAAAAAATCAACCCAATATTTGGACTAGAAATATTGGGTTTAGGATTCTACCCGAAACTCTTTCGCAGAGAGCGATCAAAGATATTTTATTCTAAGGGTTTTGTCGCCCTCTTTGATTGGTTTTCTCTTTCACACACAATGTAAACATATTTTTCTTTGTCGTGATAACAATTCATTATAATTTATAATAGTCAAGTGTAAATTACACTTTGACTCTCTCAATTATGACTTTTTTTTTTCTCTTTATCCCTTCAATTATTAAATTTTTTGCATGACTCCCTCAACTACCTTAATTATTCCACATTGTCTCAATCGCAAGCGTCTGTTATTATTTTAGACAGAAGTCGTTGACATGTCGAGCAAAGTGAAATAAATTATATAGTTCAGGGGGCAATATGAAATTATTTTTCGTGAAATATGTAACGTACGTCAATAATTTGGGCAATGTGAAACTAAAGCTGAGGATGTAATGTGAAAAATATGATAACGGAGGGAGTAAAGTAAAAAAAAATTATAGTTAAAAGGGTCAAAATATAATTTATCCTAATAGAATATATCATTGTCAAACATCTTATGGATAGATCCTTCTCCTTAATTTGATGTTGAATATATATATGGGTTTCGTTCACTAGAGGCTATTAAACGTGATTGACAATGAAAGAAGTTTGAGAAGAACAAGTCACCGCCCTCCAAGTAATACTTTTCAAGCTTTTCAAGTTTGATTCTTGTACTCTCATAGTTGTTAATTTTAAGATTAGAAGATTTAAATTTTTCTTCGAAATTCAGACTTCTTGAATATGAAAGTTAAAAATCGACTACTTTTTGAAATAGTGGGCCTAATATTGGGTCCCACATGGGGATTTTTCAAGTTGAGAGGAACCAAATTTATTATTTATGATCTATTCAAGAAGAATAATAAATTATTTATTAGGAATTGCTTTGTGCTTCTAAGTAGGGTTGATGGCTAGGATTTTTTTTTTGATTCATTTTTAATTTGAATCTGAATTCAATAAGTCGGATATTGATTGGTATTTTCATCAACTTTTAATTCGGATTAACAATATCCGATTTAATTTTGACTTGAATTTGATTCCGACCATAAAGGATTCTTAGAATGAAATTTTTATTTCTGACGGACTTGATTTGAACTGTACAAATGAAATTAGTTACATTATCGAATTAGATTTGAATTAAATTTTTTTAAATCGGATTCACATAGGTTGTAGATTCGATTCAAGTCTAATGTATTGCTGGCCTTACTTGTAACCAGCCAACATAGATACAAAATTGTCAAAGATGAAAGACATGGTGCATTTTGACTAGAACATCAAAGATGACTTAAAGAAGTCTACAACCAAGAAATATGAAGCATACGTACAATGAAAAATATGACTAAATTGAACGAACCTTGAGAATCCAATCACCCATGCAAGTGTTATTTTCAATTTTTTCTTTTTCGACGAAACCATCTCTAAAGTAATTTCATTATTTGTAGTCGGGTTTGTGTCGAATCTATATGAAAATTTATGCTTTTTGAGTTATTTGAATAATAATTGTGTCACTATCTAGGAATATGAGCGGGTATTTGTATATTTAATCGAGTTGCACGTAACCTTTATAATTCGAGGATCGAATAATTTTTGTATTTTAAAATAATTTATATTGTTAGATATTTTTTTTCTTGTAATTAATGATCAACTATATTTTTGGGTGCAACACTTCCATTCATTAAATACAACTTGCAACTAGACCAAACTAGAAGAGACAACATACAAGTTGGCATTGATTTAATTCAACACTAAAATAGATTTTTTTTGCTATCTTATTCAGTTCCAATATCAAGTTCCCTAGATAAAATGGGTTTGGATAAGCCTATCTTACATCCCAAAGTAGGACAATGGAACCAAAAAAATAAATAAATTATACTTTAACCTCCTCAATTATGACTCTTTTTTCACTTTGTCCTTTCAACTGATAAATTTTTCATGTTGCCCTCTCAACTACTTTGATTGTTCTCAACCACAAACGTCCGTTATCTTTTTGAACATAAATTATTGACGTGTCGAGATAAATTTAAAAAAATTACATAATCTAGGAACAAAACGAAATAAATTATAAGTGTTAAATATATAACCGATGTTAATCATTATGAAAATATGAGACTAATCATAGTTGAGGTTCCAATGTAAAAATATGATAGTTAGGGAACAAAATAGTTTAGGAGGTCAAAATGTAATTTCTTGTTTTTTTCTTTTCCAAAACATGTATTTTCTAGACTTATGTAGGAAATACAACCTTTGTAAGAGCATCTCCAACAGATGAACTAAAGTACAAATTTTTTTTAGAATTTAGCTACTTTATTCTAAAATTTCACTTCAACAGAACATATCTAGAGTATCTAAATTAGCATTTTGCTATAGTGACACTCTATATGTATATCAACATGTATAAGTACTTTATAATATTTCCTCCATTCTCTATTTTTCTCCCTCTCACTACTCCCAAAGAATAATAACACGAAAAGAATGAGAAATAATATTTAAAAAAACTAGTTAAAAATATAAAAAATATGTTGGAGTGTTTATTGAAAAAGTGAGTAGTAAATAAAAAATATTTTTTAAATAGCTAAACTAACTTTTTTTATTGGAGATACTCTAAGTACACAGTCATTGGCGAATTACGCGAAAATATTTAGACCCATTTTATGCGGCTAGTATGACTCAAACTTTAAATAATTTAACTTACGTCTCGTTTTTTTTTCCACTACTGAATCGTATTTCTGCATATTTGACTGACTTAAGTTTTTTTTTTTTTTTTTTCTAGCAAACTATAGCTGTTCTTATGGCAAAAGCCTACAATGTAGTTGGGATTGTACGCCAATTTTCCCATTGATGGAGTTTTAAAAAAAACTTCTTCATATGCTTGAAAACAAACATTAAATTTCCTTTAAGGGTTGGCTTGGCACACCATCTTTCTAATCTTTCAAACAAACATAAATATTTGGGACCCATTTGTGTGGGCTCCATTCTTCTTCTTTGTTTTTGAGTCACCTCCAAGTATGTAGTCTTTGTTCATGCTTATCCTCACTTGCAAGAGTCTGATTTTTTTCAATACTAAATTATTGCAACTAAAAATATCATAAAATCGATACGAAATTATTAAATATAATAGAAGAATGGAAAGTTGGCGTGGTACACTTTCTATCATTTAATGGAGAAATCTACGAGGAATTAAAAGCAGAAAAATTAAATTTTTTTTTTTTTTTTGTGTTTAATAGGATAAAAACGTGGAAGAATGGAAACAATATAGATGTATATTTAATAGATAATAGGGTATATGCATATATTAGAGGATATAAAGATAAATAACGTATATTTTAACACATATAATTAACATTTTATCTAATTTTTTTTTAAAAATTTTGAAGGAATAAATTTTTTAGTAAGTTGGTAAGAATGCTAATTCATCAACTTTTTTTATTCGTTCTATTTTATTTGCTTATCAGATATGTATGCTATTTTATCTGTCCTTCTAACTTTTCATCTTTATAAATTTTTATCTTACTATTTTTTTATCGTACCAAACAAAAGCTAAGTTATTAATTTTGACGTCAGCCATACAGTCATACAGCCATTGTGCCGTACGGCTTCCTTCGTCTTTTTACCCTAAAGCTTTGGCCAAATTGCATACAGGTAGTTATATTCGTTTCAAGTAATTACAAAAGTTGTAGACCCAGTCTCACCAACCAAATATTAAGACCCAGTCTATATATATATATTATATATATATATATGTATGTGTGTGTTCAAATTGCACTTAGGCCCCTACACAATGCTTTTCATTTCAGATCATCACATAAACTCTCTGCTTTCTCATACTACCTCTTAAACTATTTGGTATGTTTGTTTTAAGGAGAATGATGAATGATATTAGGGGTTTATTTCTCATCCTCTCCAATGTCATGTGTATGGAAGATATAATTTAATGTCTTTTTTAATCTTATACCATGTTTGACTTGTGACTTTTGCAATGCATGTCAGTTCCACGTAAAAGTAATGATTATATTTGATAATTGACTTAAATACCCTCCATCTGTTTTAGATTATTAGACACTTGAAAGGTCAATATTGCAATTTACTTTTCTTGTAGTCTCACAACAAAAATAAAGATTTTATTTTATATAAATTGACTGTAATGCCCTTAGCTTGAATTTGAACATTAGACATTAGTAGGGTCAATATTGTAATTTATTAATGTAGTACCATTATTAGTTTTCTACCTCATTTTAATACCACCTCCCATGTGGTATTAGATATACCCATGTAGATGAGTTTAGCACCATTGTTCATTCCGAGTCGATAATAGGATCCGAAAATTAGTACTTTGCTAAAAATGGCTAACAAACAAAGTATATGTGAGACTCATGTGCTAATAAACACTATCCCACCTACTTATACCCCACTTATTCCCCAAACAAACACACCCATAGTTTGAATTTCACACTGCAATTGTTAACATTTGCCTAATTCTTTAATAACAATTCAAGACCAAAAAAAAAAAAAAAAATCCACTAAGCTTAAGAGAGAAAGATCATATCTCCAAAGTCCTACCATTGCAGAGTATCATTTTTTTTATTCTGATTTGCCTGAAAAACTAAATAGATGGTAATCATTGGGGGAGTTTGAAACTCAAACCAATGCTTGAAGGTGTTATTTGAGAAAGTGGATAGTTTAGGGGGCAGTGTGAAAGGAGGGGCACAACTCAAGTGCCTAAGTATAATTTATCCTATATGTGTGTTTATATATCTCTATGCCACCCACCCTACCTTTTGTAACTACTTGAAGGAGCCGGCATACCACAAGGAGAGGATAAGAGAGAGAGAGAGAGAGAGAGAGAGAGAGAGATCTTCTTCATAACATCAACACCACCAAAGGCATATGGAGTATCAACATGAGTTCATAGCCAAATTATCAGACTCTGCAGCCATGGCAGTGACCAAGACGATCACCGTTATAGTCTGTATTGTCTTCTTCGCTGCTCATCTCTTCTTCAAGCACCTCCGCCATGGCCACCGCCTTCGTTCCTTAACCCTCCAGTACCCCAACCACCACAAGAAGGGCCAAACCCTATACTGTTCCATATGCCTCCACGACGTCTCCGGCAACGAGAGCTACCGGAAACTGCCCAAGTGCCACCACTGCTTCCACGTTGACTGCATTGACGCCTGGTTTCAATCCAGTTCTACATGCCCATTATGCAGAGTCCAAGTACCTGATCTTCCTCAGCAGAAACAAGGCAGTTTTTCCTCTTATTTTCTCTCACTTTCTCTCAGCTTTCTCAGGAAAATGGGTGAGTCTCTGAATTCTGAGCTTACCTCAACTTTGTGTGTAAACGCCAGGAACCCCTACCTTTCTTAGTGGTGTTCTTTTCTTTTTTCTTTAAATTTAATAATGTACCACATATATATGTCTCCATTCATTATTTTTTTTTATTCATATTAATAAATGCATGTAATTTCCTCTTTTACCCTATTTGCTTATTTGTAATTACTACCACAAAAAATAGTCCTTATCTCTAAAAAGACTTACGTATTCCACTGTAAAAAATCCATCACATCTATCCAAACAAAAGATGCATAGGTATCACTTATCAGTGGTTGCCTCTCTCAAAGGAGAATCATATTCAGGTCACAGTTTAAAAAGCCAAAGCTAATTAACTCCAATAAAAGTGGGATAAGAACCCCATTACCATTGTTTAAAGTCACCCATGCATGAGTGGGATCAGTAAATTAAATATACATGATGATGCACAAAAGTGTCTCCGTGCAAGATCAACAGTCAAGTATACGAACGGGTGTAATTAATGAGTAGTAAATAGGCAATCAGTGACAGATCAATGACAAAGCAGTAAATAAGAGATCAACACAAGAGATTTATAGTGGTTCGGTCTCGGATGACCTACGTCCACTCTCTGGAATGGCAGCGGTGGCCGGTGTTCTTTATTGATGAATAAGGGTACTCCGGAGAGTTACAGTGCTTCTAGAAAGAGAGCAGTGTGTGTGAGGGTAAGTGTATGAGTTTCAAGGTATGCCGAGGCTCTTAGATGTGTGTTGAGGTATTCAAGGTGTGTCTTTCACATGGAGAGGACTTACATTTATATAGGTTGAGAGAGGCGGTGAGGCGGTCGCTATAATTTAGCAAGTACAGTTATGGTAGGACTCTACCATTTTGGAAGGTTCTATTTAGGTAGGACTCGATCTTCTCAATCTTCATCCCGGTATTCTCTCCCTCGTGCTCCTATTCAGTCGGAGGAGGTCCTGAGCTGGACTGGACTCTTCCCTGATCTTGAGATTGGACCCGGAGTTCATTAGGCTTGCACTGAAGTGAAAGTGGACGAAGCAGGACGGACCGGGAGACCTTGCACTGGGCGGCGCCCAAGGGGAGCAAGGTGGGCGGCGCCCATTTGGGGCAAAGTGGGCGGCGCCCATTTGGGGCTTAGGTGGGCGGCGCCCATTTGGGCTTAGGTGGGCGGCGCCCAGGTCCTTGGTGTCCTGGCACTTGCTCCTAGTGCTTTGGTGTGTTGGGCTTCCTTCTAGAAGCTTAGCCTTCTAGATGGGTTGACCCAGCCTTGATTTGGGAGTCTCTTTGGGCTTCCTCGGTTCACTTGAGCTGGGCTTTGGCCCAGTGGAATTTGGACTCGTCATTTGCCCCCCATGCCCCGAGCCTTTGATTTTTTCGAAAGGCAAGGGTCGAGGGCATGTGTTCATCTCTGTTCGAGTGAAACGGGATTTTCCTTGTCATTCCCGACATCCTTTGATCCCCGGGGACTCGCTGTTTAGGAATTTTGCTGAACTTCCCGGTACCGAAAAATATGTATATATATATTTTTCCTGTTCCTCTATAAATAGAGATTACTATTCCATTGTCTTCATTTTTACCCATCTCTTGAAACTTTTCCCAAAGGGTGTTCTTCCGAGTTTATTTCAAGAAGCTAAACCAACTTGGCTTCCTCAAGAAGCTTAGTTAGGCTTCCTCAAGAAGCTTTGTGAGGCTTCCTCTAGAAGCTTTGTGAGGCTTCCTCTAGAAGCTTTGTAAGGCACTCCCGCTCTATTTAAGGAGCTCACTGTTCATATTCCCATCTCCTCCATTTCTTCCTCTCATGCTTTGTGAGGCTTCTTCTAGAAGCTTTTTGTAAGACTTCTTCTAGAAGCTTTTTGTAAGGCTTCTTCTAGAAGCTTTGTAAGGCTTCCTCTAGAAGCTCCAAGGCACTCCCTCTCTATTTAAGGAGCTCACTGTTCATATTCCCATCTCCTCCATTTCTTCCTCTCATTTCTTTGATTAGTTGAAAACATGAGGACTAGGGGCTCATTCATCCGTAAGGGTCTTCATGTTGAAGGCTCCCATGAGAGAGGCATGGTGGGCGGCGCCCATGAGGAAGGAGGGGTGAGCGGCGCCCATGTTGGCTTGGCAGGCGACGCCCATGTGGAGACAGGAGTGGGCGGCGCCTTCTCATGTGCTGGTGGCTTGAGTGTTGCACTAGGCAGTTTTTGGGTGACACCAAGAGGTTGGCAGGGTGCCTTGAGCGACACCATAAGGCTGGGGTAGGCGCTTTTGGTGACGCCATGAGGCTGGGGTAGGCGCCTTGGGTGACGCCAAGAGGTTGGCAGGGCGCCTTGAGTGACACCATGAGTCTTGCCCCCACTCCTCCGTTATGTGTGTCTTTGTACTATTGTCGGAGTTGGGACTCCAGTGTAGATGACTTAAGTTTCAAAAGTGTGCCTGGAAAAGACAATGTTATCTCAACATTAAAATATCTAACATGATTACCTGGAGAGAGGCAGACTGTTTGCATGAGAGCAAAGTCAGAGCTGTGGACGTCCCATGAGAGAGCCGCATGATCATAGGCCGAGCTACGTGTAGTCTCGGGAGATGGCTGCCTAAGCAGAGGCTTTCTTGGTGACTACGTGCACGAGAGCAGAGTCATAGAGGCCGAACTACGTGTAGTCTCGGGAGATGGCTGCCGTAGCAGAGGTGACGACTTGCGCGAGAGCAGAGTCATAGGGGCCGAGCTACGTATAGTCTCGGGAGATGGCTGCCGTAGCAGAGGCTTACTTGGTGACTACGTGCACGAGAGCGGAGTCATAGAGGCCGAGCTACGTGTAGTCTCGGGAGATGGCTGCCGTAGCAGAGGTGACGACTTGCGCGAGAGCAGAGTCATAGGGGCCGAGCTACGTATAGTCTCGGGAGATGGCTGCCGTAGCAGAGGCTTACTTGGTGACTACGTGCACGAGAGCGGAGTCATAGAGGCCGAGCTACGTGTAGTCTCGGGAGATGGCTGCCGTAGCAGAGGCTTACTTGGTGACTACGTGCACGAGAGCAGAGTCATAGAGGCCAAGCTACGTGTAGTCTCGGGAGATGGCTGCCGTAGCAGAGGTGACGACTTGCGCGAGAGCAGAGTCATAGGGGCCGAGCTACGTATAGTCTCGGGAGATGGCTGCCGTAGCAGAGGCTTACTTGGTGACTACGTGCACGAGAGCGGAGTCATAGAGGCCGAGCTACGTGTAGTCTCGGGAGATGGCTGCCGTAGCAGAGGCTTACTTGGTGACTACGTGCACGAGAGCAGAGTCATAGAGGCCAAGCTACGTGTAGTCTCGGGATATGGCTGCCGTGGCAGAGGCTTACAAGGTGTGTCCCGCACTCCTCTTTGACTTTCTTCCTTTATATTTTTGGCTTTGAATGCCTATAGGTGACTGTTGTTTTGCCCTGCCTGTTTACAGATACGCTGACAGGGAGGTAATTGATGGCCAGACAGCGGAGAGGCGGACACATGAGGCTGCTGAAGAGCAGTTAATGGTTTGTGCGGCAGGCGCGAGAGGATGCCGCGTAGCTTGCACGGCAGGCACGAGAGGATGCCGTGAAACTGTTAAGGCTCGAGCGGCAGGCACGAGAGGATGCCGCTGAGAAGTTAAGGCTAGCGCATGAAAGGGCTGCTCAACTTAAGGCTGACCTTTGAGTAGCACTTGAGAGAGCTACTAGGCCAGAGGCTCAGTCCATAGAGATGGGGGAGATGAGAGATGATGCTGAGGAGCTGGGCGCCTGGTGGGCCCCTACTGCTGGGCGCCTTGTGTTGGGCATCAGCTGCTAGGCGCATGAGGCTAGACGCCTGAGACTAGGCACCTGTTTCTGGGCGCCTGAGATTGGACGCCTGAGGCTAGGCGCCTAAGGCTGGGTGCTTGAGACTGGGCGTCTGTTGCTCGGTGACTGAGATTGGGCGTCTGGTGTTGGGCGCCTGAGGCTGGCTGCCTGCTGTTGGGTGCCTGGTGAGAGGGGGCGAGACCCCTCGTCTAGGCGACACCATGGGAGCACTCAAGGTGGAGAGGGCGAGACCCTTCATCGGCATCATGGGGGTGCCCAAGGTGGAGAGGGCGAGACCCCTTGGCTAGGCACCATGGGGGTGCCCAAGGTGGAGAGGGTGAGACCCCTCGTCGGTATCTACTATTGAGGGCGTCTGCTGCTGGGCGTCTGAGATTGGGCACCTGCTGCTGAGTGCCTAGTGAAAGGGAGTGAGACCCCTCATTGTCATCATGGGGGCGCCCAAGGTGGAGAGGGCGAGGCCCCTTGTCTAGGCGGCATCATGGGAGGCGCCCAAGGTGGAGAGGGCGAGGCCCCTTGTTTAGGCACCATGGGGGCGCCCAAGGTAGAAAGGGCGAGACCCCTTGTCTGGCGGCATCATGGGAGCGCTCAAGGTGGAGAAGGGGAGACCCTTCGTCTAGGCACCATGGGGGCGCCCAAGGTAGAGAGGGCGAGACCCCTCGTCGGCATCAACTGCTGAGGGAGCCTGGCGATGGTCGCCTTTTGTCTACTTTGTTGTTAGATCATGTTCAGACTTTTGTAAGCTGTCTGTAAATTTTAGGAAAGCACAACAATTCTGGACACAATAATCTTCGCAGAAAGTTATTTCATAAAATAATAAATAACAGAATAAATAATCTAAAACGATAAAGGATAGATGAGAGTCATTGACATTCTCTCTCGTCCTCCTACGCAGGTACATGAGGAGGGGGAACACTTGAGTTCCTTGTACGCTGAGGAGGGACAACTGGGCGAGGGGCACCCTGGTGTGGCCTTGGGGCGCTCTGGCGAGGCCTCCATGGCGAGGTGCTGCTTGGTGCCCTGAGTGATTAGGTTGTTGCTCCTCTCTTGTTGGGGTGAGTGGGGCTCTTCCCACAGGGTGAGGTGACGCCTCCTTGGAGCAGTTACATAGTCTGTAGGAGCTGTTACCTGACGACAGGGGTCGCCGTAGCAGATGGCTCCGAGGGTGCGAGGGGAGGCAGAGTCTCCTCTTGGTGTGTCGGGTTGTTGTCCCCCGGTTGTTGAATCATTGATCGGATAGTGATTGTCATGGAATAGCAAGGTGGTAGAACACTTAGTCGTTTCCCACAGACGGCGCCAAACTGATGATGCACAAAAGTGTCTCCGTGCAAGATCAACAGTCAAGTATACGAACGGGTGTAATTAATGAGTAGTAAATAGGCAATCAGTGACAGATCAATGACAAAGCAGTAAATAAGAGATCAACACAAGAGATTTATAGTGGTTCGGTCTCGGATGACCTACGTCCACTCTCTGGAATGGCAGCGGTGGCCGGTGTTCTTTATTGATGAATAAGGGTACTCCGGAGAGTTACAGTGCTTCTAGAAAGAGAGCAGTGTGTGTGAGGGTAAGTGTATGAGTTTCAAGGTATGCCGAGGCTCTTAGATGTGTGTTGAGGTATTCAAGGTGTGTCTTTCACATGGAGAGGACTTACATTTATATAGGTTGAGAGAGGCGGTGAGGCGGTCGCTATAATTTAGCAAGTACAGTTATGGTAGGACTCTACCATTTTGGAAGGTTCTATTTAGGTAGGACTCGATCTTCTCAATCTTCATCCCGGTATTCTCTCCCTCGTGCTCCTATTCAGTCGGAGGAGGTCCTGAGCTGGACTGGACTCTTCCCTGATCTTGAGATTGGACCCGGAGTTCATTAGGCTTGCACTGAAGTGAAAGTGGACGAAGCAGGACGGACCGGGAGACCTTGCACTGGGCGGCGCCCAAGGGGAGCAAGGTGGGCGGCGCCCATTTGGGGCAAAGTGGGCGGCGCCCATTTGGGGCTTAGGTGGGCGGCGCCCATTTGGGCTTAGGTGGGCGGCGCCCAGGTCCTTGGTGTCCTGGCACTTGCTCCTAGTGCTTTGGTGTGTTGGGCTTCCTTCTAGAAGCTTAGCCTTCTAGATGGGTTGACCCAGCCTTGATTTGGGAGTCTCTTTGGGCTTCCTCGGTTCACTTGAGCTGGGCTTTGGCCCAGTGGAATTTGGACTCGTCAATACACATGGATAGATTTATTTATTTATTTATTTTTTTGGGTATACAGGCCAACTTATGTATTATGCTACTAATCTCTTTTTCAATTCGGTCAAAGGCAGATCATCTACGTCATAATTAAGGTATTCATGAGGGATAAATCTCTCATGACTTAACCTCAAGGAGTTACCAATTCAGAACGTCTAAATTTACAACTCATCCCTGTTATCACTTGAGCTACCCCATTGGATTTCAAATACATATACGCTTTCAAATCAAGATTAGTGTAGATAAACATCGAGTTTAAATTAGCATAATTACTTATATAAGTAATTAAGTAAACTCTTATATACTTAGTATATTACTATTCATCCATTCTTCAATCATAATTTTTGTATAGTCAAAATTACTCTTCAAGTTTAGTAATTGCCCCCAATCACTGCATTACTTATATCCCACTTAATTTATTTATATATAGATAGATTAGGATTACTACTTGAGTTTAGCTAACTGCCCCTAATCACGTACAACCTCCATCCTTTGCAAGACGTTAATTTTCTAAATTGACTGATAGATCTTTATGGTAGGAGTTCTAATTATTATTAAGTAACATAATTAATATTCTGGAAATGAATTGAGGTTACAACCCCTAAGCATAGTCACCGTGAATTTAGTTCAAGTTGTGTGTGTGTACATTTTCTTTCTAAAGTTTAGACTAAATATTAAAAACATCTGCTCAACTATTTGAAGGAGGTATCATACCGTAAACTCAAACGTCCTAAGTTCAAATCTTGATAGTCTCTCTTGGGGTCAGGCCACAAGAGATTTATTGCTCATAAATATCCTAATCCCGACATAAATGGTCTACCTTTGAACGGATCAGAGAGGGGATTAGTCAAGATGTGTGTAAGTTGGCCTAAACACCCCTAACCGTTAACCAAAAAAATAAAAACAACCAAACATATAAATCAAATTAATCTTTGTAAGCTTGGTAACCCTTAATCATGGTTAGCAATGAATGAAGTTTAAGAAGAATAAGTTGTGAAGTAATTCTTTCAGAGTTCTTCAGGTTTGTTTCTTGCACCTTTTTGTTTTTTGATCCGTCTACTGTACATCCATTTGGCTTTTCGTACGATACCGAAAATTAATATGAGCCGTTGATAGGTCAGCACCAAATAAGAACCATTGATCAAGTTTTAATTTTACTTTTGGAGTTTTCAATGGAGTAACCGATGACCTCCTACAAGTCAATTCTAAGTCATATATTACAACTCATACATATAGTACAACTTTAATTCGTCCAGATTTGTACAACAAAAGTGACGAGTTAGTACAATAATGGATGTGTATTTATAACAAATAGAGTAAAGTTACTATCCGTTAGGATAAAGTTACCACTATTATGGGTAAAATTACAACAATTATGAGTAAAATTATCATATTTAAATATCACATGACGAAGATTGTAAATATATTTACGACAGAAATGAGTTAATTTACAATTACTGTGGACAAATTTACAATAACTTTGGTTATTTTACATCAGTTAAGGGTATATTATACTATAGTCGAGGTGAATTTACAACAAATGAGATAAGATTACTACATTTTATTGTAAGGGTACTACCACTGTAAGTAAAGTCACCACATTTAAAGGTCACATTACAAGGATTATGGGACATTTAAGTACAACTATTGTGGACGAATTTATATTTACAACAACTTTGTTAAAATTATAACAATTAAGGGTACATTTACTATAGTTTATGATTTAGATAAAACAATAATGGATAAAGTTACAAGGGTATAGGCCAAAGTTACTACTGTATTGGTTAAAGTTACAACATATATGGGTAGTATTACAAACTTAAAAATAAATGTACATCATTGTGGTATTCTTACCCCCAAATGGTGATAAATTCACTCTAAATACTACTAAAGTCACCTAAAATTATCGTAATATTACCTTAAAAGTAGTAATATCATCCCGAACAGTGGTAATATTGCACTAAACATTAGTAACATTATGCAAATAATGGTAAATTCACCATAAATCATGGTAAATTCATTCAAATCACTAGTGACGTATGACACCTATGAGATGCACTAGTGACGTATTTACAACAAATATGGTTAAAAGTATCAATCAATACTTTTACCACAACATTTGTTATATTTAATATCATTAAAGATAGTATTACCACCGTTGTGGTTAGTTGTATCATAATAATGGACAATTTATCACAATTGAAGGTACATTTACCACAAAAAGGTGTCAAATCATACTTTTTATAACAAATGTGGTTCAATGTATCAATCATATTTTTATCACCATAGTGGTTAAAGTTTGCTCACTACTCTAGTAATTTTTCCCACTACTATTATAAAATTTTCATTGTCCACTGTTGTGGTAATTTTGTCTACTACTGTTGTAAATTTTTTACTAATGTTGTAATTTTGTCCATTAATGTTGTAAATTTTCTACTAATGTCATAAATTTTTTACTGGTGTTGTAATTTTATCCACTACTGTGATAATTCTATTTATTATTGTCGTATAATGTTGTAATTTTGCCTACTATTGTGATAATTTTGCCCATAATTGTTGTAAACTTATGAAGATTGTGGATCAAGTCTGTAGTACGTAGGCCAATTTTATTTTCATTTTGGTTAATATTATGATAACTGTTGATAATAATAAAAACTTAAATGTAAATATACGACATCGTTGGGATGTCCTAGTGTCGTATTTACGGCAAATATGATTAAAGGTGTCAATCATACTTTTACCACCATAGTAGTTAAAGTTTGCCCACGACTTTAATAATTTTATCCATTACTATTGTAAATTTTTCACTAATTTAATATTTTTGTCAATTAGTGTCGTAATTTTGTTTACTACTGTTATAAATTTTTCATTACTATTGTAATTTTTTTTTTTACTGTAGTAAATTTTCTACTAATGTCGTAAATTTTCTATTGATGTTGTAATTTTTTCTTACTATTGTGGTAATTTTTTCCTACTACTGTGGTAATTTTGCCCAGAACTATTGTAAACTTAGGAAGATTGTGAATAAAGTTACTAGTACGTAGAGCAACTTTACTTTCATTTTAGTTAATATTATGATAACTGTGAATAATAATACAAACTTAAAGGTAAATATACGATATCGGTGGAATGTCTTAGTGTCATATTTACAACAAATGTGGTTAAATGTATCAATCATACTTTTATCACCATAGTGGTTAAAATTTTCCCACAACTTTAGTAATTTTGTCCACTACTGTTGTAAATTTTTTACTGATGTAATAATTTTATCCACTACTGTGGTAATTTTGTCCAATACTGTTGTAAATTTTTTCACTACTATTGTAATTTTGTCTATTGCTATTGTAAATTTTGTACCACTATTGTAAATTTTTTACTGATGTTATAATTTTGTCAACTAATATGGTAATTTTGTTAACTAGTATCTTAAATTTTCTACAGATGTTGTAATTTTGGCCACTACTATGATAATTTTGTCCACTACTATGATAATTTTGTCCACAACTGCTATCAATTTAGAAGAATTATGTATAAGTTAATAGTATATAGACCAATTTTACTTTTATTTTGATTAATATTATGATAACAATGGATAATAATACAAATTTTAAGGTAAATGTATAACATCGTTGGAATGTACTAGTATCGTATTTACAACAAATATGGTTAAATGTGTCAATCATACTTTTACCACCATTGCGGTTAAAGTTTTCCCATTACTTTTGTAATTTAGCCTACCACTATTATAAATTCTTCAATGATGTTATAATTTTACCCACTATTAATTATAATAATTTTTTTCACTACTATTATAATTTTGTCCATTACTGTTGTAAATTTTCTACTAATATTGTAAATTTATCATTACTGTTGTAAATTTTTTCACTAATATTGAAATTTTGTCCACTATTATAGTAAATTTACTCACTATTATTATAAATTTTTCACTGATGTTATAATTTTGTTAATTACTGTAATAATTTTTATCATTACTGTTATAAATTTTTTACTGTCATTGTAATTTTTTCACTAATATTATAATTTTATCACTATTATTCTAAAATTTTCACTATCGTTTTAACTTACCAATAATTAGTATGTACAATTGTAAAAAGTAATCATTGACTCCTTGCAGCCTCACTTTAACTTTTAAAAAGTAATCAGTGTCTTACTTTCACTTTTACACGTGTCAATTTTTGTGCGTCCTTATGTTGCCATAAGCTTTTCGCACCAATACCGAAAACTTCTTGGCTTTATCATAGTGTAGTCCTTTTTGTTGGGCCATGAACTTGATTCTCGTACAATGAAATTGATAACTCTTATTACAATATCTTTCGATTCATGCATGTGAATAGTCGACTTCCTATTAGAGTAATGATGTGTATATCGAAAGACTAACTAAATTTAGAGGAAATTACGCTCAGATATTTTGAAATTTGTCACTTAATCACTCAAATTTTTTGATAATTAAAATATTACACAAAGATCTCTGAAATTTGTATATCCATAACATTTAGATTCATGCATGTGAATAGTCAACTTCCTATTAGAGTAATGCTGTGTATATCGAAAGACTAACTAAATTTAGAGGAAATTACGCTCAGACATTTTGAAATTTGTCACTTAATCACTCAGATTTCTTGATAATTAAAATATTACACAAAGATCTCTGAAATTTGTATATGCATAACACTTAGACTCCTACTGTCAAATGTCCGTTACTATATTCATTAATAAATTACACTTAGACTCCTTAAAATTTGTAAATGTATAATATTTAAGTTCCTCAAGTTTAAAATATTATATTTAGATAAAAAATATTTTAATCAAAGATAAAATATTAAATATTTTAAATTTTACAACCAAAAATCATATTTTATTATGTCATTTATTGAAATAAAATTTAAAATAAAAATATATTTTTTCTTAAAAAATCATAATTAGTATATAATTATACTATGTAGAGGGAGTGTGGATGAAATTTTTTCTAAAATATATTATGGGCAATTTAGTAAAATTGTATTCTAATTAACACATCTAATCTGATAGAGGATGTCAGTGAAGATTCAAAAAATAAAGTGAGTGTCCTGGACAATATGGTAAATTAAAAGAGGTGTGACTAAAATTTTTCTTATTTATCTATTTATTTTTTATCATTTTTATGGGTGATTTATCATTTTTGTGGATGTTTTTATCACTCTTGTGATAAATATTTTTACCACTTTTATTTGGTACAAAAAAAATAACACTTTTTGTGTGTAATTTGTCACTTTTTGTGGGTATTTTTATTACTGTTATGGTAACTATTATTACCATTTTTTTTTGGTATCACAACAATAATAAAACATATTAACAAGAGTAATAAAAATACATACAAAAATAATAAATATTGATGCAATACCAAAATATATATATTTTTTATACTGTAGAAAAGTCCTTTGCTTTGTTATAAAGGACACAAGCATTAAATTTCCGAGAAAGTTGGTACCGTCCATCTGCCCTTCCAAAAATAAATATTAAGTTGGGGGGTTGGATCATGTTATAAAAGAAAAGTGATAAAAATAATTATCATAAATATAATAAAAATATCTTCAATAATGAAAAACATATTCACAAAAATAATAAATTATCTATAAGAATGATAAATATTTTAATTATAAAATAATCTATAAAAATTATGGTATGGTATTTTTAAAATTTATTATTTTTTGAGTGTTTTTATAATTTTTTGTTAATATTTTTATAATAATTTTTTTTTATCATTTTTTCAGATGATTTATCATTTTTGTGGATATTTTTATCACTTTTATTTGGTACAAAAAAAATTAACACTTTTTATGGGCAATATATCACTTTTTTGTGGGTGTTTTATTACTGTTGTGGTAATTATTGTTATTACTTTTTTTTGGTACCACAAAAATAATAAAAAATAGGGAGAATTACACTCACACCCCATGAGGTTTGTCACTTAATCACTCAGACCCCTAACATTTGAAGTATTACACTCAGACCCCCTGAAGTTTGTACGCGCGTAACACTTAGACCCTTGCTATAAATATATCCATTAATAAATTACATTCAGACCCCCTGAAGTTTGTAAACATATATTACTTAGACCCCTTAAGTTTAAAATGTTATACTTAGACCAAAAATACTTCAATCAAAGATAGAATATCAAATATTTTAAATTTTACAATTAAAATTCATGTTCTATTGTATCATTTAATGAAATAAAAAAAAATTTCAAATTTTTCTTAAAAAATCGTAATTAATATACAATTATATTGTCTATTGTAATTTAATTTGGTCGTTTAAACAACCAAATTAAAATACCAAACTGTCTCAATTGAAGCTAAAAGAAATAATGTTCATTATAATTTGACCCCTTGTTTAATTTTTTAGTTTTATTCTAATAGATATTATAATTGTATACTAACTATGCTTTTTTAAAAAAAATTAGATTTTTATTTTTGATTTTATTTAAATAAATGACATAATATAATATGAATTTTGGTTGTAAAATTCATGTTCTATTAATAATGACTTAGACCCCTTATTTAATTTTTTTAGTTTTATTCCAATAGATAGTATAATGTATACTAATTACAACTTTTTAAGAAAAATTTGAATTTTTATTTTTGATTTTATTTCAATAAATCATACAATAGAACATAAATTTTGGTTGTAAAATTTAAAATATTTGATATTCTAACTTGGATTGAAGTATTTTTGGTCTAAGTATAACATTTTAAATTTAAGAAGTCTAAATATTATATGCGTACAAACTTCAAGGGGGTCTAGGTGTAATTTATTAACGGATATATTTACAACATGGGTCTAAGTGTTATGCGCGTACAAACCTTAGGGGGTCTGTGTGTAATATTTCAAACCTCAAGGGGTCTGAGTGATTAAGTGACAAATCTCAGGGGGTCTGGGTGTAATTCTCCATAAAAAATATTTACAAGAGTAATAAAAATACACAGAAAAATAATAAAGGTTTAATTGTACGGGAGATCTCCAAAGTATGGAGTTTGTTTCATTTTGATCCATAATATTTTAATTGCATCATTTTGGTTCCTGAAATATTGAATATGTTTCTATATGGTCCCTCAAGCAGACATCGTCCAAATTGTTAACGAATTTTTATCATAAACTTGTCACATGATACTTAAATATGGACAAAAAAATAATTTGGATAACTTTTGACCAAATTTATACTCAAATTTTAGTTAAATA
This sequence comes from Ilex aquifolium, assembly GCA_951799425.1. Classification (NCBI taxonomy): domain Eukaryota; kingdom Viridiplantae; phylum Streptophyta; class Magnoliopsida; order Aquifoliales; family Aquifoliaceae; genus Ilex; species Ilex aquifolium. The sequence continues at coordinate 5,865,257 of OX637395.1, forward strand.
TCAACACAAATTACATAGTTTTGATCATGAACTATCCCAATTTTGGTCAAAAGTTACCCATATTACACATTTTTTTTGTCATGAGCTACCCAAATTTTGCTTAAGAACTATCAAAATTATTTTTTGTCCATATTTAGGTATTATGTGACAAGTTTATGATAAAAAATATTAATAATCTGAACATTGTGTCCTTGAGAAACCATATATAAATATATTTAATGCTTCAAGTACCAAAATAATACAATTGAAATATTGAGAAACAAAATAAAACAAATCTCATAATTTATAGGTATCCGATACAGTTAACCCAATAATAAATATTGATACAATACCAAAATACATATTTTGTTCATAGCGTAGAGAAGTCCTTTGCTTTGTTATAAAGGACACAAGCATTAAATTTCCCAGAAAGTTGGTACCGTCCTTCTAAATAAATATTAATTGGGGTACTGGACCATGGTACCCAAAAAAAAAATTCGATACCATGTATTCATTTATTATATTTGTGATTATTTTAATCATATTTGTGAATTTTTTTATCATTATTATGATACCCTTAAAAATTATAAAAATAGTTATCACAACAGTGGTAAAAATATCAATAAATATAATAAAAATATTCATAAATGTAATAAATTTTTAGCACCAAAGAAAAGTGATAAAAATAATTATCACAAATGTGGTAAAAATACCCATAATAATGGTAAAAATACCTACAAAAATAATAAATTTTTTAATTATAAAATAACTTACAAAAATTATAAGAATAATTATTAAAATGGTAAAAATTAGATGTATGGTACTAAAATTATTACTTCGGGATCGTAGTCAAGTCCTTAATTGGGGACCAACTCCATGGGGTAAAAGTCAGTACCATACCATCAAACATTTCTAACCATTGATTTGACATCTTTTATTAATAACTATTGGTCCACACTTTTTTGGCACCTTAACTTGTTACTTGTTGAATCGACCACTTGTACCATACCATCAAACTTTTCTAACTATTGATTTGACATCTTTTATTCATAACCATTGGTCCACACTTTTTTTGCACCCTTAACTTGTTACTTGTTGAGTCGATCACTTGTCATACGGAAAATGCTATACAAACTAAATCAAACTCCTGATAAAAAAAAAAAAAATTCATAAATCTAACTCAAAAAATTATAATTTAAATTCATATCGATGATGGTAAGATTTCGGTTTGGGCCGTCCATCCAAAACTCAGAGCATTTAATAAGTCCCTTAATTACATGGCAACCCAAATGGTCCATCCGTAGCCTGTCCACCCAGCAATAAGTATGGGTCACAACCCAAAGAAAAAAGTCCAACAACACCTAGATCGATATGTTCCTGCTCGATCATATCGAGCTCAGCGAAAATCAGCCCAGGAATAAGGAGCTCGGTATTCGTTAGATCCCGAGCTTCTCCCGTCGCGCCACATGTCTAGGGAACAAGGGGACAACTTCTGGAGACCCTAACGAACACGTATTCTCTGATAAAAGAAATATTTGTGCACATTCCGTTTAAGGATTGTGGACATGATTTGAGGTAGGATGGCAGGTACCACTACAAGACAAAGGAAGATGAGACCACAAAATCAGCCAAGATAAGGAAGGAGTCGCAGGAAACACTAGCTGATCACATGTATAAATAGAACACAGATACACTGTATAGAGGAGTTCCATAAAATTATATTCAGAAGACACTGTATACAAAGACTTTAAGCCAAGCAATTCACTTTAATCTTCTTCTTCAAGCAATATAAACCCCAAAGAGTAAGGGTCTCCATTGCGGTGGATGTAGCCTTGGTCCTTCGGCTAAGGTGAACCACTTATATATTATTTTTGATCCAACTTCATCTCTTATTTCCTTGTTTATCTAAATATTCACAGCACCCCCAGTGCGCCTCATAACCACTGTTCTGCACTTGGGCCAAGTATTTTCGAGCACCATCATATACTATTCCTTAAATGAAGAAATTATCGCATAAGAGGTGTTCAAATTTTTGATTATCCGCATATTTTGACCTTATCCAATCCTACTGATCGGCTACAACAAAAAATAGGTAGGCCAACTGAAGAATTTTTTTAGTATTTTCTAAAATTAGATAAGAATGCAGAATACGCATAAAAATTTTGTAATTCTATCCGATCCTACCGGTGTGTGTGTATATATATATATATATACACATAGTTTCTGCACATATTAATACACACATCATAATTGTATTTGTATAACAATTATGATGTATTGATGTTTATGACTTTCTTATTATGTTTTATTGTAATTATTTATGTATTATCAAATTTATTGTATTTTCTTTAGTGTTATTAGTTTATTGTGTTGGTTAATTGGTACATGTTATTTAATTGAATTGTTAAAATGATTAAAAAATTAATAATTAAAAAATTTGTATTCACTCGATTTCCTACCCAATTATTTTGGAAGGAATTCGGGTAGCAATAGTACACTTGATCGGATAGGATCAACCAAGAAAAAAAACTTTTACAAAATATCGGGTTGGAAGATGAAATACCATAATTTTTACCTGTAGGGTAGGGTGAACACCCCAACATGGCATAAATTAAAATATCGTTTTTAGCATTGAAAGACCTAGCAAAAAAAATGCAGACGAATATAGAAAATGGCCAGTGTTGATGATTTCAACTAAAGGGAAGATTTCGCATTCTATGAAGATGGGAAGGCCGCCGTGGGGAACAAGAAAACTTCTGCTCATCCGGGTGAAGAAGACACTCATGCCCTCAACCCCCTTCTCCCGCAAGCAATCGGAGGCTTGGGGCATGGGGGAAAATGATGGGCCCAAATCTAACCGGGTCAGACACAATAAATCAAGTAAACTCAAATCAGCTAAAAGGCAGGTCAAACCCAGTTCGTGAATTCGACCCACCCTAAGGTCCAATGAGTCCAAGAAGATTAGCGCACGTGGGGAGTAATCATCGTGATACCCATTCTAGAAGATCAAGACAATCTTTAATTGTACTTACCTTTTGTAGCAATCCTCCTCGAAGAACTAGTACATTTACCCTCACGTTACCGCCTCACCTAAAGGCTTCATGGCTATAAATTGTAATCATTCTCCACATGAGAAGGGCATCTCCCTACACACCCCTCAGATAGTTATTTCTCTCTCCTAGCTACTATACCTCTCCTAGAGCTAACCTTTACTCTCTCCCTCTCTCTCTCTCTTTCTCACATTCCTTTATTAATAAAGGTTCTCCGACCACCATTATCGTTTTCCAGAGTGGAGTAGGTCACCCTGACCGAACCACTATATATCTGTGTGTTGACCTAATATTTATCTTTTTTGCCATTGATTGATTTATTAATTGTTTCATTAATTCTCTTGCAACATTCACTCGACTGTTGATCTTGCATAAGTCTATTTTGTGCATCGTCAGTTTGGCGTCGTTTGTGGGAAACGACTGAGTTTTCTACTACCTTGCTATTCTCTTTCAAATCCATGGCAATCACAACTAGGTCGATGAATCAACAACCGGAGGACAACAACTCACCCCGCTAGGAGTAGGCTCTGCCTCCACCTGCACCAGCAGAACCGTCCACTGCGCTAACTCCCGTGGTCGGGCAATAGCTTATAGAGCCCATGCAATTGTTGGTTAGCCAAAACTAGCAAATCATCTAGCTGATGCTCACCTCGGGAGACATCGCCCCTTAGCTTGTGGGAACAATACTCCCTATAATTGGAGAGGTGCCATAGCCTCCCCACTCTGGGCGCTAAGGCGCTCCCCACCATGGCACCTAACGCCAGGGCGCCCCTCGCCAGGGAATCCCCCTATTGCGCACAGACGCCTCACACGTTCCCCCTCCTCATGTACCTGCTCCACACGCAGTCGACCATCCTGGGCAGGAGGATGAGGTAGAAAACCAGGATGCGAATCATAAAAGCTACTACAATGATCCAACATAGGATTTCCCTAACCAATGAGACGAGAAGATCAATGAGGTGCAAAACCAGCTTGGCAATGCCCTCAATGCCATCAAAGCACAGATGCTGAAGACGGTGGATTATTTGGTAAGGCATACTGACACCCGTTTGTTACAGATGTTGTCAATTACTCCCTACCCTCAAAGTTCAAGATGTCTGCCATCGAGATCTTCAATGGCACTAAGGACCCTCTAGATCATCTTGACACATATAAATCTCTCATGCAACTCCACAACGTGCCTTATGAGATAATGTGTAGAGCCTTCCCTACCACCCTAAAGGGATCTGCTCGACAATGGTTTGCGAAGATCAAACCGTCTTCTATCCACTCCTTCGCGGAGCTGAGCAAATCCTTCGTCTCTCATTTCATTGAGGGACGTCGACACTAGAAGTCGGTTACCCACCTGCTCACCGTCAAGTAGGACCGGAATGAAAGTCTTAGGAGCTACCTCACTTGTTTTAACGAGGAGGCTCTCCAGATCGAGGAGCCAGACGACAAGGTAACCATGACTGCCTTTATTGCGGTACTGCGCTCCTCGAGCTTCATGTTCTCCGTCCTAAAGAGGCCGTCCTCCAGCATGCCCGAACTGCTGTCAAGGACACAGAAGTATATGAATGTCGAGGACATCATGAAAGTCCGACAGGTGAGTCCTCCCACAGGGGTGAGAAAATAAAGGATATCCACGAAGACATGAGAGAAACAGATAACAAGAGGAATAGGACTGAGAGAGTATCTACCATGGACCGCCTTGGTATTCCACCTCTGAGATAGCGACAAGCTTTTACGCCGCTTAATGCCTCAGTGGAGCATATCCTGTTCCAAATACAGGACGACCCTACTCTGCGGTAGCCAGGAAAGATGAAGTCCTCCCCGAACCGAAGAAATCCGAACAAATACTGTCGCTTTCACCGCGACCATGGCCACAACACTAATGACTGCTATGAGCTCAAGAGGCAGATCAAGGAGCTCATACAACGTGACCAGTTGAGGCAATACGTTGCTGGCAGAGGACAAGCCCAGCCACCTGCCCGGGACCAAGATGACAGAGAACGCCAGCAACCCCTCGGAGAAATTCAGACGATCTCCGGAGGGCTAGGAGGAGGAGGAGGCGACTCCAACTCCGCCAGGAAAGCCAGACAGGTAGAGTCGAACAAATCTTGCCCGACGATGACACCCCGACACAGGGAAGAAGAGGTAATCACCTTCTCAGACAGGGACCTCGAGGGGATCCAATTCTCCCATGACGACCCTCTGGTCTTAACCATGATGGTAGCCAACTATCAGGTTAAGAGAATTTTGGTGGACAGTGACAACTCTTCCGACATCCTATTCGCACCAGCCTATTATAGCCTTCATCTAGGCAGGGAAAGATTGCAACCCATTAGAACGCCCCTCATCAGATTTTCGGGTGAGAGGGCTTATCTTTGGGTTCCATCACCTTAACAGTCATAGTAAGTACAACACCAAGAAGCTCCACGATCATGGTAAACTTTATAGTGCTAGACTACCCCTCTACATACATCATCATATTTGGACGCCCTACACTCAACACTTTAAGGGTAGTGCCGTCCACCTACCACTTTGTTCTTCGTTTCCCAACCCTCTGTGGGATCGAAAAAGTTAGAGGAGACCAAGTCTCTGCTAGAGAATGCTACGCGGCCTCTATGAGGATCAAGAAACTCCAAGAGGCCCTCTAGGTGGAAGTGTTTGGTATGACAGCACATTGAAAACGGGAAAGCTATTATCAATAGCGGGTATAAGCTGGTGGCTCTCATTTTATTTGTCATTTATTGTTTCGGTTGATTTATTCTTTTATGAAATAAAACTCTGCGAAGATTATTATGTTCAAAACTGTCTTTCATTTCATGAAGTTTGTAAACAACTTACAAAAGTCAGAATATGACCTAACAAGAAGGTAGACAAAAAGATAAAAGTCGTCATACTCCCGATGATCAGTCACTACTCCCCGAGTCACTATCATCAAGGTTCTCCCCGTCACCATCTACCCCTGGTGCCTCATATGGAACGAACCTAGAGAAATCAATAGTAGGAAAAGTTGTCAAGCTCTTCTTAACCATCAATAAAGACGTCTACAATGGCCTTCTCAGCAGCCTCCCTCATCATCTCCATCTCAATGGAACGAGCCTCTGCCACGGTAGCCCTCCTCCGAGCTAGATGTAGCTCGGTCTCAACTCCTGCGACCCTCTCACAGGATGCTCGCAGCTCTGACTCTACTCTCGTGCAGACAGTCACCTTATCAGTCTCCAGCTTCACGCTCTCTTGCAAGTAGCCAAAAAGCTCGGCCTAATCTTATCTTTGCTCCCAAGTAGTTTATTTCTCCAGCTTCGCGCTCTCTCACGAGTCGCCAAAAATCTCGCCTTAATCCTACCTCTGCTCCCAAGCAGTATATGTCTCCAGCTTCGCGCTCTCTCGTAAGTCGCCAAAAAGCTCGGCCTAATCCTACCTCTGCTCCTAAGCAGTTTATGTCTCAAGCTTCACGCTCTCTCACGAGTCGCCAAAAAGCTCGGCCTAATCCTACCTCTGTTCGCAGGCAGTCTATGTCTCTAGCTTCGCGCTCTCTAGCGAGTCGCCAAAAAAGCTCGGCCTAATCATACCTCTGCTCTTAAGCAGCCTCAATCTCCAACTTAGCACCTCTCTCATAAGTTGTCAAAAACTCGGCCTCAAGAGGTGTTACTCTCTCATGAGTCAACCTCAATTGCTCCTCAAGAGTCTCTTGTGCCTGTCTCTCTTTTGTCAGATCCCTAGATGCCTCACCAAGCGTGATCGTCCTTGAAAAAAAGTAGGAAAAAGCGGCATCCACCTACAAACATTCAAAAAGCAGAACATGAAGGAAATGAGGCGAGTACAAAATCAAAGTTGAGAAGAAAGGCATACCATGGAAGACCCCTGCATCGCGGTATTGATAATGCCCTTTGGACCTCGAGATCCAACCTCTTTGATATCCCTGGGAGTCACAGATCTCCAAAGATGCTCCTTCGCCAAATTCACGTCGAAGCATGGACACCGAGCCACTACTAGAAGTAGGGCAGCTATATGGAGCTACAGTCCCCGTAGAAGACCGCACTGGTATCTCAATTCCTACAACGGTACAAGGGCTAGCTTTGGTACACACGGGAGTCATAGTCTGGGAAGGAGTGGGGGCACCACCGAATCCCACTCCCGAGAAGCAACCTAGCCATCGGATGTCGACTGAAAATTACTGGGGGCATCAAACCTCGCCCTCTTGGGAGGAGGGGAAGACGTCACCCTAAAAGCATAGAGAGCCTCCATCATCGCTCTATCAATAGGGCGCCTGTAATTAGAGACAAGGTTAAGATAAAGAACCAACATAGCCGAAAGTCATTATAATCTCTCTCTTTGGCAAAAATCCAGAACGCCAACCCGCTGCCCATGAATGCCTGACAGTTGTCTGCCAGAGCACAACTTCCCACCGCCGTCGTTTTCACTAATTTGTGTTTAAAACTCAAATTCTGTTAGAAAGAAGCATTTTTTGGATAAATTTGGTGCCCAAACCGTCTCTGGCAGTTTGTATGTCGTAGGTCTCGAAAAAATACCTAGATTAAATTTTTTTTTTTGCCTCAAACGGACAACCAAGCACAAAGTTATGGTCGTTCAAAGTTTGGCCCTTTTTTCATGATTGTTTAATACTCCACCAAGCTCCGCTGCCCAGCATGTCAGGGCGTCACCCAACATCTTAGCGCTAGAAGCAGAGCCCGGTGTCGCCCAGCCCTTGGCCTCGCCAGCCTGCCACCCTGCTACTCCCCCGCGTTGCCCAGCTTGCCACCTAGGCCCTCTCCACCAGTGCAAGAGGCGCTGCCCACATCCACAACATCTTCATCACCCAGATAGAAACCGAGGTCGCCTGAGCTCTTGGTAGCCAAGGCGTCGCCCATTCCATCGAAGCCCACACAGCCAACACCGCCCATGCCACTAGCGTCGTCGAGTCCTCTTCCATGAGCACCGCCCGAAGCCTCTCTGCGCCATAGGCATAACCAGCAAGCCTCTCTGCGCCTTGGGTGTAGTCTGCCCAGGCCTCTCCGACGCCTGCACCCAGCATCGTCCTGGCATCCTCACCTCCCTCGCACTACCTGACGTCGCTACTGCCTTGGACGCCATCTCCGTCTGCGCCCACGGACTCAGCTCGCTGGACACGGGAGCCTTAGCCTTCCTCGACGCCTACCTAACCCACTTTGCTTCTAGCGCCGCCTAGCTACCCATCCTGTTGTCGCTTCTTAGTTTCCCGCCTAGGCTACTGGCCCCTCCATTTTTGGTGTGGCCTGGGCTTCGCCAAGGCGTGGCCTAGGGCTTCGCCTAGCATTGCCCATGGCTTCGTTGAAGCTTGACCTTGGGTCTCTCCTGAGCTCCTTGGTCCAACTGTCTTCTTCTTTGTGGGACCATCATTGGAGTCCTCTCCCATCGCCTCCAAGCTCCTGGTCTTCATTCTCTCGATTTTTTTTGGGGAAAAAAGCTTTGAACCCTAGTCTCAAGGGGAAGCTTCAAGAGAAAAAAGAAAAGGAGGAAATGGAGTGGAGGAGTTCAAGGGTTTCTATATATAAGCTCTTTAATGAGATTTTTTCAAGATTGATGAAAGACCGAGCGAAAGAAATGCAGACGAATACAAAAAATGCCCGACGCTAATGATTTCAACTAAAGGGAAGATTTCGCAGTCTATGAAGATGGGAAGGCCGCCGTGGGGAACAAGAAAACTTCTGCTCGTCCTGGTGAAGAAGACATTCATGCCCTCAACCCCCTTCTCTCGCAAGGAATCGAAGGCTCGGGGCATGGGGGGCAAATGATGGGCCCAAATTAGCTAAAAGATACGTCAAACCCAATTCGTGAATTTGACTCACCCCAAGGTCCAAGGAGTCTAAGAATATTAGAGCACGTGGAGAGTAATCATCGGGATACCCACTCTCGAAAATCAAGACAATCTTTAATTGTACTTACCTTTTGTAGCTATCCTCGTCGAAGAACTAGTACATTTACCCTCACGTCACCACTTCACCTAAGGGCTTCATGCCTATAAATTGTAAACCCTCTTCACATGAGAGGGGCATCTCCCTACACACCCCTCACATAGCTATTTCTCTCTCCTAGCTACCATACCATATCTCTCGGAGCTAACATTTTGCTCTCTCTCTTTCTCACCTTACTTTATTAATAAAGGTTCTCCGGCCACCGAGTAGAGTAGGTCACCCTAACCGAATCACTATATACCTGTGTGTTGACCCAATATTTACCTTTTTTGCCATTGATTATTTTATTAATTGTTTCATTAGTTCTCTTGCATCATTCACTCGACTGTTGATCTTGTATAAGTCTATTTTGTGCATCATCAAGCATTGTTATCAAATGAAACTATTTTAAGTTAGATCAATATGAAGAACTAAGAACATCGCTTGAATTAAAATGTTGGTCATGTATGTGTGTGTGAGAGAGAAACACATGCCAATTCAACAAAAAAGCCAAATAAAAAAAAATTCAAATTTCAGCCTAACGGATTAAATACATCATCTTGTATGAAATTTCCCTAGGGGACAAGGTGGGGGTAAGAAAATCATAAAAATAGCTCTTTAATGGCTCTATTTATTTGAGTTTTCATTAACAAAAGATAAGATCATAAGTCATCCCAATTATCTTTACATATCAGTATTTTAACCAACTTAGAGCATCTCTAAGAGAGTAGGTAAAAGAAACAAAAACTTCAAAATTTAGCTATTTTGTCTTAAAATTTCACTCCAACAGAATATCTCTAAAGTATGTAAAATAACATTATGTTACAGTGATACTCAGATATTTAAAGTATCACTGTAGTAATATGTATAAATTCTTTATAATATTTTCTCTCTCCCCATTTCTTTTCCTTTCACTATTCCCAAAGGAAAATAATACAAAAGGAATGAGAAATAATATTTAAAGGAAATGGTTAAAAATATAGAAAAAGTGAGTAGTTAAAATATAAAATGTTATTTTTTGAATAGTTAAACTAACTTCTATTGTTGAAGATACTCTTACGCCATGTTTACTCATGTTGGTGTTGCTTAAATAAATGGTTGATATAATAAAAAAAAATAATGCATAATAATATACAAAGAAGATTTGTTCTTGAAAAGCTCATAGAGTTGATTTTTAAAAATATTTTTTTTATTTTTTTTTGGGAACAACATAGGGAAGCCACATAAGATTTAATAATATTATAAAGTAAAAAATCTAGAAAAATTAGGATGAAAAATTGACGACTTCTCTATAATCCAAGATACATTTCTTTAGAGAATCTCCGATAGGCTTTCTCTATTATTACTCAACTCTTTATATTTGAGAGTCAATCACCAAAAATCAAGCACCAATAGACTCACTATTAAAACTAGCTAAAATAGATAACCTAATTTAACTCTCTACATTTGGAGAACCAAACTCACTCTCTATTCTATTATTGATGAATGATAAGGTGACACGTATATATTCTTCATTAAATGTAATTGAACACAAGACTATTTTTTTTTCTCCCTATAATAGAGAACCCATTAGAGTTGTACAAAATATTTCACTCTCTATTTTAAAATTTTACAAAAAATTCTCTCTATTTCACAAATGATGCTCTCTAAAATAGAGTATTGTTTAAGAAGCTCTTAGAGCATCTCCAATGGGCTATTTATTCTCACTAAATTCTCTATTCGAGAAAGTTAACTCTAATTCTGTATAAGTGGATAAAATAAAAGATTAAACATGACAAAAATATTATGTATTTTAATCTAGTGTTTACTAAGTCACTAGATTAAGAGTAGGATAAAAGATTACAAATCACATATTGACAAAAAAAATCATTAATCTTGTTAAATTATTAATGTTTTTGTTTATTTAATGGGTAAAATAATAAATTTAAAATTTTATATGTTTGAATTGGACTATAATACCACCTCCCCATGTAATATTATAATTTACTCAATAGTATGAATAAAATGTATTACCTAGGTGATAATAGAAAAAAAAAAATGCTTCGTTTCTGAGTCATATGTCATGTCGTACCCTTCTACGGAAAGTTACAAGTCATTTTAAGTAATTACAAAAGATTTAGACCTAGTCTCATCCGGGCCAGCTCTAACCCTAGGCAAGTGAGGCTGTCGCTTAGGGCGCCCACTTACTTATGGCCTCATTCATGTATGTCTCACAAAATATTTTGACCGAATTTTAAAAATAATGTAAAAAATTTAAGATATTACGTGAAACTCACGATTAAAAGAAATTTACTATTTTTTTTAAATCATAAATATATGTACATTCAAAAAGAAGAAAAAAAAGATCGTACTCTTGTACAAAAAATTACGATACTCTATTCTCTCATTTTATATGAATTCCCAATAACTTGAATCTATTTATTTAATTTTATTTTCTTTAATTTTAATTTTTGAGTTAATTTTGATCTTAATATAATTATTTACAAAATGTGTTTATTTTACAAGTTATTTTACATCTTAAATATACTTACTAAAAGATATGAATTTAAAGATTTAAAATTTTAAAATAAAAATAAATAAATTATACATCTAAAAAAATTTAGCACCCCATCTAAAATTTTTGCTCAGGCCCCTACACTATGCTTTTCATTTCAGATCATCACATAAACTCTTTACTTTCTCATATTATCTATTAGTTTGAATTTCACGAGCCTACCTTAGCTCATCTCTGCTAGGCGAGTTCTACTCGGCTAAATATCAACTTAAGACCTAGAATTCTAGTTAAATGTTACCACAAACATCAAAGAGCGGGGATAAGAAACTTAGGAACAAAACTCTTAGTCTAACTCTAACCCGAACATTTAGGGGTTGGTCATGAGGTCATTTATATCACAACCTAGAGTTTGAGGTCCATTAAGACATAACTTCCTACCACTATAAATAAAGGTCTCGGGGTACCAAGTATGCATTCAATCATAGCCTATTCCGTCCGTACCACACCATCTTCTCCATCCGTATGAGATGAAGACTCGCAATGCTAAATTATCCTTGTACTGTAGTCTAATTTTTTAATAACAATTCAAGACAAAAATAAAATTCCAGTAAGCTTAAGAGAGAAAGATCATATCTCCGAAGTCCTGTCATTGCAGAATATCATTTTTTTTATTCTGATTTGCGTGAAAAAACTAGATAGATGATAATCATTAGGGGAGTTTAAAACTCAAACCAATAGTAATTGAAGGTGTTATGTTGAGAAAGTGGATAGTTTAGGGGGCAGTGTGAAAGGAGGGGCACAACCCAAGTGGCCTAAGTGTAATTTATCATATATTTGTGTATAAATATCTATGCCACCTACCACTTGTGTCACTATTTGAAGGATAAACCATACCACAAGGTACGAGGAGAGGAAGCAAGAAAATTAGAGAGAGAGAGAGAGAGATATCCTCTTCACAGCATCAAAACACAAAAAAAGCATGGAGTATCAAAATGAGTTCATAGCCAAATTATCCAACTCTGCAGCCATGGCAGCAACAAACACGAGCACCATTGTCATCTGTATCGTCTTCTTCGCTGGTCATCTCTTTTTCAAGCACTTCCGCCATGGCCACCACCCACCTACCTGGTCCTTAACCCTCCACCCCAACCACGGCAACAAGGCCCAAACCCTATACTGCTCCATATGCCTCCAGTACGTCACCGGCGGCGAGAGTTACCGGAAAGTGCCCAAGTGCCACCACTGCTTCCACGTTGACTGCATTGACGCCTGGTTTCAATCCAATTCAACATGCCCATTATGCAGAAGCCAAGTGCCTCATCTTCCTCAGCAGAAACAAGGCAGTTTTTTTTCTTTTTTTCTCTCACTTCCTCTCAACTTTCTCAGGAAAATGGGTGAGCCTATGAATTATGAGCTTACCTCAAGGTTTTGTGTAAGCGCCAGGTACCTTTCATAGAGGTATTCTTTTCATTTTTTTTTTAATTTTAATAATGTAACATATATATCTGATGGGACATTCTGTGGGTTCAGCAGATGGTAACACGTGTTCTCGGGAGATCACTGTGCTCCGACGACTGATGTCATGACACACGTCCTCGGCATCGTGTGATCCCGGTACTAGAATGGTGACACGTGTCCTCGGCGTCCGGATACCACTGGTGGTTTAGATTGATGACACGTAATCTCGGCACTCAATGAACCTCGGTGCTGCCTCATCTCACACGTGTCCTCGGTGCCTATGTCTTCTCGGGATATGAGGGCGCGGTACACGTCATCTCGGCTCCGAAAGCTCCCCGACGTCTCCGGCTTATAGAAACTAAGGTGAGGAAGGAGTCACTGGCTTGTCCTTTCCGTCAACTCAGTAAGGCAGGCAGGGTAAGCAGAGTTGGCAACCAAGGGGATAAGGACACGTAGTACTGTGAGCAGAGCAGTACATAGCTTTACACAAAGGTCCCAGTCATTGTCCGGGTATACAGGGGATCATTTAATAAACATTCAGTATGATGGGATGTCCTTGATGACTGGGATAGCCCGGAAAGGGGCGCATTAAGTGCTACAAAGATCAAGCATTCAATACATTTGCATAGGGATAAGAGCATTTATTGCTCGGGCGCCCGAGGGAAGGGGCATTGATTGGTCGGGACTCCGAGCAGTTAAGAGCCTTCAAATATCTCTGCAAAAGGGGAAAAACTCTTCCCCATGACTGACATCTCCTACTGTGCACTAGCCTGCAATGATTACTACCAACAAAGGTATAAATAGCCCTCTGAGAGGCAAATCGAAGGTACGCAACACATGCAAACAAGTGTGCTCCGAATACTCTCCCTCTAAAAAACGACTACTGACTTGTTCGTCGGAGGGGAAACGCCGGAGACACTCCGGCGCCCTTCTAACTCTTCTTTTCGTGTCCAGGGGAAGCCGGAGTCCAACACCGTTTGTGAGGCTTAGTTCAACCGTTCCACAAGGAGGAGCCACCGTCAATCCAACCAGTTCCTTTTGGCCTACGTCACGCCAATCCACTTCACCGCCAGGATTCGACGTCAACGGTCAAGACGAGTTCGCCTTAGTCCTGCTTCTACTCGAACATTTATATTGTGTAAAAATCTGTACGCACAATCTGGCGCCGTCTGTGGGAAAGATCATATTTCCCGAAGATCAGTGACCATGGTGAATACTCGTCAAAAGGGAAAGAGCACTCAGCAAAGGAACGTTGAGTTAACAGCCCCATCCATGTCAAGAACGAAGGATCGCGTGGAAAGCGTGAATAGGGAGTGTTCTGTTCACTCCAAAGGACCGACCCACCAGACCAACATGGGTGTTGCCTCTGGAAAGGCAGCCCCGTTGGCACGGCAACTTGCTGAAGTGATAGAGGACCAGTTCGGGGATCGCCTGAGACAGTTGGAAGAGGACAACGTCAATGTCCTGAACCGGCTCAATGAGTTCACACTTTCCGGCGGAGGATCTCGAGACCAGAGGCAATCACACGAGCCCCCTGTCAAGGGAATGAAGGCTCGAGACCTCAGAGATCGCCTCAGCGGTGGATCGAATAGCTCCAAGGCTTCTAAGCGCCCGAGGGCCAGGAGGGAGCTCCCGGAGGTCCCAGCCAAGAAGACAAAGTCATTGGCGTGGAACGACCTCCGTCGGAGACTCTCCGGGCGAGGGGGCGTGGAGGAATCCGAGGAGGGGTCTACACTCTCTGTAAGGAACAATAGGTCAGGACGTCCCATCAGACGCCGGGATGAGCAAGAAGTAAGATCTCGGTGCCAAGAGGATCTCCGGGTACATTTGAACTCCACCCGAAGGGGCAACACCATGATAGAAGAAGACGCGGATGACGAGGTCATTCAGTCGCCCTTCACCGAGGCTATCGCGAATATGGAGGTATCAAAGAAGTTTGTCGTGCCAAGGTTTAAAGTTTATGACGGGCGATCAGACCCCGAAGCTCATTTAAGGCAGTACAAGCAAATGATGTCTCTTTACCATTCGGACCACCGATTGCTGTGTCGGGTATTTTCGATGAGTCTAGGCGACTCTGCTATGAAGTGGTTTGAGACCCTTCCACCCGGCAGTATAGGGTCTTGGAAGGAGTTAACCAAGCAATTCTTGGCTCGGTTCATTACAGGGAGTAAACGCCCGAAAGATGTCGGGTCGTTGTTAACTTTGAGACGAAAGGAAGGAGAGACTCTCCGCCAATATGCTACCCGCTATTGGGAGGAAGTCAACGAGGTAGAGGGGTGCTCCGAAGTCATGGCGGCTGCCTCCTTCAGACTTGGCCTCTCGAGGGACACCGACCTCTATAGATCCTTGACAAAGAGGACGCCTACTGGCATGGGGGAGTTGATGGTCCGGATAAATAAGTACTCCAGAGTGGAAGACGAAATGCTGGGGGGCAAAGGAAAACTCTTGGCCCCAAGGAGAAGAGAAGTTGAGAAAAGGGACCTCCCCCGAAAGGGATTGATGCCCTCATCTAGTGGCTCCTTCAAAGGGGTCCAAACCGTGTTCAGGGAGCCCATTTACAGGCTGCTCAACAAGATTAAGAGGGAGCCCTTCTTTAAGTGGCCGCCTAAGATGCTAGGTGACCCGTCCACCAGGAATCAGAAAGTAAGGTGCTCATACCACCAGGATGTGGGACACCTCACCGAGGACTGTAGGGTTTACAAGTCCTTCCTAGAAAAGTTGGTACAGGAGGGGCACCTGAAGGAGTACATTGAGGAAGCGGCACCGAAGGAGACCCGTGTCGCCGATGGTCAGGTAAACGTTCAGGACAATGTCATCGATGTCATCCACGTATGTCCCACGGATCGCCCAACGTCAAATACCCTCAGATCGGATCTTAAGAGAGTGACTTTCACAAGGAAGCTAGACGAGGAGAAGGGGGAACGACCCAGCAAGAGGGTCCGGGAAAGCAACAAGGACATCACATTCTCTAATGACGACCTGACTGGCGTCGTACTGCCCCATGAGGACGCCTTGGTCCTCACCCTAAGGGTCGGCACCTTCGATGTCAAGAGAATCCTGGTGGACTCTGGGAGTTCCTCTGAAGTGATGTATTACGAAGTTCTAAAGCGCATGGGACTTGGCCCCCAGGATCTCGTCAAAGTGGATACACCCCTTGTCGGATTTAATGGCTCTTACGCCCTGCCCTTGGGCAAGATTACGCTACCCGTCGTCACAGGGCCAGTTACAATAAACACAGAATTTGTGGTGATAGACTCTGATTCGCCTTACAACATAATCATGGGGCGCGCCTGGCTGCATGCAATAGGAGCGGTGCATTCCACCTACCACCAAAAGTTAAAGTTCCCAACTCCAGAGGGGGTAAAAGAAATCCGTGGGGATCAGGCATCCGCCAAGACATGTTTTTACTCCGCTGTGAAGGCGGGAGTCGCCTCCAAGGAAAAGGAGCGGCCCCCAGAAGAACTGCTAAACAAATAGCAATTACAGTCCGGGCGGCTCGGGGTCGACGAGCCGCGGATCGATCCGGCAGACAGATCCATGGAGGATCTCCTGAAGATACCTTTGGTTGAAGGAGACGAGGAAAGATGTTTTTTGATTGGATCCACCATGTCCCATGTTGAGCAAAGGGAGATGACGGATTTTTTGAGAAAGAATGCAGACGTGTTTGCATGGGATTCCATGGAGATGAAGGGGATAAGCCCCGACGTTATCACTCACAAGCTCCATGTTGACCCCACCCACAAACCGGTAAAGCAGAAGCCACGACGCATGGCTCCGCATCATGCCCAAGCAGTAAACGAGGAGGTGGAGAGGCTCCTGAAAGCCGACACCATCCGGGAAGTTCAATTCCCGGAATGGCTGTCCAACACCGTGTGTGCTAAGAAGAAAGGTGGGAAGTGGCGCGTGTGCGTAGACTTCACGGATCTGAACAAAGCCTGTCCCAAGGACGACTTCCCTCTCCCAAAGGTGGATCAACTGGTGGACGCCACGGCAGGGCATCAGCGCATGGCTTTCCTGGACGCCAGGGCAGGATACCATCAGATCCCCCTCCATCTATCTGACCAGGAGAAGACCGCGTTCATTACTCCCATGGGAGTTTATTGCTACAAGGTCATGCCTTTCGGCCTTAAGAACGCTGGGGCCACTTATCAGAGACTTATGAACCGGATGTTCAAGAGGCAGATAGGGGACACGATGGAAGTCTACATCGACGACATGCTGGTGAAGAGTCGAAGGAAGGATGATCACATCAGGGACCTGGAGGATACCTTCCCCACCCTGCGGAAGTATGGTTTGAAGCTGAACGCGGCAAAATGCGTCTTTGGAGTTGGATCTGGGAAGTTCCTAGGGTACTTGGTGAGCCGGCGAGGAGTCGAAGCCAACCCAGAACAAATACAAGCCGTCCTAGACGTTCAAAGCCCCCGGACGGTTCGGGAAGTCCAAAGACTCACGGGGATGTTGGCAGCCCTAAACCGATTCATGTCTCGGTCGTCAGACAAATGCAAGCCCTTCTTCGATGCTATCAGAAGGTCCGGGAAGGGGACTTGGAACGATAAATGTGGAGAAGCACTCGAAGGGATCAAGGAGTACCTTAGGGTCCTCCCAACCCTGTCTGTCCCGATGCCAGGGGAAACACTATTCCTCTACCTGGCGGTGTCAGAATTCGCAGTTAGTGGAGTGTTAGTACACGAGCATGAACGCGAGCAAAAGCCAGTGTACTACGTAAGTAAGGCCTTGTTGGACGCTGAGACAAGGTACCTACCACTGGAGAAGTTGGCTTTAGCATTAATCACAGCTGCGAGGAAGCTGAGGCATTACTTCCAGGCCCATCCAATCATGGTCCGCACGGACCAACCTCTGAAGGCTATACTGAGAAAAGCCGACCTTTCAGGGAGGCTCGCCAAGTGGGCAGTAGAGATGGGGGAACATGATATCCGCTATGAACCTCGTACTGCCATAAAAGGGCAAGTGTTAGCGGATTTCATAGCAGAATTCTCCAAGGAAAGACTCCTTTCCCCTCGAGGGGAACTCCCCGGCACGGTCAGGCAACTTACATCTCCATCGCAGGAACCCTCCTGGAATCTCTTCGTGGACGGATCCTCCAACAACAGAGGTTCCGGCATAGGAGCATTGCTGGTCTCCCCGGAGGGAGTAGTCACGGAACAAGCTGTCCGGCTAGGATTCAAGGCATCCAATAATGAAGCGGAGTACGAGGCTCTAATTTCGGGGCTCAAACTCGCCGACGCTGTAGGGGCGGCAAGGCTGATAGTCCATTGCGACTCCATGTTAGTGGTAAATCAGATCAGCGGAGAATTCGAAGCAAAGGACTTTAGAATGAAGGCCTATTATCGCAAAGCCGTGGCCTTGTTCCACAAATTTGAGAAAAGAGAAATCAAGCAGATACCCCGGGCCGAGAATGCCCATGCCGACGCCTTAGCTTGTCTGGCCTCGGCCCTGGACTCCACCACGACGCGAAGAATCACCGTGGAGTACCTTCCGGGTCCCGCCATAGATCCAGTTCCTTTGGTGACTGTCATTGAGCAGGGGGAAAAGCCTCCTAGCTGGATGGATCCATTGCTTGGGTTCCTCCTCTCCGAGATACTCCCTGAGTGTCCAAAAGAAGCCAGGAAGATAAAGATGAAGGCCCCAAGGTTCTGGGCTTCTCCGGATCAGAGGCTGTATCGAAAGTCACTTTCCGGGCCGTATTTACTCTGTGTCCGTGAAGACGAGGTTGAACCACTCTTATATGAGGTACATGAAGGCATATGTGGGGGGCACTCAGGAGGACGAACCATGGCCCACCGCATCATGTCACAGGGGTACTGGTGGCCGCGAATGCAGAGGGATGCACAGGCATACGTTCAAAAATGTGACCAATGTCAGAGGTTCGCCCCGGCTATTCGACAGCCAGCCGGGGACTTGCATCCATTGACTTGTCCCTGGCCGTTCGCCCAGTGGGGACTTGACTTGGTTGGGCCCCTCCCTAAGGCCCCAGGCAACAAAAAATTCCTGATAGTGGGAACTGACTACTTCACAAAATGGGTCGAGGCTGAGCCTCTGACTCATATCAGGGATGTGGACACCAAGAAGTTTGTGTGGAAAAACATAGTTACAAGATTCGGGATCCCCCGCGCCCTTGTGTCTGACAACGGAACGCAATTCAACAGCGGACCTTTCAAGTCCTTTTGTGAGCACCTCAAAATTCGAAACTATTATTCTACTCCCGCGTACCCTCAAGGAAACGGACAAGCCGAGTCCTCGAACAAAGCCATTGTCAATAGTATCAAGAAAAGGCTGGAAAAAGCCAAGGGAAAGTGGGTGGAGGAGCTCCTCAACGTCCTATGGACGTACAGAACCACCCCTCGCAGGTCAACAGGGGAGACGCCATATGCCCTCGCATACGGGGTTGAAGCAGTCATCCCTCTTGAAGTGGGTCTTCCCACTATAAGGACATTGGCCTTTGACACAGGAGACAACGACCGCCAACTCGGCCTGGATGTAGACCTCGTGGAGGAGAAGAGGGAAATGGCAGCCTTGAAGCTGGCCAAATACCAGGAAGGGGTGTCCAGGCTTTATAATAGAAAGGTCAAGACTCGGGAATTCAAAGTAGGTGACCTTGTGCTCAGGAGGGTGGTGGCAAACACCCGAGACCCGGCGGATGGCAAGCTGGGGCCAAACTGGGAGGGTCCATACAAGGTCACGTCAGCAGGAAGCTCCGGCTCGTATGAGTTGCAAGACATGGAAGGAAACAATGTAAAAAGACCATGGAATGTAATGAATTTGAAAAAGTATTTCTTTTGATGTTCGAGTCTTATAGTAATCATTTTCCTGGAAAATGCATAACCCCGAGGGTACGGAGTCCCGAATCCCTGTCTCCAAACAAACAAACAAGTAAAAGTTTCCCGAGGGGGACATGGCCCCGAGGGGAACGTTACCCCGAGTGACAGACGCGTCGGGGTGGTACCCGAGCAGGTGCCCAATGGAAGAAAATCAAACCCCGATGGGAAGAAACACCCGACACTTCTTGCTTAAATAAAGTACTTAGTGTGTGTATCCCTGGAGTTCACAAGAGGAGTACATTGGAAAAAGTATGTAGGAAAACAAAGTTCAAATTTCATTTCCAAAATGGGGCTTTGCGTCCCCCGAGCTACAGGTTGAAAATAAAAAGTTACATAAACGAGGGAAAAAGCCTAAACTACTGCGCTGGGGGCTCAGTCACTTCTCCACCGATGTTGCCCCCTATGTCTCCAAAGAGCTCATCGATGCTGGCAGATAGAGTGTCCGCAGCAGGGGCGTCGGCGGGGGGCACAGAGGCAGAAATAGGTGCCGGGGGATTAGCAGCCGTCTGCTCCACATTTGCACCGTCGGCAGAAACTTCCCCCGAGGCGGCTGCTATTTCCTCAGAAGGAACGTACTTGTGTTCCTGAAAAAGTGGAGAGTCCTCAGGCACCTCGGCGGCTCTCAGACCCGCATCCCAGCCCAGTTTGAAAAACTCTTTCTTCTGCTCCTCGAAGGCCACCAGGATGTCGTCGGCGCACTGGTCAACGATCTCCTGCTGGGTCTTGTTAGCAGCTTCCAATGCTGCCCGGACCTTGTCCAGCTCCTGGGTGAGTGCAGAACAAGTCTGCTCTGACTCTGCCACCTTGGCTTCCGCCGCCGAGAGTTCCTTGGTGGATTCCGTGATTTTCTTCTCGGCATCGGCTAGGGACGCATTGGTTTTCTTAAGCTTGGCCTTGGCACCCTCGGCCTCCTTCAGAAGTGCAGCTATTTGTGCAGACTGAGAAGACAAAGTTTTGTCTCTCGCTGCCACTTCCTCCTTTGCCGTTGCAAGAGCAGCCTGAGCCTCAGATTTTTGCTTCTCTGAGTCCTGGAGCACGTCCCGTTGGGAGTAGAAGCGGTCGGCAATAGCAGAGACTTGCTGAGCAGTCTGCAAAGAAGGTGGGAAGTCAGCACAGTTAATGAAACAAGGAAGTGAAAGGAGAAAATTGACTTAGACACTCACCACCAAGGAATTCTGGATGATGTTACGAAGAAGTTGATTCAGTGGCCTGCCTCGGTGCTCCTCCATGTCGCCATGAAAGAGGAGGGTCTCACTCACAGCATAGGCCACGTAAGGAGAATGGATGATTGAATCAGACTCTCGGATCGGATTGCCTTCACGATCCCGAACCCGAGGACGCCATTCCGCCGCTTGAGTCATTGGCACTGAAGGGGAAGGCGGAGTTGTGCCAGGAGTTGATGATGACGAAGTAGGAGCGGGAGTACCCCTACCCCGACCGGCCACATCATGTTTCTGCTTCACTCTCCTTTCCTCCTCTGGGTGGGGGTCTCTTTCTCGGCCCCGTCCGCGCCCCGAAGGTCCAGAAGGGGAAGGAGGAGGAGGAAGGTTGGAACGAGAAGTCCCCCTCGGTGGTGGAGGAGGATCGACTGGTGGAGTCCCTCTTGGCGGTGGGGGGGGAGGTTCATTGGAACTAGTTCCTCGGCCCCGACTGTCTTTGAGGGCGGCTCGTTTCTTAATCAAGTTCAAGTCCAAGCGATAACCAGACATCGCAACTTCAAGAGCGTCCTCTATGTTCAAGCTCTCAAGAACTTCGAAATTTGGCCAAGTCTCCCTCGCCGACGTGCTGGGCTCAGCACCGGTGGTAGCAGCAGGACCCCTTATCTCAACGACCTCGTCTTCCTCCTCAGCAGCTGTACCCTCGGCGACCCCCTCTACCTCGGCTTCAGTGGCCCTGTCGGGGTCGTTCTCCAAGTTCGCCTCAGTGGGCTCCTCTTCTGCCAAGGGATCGTAGTTGTGAGGTGTTTGGCTAAACTTCTTGTACCCCGGGGTGTAGTCAAGGAGGAGATGGGCAGCACGACCCAGGCCCTTGTTCCCCAAGAAGTTCCAGACGAAGCTGATGTCACCGATGTTCACTTGGTTCCGAGGAAGAGCAGCTGTCTCGGAGTCGGGGATCCCTGCAAACAAAACAATCATCAGCCGAAGGACATTGGAGGAAAAGCAGAAAAGTAGACAAGAGAAGGGCCGACGTACTCGTAGTCCTCCACTGCTTGGGACACCACAAGTCAGCGGCGTATTCTGGACCAGGCCCTTTCTCCCATTGACCACCGAAGATGAGGAGGTCATCCTTGTACCCTTTGTCGGAATCTGGAAGGTGGGTGACAAGGTACATGGTGGTATCCCGAGCCTTGAGGTAGTACATTTGTTGGGGCATGACCCTCACCAAGGCATAACAGAAGAGAATGTCGTCCAAGCCGAGGTGAAGGTCATGACGCTCGTTCAAGGCAATGACACCCATGATGATCCTAAAGGTGTTAAGGCAACACTGCCCCGGGAAGAGTCGAAAGCGGTGGAGGAAACGGAGGAGGATAGGGTGGAGAGGGAACCTAACTCCGCCCTCCATTATGGCCTTCGTATAGAAGGGCATCTCAGCCTCGGTGCCGACGTCTACCTTGTGCTTTTTTGGGTCAAACTTATCTATTGTGACCTCGGGGGGAATGGAGTAGTGGGTCCTAAAATTTACTATTTGCTGCTTGCCCTCTACAGTGTACTTGCGAGGCCGAGAGGAACCAGCCTCGTCTGCCTCGGGGACCTTCTTGGGACGACGTTTAGTCATGTCCTCGGGGACAAGATGATCCTCGGGGGTGTTCTCTCTGCTTGGTACACTCACTGGGCTCAACGGAAGGAAGACCGGTGGATGGAGTATGAACAGGCAGGGTCACTCTTGACACAGACGAAGGAGAAGAAGGCGACTGGTCGCCGGAAAAACGAAGAAAATAGAGGAAAGAAAACGAGTAATGTAAGGAGACTCACCGGAATGAGGAATGAAGAAGGAAGCGGTGGCGGCAGAGGACTGTGGTCTTCAGAAAAAAGCGTCAGACGAGGCGGCGAAGTGAATCAGTTGCAGCGACTCTCCGGCGAACTTTCCGGCGATGAATAGCTCTGCAGAGTTAGCTTTCGAGAACGAAGCACAGATGAACTAACTATTGTTTATATAGTACCTGTCCCCATCATTGCGCACGAAGCACGATGAGGGGCGCATTTAATGCGCACGATCTCCGAAGAGGGGATTGCGGCTGCAGAAGTGATGGAGTTGGTGAGCCCTCTCACCTTCTCCACGACACGTGTCCTCTGTCGTACGAAGGCCAAGGGCTGGGGGGCAGTTGATGGGACATTCTGTGGGTTCAGCAGATGGTAACACGTGTTCTCGGGAGATCACTGTGCTCCGACGACTGATGTCATGACACACGTCCTCGGCGTCGTGTGATCCCGGTACTAGAATGGTGACACGTGTCCTCGGCGTCCGGATACCACTGGTGGTTTAGATTGATGACACGTAATCTCGGCACTCAATGAACCTCGGTGCTGCCTCATCTCACACGTGTCCTCGGTGCCTATGTCTTCTCGGGATATGAGGGCGCGGTACACGTCATCTCGGCTCCGAAAGCTCCCCGACGTCTCCGGCTTATAGAAACTAAGGTGAGGAAGGAGTCACTGGCTTGTCCTTTCCGTCAACTCAGTAAGGCAGGCAGGGTAAGCAGAGTTGGCAACCAAGGGGATAAGGACACGTAGTACTGTGAGCAGAGCAGTACATAGCTTTACACAAAGGTCCCAGTCATTGTCCGGGTATACAGGGGATCATTTAATAAACATTCAGTATGATGGGATGTCCTTGATGACTGGGATAGCCCGGAAAGGGGCGCATTAAGTGCTACAAAGATCAAGCATTCAATACATTTGCATAGGGATAAGAGCATTTATTGCTCGGGCGCCCGAGGGAAGGGGCATTGATTGGTCGGGACTCCGAGCAGTTAAGAGCCTTCAAATATCTCTGCAAAAGGGGAAAAACTCTTCCCCATGACTGACATCTCCTACTGTGCACTAGCCTGCAATGATTACTACCAACAAAGGTATAAATAGCCCTCTGAGAGGCAAATCGAAGGTACGCAACACATGCAAACAAGTGTGCTCCGAATACTCTCCCTCTAAAAAACGACTACTGACTTGTCCGTCGGAGGGGAAACGCCGGAGACACTCCGGCGCCCTTCTAACTCTTCTTTTCGTGTCCAGGGGAAGCCGGAGTCCAACACCGTTTGTGAGGCTTAGTTCAACCGTTCCACAAGGAGGAGCCACCGTCAATCCAACCAGTTCCTTTTGGCCTACGTCACGCCAATCCACTTCACCGCCAGGATTCGACGTCAACGGTCAAGACGAGTTCGCCCTAGTCCTGCTTCTACTCGAACATTTATATTGTGTAAAAATCTGTACGCACAATATCCATTCATTATTTCTATTTTAGAATGGATAAATTACAGTTTGTTGAAGACAGAGATATTATGTGATATATATATATATATATATATATGCGTGTGTCTCTTGTGTATTAATCATCAAGAATAATAGAGATGTAGCCCTATGTGGGTTTTGTGTGTCATAATCGTAAGATCTTAGATCGAACCATGTTAATTTCTTGATATTCGTTTTTGATCAATTTCCTTTTTATATTTAAATTTAACAAAGTTTGTCCCCCTTAAACCATGGTTTCTCATTTCTTGTTACCCATGAACATCGATTCAAACATATTTCACTCTTAACTATTCAAATTCGAGATACTTTAAAACCATCTTTTATATAGAACAGTTCCCAAATCCCAATTGTGCACTATCTATGAAAAATGAAGGCTGCTTACTTCCATGAACAGTTGTTATTCTGTATGTAAATTGTATGATGCGTTTTTTTAAATAGCTAAGCAGACTATTTTAAAGATGGGGTTTCCTTCTAATTGTCCAAATGATAATTTTTTATTGTTTAATATGTTTTTTTTTTTGTTGGGTAATTTTTGGACATGTAGATTAACGTCACGTGTCGATTCAAGATTGGAAGAATTAACAAAACATACTAGGAAAATGTAATGTAACTTTCAAATTCAATAGGATGGTGGTGACAAGTTTATTAACAAAACGAAACGTGAATGTGTTAAAGTTAATACTTTGTTGTGTTATTTTGTATTTGGGCTAAAAATGTTATACTTGTAATTGGGTCATAAAATGTTAGTGTGTGTTTGAGTCATGTTTTATTGTATTTAATTAGGCCCAAAGATAGAAAACTCTAGAATTATTTGGGTGTGTCTAAATAAAGATTGTAAGAGTCTTTTCTAGAATATATGAAGTGTCTATATTTAGGTGTGTCTAGAAAAAGCTTGTTATAGAATTTTCTAGAATATATGGAGTGTCTATATAAAGTTTGTAAGAGACTTTTCTAGAGGATATGAAATGAAAAATCTAGTTCCAAAACTTCTGATGGGTCAAGCCCAAAAGGCCCAAAATTATACTGGAGCCCAGTTGCAATTGAAGGTTCAAATCTATAAAGGCCCCGCAGACCCAATGAGATCCAAGCCCAATCAAGCTTTCCATTGATCAACCTCAGCTCAGCTACAAGATCCAGGGAGCACTCAAGACCCCTTACCCACATTGGAAGCAGTCAAAGGGAGACCCGGTCTTGTGGGGAGCTCCTCAACGGTCACACCCGTTGAGGAGAATCCGCAAAGTCCACTAGAATAGCTGAGCATGGCCTCTTAAGTAGTTCCACTCGGTTGAGGACTGAATATAAAATAGAAGCCCCACCAACACTTGGGGGGCATCACCTTCTACAGAGCACAATACTCCTCTACCTCTCCCTTCTGTAATCTCTCCGTTCATATTACTCACCGGAATCAATAAAAATATCGGCAACTCATTGCCATTCCAAAGTGGACGTAGGTCATATTGACCGAACCACTATAAACTCTATCTCTCTACTTTAATTACCACGTTAATTTCCAAATTACTTGACTAGTGGTGTGCAAAACTAATTTTGTGCATCATCAGTTTGGCGCCGTCTGTGGGAAACGACAAATTTCTCATTTTTAAACACTGTGAACCAATGGCGATACTACCCGATCGATGAACCAGCATGAAGACAATCCACCACGAGAGGAGGAGGTTGCTCCTCCACCGGCCAATCCTGTCCCAAGTGCGCAACAGATGTTGGAGACCATGTAGGAGCTTGTGGCCCAGAATCAACAGATCCTCCAATTAATGCTTGTTGCGTAGGGAGGAGCACAACCTGAACTTCAAGTGAGAGGAGGAGCACCACGCCATGGGCGTCAAGAGGCTCCCTACATGGAGGCACCCCATCATGGCGCCACTTTTGGAGCCCATTTGGGCGCCCAGCCTATGGGAGCTCCTTTAGGCGCCCAGCATGGGGGACCTCCCCGTGAGGGACTCCAGCCTCCTCCTCCTCCAGCTCCTGCTCCTCATGGCGGAAACCCTCCCTTCCATGAAGATGAGGGTGAAAATCTAAGCATGGGGCATGTGAGCCACTTTCACGACAATTTTAGAGGAGCTCCCAATCACTGGGATGAAAAAATTAAAGAAGTCCAAAATCAGTTAGGTGACGTCTTCAATGCCATGAAGGCGCAAGGACCTGAGACTGTGGACTATCTGGTGAGGCGAACTGACACGCCTTTCAAGCCAGACGTGGCCAACTACCCCCTCCCTCAGAAGTTTAAAATGCCATCAGTGGAGACCTTTGACGGGAAGAAAGATCCACTGGACCATCTGGAGACTTACAAAACTTTAATGCAGCTGCACAGTGTCCCCGACGAAATCATGTGCAGAGCATTCTAACAACTTTGAAGGGATCCGCTCGACAGTGGTTTGCCAAGCTCTCTCCGGCCTCTATTTCCTCCTTTGCTGAGTTGAGTAGGTCGTTCGTGTCGCACTTCATTGGAGGGCGCCGCCACCAGAAGCCCGTTACCCACCTGCTCAGCATAAAGCAGGATAAGGACGAAAGCCTGAGAAGCTACCTCACTCGTTTTAACGAGGAGGTCCTTCAAGTAGAAGAACCTGATGACAAGGTGTCCATGACTGCATTCTTGGGAGGCCTCCGCTCGTCAAGTTTCCTATTCTCGGTGATGAAGCGACCACCAAGGAGCATGCCGGAGCTACTATCCAAAGCCCAAAAGTACATGAACGCAGAGGACATCACGAGGGCTAGACGAGGGGAGACGTCCAAAACAGGGGAAAATAGAAAGGAAAGAGACAGAGACGACAAGAAGGAGACTAGCAATAAGCACAACAGGGTAGAGAGGATACCTGTTAAGGACCGTCTTGGTCCTGCTCCTCAGAGGGACCGACAAGCCTTCACTCCCCTCAACGCCGCTGTCGGGCACATTCTATGCCAGATCCAGGATGACCCGGCAGTAAAGTGGCCTGGGAGGATGAAGTCTCCCTCAAACCGCAGGAACCCAAGCAAGTACTGTCGTTTCCATCGCGACCATGGCCATGACACCGACGACTGTTACGACCTCAAAAGGTAAATTGAGGACCTCATTCAACGTGGACACCTTCGCCAGTATGTCGCCGGAATAGGACAAGCGCCGCCTCCACCTCACAATCAGGAAGATCCACATCCCATTGGAGAGATTCACACCATCTCTGGAGGGCTTGCAGGAGGTGGAGAATCTCTCTCTGCCATGAAGGCTCATGCCAGGAAAGCTAGGCACCTTGATGATGAACGCCCACCCAAGGCGCCCAAGCATGGCAAGAACGAAGTCATCTCCTTCTCAGACAAGGACTTAGAAGGAGTCCAGCACCCCCACGACGACCCTCTGGTGCTCACCATGACCATTGCCAACTTCCAGGTACGAAGGATCCTAGTGGACAGTGGTAGCTCTGCGGACATCCTATTCGCAGAAGCTTATGACAAGCTCAGTCTGGGTAGGGAGAGACTCCAGCCCATAAGATCACCCCTCATTGGGTTCTCGGGAGAGAAAGTATATCCACTAGGGTCCATCACCCTACCAGTCACTACCGGCACTGCACCCCGAAGCTCTATGGTCATGGTTAATTTTTTGGTAATCGACTGTCCATCTGCCTACAACGTCATACTGGGGCGACCTGCTCTCAATACACTAAGAGCAGTGCCCTCCACCTATCACCTTATCCTCCGTTTTTCAACCACTAATGGAGTCGGAGAGGTAAGGGGAGATCAAGTAGCAGCAAGGGAGTGTTATGTCTCCTCAGTAAAAACCAGGAAGCCACAGGAGGCACTGCAAGTGGAGGTCCTGGACCCGAGGGATGACACTATGATAGAAAGAGGAGAACCAGTCAAGGAGCTCACCTCGGTAGCCTTAGATGAGGAACACCCAGACAGGAAGGTGTACATTGGTTCCTCCCTCTCTAAAGATCTGGTTCTCCAACTAAGAGACTTTCTCAAGAGTAACATGGACATCTTCGCATGGTCACATGCAGACCTCGAGGGAATTGACCCTGAGGTCGCCACCCACCGCCTCAATGTCGACCCTCGTCACAAACCTGTCCGCCAAAAGCTAAGGGCCGCCTCCACCGAAAGGGCCCAAGCTATGGACAAAGAGGTTGGAAAGTTAATAGATAATGGAGCTGTCAGAGAGGTAACATATCCTGAATGGCTTTCCAATGTGGTAATGGTGACCAAGAACAATGGGAAGTGGCGCCTCTGCGTTGACTTTACAGAACTTAACAAGGCGTGCCCAAAGGACAGTTACCCGCTACCAAGAATCGACCTCCTCATCGACGCCACAGCAGGGCACGAACTACTCACATTCCTGGATGCATATTCTGGATACAACCAGATCAACATGCATCCCCCTGACCAGGAAAAGACTTCCTTTATTACTCCAAAGGGTACTTACTGCTATAGGGTGATGCCCTTTGGGCTAAAGAATGCATGGGCAACCTACCAGCGGCTGGTGAACAAAATGTTCCAATCCCAGATCGGGCGAACAATGGAGGTCTACATTGATGATATGTTGGTGAAGAGTCTTGCCGCAGCAGAGCATGTTAACCATCTCCAAGAGACCTTCAATGTTCTACGGTCGTACCACACAAGCTGAATCCTGAGAAATGCGCTTTTGGCGTGGGGTCTGGAAAGTTCTTAGGCTTTATGGTCAACCAAAGGGGAATTGAGGCGAACCCTGACAAGATCAAGGCAATCCTTGACATGAAGTCGTCATCCTCAACCAAGGAGCTCCAACGCCTCAATGGAAGAATTGCAGCACTTAACAGATTCGTCTCCAAATCTGCAGACAAGTGTCTGCCTTTCTTCAAGATACTCAGAAAGGCCTTTGAGTGGGGACCTGAAGCAGAGGAAGCCTTCCAGAAGCTCAAGGCTTACTTAGCTACACCTCCCCTCCTCTCACATGCCACTCCAGGAGAAACCTTGTATTTGTACTTGTCCGCCTCCTCATCGGCAGTGAGCTTAGTTCTTGTCAGGAACAGTGATGGAGTGCAGAGACCAGTCTACTGTGTGAGCAGAGCATATAGAGGGGCAGAAGTCAGATATTCTGAACTTGAGAAACTAGCGCTCGCCCTGATCTCAGCAGCAAGGCGCCTACGACACTACTTTCAGAGTCACGGTATCATTGTAGTCACAGACCAATCTCTAAAGAAAATTCTGGGAAAGCCTGACGTATCTGGAAGACTGCTTAAGTGGGCAGTAGAATTGGGGGAGTTTGACATCCAGTATCAACCAAGAGCAGCCATCAAAACACAAGTGTTGGCAGATTTCGTTGCCGAGCTTACACCAACAAAGGAGGAGACTCGCTCAGCCACCCTTGATGGCGCCCAGGCCTCTTCATGCACCCCTGATGGCGCCCAGGCCTCTTCAGCCACCCTTGATGGCGCCCAGGCAAGGCCCTCAGGTGCCCAGGCCTCTTCATGCACCCTTGATGGCGCCCAGGCAAGGCCCTCAGGCCTCTTCAGCCACCCCTGATGGCGCCCAGGCAAGGCCCTCAGGCGTCCAGGCCTCCTCAGCCACCCCTGATGGCACCCAAGCAAGTCCCTCAAGTGCCCAGACCCCCTCTGATGCCCAGACTGGCACCCAGGAAGCTCCTTCTGGCATCCAGACTCCTTCTGGATCCCAATCTGGTCCCCAGGCAACTCGCCCTATGGACTTACCTCTTCCAAAAACCCCTGAGCAGCCTTCTCCATCACTTTGGAAACTCTACGTCGATGGCTCCTCAACCAACGAAGGAGGAGGAGCAGGCCTAGTCTTGATCAGCCCAGATGGCACCACTCTCAAGTATGCGGTAAAGCTTCACTTTCTTGCCTCCAACAATGAGGCGGAATACGAAGCCCTCCTCTCTGGATTAAGGTTGGCAGCCGAAATGGAAGCCCAACATCTTGCCACATACAGTGACTCCCAGCTGGTAGTTAACCAAGTGAAAGACGAGTTCGAAGCAAAGGGAGCAAGAATGCAGGAGTACCTTGCTATGGCGAAAAGTTTAAAAGCAAAGTTCCACTACTTCCAGATTCGCCATATCCCCAGAGAAGACAACATGGCGGCCGATGCACTTGCAAGGCTCGCCTCAACCTTGCAAGCCTCACAAGGGGAACCAGCATTCATTGGTCACCAACTCGAGCCAAGCAAGTTGGACATAGGGACCACAAATGTCAACTGTGCATCAATCGAGTTGAGTTGGATGACCCCAATAAGGGCATACCTCCAAGAAGGTGTACTACCAGATGATCCGTTAGAGGCCAGGAAGCTAAGGATGAGAGCCTCCAAGTTCACCATCCTGCAAGATACCTTATATAAGAAAGGCTATTCCTTGCCTTTGCTACGGTGCCTTGCACCAGAAGAAGCTCAATATGCCCTGCAAAAGATTCATGAAGGGATCTGCGAGAACCACTCTGGAGGGCGCTCCCTTGCCCATAAGGCACTCAGACAAGGCTACTTCTGGCCTTCCATGGCAAGGGACGCCCAAGAGTTCTCCAAAAAGTGCGACAAATGCCAACGCTTTGCAACTGTATCTAGGCAACCACCAGAGGAGCTAACAACTATCACAAGTCCATGGCCTTTCTCCAGATGGGGGATTGATATCCTAGGCCCTTTACCTCTCAGCAAAGGACAGTGCAAATTCGTGGTGATGGCAATCGACTACTTCACCAAGTGGGCAGAAGCTGAACCCTTAGCAAAAATAACAGATGCAAAGGTGAAAGACTTCATCTGGAAGAACCTAGTCTGCCGCTTCGGGATACCTCACGCCATCGTCAGCGACAATGCGAAGCAATTTAACAATAAACTACTCAACTCTTTTTGCTCCGACCTTCAGATAAAACAACCTCACTCCAGCCCAGCACACCCGCAGACAAATGGACAAGCAGAGGTCATGGTGAGAACGGTGCTACGTAACTTAAAGACAAGGCTCGAAAGAGCGAATGGTCTTTGGGTCGACGAGCTACCAGGTGTATTGTGGGCTTATCGAACCACGCCAAGAACTCCTACTGGGGAGACCCATTTCTCCCTCACTTTTGGAACTGAGGCAGTCATCCCAGTGGAGATAGGAGTACACTCTCTAAGGGTCCAACACCACAACCCCATCACCAACGAAGAAGGACTCCGCATCAACCTCGACTTAGTGGAGGAGGCAAGGGAGATGGCTACAGTCCGCAACGCAGAGTACAAAAGACGCATGGCGAAGTATTACAATTCGAGGGTGAAGCCTCGCTCCTTCCAACCAGGGGACCTGGTCCTCAAAAAAGTGATCCTCGCCACAAAGGATGCACGCGAAGGAAAACTGGGACCAAATTGGGAAGGACCTTACCTCATAACAGAGGTAGTGAGGCTAGGCACCTACAAGATCCAGAACTTTGAAGGAAAAGCCTTACTCCATCCGTGGAATGCTGAACACTTGAAGAGGTACTACCAATGACACCTTGAGAGAGTTAAAAGCAATAGACAGTGGGGACTTGGTTTTATTTTCTACCTTTTTTGGGGATTATTACCCAACATTCAGTGTACTTTTGGGGTTACCACCCAGTATTGCAATGAATGAATAAAACTCTACATTTTACTCTAAATGCATCTTTCATTTAATTTCAAAGGAGTACAAAAACAAGGTTATGAACCGTCTTTCCTAAAAAAAAAAAAAAAAAAAAGGAAAATCAAAAGTCCCCAATACTCTAGCTACTCTCATGGTCGTCCTCTTCCTCCTCGTCACCTTCCTCATTGTCCTCAGCCTCATCATCCTCGACCTGGTCAGAGCCTCCATCACCATTATCAGGTGCCTCGGTTGGCATGAAGCCTGAGACGTCAACACCAGGATAGGAGACTGAGATCTTCCCCCAAAGCTCATCGTAACCATCAATGAAGGCATCTGCAAGGCCATTCATCAAATCTCTCTCAGCTGTGACAGCCCTCTCCTCAGCCTGCAAAGCTCTATCATGAGCTGCCTTCACCTCTGCCTCTGCGGCAGCCTCTCTGAGCATGGTCCTCTCACGGGTCTTCTTAAGCTCAGCCTCACTGAGCATGGCCCTCTCGCGGGTCTTCACAAGCTCAACCTCTTTGAGCACGTTCCTCTCACGGGCCGCCGAAAGCTTAGATTCAAGATCAGTTATCTTCTCACGAGCCTCCTTAAGCTCAACCTCGAGCCCGGTCGCCTTCTCACAGGATGCCACAAGCTCAGCTTGAGAACCCCTGCTAGCAGCTTCAAACTCAGCAATTCTCACCCGAGCTGCAAGGAGCTCATTCTGCATAGCATCACGATCTTGCTTCATCTCATGGTGACTGAAAGTCCTTGCAAGTAAACACATGGATGCAGTATAAGCCTGAAGAAAGATAAAAGTCAGGAGAAACTTTAGAAAGAACTGGAGAAAAGGAGGAAATTGACCCTTACCTGACCCAAGCCTTCCAAAAAGTTGCGGGCAATTCCTTCCGTACCCAAGGCATTAATCCCGATAACATCCTCGCCAAACACAAACCGCCCAAGTCGATCCTTAATGATTGGCGCATTACCCAGCATGGAGCTGATCAATGGTGCACCTCGCGAAATTCCCACAGGAGGAGTCAGGGAACCTGGAGTAGAGTGTGTAGCCAAAGGGGTTCCCGGAGTAGCGGGAACAGATGAAGAAGTCGTCGCCCGAGAAGGCGCTTGATGGGAGCACCCCCGAGGAGCCACCAGTGAGGTTGCTTGAGGAGAGGTAACCTCCGTCGATGCATTTGGAGAAGTTACTTGGGGGGCATCTCTTTTCCTCGCCACCTTGGAAGGGGGAGGGCTCCTACTAGAAAGACGAGATCCAATCACCCCCTATACATCTCTGCAGAAACAATGAAGTGTTGTAGATGAAAAATACCGGACAGAGGTGAAAAATACAAAACAATTACCGTACCTTTCCTCTTCAAGGAAGAACCGCCCGACTTGGAAGAGGGAGCATTAGCCTTAGAAGGAACCGAAGATGAAACACGGACTCCTCCATCTTTGTGCACGAGAGTTCCAAAATCCCGTATGGGATGAGCTCGCACAGCCTCAAGCTTCCACTCCTGACCCTGGGAGAGTGTAGGGGAACCTGCATGGAATATGGTGAGCACACGGCTTACGAGGAATATGGTAAGAAAAAAAGTGAAAATATGGGACGTACCGACTTTCTTTGGAGCAACCCATCGTGATGGTACCAGTGCCCTATCAACATCTGAAGCCCACTCTCCACCGACAAATATGAAATGAGTTTTCCAGCTATGGCAGTTGGAGGCCAACCCAGTAATCAGCTTGCCTCCCCTCGGATTAAAATAATACCAACCTCGGTTGGGAGCCGGAGTCTCACTTAAGAAATAGGCTGCATGGAACTCAGTGGCAGAAACATCCTCTTGGTGCACTTTTCTCCACAATTCCAGAAAGGCTAGTAGAACCCTCCAACCATTAGGTGTCAGCCGCCCGGGCGTCAATGAAAAATAGTTCAAAATAACACAAACGGGGGAAGGGATGGGAAGCCTGAGGCCAACCTCAAGCATCTCCTCATAAATGACAATGTCACCAGAGGAGTCATCGCAAGCGGGCTCGCCTTTTTCTGCCCGACGGCAGAATACAGTAGGAGGAATGCGGTATGTAGAAATAATCCGCGAAATATCGGCATCTGAAGTTAAAATGCTGGCAAGGGTACTTACCTTGGACCCGTCGTCGTCATAGATTACTTTGTGTTTTTTGTTGCGAAGACGTGAATGATTACCCAAACCACTGCCAAGATCCTTGCCATGAAAAGTACCCAGAGTGCCCACCTCCTGAACCGTGTACTCCGCACCGCTCAGTCCAGCACCTGGAGAGGTGCCTGACCCTCTCTGATCGCCTAATGAAGGAAGCCCAGCGCCTGGTGTGGCCTTCTCGACCAAAGTTGCGCCTGGAGTGGCGCCTGGCATGACCATCTCGCCCAAAATGGCGCCTGGCATGGCGTCTGCCTTGTCCATCTCGCCCAAAATGGCGCCTGGCATGGCGCCTGCCTTGTCTATCTCGTCCAAAGTGGCGCCAAGAGGGGCCCTTTTCTTGCTCTTCTCGCCCAAGTCAGCAGAAGTAGCGCCCATGGCGCCCAGATTGCTGTCCAGGACAGCCAGTTCCACGCCATCCTCTCCAAGCACATGGGAATCTCGCCCATGCTCTCCCAGCACATGGGCATCTCGCCCAAGCTCTCCCAGCACATGGGCATCTCGCCCATGCTCACCTAGCATAGGAGCTGATTGCCCAGCGCCTATGGCGCCCAAGGAGCTGCCTGAACCAGCGCCTATGGCGCCCTGCTGGTCTCCTCGCCCACTGCCACCTGGACCAGCCCTTATCTCGCCCAAATCAGCTCCCATAGCGCCTGGACCAGCCCCCTTTTTGCTCAGCACAGCGCCTATGGCGCCCGAGGAGCTACCCGAACCAGCGCCTATGGCGCCCAACTGGTCTCCTCGCCCACCTTGGCTCACTTCTCCAACATTCTCTTGATCCATGAGCACCCAAGGAAAATTTGCTCACAAGAAATTCGGCTATGGCTTCCTCACAAGAAAATTCGGCTATGGCTTCTTAAAAAAAAATGGGTTTCTTTCCAAACTCAAAACCCAAGAGCACAAAGTCTTCAAAGTTGTCAAGGAAGCATTCTTGAATGGATGGAAGAAGGTGGGTGTGCTCAAACCCAAGAATCTCTAGTCTTGGGTCTCCAAAACTCAAGAAAGTTTCACCTCTCACTCCAAGAAAGATTCTATGTGGAAATGGGCAAATGAAGAGGAAAAGTGCCAATTTATAGCCTAGGGTTTCCAAAAGAGGGAAAAGCCCCAAATTGGAAATCAAGGGTTATCTTAAAAATTAGGCAAAAATGCAAAGACTTGAGGTGTTCAGTGATAATATCGTGGAAGGGAAGAGTTATCTAGCAAAGGAAGTCTACACCACCAAGAACTCAAGATTCAAGTAAATGCCCCCTTCCCCAAGTTTCCTAGGACACGGGGCATTAGGGGGCAAATGATGGGTCAAGCCCAAAAGGCCCAAAATTATACTGGAGCCCAGTTGCAATTGAAGGTTCAAATCTATAAAGGCCCCGCAGGCCCAATGAGATCCAAGCCCAATCAAGCTTTCCATGGATCAACCTCAGCTCAGCTACAAGATTCAGGGAGCACTCAAGACCCCTTACCCACATTGGAAGCAGTCAAAGGGAGACCCGGTCTTGTGGGGAGCTCCTCAACGGTCACACCCGTTGAGGAGAATCCGCAAAGTCCACTAGAATAGCTGAGCATGGCCTCTTAAGTAGCTCCACTCGGTTGAGGACTGAATATAAAATAGAAGCCCCACCAACACTTGGGGGGCATCGCCTTCTACAGAGCACAATACTCCTCTACCTCTCCCTTTTGTAATCTCTCCGTTCATATTACTCACCGGAATCAATAAAAATATCGGCAACTCATTGCCATTCCAAAGTGGACGTAGGTCATATTGACCGAACCACTATAAACTCTATCTCTCTACTTTAATTACCACGTTAATTTCCAAATTACTTGACTAGTGGTGTGCAAAGCCAATTTTGTGCATCATCAATTTTCATTCCCACTTTGTCTCTTGTTTGTTTAATTAATCAAGGTTTAAGCCTAATCTAAGGCCAACAGAGTGGTATCAGAGCTCGATTCGACGACAACAACTGGGCGTGAAGATTTGGTTCGGGAAAACAAACCCCGGTGCCGAAGAACATGGCGGGTTCAAGTAATCAAAGTTTTGGAGCTCAACCACCTCCGATTCCACAATTTGATGGTGAGAATTATGATTTTTGGTGTGTGAAAATGAAAACCCAACTTATTTGAAATGATTTGTGGGAGTATGTTGAAGATGGGTATGATGACCCCGAAGATGTCGATTCTTTGATGGATGCTCAAAAGCAAATATTGAAAGCACATAAGAGGAAGGATGCAAGAGCTCTCTCAGTGATTCAACAAGGAGTTTCGGACAAGATTTTTTCGAGGATCATCAACGAGACCAAGGCAAAGGATGCTTGTGATATTCTTCAAAAGGAGTATCGGGCCAACTTGAAGGTAAGAGCAATTAAACTTCAATCTTTGAGAAGAGATTTTGAAAATATGAAAATGAAAGATGGTGAAGTATTGCAAGATTATTTTTCTAGATTGATGGAAGTTGTGAACCAAATGAAAATACATGGGGATAATATAACTAATGAAAGAATTGTGGGAAAAATTTTAATTACGTTGACGGCAGACTATAACCCCATTGTTGCGGTTCTTGAAAATACTAAGGACATTGAAACCTTGAGTGTTGAAAAATTGATGGGTTCAATTAAATCATTTGAGCAAATATTGGGTAAGCAAACGGAGAAGTCACTTGTAAGTGCTTTCCAATCTAAGCTCAATGTTAATGGTTCTAAAACTCAAGGAAGCTCTTGGAATTTCAATCAATCGGAAGGTGGAAAAGGAAAAGGTAAATTTGATAATGCAAAAGGTGGAGGAAAGAATAATTTTCACCAGAAGAATTTTCAAAGACAAGAAAATGAGGAGTCCACCCAAAGAGAGTGTAAAATTTGTAATCGAAGTAGTCATGTGGAGAAAGATTATTGGTTTAAGGGGAAGCCACAATGTTATAATTGTAAGAAATTTGGGCATGTGAAGAAGGATTGTAGAGTAACTAACCAACAAGCTAATTTTACCAAAAAAGGAGAAGTTGATGGGAACATGCTTTATGCGTGTCACAATGCTTTGGAGAAAAAATGTGATGTTTGGGTTGTTGATAGTGGTTATAGTAACCACATGACCGGTGATGAAAGCATTTTTGTCAACCTTGATGCTTCCTCAAATTCGCAAGTCAAAATGGGTAATGGTGCCTTAGTCCAAGCAAAAGAAAATGGTACTATTGCGGTGGAGACCAAGAAAAGAACAAGATACATAAGGGATGTTTTACTAGTTCCGGACTTGGAGCAAAATTTGTTGAGTGTTGGTCAAATGGTGGAGCATGGGTATGTGGTTCACTTTGAAGATGATTCTTGCAAGATTTATGAAAAAAAAGGGGAGCAAGCAAATGGTGGCAACAATCAAGATGGAGAAAAATAGAAGCTTTCCGCTCACTTTGAGGTATGCAAAAAATGTTGCTTTGAAGATGAATGTTGTGGATGAGACTTGGCTTTGGCATAAGAGATTGGGCCACTTGAATTTTCAAAGTTTGAAGTATCTACAACAAAAGGGCATGGTGCATAGGTTACCGATGATTCAAGAAGTCAAAGAAGTTTGTGAAGGTTGTGCTCTTGGGAAATAACACCGGGAGGCATTTTCAAAAGACAAGGCATGGAGAGCTAAAGCACCATTGGAGCTTGTTCATACCGATGTGTGCGGGCCTATGGACACAATAACCCATGGAGGTAACAAGCATTTCATTACTTTCATTGATGATTTTTCTAGAATGACATGGGTTTACTTTATGAGACAAAAATCGGATGTGTTTAATGTTTTTCGAAAATTTCAAAGTTTTGTTGAAGGCAAAGTGGCCACCTTATGAAAGTGTTAAGAAGTGATAGAGGTGGTGAGTATAACTCTAATGAATTTATGAAGTTTTGTGAAAATATTGGGATGAAAAGACAATTGACCTTTGAGTACACTCCACAACAAAATGGAGTGGCGGAGAGAAAAAATAGAACAATTGAAGAAATGTCTAAATCAATGCTTATTGAAAAATGTTTGCCCAAAACTTTTTGGGGCAAGGCCGTTAACACGGCGGTTTACTTGTTGAATAGATGTCTAACAAAAGCCCTTTCAAACAAAACTCCATTTGAAGTTTGGAGTAAAAGAAAGCCCTTGGTTAATCACTTGAAAGTGTTTGGGTGTATTTGTTATGCACACGTTCCCAAAGAAAATAGGCATAAACTTGATGAAGTTAGTGAAAAATGTATCTTTGTGGGCTATAGCATTCAATCAAAAGGCTATAGGCTCTACAATTTGAAGAAAGATAAGTTGATCATTTCAAGAGACGTCATCTTTGATGAAAAAGCCTCTTGGGATTGGAAAGAAAAGAAGGTGCAAAATCATTTTTCTCCTACTTATGAAGAGGTGGAGAGTGAAGAAAGTGATGATGAGGATCCTGATGTTCCAAATCAAATGTCTCCGATTGCTAGTCCACAATCAACTCCATCAAGCTCAAGTTCTTCGTGTCCAAGTTCAACTCCAAGAAAAATTAGAAGTCTTAGTGATGTGTATGCAAGATGCAACTTTTGTGCGGTTGAACCGGAGAACTTTGAAGAAGCAATTAAACTAGAAGTTTGGAAGAAAGCAATGGAAGAGGAGATTTGGGTGATTGAAAATAACAAGACGTGAGAGTTGGTGGAGAGACCCAAAGAAAAAGAAGTGATTGGTGTGAAGTGGATTTACAAAACAAAGCTTAATCCGGATGGGTCAATTCAAAAGAACAAAGCAAGGCTTGTTGCAAAAGGGTATTCTCAACAACCGGGTGTTGATTATCAACAAACATTTGCACCGGTGGCTCGGCTTGACACAAGTAGAGCACTTATTGCTTTGGCGGCTCAAAAAGGATGTTTCTTGTACCAACTTGATGTGAAGTCCGCATTCTTAAATGGAGACTTGGAGGAAGAGGTGTATGTGGATCAACCTCAAGGCTTTGTTGTCAAAGGAAAAGAAGATAAAATTTACAAGTTGAAGAAGACATTATATGGGTTGAAACAAGCACCCCGAGCATGGTATAGCGAGATCAATTCCTACTTCAACAGTAAAGACTTTCAAAGGAGCAAAAGCGAGTCAACCTTGTACATCAAAAAACAAGATAACACCGGTATTCTTATTTTTTCTCTTTATGTTGATGATCTTGTTTTTACCGGAAATGATGAAAAGATGCTTGAAGAATTTAAAAGAGACATGATGAAAAAATATGAGATGAGTGATTTGGGTTTGTTGCATTACTTCTTGGGATTTGAAGTTTTTCAAAATGAAGATGGTGTTTTTATTTCCCAAATGAAGTATGCAAAAACTCTCATTGAAAAGTTTAAAATGGTGAATTGCAAGTCGGTTGCTATACCTTTGGTGGTGAATGAAAAGTTAACAAAGGAAGATGGAAGTAAAGATGTTGATGTTTCTCTTTATAGAAGTTTGGTTGGAAGTTTGTTATATTTGACGGTTACAAGGCCGAACATTATGTTTGCTACAAGTTTGTTATCTTGGTTTATGCATAGTCCAAGCCAAACTCATTTTGGGGCAGCAAAAAGAGTTTTGAGATACATCCAAGGTACCCTTGATTATGGGATTTTGTTTGAGAAAAATGTGGATGCAAAGTTGATTGGATTTTGCGATAGTGATTGGGCCGGGTGTGTGGATGATATGAAGAGCACTTCCAGTTATGCATTTTCTCTTGGCTCGGGTGTCTTTTCATGGACATCCAGGAAGTAACAAACGGTAGCACAATCATCTGCCGAGGCTGAATATGTTTCGGCATCATTGGCAACATCACAAGCAATATGGCTAAGGAGAATCTTGAAAGATGTTGGTGAGAAGCAAGGAGAGTCTACTTCAATTTTGTGTGATAACAAGTCCGTGATAGCAATGACAAAGAATCCCGTCTACCATAGCCGAACCAAGCACATTGCAATCAAACACCATTTTATCCGGGAGGCCGTGGAGGATGATGAGATTCAACTCAAGTATTGCAAGACGGAGGATCAAGTGGCGGATATCTTCACTAAAGCACTTCTGAAGGATAAGTTTCAATACTTTCGGGAAATGTTGGGTGTCACACAACAAAGCATTAAGGGGGAGTGTTAAAGTTAATACTTTGTTGTGTTATTTTGTATTTGGGCTAAAAATGTTATGCTTGTAATTGAGTCATAAAATGTTAGTGTGTGTTTGGGGTCATGTTTTGTTGTATTTAATTAGGCCCAAAGATAGAAAACTCTAGAATTATTTGGGTGTGTCTAGATATAGATTGTAAGAGTCTTTTCTAGAATATATGAAGTGTCTATATTTAGGTGTGTCTAGAAAAAGCTTGTTAGAAAATTTTCTAGAATATATGGAGTGTCTATATAAAGTTTGTAAGAGACTTTTCTAGAGGATATGAAATGAAAAATCTAGTTTCAGAACTTTCATTCCCACTTTGTCTCTTGTTTGTTTAATTAATCAAGGTTCAAGCCTAATCTAAGGCCAACAGAATGTCTCTAAATTCATCCACGAAAATTTTGCATCACAGGATGTCTGTTTCTATGACTTTATGTATATGTGGATGTGCATGCTCAAATGTGTTTGTAGAAGTTATCTTTTAGTATGATTTTGACAGATAACTTGCCAACCCCATATGAACATTTTAGTGTCAAATAACCTGCTTGTATGACTTTAGTGGTTAGGTGTGGAACAAGTACAAGGTTTTTTTTTTTTTTTTATAACTATTTCAAAGTTTAGTGAGGAGGGGACTGGTGAGGTTCGAATCCGTGACCTAATGTTTCAACGGCAGACCACTGTGGCCATTACACCAACGGTTGATCCTCAAGTAAAGGATTCATATGTCAACAAACAAACACTTATGTGTGTGTATATATTCCGAGTACAAGTACAGAAAATAGTCTCTTCAAAAATAAGAATAAGTTTAGGACTGTCAATATACAATATGGTGTCTTGTTTAAGTCATATTGTCTCAAAATATTGCTAAATCTAAATCAAAACATTTCTTGTTATATAGAGGTGCATTTGCATCATTTACGAGTTTTATTTAGCTAGATTCTCGTGTGTAACGAGATTCTTGTTGACCTATTCATCACATGGGTTGTGGGCAAACTCGTTTATGATTTTGAATTCTCCAACTAAATAACTTTCCATCGATCTTGTGTCTAATCAGGGAATCAAAAATTATACAATATGCAACTTCCTGTCGATTTTGTCTCTACTTTCACTAAAGACTATTTTAGAGCATCAATCATTAGAAAATTCTGTATTTGTACAATTTTTAAACTAGAGAATCCAATATATGCAACTTTTTTATTAAATGCCATGTGCATTTTTTCCATATGCTCTAAATTTATATCTAAAATAACAAGTCCTACTAGGTTTGCGTATATAAAAAAGGGTTAATAATATTTTTGGTCCCGAAAGTATGCACTTTTTTTTTTGTCATTTTCGTCCTCATTGTATTAATTTTTTCAATTTTATCCCTAAAGTATTCAATTCGTGTCATTTTGATTCCCACATAGACGGACCAATAAGTTTTTAACGGAATGATCACGTGTTGAGCACGTGATATCGTCTAAAAAAATGATGCGTGGTCACTTCCGTCAAAAACTTGACGGATTGTTTGACTAGAGATCAAAGTAACACGGATTCAATACTTTATGGATCAAATTGACAAAATTGATACAATGAAGATTAAACTGATAAAAAAATACATACTTCAGGAACCAAAGTACTACTAATCCTACAAAAAAAATACTCTCTAAAATCAAAAACACTATTGGAGATATACGCTTAAAATGTGTTTTGAATCCACACGCTTATCTTGAACGACTTATGTTTTAAATACACTTTTGTAGAAATCGCGATAGATTGAAAAATAAATTGAAAACTGCTGTAAAAGAGTAATAAACTTGGAAAATCATCTCCATTTGGAAATTGATGCTCAATGTTGGCATATTTGACTTCACTGAGCATTCAATGGCCTCCTGTTCAAAAAAAGAAAAATTCAATGGCCTGAAGGTTCCAAAGGCCAAATTAAGGTGTTCTTCGCTGTAATATCGGTCCAGAGTCTCTTAGGTTTCTTGTTGTTTTCATGTGACAAACCCTATTTGTTACAATCTAAACGTCCTGAATTTGGATTTTGATAATTTCTTGGAGTCAGACCATATGGAATTTCTACTTCATAAATACCCTAGTTCCGACATAGATGACTTGTTTTTGACCGGACCAGGGAGATTAATTAAGGTGCGCCAAACACCCATTAATCTATTTGTTAGGTTTCTTGCTGTTTTAGTCTGGGCTTTCATGATGGGATTGGGTCGTATGAACAATGTTATTTAGACTTAAAATCAATAACAATGATTGATTAAGTCAATAAATTAAGTCTGTATTTCAGATTCAAGTAGATATTGCAAATCCCTATCAAATCCAGATTGTCTATGGCCATAAAAATTTACAAAGTTTGTGAAACATAAGGCAATCACCCCTGGTTTTTTATGTTCACTTTAATACCTGGATTTTTATTTTCAATGGGAGCTCCCTCTTGAAGATAAACCAACACATCCAGCTCTTGATAATAAATTCTTTTTTTTTTTTAGTAATCATTCTTTTTAATTGGTTCATTGCCCACCAAAACATGATCCATTTTGTGGTTAATTGCTCACGTCATGTGAACAATTGTCCAAATTTTGTTTCGTTTACGATGAAAGGGAAAGGCTACGGTACTGTCGGCACAGGTACCGTACCGAAAATTATAATTTTTTAATGTTAAGTTATAATTTTTTTGAGTTCTAAGTTAAAACTTGTAAATGGCATGATCGATCATGGAAGGTTAGAATTAATACTAAAAATCCGTGATCGATCATGGTCTTTCCTTTGAATAGTTGTAACTTCTTTTTTCAAATATGTAATTACTATAAAAAGTTGTAATTGACAAAACGGTACTAATTTTTTTTAGTACCATAAACTTTCCCATGATGACATGATCAAAACATTTCGCTTTCGTTGGAAATTTAAAATGAATCAGTGATGAAAAATCAAAACTCTCATATTCCACAATGAAGTTCCAATGTTCGAAGCCAACAAAAACTATGAAATAGAAAATAAAATTTTGATTCTTTGATGTGAGTGAGCATGCCTTTCCCCATGCAACACACTATTGTGTGTGTCTATATATATATAGGGTGCAACACGAGGAATTTCCAGGGATTACTCATCTTAGTAAAACTCTCACCTAAACACGTTTAACTGCGAAATTATGATGGGAACACACTATTGTATATTGTTGGGCATCTTAGCTGCACACACTTTAAAGGTGAGCTTTTTCTTACTAGTAATGCTACCAAAAAGAATTTGGGTTAAGTTCAAGTTGCATCATGAGAAGTTGACATATCAACCAGAGTACTCTGCATATTAAATCGAAGTTTCGAAATTCTGCACCCAAGTTTAATCCAAACACTAGAAATCTCTCTCCAAATACCAAATATTTTGAGTTAGGCTCATGTTGCATTTGGTTGAACCTCCCAAAACTTGTAGCATAGTTATCACAAGAATGACACATCTATATATATACATATATATATAATAAAGTAGAACGATTTTGAATCCAAGAGACAAAAAACGACTGAGATCGTTTAGTGACAAAAAAAGATATCATCCAACAGACGACATTATCCCAAACTGTCTCGAGCTATTAACGTCTCAGATTGTTTCGATCCAACGTACCACATTAACTCTTAAAAAAAAAAGTTTTCACTCAAAACCTACTTTCCAAAATTGACATCTCAAA
The DNA here is from genome assembly GCA_951799425.1 of Ilex aquifolium. Classification (NCBI taxonomy): domain Eukaryota; kingdom Viridiplantae; phylum Streptophyta; class Magnoliopsida; order Aquifoliales; family Aquifoliaceae; genus Ilex; species Ilex aquifolium. The sequence continues at coordinate 5,908,911 of OX637395.1, forward strand.
ATTTAATTCCCCAAAATTAATTCCCCTAATATCCCGCCCCCTTCCCAATTACTTTCTTCTACCTAATGTGCGCGATCTCCCCCCCCCCCCCCCCCCTCTCTCTCTCTAGCTCTCTCTCATCGAACCCAGGCAATCACCTGTGATCTCATTTCCAAACTAGCAATATATTTTCCCCTAATCTTGCCCTAATGTCTTCCCCAAATCTCTTCTCTTTCTCCATGCTTTGTAAAGCCACTGCTCTATCTCTCACTCGCCCTCCCTATTCTCTACCTGTGCATCTCACTCATCTCTTGCTGCTCAGGTATGTCTTTCCTCTCTCTATCTCTTCACCTCTTTTTGCTCAAGCACACGAATTGGAAAATGCACTCAAACTCGCACACGCACAAGCACAGCAGTAGAGCCACACACAACGACACCCACACACCGATCCCCCTGATTTCGTTGTTGATTTTGTTCTTAATTTCGCTGCCACTTACCCAAACCAAAGCCACCAACACCACACCCGAAAGGATCTCTTTCCTCCACCAACCATACTCACCACATGTTCTATGAAATTTCTGATAGAGCTTCGTTCTTCATTTTCACTATTTCTAGTTTTTTATCAAGGTGTAGACTGAGTTGGGTTTCTTCTGTGCAAGGCGTAAACTGAGGTGGGTTTCTTCTGTTCTATTTTTCAAAGATTTCTATTTTGATTTTCTCACCTGTAACATATGCAGATTGTTTTGGATATCAGTCTCTCTAATGATTTCATGTTTTTTTCGTTTGGGCTTATGTATTACATTTGAAATACTAGAATGGCATTTGGTTTGTGGATTTTTATATTTATTTGATTATTATGTTGTTCAAGCTATACTCTTTTTTTTTTTTTTTTGGGGGGGGGGGGGGGAGGGGGAGGGGGAGTGGGAAAGGAGGTTTGAACCCTTAACCTCAAGAAGACAAAGCCTTCACAAGGTAACATGTTAACATTTTTTACACATGGAAACCAATGTAGGTGTTCAATACCCATCTATTTCCCACAAGTGTTAAAAGATTAATTTTTTTAGTTAATTGGATTTGGTTTGATAGTCTGTCTTATTTTATTTGTTTGAATGACCGCGCTCTTTTGGATAACTGTATGAGTGTATTACTCTTTTAAGGATGCAGAAAAAAAAATAAAAAGAATGTCACACCTTTATTGAAATGTTGTGTATCAGGCCAGTTGAGTAGAAATTTGCATTTCTGTGACACGAGGATTCATTATTAATAGGTTGGTGTTTGCGATCATGTGGAGCTTTCTTCTTTACTTACTGCTGCACTTTGCTCAGCATTCGTTTTTTGTCTCTGTTAGGCAATAGAGGAATGAAGGTTTTGTGAGTTACGTGAGGTGATTGTACGAGTGTATGAGGTAAAAATATAAGATGACACTTTTTCCATGAAAGGTCAGTTATATAGGCTTTAATAGGAATGTTGGATTCGTTCTTGACGTTGTAGACACTGTGATCACGTGATAAGGGCTTGAGAGATTTACAATCGGGGAAGGAAATATAAGGGGCAAGTAGGAGAAAAGATAAAGACTTCAATGTAAAGCTCATTGCTTGGTACAGGTGAATTGACTTGCAAATCTGATTGATTGCGTTTAATATGTGTCTGTGTAGGTTAGTCTAATGGTTTCAATTTACAGGCTATTGAGGGAGGATGAGATAATACTATGTACACCGGTGGTTGTTTCATATAATGAGAAGAAAATAGAATTTTGTTCATTGCGTTCCTTGGCAACATAAGTGAACTATTTGTTCTAATATTTTGGCTTCTCTTTGATTTTTTTTTTATTGTATTAGGATTTTTTTTTAAGGAACTTTTAGGTTTCCATTTGAAAGTATGTATACAGGTTGACATTTTCATAGGTTTTAGAAGAAATTTTGCCAATTTTTTTTGAATTTATTGCAACGAGAAATTTATTTATCCTCTTAAATGAATTATGTGCGTCATTTTATTCTGATAATGCTATTTTATTTCTTGAAATTATCGACTTTTTTTGTTATACCATATCTTCAGGTACGGACATTAGCTATCTATATAATAAAGTATAACGATTTTGAATTTTGGAGACAAAGAGTGGCTCAGATCATTTCGTAACCAAAAAAGTCATCATCCAACAGACGGTGTTATCCCAAACTGTCTCAAGCCACTGACGTCTCAAATCATTTTGATCCGATGTACCACATTAGCTCTTTTGAAATATTTTTGCTACTCAAAATTTTTAATTTCCAAAATTGACACCCCTACATTGAATTCGCCTCTCAATCTCACTTAAAATCAATGCCATCTAAATCTAAAATTATGTCCAAATCTAAAATTAAATTTTGACCCCCACTCATGCTACTCTAAATAATATCCTTTCCATATCAGAGAAATCATTTTTTCACTTCACAACTTCAGGATATTCAATATAATGATGATACTATATTATTTACTCTGCTTTCCTTTATCACTTGCATCCATCTCGATCTTTTCACCTAATTATTCCTGATATCCCTTTCTCTTATGTCTCCCTCTCTTTCTCTCTTTGTTTCTTCTCTCGATCTTTGCCCGAACGAATAGACACCCAGGACCGGCCCAATAGTATGGAAAAAAAAGCATGGGCTTTAGGCCCCAAATTTTTAGAAGGCCCCATAATTTTATGTATATCACTAGCCCACAAAAAAAATTAAATCCATTAAATTTTAAGTCCTACAAGAAAGCTCCAAAAAATTAAATCCAATCAAAATTTTTATTGCAATAATTTAGGCCTATAATCCAATCCATAACATCAAAAACTTAGAAATAAAAAAAAATACTCAAAAGTCAACTCATATTTACTCCCACCCACTTTCTCTCTCTCTCTCTCTCTCCATCCAGTAAAAAAAATAAAAAACAAAAACAAAATTTAAAATTAAACACTCTCTCTCCTTCTTTGTGGTAATAAATAAAAACAAAAGTTGAAATCTCTTTCTCGACAATATTAACACATTCTTTTTTTGTCTCCCTCTCACATAGAAAATTAAAAATAAATTAATTTTTTTTAAAAAAAATAATACTAAAAATAAAAAAACATTCATTTAATATTTCTGTTTTAGGCCTCAAATTGGCTTGAGCAACCCCTGTAGCCACCGACGCCCCTTTCTCTTCTCTTTTTTTCTCTCCTCACCGAAACCCTCTCTCTTCACAACAACACTATGGAGACACCATCGGAGACACAGTGATCAACCATTGACAATCTTGAAGTCTCACCCGGGAATCCCTCCTCTATCTACCTGCGTATGTCTCCCCTTACCTCAACCACCCCTTCCTTCCCTCTCCTCTCTGCCACCGAAACTCATAACAGCCCACCAAACACCCTATATATCTAAAGTCAAACTCTTACCTGCAGCCAACCAGCACCTCCACCCCCTTTCCTGCCCAGTCCCCACCATTATCATCGAAACCTCCCTAGCCAACAAACGCCTCCCCACCCCCACATGCACACATTGCTACCGAAACCCAACACAGTCGCCGAAACACCAAATATTTGTATTATTGCTTCAATGAGCGGGCCAACATTATCCTTATTTTTTAGCGAACTTACTTTGTCTATTGTACCGACCATCTATGGCACGAAGGCGCAACTCCAACGATCAGCAATGGCACAACTCCAGTGGGACGATGATCTCCTAAAAAAATGGTTTATTGGTTTGGGTTTGTTATTTTTTTAGTTTTACATATTTTTATGTTATTTACAATCTTTTTCTGTACGTTCTAGGATATGGGAACCTAATATTGGTTCAATCTAAGTGGTCCTTTGTGAATAAGGATGAGTTCATCTATTTCTGGTGTTTGTTTTGTGTAAAAACTGCAAAGAATTCTGGAAGAACCAAGGAGCCCTTTTGATCAAGAGCCAAGCCTTTTGTTTTTTTTGGCACATTTGGGAATGGTTTGCATCAAAAGAAAGCAAAAATAACAGGAACCAATGTGAGGTGTATGCACGATATTTAATGAGTTCTCCATACTCCTATTCAATGTTCTTTAGGTTGTAATGTCTATGTTTTTAAATATTATTTTCTCCCTAAAAAATTTCAAATCTTGACTTCAATTTAATGCTTTGTGCACATTCACAAAATTTGCAAGTTATACACTATTCTTGTAGTATACTGAAATTCAACTTAATTTGTTGTCAATATGTCTTATAGTTCATTTGATTTGTTGCCAATTTGATATATTATTTGGCTTGGATTATAGTTAAAAGTAAGCTCGCCTTCTCGAAGCGGTACTAATGCTTGTTGAAGATTTGTTTTAGGTTTAGAAGTGATAATGATGGTAGTCATAGTGATGATAGTTAATCTCGAAGTTGTGATGGATGGGTGGTGATGGGGTAAAGCTCTTGGGACAAATTTGTGCAACATAAAATTAACTTAGTTGATGAAATTTGGTTTGAATTGAATAGTAAAATTAATTTAAATAGTTAACTTGGTTAGATTTAATTTCAATTTGAGCACAAAATTTGATTAGTTATCAAAATTTAGGCTAAGTGGTAATAATGGTAATGGTGGTATTAGTGGTAATAGTTCTATATAGTTGTGTTTTTAGAGGATTTTGCTTGAATTTTTTATGGGACTCAAATTTTATGTATTAAGTTTATCAATTTGATAATGTTAGCGTAATTGGATTTAATTATGGAAATTTAATCAATACCGGTTTCCATTGATAGCATGATATCTGTCCACGAATATGTTTAAGTATGATATATGAAAAACATATTTACTTGATAAGGTTTGCATATCTTCATATTTTTGTAGGTCTTATTTTTAGAGAGAATTTAGTTGTAATTGTTTGGAAGAATAGAAAAAAAAATATTATATTTAGAGGCACGAGCATTCTTTAAACTATCAACATACTATGAGGATAAAATGTGTAATTTAACCCGATAGAGTGTTAAAAATTTAGTTTTAATTGATTTAGGTTTTGTTGATGTTGTTTATTATATTTTTTGTTGCAATTCATCTCTTAATCCTCATTCCTTGTTTTCTATCTCATATTTATTTGATTGTTTTCATATTACAATGATTTTTAAATTTACTATCATTTGGATATCAATCAATAATTAAACGGTCATTGAACAATGTTTGAGATTGTTTTGATTTGTATTCTATCAATTTTTTTAAAAAAAAATAATGGGTCCATATTATATTTATCAATATTTTTTCTTAATTTTTCTAATTGACAATTTTTTATGGCATACAGTCTCTTAATGCACATGTGTTTGCTTTCGATTTTTTTGTTTGTTACGTCGTGCCTTCAGGCATGGACAATTGCTAGTATAAAATAAAGTAGAACGATTTTGAATTTTAGAGACAGAGCGGTTTGGATTGTTTCGTGACAAAAAAAGACATCATCCTATGGACGACATTATCTCAAACTGTCTCAAGTTATTAACGTCTCAGATCTTTTCGATCCAACGTACCAGAATAGCTCTTAAAAATTTTTTGCCACTCAAAATTTAATTTCTATAATTAATCCCTAAATTCATTCCCCAAATAATTATCTCCTCCAATTCCTTCCCTAATATTACGCCCCTCCCACCAAAATTCCAACACGCTCTATCACGCCCTCAATTCCAACTCTCTCTCTCTCTCTCTCCCACATACACACTAAGCGAACAAACACACATTCTGCGATCTCCTTTCCATACGAGAAGGCTTGCGATCCCCTAATCCTTGCCATAATATCTTCCCCAAATCTCCTCTATCTCCCTCCTTATCGCCCTCCCTATTATCTCCCTGTACATCCCGCTATTGCTCAGGTATGTGTTCCCTCTCTATATTTCTCCACCTATTTCTGCTCACACACACCCACCCAAACACGAATAGTAACACCCACACACACACACACACAAAAACAATGACAGAGACCAAATAACATCTCGCTACTGTAAAGCAACACACACTAACATGAATACGAACAATTTTCTATTGTTTTTTCCTGGGTAATTAAACTTTATAGATGCCCCACTCCCTTTCTTGATAATGCACATCAACCATTTGTTAAAATTCCTGACAAAACCAAATCATAGAAAACCCACCGACCTACTAACATATTGTTTTTAAAGTTGTCAATTTTTTGTTGATTGGGTTTTATTTTGTCAAGCTTATACAAATAATGAGGCTTGGTTGAACAATGGTATGCAGTTACATTTTTGCAAGCCTATTTTTTACTGCCTTGAAGCTCATTTTTTATATTGGCTATTGGAGTGTTGCCAAGATTTCTCTGTTTGGTGCCTATAATATGCATTTTTTCTGCTTGGCTTCTAGAAAAGACGCACACCGCCTACATTCAAATACAGAGGAGAAGAGGAGTTGTTAAATTCATTGGAGACGAGTGACTGTGGTTTATTGAATATTTCTATCAGTGTTCTTGCTCAATTTTGTAGTATCCCGAAATGCCATTGTACTCACTAGGCTTATGGAAATGGATACATTGTTCTCTTTTATGGGGTAAGCACTAACAATTTTTTTCTTTTTCAAAACAAAAATGAGTTATGGAAATTTCCAATTTTCATATTTAATTAAAGCTAAAACAAATTTGTAGCATGATTTATGGTTAAATGAGGGATATTATGTTCTGCAAAACAAAGACTAGCTAGGAGTTAACTTAAAACCACTTTTCAAACGTCATTGATGTCAGTTTGTTAGAAAATAAAGTCATTATGTTCTCATTGAATAGTTCTTTAGAGTTGGTTAGTTTTGCAACGCTTTCTGTTTGTTTTGGAGTGCATTTTTCGTCTATCTCAATTTCAGGAATGTTAATGTTGAACATGATCACCTTATATACTGATATTGGGAGAGAATGGAGGGGATTGCAACCTAAAATCAAGGCAAAAGGAGGAAATTATAGATCACTACAGCAACTGTGTTGGACAGATGGGCTGTGGTTTGATTCTTTTGTAGTTCTTTGTATATTTTTTTTTGGGATCTGTATTGCATTCATTCATGAGTTTTTGGTTGGCGCAGAGAATATTTATTTGCTTCTTTAAAATTTGATTTATTCTATATAATTATTGTGGATTTAGAATCATGTTGTTATAAGTACCTCTATAACTATCTATATAATAAAGTAGAACGATTTTGAATCCAAGAGACAAAGAGCGGCTCATATCGTTTCGAGACCAAAAGAGACATCATCCAATGGCCGACGTTATTCCAAACTGTCTCAAGCTATTGACGTATCAAATCGTTTCGATCCAACGTACCACATTAACTCTTAAATTTTTTTATCCACTCAAAATCTACTTTCCAAAATTGACATCTCAAAATTTAATTCCCAAAATTAATTCCCCTAAGATCACGCCCCCTTCCCAACTACTTTCTTCTGCCTAACGCGCGCGCTCTCTCTCTCTCTCTCAACTAACCCAGGCGATCACCTCTGATCTCTTTTCCAAACTAGCAATATATTTTCCCCTAATCTTGCTGTAATGTCTTCCCCAAATCTATTTTCTTTCTCCATGCTTTGTAAAGCCACTGCTCTATATCTCTCTCTTGCCCTCCCTATTCTCTACATGTGCATCCCTCGCTATGCATCTCAGTCATCTCTTGCGGCTCAAGTATGTCTTTCCTTTCTCTATCTCCCTACCTTTTTTTGCTCAAGCACAACGAACTGTAAAATGCACTCAAACTCGCACACGCGCACACACAGTAGTAGATCTACACACAACGACACCAACACACCGATCCCCCCTGATTTCATTGTTGATTTTGTTCTTAATAAAAAAAAAACATCAAAATTTTCTCTAGAAATCGATTCCCAAAACAATATTGAGACGTGTACACAATATTCATAATCAAACATTGAAAGGTTAGTAATTATTAGATACCTATTTATTCTTTAGAAAAAACATGACACAACCAATTATTAAACTCACTCATGCCAAAATCCTACTTGAATACAACCATTTATCAATTATCCAACAATATAGAGAATAGTTATAGAGGTACTTATAACAACATGATTCTAAATCCACAATAATTATAGAGAATAAATCAAATTTTAAAGAAGCATATAAATATTCTCTGCGCCAACCAAAAAATCATGAATGAATGCAATACATATCCATATATATATATATATATATATATATATATATATAAAGAACTGCAAAAGAATCAAACCCCAGCCCATTAGTACATAAGGTGATCATATTCAACATTAACATTTCTGAAATTGAGATAGACGAAAAATGCACTCCAAAACAAACAGAAAGCGTTGCAAAACTAACCAACTCTAAAAAACTATTCAATGAGAACATAATGGCTGTATTTTCTAACAAACTGACATCAGTGACGTTTGAAAAGTGGTTTTTAAGTTAACTCCTAGCTAGTCCTTGTTTTGCAGAACATAACATCCCTCATTTAACCATAAATCATGCTACAAATTTGTTTTAGCTTTAATTAAATATGAAAATTGGAAATTTCCATAACTAATTTTTGTTTTGAAAAAAAAAAACAATTTTTAGTGCTTACCCCATAAAAGAGAACAATGTATCCATTTCCATAAGCCTAGTGAGTACAATGGCATTTCGGGATGCTACAAAATTGAGCAAGAACACTGACAGAAATATTCAGTAAACCACAGTCATTCGTCTCCTATGAATTTAACAACTCCTCTTCTCTTCTGTATTATGAGTCCCAACGAATTGGCTATGGGACAGCAGTCACTTACTCCTCAGGAAGTGGTGAAACAGAGGACTGGAAGTAAATGTTCCGCTGCATATCGGTTTGCTCGTTCTAAGCAAGAGTTGTTTGATGAGGCAAAGAAAAGCTTGGCCAAAGCTTCACGCCAAATGAAGAAGTATGTTGATCAAGGTCGCAGACCACTGGAATTTCAAGTTGGGTACCTAGTCTTGCTGTAATTTACTCATGTGATATGGAAAAGGATCAATAGTAAGGTAGTGCACCGCAGGCTTATTCCCAAATACGATGGCCTCTTCGAAGTGATGAAAAACGTCGGGAATGTTACCTATCGCTTTAAGTTGCCTGATCGATTGAAAATTCACCCAACTTTTCATTTGATTTTTCTGAAGCCTTTTCATGAAAACTTGTTGAATTCTGGACGGAAACAAGCCAGGAGGGATCCACCTATAATTAGGAAATAGTTTGACAAAGAGTCGACAAGATTCTGTCTCACCGGACTATGGGTCAGAGTAAGAAGAATCGCAGGACTAATTTTCTGGTACATTGGAAAGGTGGTTCCGAGGCAGATGCGAGTTGGAAAAGAGATGTGACTCTTTGATAGTTTGAGAAACAGATCAATGAGTATTGGGACAACCTCTCGACGAGGACGTCAAGCTCTTCTTGTGTGGGTGATTTGTTACCCCCTTAGCTCGTTGGCTCAACATTGGCATGTGGCTGCCTCGCCCAAAGGCATCCATGCCTTAGCCAAATTGGGTTATACTTGGTGAATTAAATCCTTAGTGCAAAGTTGGCTTCCTAAAGACTTGGACGTTTACTTGGTTAAGTAACAAAGTGGTTCAGCAAATGCTTGAATGGCAGCATATTATAGGCACCAAACAGAGAAATATTGGCAACACTCCAATAGCCAATATAAAAAATGAGCTTCAAGGCAGTATAAAATAGGCTTGCAAAAATGTAATTGCATACCATTGTTCAACCAAGCCTCATTATTTGTATAAGCTTGACAAAATAAAACCCAATCAACAAAAAATTGACAACTTTAAAAACAATATGTTAGTCGGTCGGTGGGTTTTTGTCAGGAATTTTAACAAATGGTTGATGTGCATTATCAAGAAAGGGAGTGGGGTAGCTATAAAGTTTAATTCTCCAGGAAAAAACAATAGAAAATTGTTCGTATTCGTGTTCATGTGTGTTGCTTTACAGCAGCGGGATGTTGTTTTGTCTCTGTCATTGTTTGTGTGTGTGTGTGGGTGTTATTGTTCGTGTTTGGGTGGGTGTGTGTGAGCAAAAATAGGTGGAGAAATATAGAGAAGGAACACATACCTGAGCAAAAGCGGGATGTACAAGGAGATAATAGGGAGGGCGATAAAGAGGGAGATAGAGGAGATTTGGGGATGATATTATGGCAAGGATTGGGGGATCGCAGGCCTTCTCGTATGGAAAGGAGATCGCAGAATGTGTTTGTTCGCTTAGTGTGTATGTGGGAGGGAGAGAGAGAGAGAGAGAGAGAGTTGGAATTGAGGGCGTGATAGAGCGTGTTGGAAATTTGGTGGGAGGGGCGTAATATTAGGGAAGGAATTGGAGGAGATAATTATTTGGGGAATGAATTTAGGGATATTAATTATAGAAATTAAATTTTGAGCTACAAAAAAATTTTAAGAGCTATTCTGGTACGTTGGATCGAAACGATCTGAAACGTTAATAACTTGAGACAGTTTGGGATAACATCGTCCGTAGGATGATGTCTTTTTTGTCACGAAAAGATCTAGACTGCTCTTTGTCTCTAAAATTCAAAATCGTTCTACTTTATTTTATATATATATATCTAAAATTCAAAATCGTTCTATTTTATTATATATATATATATATATATATATATATAGAGAGAGAGAGAGAGAGAGAGAGGGCAATAAGTGCATAGTATGATCTTAGAAATACAAAAAACAAAACCCACATCAACAAACAATTGCAAGATACATAAATATTGACCTATAGATAATGGTAAAGGAGATCGGGCTTAGGGTGTGACCAACAGCTTGAGATACCCGAGCAAGGTAGTCACATGTTCGAAGATGATAGCTAGGCTGATAGTTTTCTAGGTATTATTAAGGCTTTGATTGTGTGGACATCTTGAGAGGACAAAACCCATGTTGAAGACTGGCCTGCCAAACTTTCTCAATGCTGAACATCATATCACCACACTCATTCACATTCCATCCTTCTAAAGCATGGAGGATCCCAGCTATGCGCCATGCACTCATCACTCTTCTAGGCAACCAATTCTGTCACAAGATCACAAACATACTATAAGAAAAGAAGTAATAGTGAGTGTCCAATGATAATATAGTGAAGTGGGAAGTGACGAATACTATGGATGTCTTGTATTCTATTTTGATTCATATGTTTTATGTCCATTTCGATTGTCTTTTCTGATTAGTACTTGACTTGATATAGAATCAGTTGAATTTTTCTAGGATAATTCACGTGCCTTAGTCTATGGAGCCGATGTATAAACTGAATAACCCCAATCTAAAAAGCCCATGGATAATTGTCTTTCAGGGGTCGAGGACAGTATCCTAGCACAATTTTTTATTTTTTTTGGTTTTTCACACTTTGTATCTTGAAAGATTTCATGATTTTTAATTTGTACCTTCAAAAATTAAAATTTTCACATTGTACCCTCAATGTATCAAACGTATTGCAATGTGGCTTTTCTATTAGCTTCTGTTATTTTTTTTCGTTAAAAGTCAACCCATTAATACTGTCGAAAAAATTAATGGAAAGCTAACAGAAGGGTCAAAATCTAATCCAAACAGAAAGCAAAGGGTTTTGAGTGCTATGTATATGTAAATTCATGGCAAAATGGGGAGTCCTTCTCTTATTTTCAATTCTAAGAATGCTTCGATTTCTTCTTTATTTATATTTGATTCTTGGCACTATGCTTCCTCAGTGAATACATACACCGAAGCTAAACCACGTAATTTAATGCATTTTATTTTGTTTGGGCTTTTTGTACCCTAAAAGATTTTAAGATTTTTATTTTACATCCTCGAAGATTAAATTTCTCACATTACACATTCAATGTATCAAAAGTATTACAATGTTGCCTTTTATTAACTTTTGTTATTTTTTTTTTTTTTTTTTGTCAAAAGCCAACCAATTGACACTTACAGAAAACTAACGGATAACTAACGGAAGGGTCACGTTGTGTTGTAACTTATGCTTTTCTTCCCTTTTGTTTATTTTCTTGCAAGGAATTGCACTATTCATGCAAATTCAGAAGAGTTAAACCAATAGATTGACCACCAACAAAAGAAAATGTTAAATTCTAACCTCACAAGAATCAACATTCTCAAGATATTTGGGAGTCAACATTGCTGGTGTGTTGTAGTAGAAGCAATCTTTGCGGATCATCTTTGGGGGAAATTGTGAGAAGGGAATGAATAATGTTCCTTTTGATGCCTTCATTTGCTCTTCTTCTGTCAATTCTCCTCCCACTAACCATATCTACAAAAATAACAACATAAACTAGTTAAACTAACTCAAATAGCATTCGAGATTAGCAACTAGCCTAAATGGCCACCGTTTCCGCTGTTGGACCTTAAAGGGGGGCAGCTTCACCTTCTATCCCCCCTGGCGCTGGTATAATCAAAAGCACTGTGTCAATCCCAAAGTAAAATAGATAGAAACAAATAAGAATAACCAAACCATGAGATATGAGGTATATTTCAATTAACAAAGTCACTCCTTAAGGGAGGAACGTAAATCATTACATCCTTCATGGGTTCGAATCTCATCACCCCTTCCCCTGTAATAGTGTCTGACAAAAAAAAAACACTCAAATCTTGTTCACTTATTATCATTAATATTTCATGTACAAAAGTTAACAAATTAACATTTGGTGAAGTGTTGGGTTGGGCCTACCCGATCGTCAGTCAGCGGCCCATATTGGAACGCTGACTGGTCAATGAATCGAGCTAGCATATTTGAAAATACATGGACAATTGTCCGTTTGTTGGTCCAACTCTAATGGGTTGCCCCGTTGGGTCAATCTTGATGTGCCTGATTTTTCTTGAATATCTTGACGTTTTTCCTAGATCTCACCTCTTATTTGTTTTCAGTTTCATTGGGTCAATGGGCTAGACTGTCTTCGTGGGCCTTAATTGGGCCATCTGACATGAATAGTGTGGGTCGACCTATGGGCACCATTTGCCGCCCCCGTTCATTCAAATACCACCCACCCACCAACGAAATGAATAAACTATCCCAACCCAAACATAGTATGCTGGAATACTATTAAGTAAAGGGTCCACTTTTCGACCAATAAAAATACGTCACGTTTACAATTTTTTATTTTATTTATTTATTAATTAATATTTATAATTATTCAATTCAGAATCAATAATCGAAATTCATAAAGGCATGAAACAACTTTCAATACCATAACATTACCCTTTTAAATAAATAGAGAAGTGTGTGTGTATGAGTGAGAGAGAGAGAGAGAGAATTGTGTGTTTGACCTAAGAATGAACCTTTGTACCTTGGGAGCATAACTTTTTGAGAGGACTATGTTACTTCCAGCGTCGGTGTCAAGCTTTTCTTTTAACCTCTTATACTCGTCCACACGTAATGTGGCCACCTGTCATAAACTCCAACTTGGTAAAGTAAACATGGTAGCCTTTTTTTTTAATGTCAAAGGTGCAAATGGAGAATTTGAGAATCTTCGGGGGTACAAAATGAGATTAAAAATAACGCAATTGAAAGTATTGAGACCAAAGTGAGATAAAACACAAACATTAGAGACTACTACTATAATATAATCTCAATAATGCATACCTGGAGACCCCTTTGGGATAAAGCAAGGGCAATGGAATAAGCAACCTTAGACAAATTGCCTCTAAGGACCACTTGGGTTGTTCCTTTGGGAATGCTATTTAGCACAACAGCCACAGCTAAGCTACTTCCATCTACCACCTTCACTTTTAACTGAGGGTGCTTTCTTAGGTAAACCTCACCATTTCTATTCAGTTCCTCCCCCTGCACCATTTTAAGCACAACTTTAGAGGTTAAGCTTTTAAAGTAGAGAGTTGTTTAATATGGTATCAGAACAAGAGATCTTGTGTTCGAATCTTCGCTGTTACCTTAATATTAAAAGATTTTCACTTGTTAGGTCCAAAATCTAGCTTGCACGTGAGAGGGCGTGTTGAAATATAAATATTAAAGTTACACCCTCTCTAACAACTTAAACTTTTGCAATAGATGGTTGTTTAACAGGATCACCATTATAGACTTTGTCAACTTTCTTGTATGATGTAAAGATAGACCTTACTGGGTGTAGCATTGTGGGTCAAGATTGGGGCTTTAGGTCCTTAATTGGGAAGTTCTTAATACCCTTATTCTCCCTTCATTCGGAGTTGTGTAACTTGGGTTCATCACGCTATACTCGTCGTGAAAGAAAAATGAACAGTTTACACTTGTCCCGTTTTGTTTTAAAGTATAGGGGACGAGAGAAAAACTATATTTAGCGGTTCCTCAATGCCTTATTTAATCTATTAAGGGGAGCTAGAGCAAGAGTAGCATTTCCAAACACTACCATATATGTATATATATCTATATATATGCATATGTGTGATATACCATACGAAGGGGGTGTCTTATTATTGGATTATAATACTACCATGACATTGCATATTTAGAGCAATGTTAATCTAATGGTTACAATGAAACCACATCATTATGTTATCAAATTAGGTCAAATTTTTTGGTCACAATAGCATTACTTGCATATTTGTGTGTGAGAGAGAGAGAGAGAGTTACCTGATTGAACAGACCTAGACTCAACACCTTACTGCCTCTTTCCTCAGCTTCTAGTATGGCTTCCTCAATCAAACTATTGATTAACTCTTTTTGCCAGTGCATGAAGTACTGCAATAAGCCCACAAATAAAATTAATAGCATTATGCATAGAAAGGGTAAAATACGGAAATAGTTCCTAAAATATGCGCTCCGTCTCACTTTAGTGCCTATTTTTTCACGTGTCATTTTAGTTTACTAACGGATTCAGTGAGACGAAACGCATACTTTGAAGACCATTTTTATATTTTCCCGTATAAAAGTGTACACAAAAAAATAATGGAAAATTGATCAATATGGTCCTTACTTGTATTTTATATTTTGGTATAGCCCAGGTCTGTAATTTCAGGTTTTTGAAGATATTTCTCTCAACAACAAATGTTCGGCCATATATCCAAGTAACCATCATGGACCAAAGAGTCACAGGCCACAGCACCCACAGGTACCACTTAGAAGTGTGGGGTGTAGAGGCAAGGGCTGCAAAACCAAGCCGGAGATGATAGATCGACTCCGGCGTCGTTAAATGGGTCAGATGCACGACGTCCGGCGATTCCTTTGGCCGATCGAGCGATGTTTCGTATAATTTGTCCGAAGATTTGTCCATGGTGTCATAGATGTAGTCATAAATTGGCATGAAAAGTGAGTAGTTTGTTCGAAATTGAGTGTGATGTAGTGAATGGAACCTGTGGCATCAACCATGTAACAATTTAATTTACATAGAGCAAATCTAATTAGAAAAAACTTCATCACAACTTATTTTATGAAATAGATATATCTTATAACCAGAGAGATTAGATGAAAGGAAAATAGCGAAAAGTCATTAAGAGTGCAACAATAAAGTAGTAAGGGATACTCCCATTACACAAACATTTTTAGTAATTTTACTTGCTTGTTTGGGTTTTTTGTTATACGAGAAAATTCCAAGGTCTGTCTTCAGCGAGTAGAGACGCACTTATGTCGCTTAGGCTCGTAACTCTGAATAGAACTAAGGGCAAAGCCCGGGTGTATGAACCGGTCTTTCAACTCATACACCATTTAAGTCAGGACTTGCGTAACTTAAGAGTCATCGTGTAAATAAGAGCACCATTGTATTTAAAAAAAAAAAAAGTCGAGATTAAACAAAATATAAATACAATTCTGAACCCACTTTGCAAACCCTAAAAGTTGGTGATAGATGTGTATGAATTTATTAGAAACGGCAAAATAGAGCATGTGATGACTCAATTATAAGAGATTAATTAAAGTGTATATAAATCAATCAGAACATTTTTTACCATTGAAAAAGAAAGAAAGTGTAGTTATGAGTAATTAATGCATGTTCAGAAAGTGGGGAGGTAGGTTCCCAACTTCACATGTCAAGTTGTACTTTGTGGTCCAACAGCATTTACCAAAAATATCGTATTCGGACTTGACCTGAATACGATACATCGTAACATAAACTTGAAAATAACACGTTAAATTAATACAAATTATAAATGGTTTGAGTTCATTTTAAACACCTGTTTAATTGGTATTATAGAAATAAAATATACATTTTTTTTTGTTTCTTGATTTAGTATTATATGAAGTACTTTTTCTGTTTTTATGAAAACATAAAAGAAGATACATTAAAATTTTGAACACATTTTATCCAACAACATACTATTCTCGTAAAAGTCCGACAAACTCAAATCCAAACACCAATAAGAAGTACTTTAGAACTAAATGGTTTTTGATATTTTTACTATAATTTTGATCTTGTAAATTTTGAAGAAAAAAAAAATATAATGAGTGTGACATGACGTTAAAACAATATACAAACACGACACGACTCTATTGAGAAATGGTTGTATTTAAGTCCACCATCTGTCCCGTATGGACTTCCCCATCAGTGATATTTACTATCTCATATACACTTACATGAATGAGTGATTGAACATGAACTATTTGATGCCTGCATGACCATAAATATTCATTTAAAGATTGCAACATCATATTGGTAAAGGATTAGACCCTTTAACCAGTCTGGTTAGGTTATGGTACCCAAATGTCATTTTTTTAGTGCCGTCTTTTTACTTTTTAGTACTGTAAAAACGTGTCATGTATAAAAAAAAATTATTTATTATTTATTATTTTTATGTCATTATTTAATAATTACACATCGTCAAAATCAAATCAACAATTTGGATTACATTTCGGCATGATATCTCTGTGGTACCGTAACCTATTCCAAGCTGACAAATAATGGGTTATGAACATGCATACTAACTATGCACATTGACATGTATATATGCATATACGAGTAAAAGTATATAGGGTTGAAAGATTAATTGTGAGAATGTATATTAGGGTTGCAAATGAATCTAATAGTTTATGGCCATGCAAACAAATCATTTAACCAAACTAGTCGAGTCGAGCTGAGTTGGACCCAAGTCTGGAAAAATTATTAACTAGTTAATGTTTGAATAAGATGTTTGAAACTCATCACGATCCCCAGACAAGCCAAAACATTCTCGACGAGCGGATGGACTTGAATCGAGCCCAAACAATCGTATGTTGAGCTCAGTTCTCAGTTCATTTACAGTCCTAATTAAAAACAGTATAAATGAATAAGAAGATCAAAGGTTTTAATTAGGAGACTTACGAGGGTGTGTACATGAGGTACTTGAGAGGAGGAAAGATGGAGAAGACCCACTTGGGAATAAGCTCAAAGTTGCAATGACCCAAGTTGTTCATGAAGTCAATATAAGTGACATAACCACCAAATGAAACAATGGAGGCTGTCCCACTGAGCAGCGCTGTCAGCAATGGTATTGCAAAGAGGGTGAAATATGCTATGTGTTCTGCAAATGGATGAATCACAGCTGCCACAAAAACATATGTACATTCAATTAGTTTATCAATCACAAAAAAAAAAAAAAAAAATGATTAAAAAGCTCGTTCAGGGACGGTAGGTGGGTTGGGGGCGCGGGGGGAGCGAAACACTACATTGGTTCAATTGGGAAATGGTCGTTTCCCTCCCTTTCCTGCTAAGATTAGAAATCCTATATTTTTCATATCCATACGAATGAGTCTTGGGTTTTCATTGATTTGCCAAAGCAACGTACTACAACCGATTTAAATATAATGATCATAAATTTTCAACACGAAAGGTTAACATGATATAACAAAGGATACTGACATGAATATTAAATGGGTTGGTTAGTGTTTTATACAAATTATATGATTTTGATACTACAAACGCATTTAGTGGGTATAATATGAATATAATGTTTCACTTGACTTTGTAATCATTGGAACCAGGTGGATTTTTATTTTTGGAAATCTTGTGAGAGTGATTGGTTTGGTTGAAAGAAAAATGCATCCTACTTGTAGATTTCTAGTTCATGCACAATACGGATAATATATATATACTAGTTATTTTCCGTGTCTGAAGGCACGAAGTAATAAAAAAAATGGTCAACAATAAGTATATTTGTATTCACACCCAAAATCAAATTACAAATATAGAGGAAAAAGAAAGGAATTTAAGCACCGGTTGTACTGAGGGCGAGTGGTGGTGGTGGAAGACGGTGATGGTTGTAATGGATGACACCGACCGGCTGTGATGGTGGCAGACGTGGGTGGAAATGGTAATGGTGGTGGTGGTAGGGGTGATAGTGGGACAATGACAGTGATGGTAAAGTGGGGGTGATGGTAGTGGGGATGGTGGTGGTGGGGTAATGGTGGGATGGCGGCGACAGTGGTTGTAGTGGGGCTGTAGTGGTGGTTGTTGTGGAAGAGGTGGTGGTGGGGTGGCAATAGTGATGGTGGTGATGGTGATGGTGGGGCGGTGAAGTTGGTAGTGGTGGCGACAGTGGTGGTGGTGGTGGGAGTAATGGTAGTTGGATGGTGGTGGTGAGGTGGCAGCGGTGGTGGTGGTGGTAGGGTGGCGGCAGCGGTGGTGGTGGTGGTTGTTGTGGCAGAGGTGGTGGTGTAGTAGTGGTGGCGGCGATAGTGGTGGTGGTGGTGGTAGTGGTGGTGTTGGTGGTGGTAGTGATGATGCAGTTCCAAACACTACTTTTTTTTTATAATATTTATGAAAGTTGTAAGTCTTAAAAGAACTTTTAAAAAATTACTCCAAACACACCCTTAAGGATTTATTTTCCCTATTAAATTTAGGGTGTTAATATTAGCTGTCGGATTAATTTTAAAGTAAAATTTAAAGAGATCTCAACCGTAAAAATCAAAGTTATTTTGTTTATCTTTTGAGATTTGAATTGTATTGTACTTTATTTTATATATATTTATATCAACAGTCAATGGTGTGTGGACTAACTTATACGCACCTCGACTAATTTTCTTTCCAATACGATAAAAAAAAGATCATCCACGCTGACATTAGGATATTCATAAATACGGTAATCCCGTCATGAAAAAAAAGATGTGAAATTCAAAACTCATCTCTTCCAATAAAAAGAGTACACGATATAAATTAAGAATGTTGGACAGTAACCAGCCAGCACATCATTCGTTTACAGCCAAACAATTTGGGGAGGACCACATAGTAAATGCAAAGGTGTGGTCCTGAAAATTTGCAATAATGTTGAACACAATGCTCACGTATAAGTTGTACTAAAGTTGTGCAGTAGTTGAAAGTATGTTGCCAGCTCTATGCATTAACACATACTAAAAAACTGGCAGACTGATTAGGACGAATAATAAATGTGTCAAATAATACAGACATGAATAACCCGTTGAAAGAGTATTGCACAAAGAAAAGTTAATGCACCACCAGGTTAGCAACTCTAAGTGTGGATGAAGTCATAACAGACTAGATTCCTAGAAGTAGTAGAGAGAGAAGTTAGTGTGAACTAGTATCCAAAAGATTTTGTTTCTGTATGAAGGATAGTGGTATTAAGATTAAAAAAAATTCACGTACACAACACGAAGTAAAAATGACACAAGTATCATGTTATATAACCCGGACATGGCGTAACACGAGTCAATTAGCACCTCATGAGAGAGAGAGAGAGAGAGAAGGTGGTGTGAACTTACATGTGATGGGCTCAGTGACAATGGAGGAATGGTGGTGAGAATGGTAGCGAGAGTAGAGGTAGTGATGGTGCAATGCTCTGTGAAGCCAGTAGTAGAGGAACTCAACAGGGCCAGCATGAAGTAAAATTGTGATTATCACACCATCTGTCCTCCATATTGGCAGGTGAGAACCACCTTTGAGTGTCGAGGCACCCAAGTAGAAGAGTATCCCATTGAACAAGATTTGATCATCCCTGCCAAACCCTCAATTATACCCACATCAGAACTCAACCATAAAACACACACACACACTTCGGAAGACAGAGGATAAAATATCCCATGCAACGGTGAATACTATTTTATGATATTATCCATCAAAAAAACTACACTTTGACCCTCTCAACTATGACCTCTGTTTCATATCGTCCTCTCAACTATCTTGTCCGTTACATGATACCTTCAAGTATGGTTATTAGTTTTAGAGTAATGTTATTCAAACCTAAAAATTTGACCCCATTTACTGACCTGATGATATGGTTTCATTAAAACTATTAGATGTAGAACAAGTTTTAATGTTTGATAGGACTCACAGTCAATGCAAATGTCATAACGAATCAGGTCAACAAATAAGGTCAGATTTTTAAGTTAAAATAACATTACTCTTAGTTTTATGCTGCTTCAATAGTTGACATCCATCACAAATTTTGACAAAATTATTTCAATTTGCCCCCTAAACTATGAAATTTTGAGAGGGAACATTTTTCATTAAAAAAATAACAGACGTTTGTTTTTATGGCAATTAATATGAAATCTATAGTCGAAGTTACAGTTGGAACTCAATGCGAGAAATTAAATAATTCAAGGAGCAAAGTAAAATCGAGTTCATAATTAGCCCATCGTTTATTTAAAAACCAATCAATAGACTCGGTGAACCCCACTAAATTTCAAGCACGGCATTTGTTGGATGAGGAGGTTATTGGAATAATGTTGTTCACTCGGCCTATCTGTTGGTTTATAATTGGTTGATGATTTCACGTGTCACTAGCAATTGTTATATATGAGAGAGAGAGAGAGACCAGTTCCTTTCTCTGTCAACTTGGTCGAATTCAATGCTTTTGTCAACAATCCTGTTGTTCCCTTTGGCAGTTCTGTAGCGAGAGAGGGAAATCCATATCTGATTATGAAGCAGCCTTGACAAGAGAAAGGGGAAGATGAGGAAGTTGGAGAAGTCCCTCTCACTTTCATCCTTCACCATGTAGGAGTACATGCTATGAACCACCCAGGGTGCCAAAACCACATACTTCATCCACAAAATTTCAAGACCAAATCAGAATTATTCAAAATTATGGGGCCAGTTGAAAAATTAATATAAAGTAAAATTCAGGAGTAATTCCACCGCCACACACATTTGATGTGAAAAAAACAATAATAATTTCAAAAGTCCAACATTGCACTTCGTCAGCTGTCTAATTTTTTTCTGGGTAAATAGAATCATTCCAACCACACGTTTTTTGGATTTATATAACTGCAACACAGATATCAAATCTACACAATCACTCGGACGTCCGAATTTATGCATCACCCCATATTTGACCACTCATGTAGATTAACCACCAATTGATAAAGTTACAATAAAAGAGAGAGAGTTTTGTAACTGAGGGCTTCATAAGAATGGTTCTATGTGATCCCTCTTTCCATACAAGCTCTTGCCTGGCTGTCTTTGAGCATTTTTTCTAGCATGTTTCCTCTAATATAAGAGATTAGTAGTGCTATTTCGATCTAAAAATGAGATGCAAAAGCTAAAAATGTAGTGACAAAACACCATACAAACTTGTGTACTCTCTGTGAATCGAATCTAGGGCATAACCCAGCGCGCCTCAAACAAGACCCTTAACGAGACGCTAAACGCCACTGGATCAAACAGCTTGGTGGTAGAAACTGATTAGTATACATAACTATGACCACTTTAAAGAAAATGAGAAGCTAACATTATGTGTATGTATGCATATAAATGATGAATTGAAGAGGGAATACCTTGAAGCTTCCAAGGTGTTTCCATGGCCAGTCTGTGAGGATCCCTGGTTTAGAAGCCATATTCTTCCCTCCTCCAACTTCTTCTTTTTTTTTTTGTGTTCTATAAAGCGCAATGGACAGTGTTGTATATAGATGTAGATATATATTGAAGCTTGCCACCAATGCAGCTTCAAGATGGTTAATAAAAGAAAATAATCTAATATTTTAATTTAATGATGGGCTCGATTTGGTTGGTGATATATTTTATCTGTACTACTAATAAAAGTACCTTAGCATGAAAAACTTTTGATTCACTATTTTACCCTTATAAAAAATTATAATGGCTAACATATCATTTTTGTATTTAAATATAAATATACAAATTACCATTATATCTATATTTTTTGTTATCTCTAACAAATCATATAAATCTCTCTATCTTTACAAAACTTTTGAATGGTCATGTTATACTTAACATAATATTTAAAAAAAATATTAATTTTTTTTTTCAAAATCTCAATATTAATATGCGTTGTCAATTTTATTGATACAATATCATCTCCAACACCCAAAAAATGGATATATATAATTTTTCTCTTCATTTACAATCAAAATAATTTGGTAAAAAATTATTGAAACACAAAGAATAAACAAGAAAGACAAAAAAAATTAAGAAAAAAAAAATCTATAACCCTTACTACTTGGTAGCTCGAAAGAAAGAATCACATAAAATGAATCAATTAGATGTTTATAGTTATAAAAAAAAAATATTAATAATTTAAGTATGATAAATAAGGTGAGTTGCTATGAAATAAAAGTTAGGGTTAATAATATTTTTGGTCTCTAAAATATGTATTTTTTGTCTGTTTAGTCCTTATTGTATTAATTTGATCCCTAAAATATTTCATCCATGTTATTTTATGTAGATCAATATGTGAAGAGGATTAAGTTTAGAGAGGAGTACAAGTCTAGATGTTTTATGTTCATTAATAAACATGTGATTAACACAAAAAAGAAAAGTCAATGACACGACTCCAAGGTATTATGATACAAACCTCAAATAATACAACTCGAACATAATTTGTGCATGACTCTATTCTCAAAGGCGGCTCAACAGTATTAAAAAAAATAAAAATATGACTTTAGGTCCCAAATTTTTAAAAGACCCATAATTTTAAGTATATTATTAACTCAAAAAAAATTTAAATCTATTAAATTTTAAACCTTAAAAAAAAAGGCCCCAAAAAAAAAATTAAAATTTTTATTATAATAATTTGGGTCAATTATCTAATCCATAACATTAGAAACCTAAAAATCATAAGTTAAAAAAACAAAAAATACTCAAAAGTCAACTCATATTTACTCTTGCTCACTCTCTCAATGTGTAAAAATAAGTAAAAAATATAAAAAAAAGGTTGAAATTAAATTCTCTCTCAGGTAAAAAATAAAAACAAAAGTTTAAACATTTTTTTCAGCAACACTAGAACATCCTTCTTCTATGTCTCTCTCACATAATAAATTAAAAATAAACTAATTTTTTTAAAAAAATTAATATTAAAAATAAAAAATACCTCATTTAGTATTGTCCTTTTAGGTTTCAAATTGACTTGAGCCACCCCTCTTCATTCTCATCCTTACACTATTAGGTTGGGAAGTTTTTGATAGGTACATTTACATTTATTGGACTCACCTGCCAACAAGAAAGGCCGTTGGGCAAGTTTTTATTGTGTTACCCAAAATCATATATTTCATGTACCTTTGATTTCTCATGACTAGAGCATGGAGGATCTAAACTTACTTTTCAATATCGTTGTTTTGAGATATTTCGAAGTGTTGTAATTTTGATTTAAATTATTAATACGTTTCAATCTTAAAAAATAGATTTGTTTCGACCGTTTTTATCATTTGAAAATGAAATTTTGTTCGTTGCTTCTAACTTTGTTGGATGTATTTGAATTGCAAATTTGACTTGTTTGATTTTTCATTTGGTCCGATCAAATTGTATCTTTTTTTTAAAAAATGGTACCAAATCACGAACTGTAGACTTCTTAGATGACATATGGCATGAAAATATTAGGGTAAAAATTATAATTGGTCTCTAAACTTTGCTGTCGATTTTAATTTGATCCTTGAACTTTCAGTTGGCTCAATTTAGTCTCTCAACTATGAATTTTATCTCAATTAAGTCATTTCATCTATTTTTATTGTTATTTTTTTTTTTATGGAACCTCGACGGTGGGAGGGAGATTTTATTAATTCAAAAATTAAATTACACCTAGTTAGGGGGACGTATGTACCTTACCCCTCGATGCAATTTAATTACATGAAGAATATTAAAATAAATGAGGCAAAAATGCATGCTTATTACAAGGAATGGAAAAATTAAAATAAATCTAAGCATACTGCCTAAAGAATTAAATGGACCAGCTGATTTAATTTGCAGACAGCCTTCTACACCTTTCCTTCCAGAGCTGCTGATTAACCCTAATTAGTATGTAAATTAAAATGATTAAGTAATCAACGTTGTAAGATAAAACAATTAAAAATTATGAATTAGGGTTTGTGCATAGACTAAGGTTTAACGAATGTTATGTCTGAAATTTCAGGGTTTGAAGCAGAATTACCAGAAAATACAAGGCAGTCTATCAAAACTTGGAATAAAACCAAGTAGCAAAGTGTAATATAAACCAAGGGAGAAGCCAGCATGCGACACATGAAACCTACTGCAAGGCACCACCGTCCGGACGGTGGTGGTGGCGTTCGAACGGCCACCCCAGGCGGTTTGAGCTCATTTTCTTCCAAGTGCCTATAAATAGACCTCTCCTCCTTCATTCTTCGAGAGGCCGGCCACCCAAGAGCTCCAGAGAGAAAAAGAGAAAGAAAAAGAGGAAGTCATAAAACAATTCAAGACTCGGTCCGTCCTACTCTCTAGCCTAAACTCTGTATTTCTACATTTCTTGTATGTCTTTCTATTCGGATACTTGAACTGCCGCCACCTTTTTGTCTTAATTGATAGTAAAGGTGGTTGTGTTTCAATTGTTCCTTGCGAAAGAAGTGTCAGTCTTTTATTTGTTGTTGTAATGAAACCTACTCGCACTCCTTGCTTGTCTGTAGCAATGGGGCGTGAGTAGTCACTTATACCCTTCAGTGAAGGGTGAACATATGTATAGTATTGGTTAGATTATGGAAATGCTGATGTTTTATTCATATATTTATTTATATATGTATTATGTGCTTCATGCATGATACAGTGATATACATGATTTCGATGTTGTGCCTGGAATTATGTCATCAGTGCATCATCAACATGCCGGTTAAATATCTACGGTGTTCCTATCGGTATGGTTTATCCTCCACCGGAACGCTGAGAATGTTCTACTGATGCATGGTACAAAACCTAAATGATCCTCATGAATGGCTTGTCCTTCTGGGTTATTAAGGTTGTTTAACTACTCTATAATTATATTGCCAGTCGAATACCTACGGTATTCCTATCGGTATGGTTTATCCTCCACCGGAACGCTGAGGATGTTTAACTGGTATATATATATATATATCACAGATGACCAATTGAGTAATTCAAGTATTCCTCATGAATGGCTTGTCCTTCTGGTTTGCTTGGATTAATCAATTGACACATCTATAACCAGCTAACCTAAGAAGTTGCTGAGTTATAATTGAATAATTCAAGTATTCCTCATGAATGGATTGTCCTTCTGGTTTGCTTGGATTAATCAATTGTCATGGATACCACCAGCTAACCTAAGAAGTTGTTGTGTGATGGTTTATATACATCAGACCTACTGGTTGACTTTCCAGTGACCTGGAAGTTAATTGTTGTATGGTAGCATTTCCAGTACTTAACCAATATAAAGCATATGAAATCCCTAAACTGAAGGGTACCTTTTCTATTATTGTCATTAAGAAGCTTACTTACGCATTTTATTTAAAGTAGACTAGTTATCAATCTAAGCTCACATCACAAGTTATTAAATGTTATATTGCTTTAAACGACAACTTTAATGTTCTTTTTATTTTATTTTAAATTATAATTACCAAAACTCTTCGTGGGATCGATACTTGGACTTAAAACCGAGAAAATTACAATTCGATCACTTATACTTTTGTGTATAATATAATTCAGATCACAAAATAGTGCGAATCAGCTGCCAATATATAATCAATGGCAGACCTCTCATTAAGGTGTAAAAGAGAGATGAACTCTTGAAAATTCGAACAATCCTCATAAATATTGTAATAGGAGGTTCATTAGCTATAAGCTGAAATCCCAAAATAGCCGAAAACTTCTCCCAAATATATGCAGCAAATTTGCAGGAGATAAAGATATGGTCCTCTACATCAACTTTTGAACAACATAAGGCACATCTACTTGCTAAATTAACTCCTATTGTTTGAAATGTAGAGTCCATAGATAATGCCTTCTTCAAAATTTTCTACCCCAACAATTGAGCACTAAGGGGGGCCATTTGCTTCCAAATTGTGGATGCTTGTACTTGGACATCCCTCCTGTCTCTAAGTAGTTCCTAGGCAAACTTTACAGAGAAATTTTCCAAGGATGTGTGTTTCCAAACTAGTCTATCTGGACCAACAGATAAACAAATATCTGCTGATATGACTTCTTGTAGAAGATGGTCATCTATATCTTGCTGAACCATATTTAGATCCCAATGTCCATTGTTGAAGACCTGTGACAGCTTTGGAAAATGTGTAGGCATAACAGAATTTTTCAATATAAGTGGACCAAAACCTGTCCAATTATCACACCATAAGTCTATTGAAACACCTAAGCCCACCAGTTGCTCAGAGTTACACACTACCAACTCAAAGTAAGGCTGCAAAATGTTAAAACATCTCGAGTGCCCTTTTCTCAGATTTCTAAGCAGATGCTGATTATTAAGAAACTTAGTGGTGAAGATGGAAGACCATAGGGAGGATCCCCTCATTAAATGCCAAACTTGCTTCATTCTAAGAGATTGTTGCACCTCTTCAAACCGTCTGATACCCAATCCACCTTCTTCTTAAGGCAATGTAATGGACTTCCAAGAACACCAGTGTCGTTTCCTAACGTCTGGTTTACTGGACCAAAGGAAAGAAGCCATCATAGAGTTTATCTTAGCTATAATTCCCTTGGGTAGGCTTAGAGAAGACATGAGATGGACTGGTAGAGATTGTAAGACTGGCTTAATAAGTGTGATTCTGCCCATGTTTGAGAGCAATTTAGTGCACCAGCCCTCCAACTTAACTTGAAACTTTCTCAAAAGATCTTCAAAGTACCGCAGTTTAACTCTCCCTTTAATGATAGGACAGCCCAAATAGGTAAGTGGACAAGATTTAATGGGATTGTTAGCCACCTGTGATAGTCTATTTCTTCTTGATAATGGGATTCTTGAAGAGCAATATAGCGAACTCTTTTGCAAATTCACTTTTTGCCCTAAAGGTGCTTCATATCTCCCAACAAACTTCAACATATTAACCATAGATTTTTTTGTGCCCTTCAGAAATATTAAAGTATCATCTGCAAATAACATATGCGATAGCAAAATGGCACCTCTACCTATGTGAAAACTCTTTATCAGACCTTGCTGAAAATGATGCTTTAAACCTCTGCTCAAGACTTCCTCTGCTAGAATAAATAAACTGGGAGATAGGGGATCCCCTTGCCTTAACCCCTAGAGATGGGGAAAACCCATGTCTAACGCCATTAATTACTAGTGAGATATTTTGATTATTAAGGCAATTAGAGATGACTAGAACAAACTCTTCTGAAAATCCAAAACTCGCCAAAGTTTGCTTTAAAAGTCTCATTCTAAACGATCAAATGCTTTCATCATATCAAGTTTAACAATAGCATTACCTCCTTCCACTTTCCAGTCCAATTCATTAACCATCAATTGAGCAAGAGCTATACTATCTGCAACATTTCTCCCCTTGACAAATCCTTGTTGCTCCTCCGAAGTTAGCTTAGGAAGTAGATTACTTAATCTAGCTGTCAGTATCTTTGTGAAGATTTTGTACAGGAAATTACATAAACTAATTGGCCTGAATTCTGAAAAGATGAAGGTTTTTCAATCTTAGGAATAAGAGATAGCAATATAGCATTAACCGATCTAGGAATCACTCCCCCTTGCATGAAAAAATTAGCAGCTCCAACAGATCATCCTTAATTATATCCCAGGTTGTTTGAAAAAACTTACCTGAGAAACCATCCGGACCTGGGGCACTATGCACCGGCATATGAAAGACAACTTCCTTTAGTTCTTGCAAAGAAACTAGGGCCAATAGCATGAGATTGTCCTCCTTTGTAACCAATTTGGGGATAAAGGAAAATAGTTCCTCCTCTATGTAATGGGATTCTGAAGTGTTAAGGCCAGAAAAATAGTCCACTGCACAACCTGCAATTAGAGCTTCTTCCTCCACCCAAATACCCTCCTCATTCTTAATCCTTTGAATTTTGCCTCTAGATGACTTGCATTTTGCTATGGCGTGGTATAGTCTTGTGTTTCTTTCCTCCTCAATAGTCCACTGCACATTGGCTTTTTGTCTCCAAAATATCTCCTCCATTCTTAGTGCATTATCCAGCTCCCTTCTTCCCCTTCCACTAATGAGATATTTGCCACAAAATTATGCCTTTCCATCTCAATCTCTGCTTGCAACAATAGATGTTCCTACCTCTTGATATTATCAAACACATTTCCAAATGTTTCCTTGTTCCAAGTTTTTAAATGGGCTTTGAGATACTTAAGCCTGAGAAAAAAAATTTGTATGGGATTTGTAGAGTAAGAACCCACCCAAGCAGTTTGTACTAACGACAAGAATCCTGAGTGTTCTACCCACATGTCCATGAATTTAAAATAGGATATCCTTCTAGGAGCAGCATCTTCAGAGTTCTTGATAATCAGAGGACAATGGTCAGAGGAGCCTTTAGTCGCATGCTCCACAACTACACTCTGAAATCTTTCACCCCACTCAACATTCATTAGTGCCCTATCAATACACTGCCACATTCTAGCCATACCTTCTCGGTTGTTACACCATGTAAAATTTGTTCCAGTGTAGCCACAATCTTGTAAGCCTGTTGCATTAATGAAAGGAATGAACTCATGCATAGTGGATAAAATAGGAGGCGAACCTCCTTTCCTTTCTGTTGAAGACACAATAGCGTTGAAATCCCCTACCACCATCCATGGCATATTAGAAGTTGACAATGCGGAAAGATGGGCCCATAAGGTCCTTCGAAGAATATGATCACACTTGGCATAGACGAATGAAACCAAAAAAGGCAAGGAACCCATGTAAGATGCTTTAATTGTAAGAGCTTGCTCGTGAACTGAAAAAAGTCTCCACTTGCATCATATGATCCCAAAGAACCCAGATATATTTCTCTGCTAAAGGATTAGCTGATGACGAAGAAAACCCCAGACTAAGACACAGTCTTCTTAACTTGTCTGACAACAATTTAGGCTCTAAAACAGCAACTAAACCAACATTGTTCGATCGAACTAATTTTTGCAACCTTAATCTTGAGGATTCCTTATTTGCTCCTCTCACGTTCCATGATACAATATTAATCATTTAAAGGTGTGGATTGAGAAAGTTTGCTAGACCTGGATCTAGTAGTCATACCCATATGGGGGATACTTTGGACTTTTTCGAGTTGCTCCTTTCCCCCTAAACCAGAATTTGAATGTTGAGAATCTGACTGAGAGGTAATACGAATTGCATCCTGATGATCTTCTGTGCTTTGATAATCAGGGTCTTGTAAACCCAGATCAATATACAAAGTAATATCATTGTCCGAATAAAAACCTTTGTCCAGAGGCTCCTTTCTGCATGTTAAACCCATCTCATCGTCCAAAGAGACCTCACCGCCTTCTCTGCAAGTATAATGATGATCCACCAGGAAAGTGGATGATAAACATTGCTCATGTAGTCTACAGGGCCCCTCCATATGACATACGACTACTGGTGCTTGTGGATTCAGGGGGTTCATGGGATTGTCAACGATAGTTACCCCATTGTCTGCAACTGGCCTATCTACGTTTGGGAAGTCCTTGACTTGGGGGGAAGTCGTTAATTGGAGGATCTTGTAATTTGAAAGTTTCCATATCTTTACCCGAGTGATCACCTGCTTCCAAAATTATTGGGATTGAATTTGAAACATTCCCTATAATTTCCACTGTTTCCTTTTGTAAAGATTTGTCAGAGTTTACCTCTACCATCTTTCCTTTATCAATTATTTCCTTCTGCGGGTTGTGTACTTTCCAAACTCCTTGATGCTGTACTCTTCTGCGTGATTGGAATAAATCCGTTTGTTTCCTTACCTGATTGCCAAATTCTGGAATTTTCTCCTTTCCTGGAATAAGAATATTATTTCCTTTCCTCTATTCAATAGTTTCCTTCTGTATCTCTCCAGAATCTTTCCCAGTATCCAGTGGTGATGTTCCTTCCTCTGCAACCTTCGTCTGAAACAATGGCTTTTTCTTCCTACATTCAGCTTCATCGTGCCCCTGCTTTTTGCAACCTTTGCAGAATTTTTTATTTTTTTCATATACAATCCTTTGCCAGTGGGCGTCCTCGTCTCCCATGTCTAGCCAAATCCTAGAGGGGTTGTTTGCTAGTAAATTGACCTTAACGCACACTCTAGCAACTCCAAGCCTGGATAAAGAGAGTGTTGCTTGGTCGTATGCTAGGACTCTTCCAATAGGCTTTACTAACAGCTCTAAGAAAGGAGTTTTAAAGAAGTTCAATGCAACCCGGGTAAAGAGATCCACATAGGAACAATGGAAGGCTCTATGCCAGGAAAAAACACGGGAAACCATTTAAAAAATCTGAACAAGTAGTCTTCAATCATGGTAGCATCCTTCAACCAAATCTTTACATAGTCTTCATACTTCTCAAACCGAATCAATATGTGTCTGACCAATGGGTCTTTAGTCCAATGGTACTCCTTACCTTGTGAAAGTTTTGCCTTCTTGAGGTCAGGGGTTCATGCACCCTTTCCCCCCTTCCAAAAAAAAAAATGTGTCTGGGATCCATAGAACCTACTTCAAAACCTCCTTTCAAATCCCATTTAGAACGTATTACTTCTCTTATCACTCCCAAACTTGGACGACCATAGGCACATTTGTCTATTAACGCATACTGAAGGGATAGACAAGATTGTTGTACTTCTTCGTTGGTGAAGTAGAAGGCCGGCTTCCCCTCATAAAACACAACTGGTTGTGGACGGTTAGGGAGCCATGACTTGATCCGAAATGTGTACACCCAAGTGCAGGCGGTCAAGTTGTAGTAATAATCCGGTTAAGTTCGGAGTCGAATCCATAAGGAACTAATGTTGGTGTTTCGAAGTAAGCAATGACAGAGACTACAGTGACTGGAACCCTTGAGATTTAAAGTTGTGATATTTAGGGATTTTCCTGGATAGAATATAAGGTTCTTTCCAATGGAATTTTCTAGACAAAATATAAGAAGTTATCAAATGTAAAAGTCACTCTTTAGCTCGAGGATCTGAATCATGTAGTTAAGCATCCGGTTGTTATACTTGTGCTTGAGAACTCAATTAACCACTGTGTCAACATGAAGTTAATCGGAAGATAAAAATGGATTGTGAGAATTAAGAACATGCTTCCGATGTCTTTGTAGAAGTTTACAAGAATTGTCTGTGTCGAGACTCAACTCATCTACAAACAAGCAAGTGTTTCTACAAGGCATCCAACCATGACATTAATATTCCATTCTTTAAATGAAGCACAATAATGGTGAAGATTTAAATGTAGTCATGAAGATCTAGCCGGGGTACTTGCCTAGAACCAATGAGTCTTTCTATGTCAAGAGTCATCTATGTCATAGAAAGTACTCATGGTTGTACAAAGTACCTTAGCTTTGCTAGATGCATTCAATCATTCAATAAGCAAGTGAAATATAAAGGATTAAGCATAAACGAAATGCACAAATATAACTTTCGGATGGTTTATACATGTCCATCACCTCTTACTAAAGAGTAAATGAGAAACTACTCACTCTTTATGGCTTTGGTAAAGCTAGAAAAGTGAGTGATGTTCATCCCTCCAAGTAGAGGAGTTACAAGATAAAACACACTACACAAGGAGCCGATCTTCGACGAAGAATGAGTGAATCACGTTCCACCCTTCACGGTTTTGGTAAAGCTCTAAAAAAGTGGAAGAGTTCCACTCCTCTAAGGGAAGAAGGAAGCTCAAACAATTGAAGCAAATGAAACTAATAATGAAAGTAGAAGAATGCTAGTCACTTTTGGAGGGTTTCCACCTCAACCAAAAGATGATCTATCTTCCTCTATGCAAGTAAATGTAAATCTAAATCTAAATCTAACTCTACAACTAGCTCTAGCTCTCTATCTAAGTATGATGCCCTTTGAAGCTCCCACAATGGGAGTATATATAGGCAAGGAGGAGGGGGCAAGAGAGTGTGAAGGAATAGTGCAAGGTCTTCAAAGTCCAAGTGAGTGCCCCAAGGTCCAAATAGAAAATCAACCACTCTGTACCCTGTCTGGGGACAACATTCGGACGTTGTCTGGCGTTCGAACGTTGTCTCTTGTCTTTGCTTGATGGGCGTTCGAACGCCAGATGGAGTTTGAACCTCCTACTCAAGTGGCCTATGTTCTCCTGTGAGAGTAACTGCAACACGCCATGTACCATTGTCCTTACACTCAGCAACCTGGTCCTCAATAATTCAAGCCAACGTTCGAACGTGGATTGGCGTTCGAACGTGATACTCAAGTATCTCTGTGTTTTTCTTTTTAGCTGCAATACGCCATGTATCGTCACTTCAGCAATCTGGTCTTCAAATAACTCAAGAGAACGTTCGAACGTGGATTGGCGTTCGAACGTTCATGCCTTGTTTCAACCTTCTCCAATTTTCTTCCAGAACATGCGGGTGTTGCATGAAAGTTTGATATTCATTGCCTTTGATCCCTTGTACAATTTATGTCCTGAAATGTCATCATTGAAACTCTATCAAAGCATAATTAATCTTAAAAAGACATACTACGATGCTCATTTTAACTACTAATCACACCCCCCAACATAAATATTACTAGTCTCTAGTAATACAACAACAATTGACGCAATCTCACGTGAACTACTTGAGCATAGGAAACTATAACAATTTATAGACATAAGATGCTATCTATTCGATGTGGGATACTGTTCAAAGGCAAAAAAATGCCTTCCAAAGAGCTCTGTGTTGCTGCCTTCCCAAGAGTTGTGTTCAAGACAAATTAATAGTGAAATAAATTTAAATATTTTATCATGTATTTGTGTATAAAATTTATTTTTTTAATTATATTTTTTTAATAACTTTTATATATGTAAACTTTATAAAACTAACAATCTAACAATTTTAGGTGGCTTATATATTTTTTGTGGTTGTCACTAAAAATAAAAAAATTATGGCTAATTTTTTAAAATAATATTTATTTATATTAAATTTATTTAAACGGGTAAACGGGTGATAAGCGAGTTGACATGTCTCACCCGAACACGACTCGTTTATTAAACGTGTCTAGCGGGTCAACCCGTTTACCAGCCAAACCCGTTAAGGTCTCACCCAAACCCGCTTAATTTGTGTCGATTTCGTGTCGGTTAATCGTGTCATGTCGGACTTTGATATATGATACACCAGCCAGTTGTACTTGATATATGATACACCAAACAGTTATTCATGTGTTCTAAAAACAGTTATTGAAATTATACGACACCAACTTGTTATAATTGTCCCATGATACACCAATATTTCATCCATGTGTTCTAGAAACAGTTTGACTAGACCCTTACACCAATTATGAGATACTAATTAGTTACAATTGCTCTATGATACGTCAAACAGTTATTCATATGTTCTAAAAACAGTTACACTAATCAACTCATTGCATCATTCAATTGTTTAGTTAGACCAACACTACAACAAATTTGTTTTTTAGCGACGAGTTTTGGCGGCGATCAATAAAATTTGTTGTAAAAAAGTGATTTTTGACGACAATTTTAAATGTTTCTCGCGGTAAACTTTTTTGTGATATTTTTGGCGACCAT
Organism: Ilex aquifolium; assembly: GCA_951799425.1. Lineage (NCBI taxonomy): Eukaryota > Viridiplantae > Streptophyta > Magnoliopsida > Aquifoliales > Aquifoliaceae > Ilex > Ilex aquifolium. The sequence continues at coordinate 5,942,536 of OX637395.1, forward strand.
GTTTTGTAGTCGTCGCCAATAATCTTCGCAAAAACGTTCCCTCCAAAAAAAAATTGGCGCCAACGTTGGCGCTAAATGCCAATTTTATGGGCGACAAAAAAAATTGTCGCCAAAATAATTTTTTGGTCGCAAAATTTTTGTCAAATAACGAAAAATAAAAAAACAAAAATAATAATACTTAGCGACAATACATGTTTGTCGCAGAAAAAAAATTAAAATTATTTTTGTTTGGCGACAAATGAAATTTTGTTGCAGAATATCACTACAAGAAAAATATTTTACTGCAACGATTTTTTGCGATGTGTAATAAAAATTGTCGCCAAAAAAAGATATTTTACGACAAATATTACGTTTCATCGCCAAAAAGTATTAAACAAAATTTTGGCGACAATTATTTATACTTGTTGCTAAGAGAATAAGGTCCTTTTGTGACAATTTTTTTACTGCGACTGTGTTCACCGTCACAAAAAGCGTATCTGAGATAATTTTTTGTGGCGGTTGTGTTTGCTGTCACAAAAACCGTGTTTGTATCAATATTTATACTTGTTGCTAATTGTATTGGCCACAATTATTTTTCATGTTACAATATATTTTATAAAATTACGTAGTTTTACATCAAAAGACGATTTTTAGTTCAAAGAAAAAAAAAGTTAAACTCTACAAAGTCAATTTTTTATATAAAAACTAGGGGTGTCAAAATATGACATGACTCGTTGACATGACACAAAATTAGTGGGAGGGTCTTTTTATTTTTAATATTAATTTTTAAAAAAATTAATTAATAACTCCACACACACAATATGAATACAATTTCTTTGTTTTGACGTTGAGCATTGACGTGTTTCGTCCATTTCATAATTTAGTTTTTCTTGATTTTATTTCTTGTTTTGCTTTCTTTTGATTAATTGTGTGTGTGGAGTTATTTCGAGTGTTTAATTATTTTGAGATCTTATACGATTGATAGACCTATCAAAAACTAAGAGACGAAATTAATATTTTGTTCCCTATAAAGTTATTAATTTTAAATTTATTGCCCCAATTGCCAAAAAAAAAAACCAAAAAATAAAATAAAACATGCGCCGTTCCCCCCTCCCCCTTTTTCCCTTTTCCCTCCTTTTTGTCATTTTGTGCCCTTTTTTTCTCTGCCTTTTGGTTTGCCCTCTTTTCTTGTCTTCTTCCCACGGCAGTTACACATTCTCTTCCTAGCGGCAGCCACACTCACAGAAAGGTAAGTCTACTATCTCTCTCTCTCTCGCTCAATTTCGGGTAACATATTGTCTTTTGATTTGTTAATTTTTTTTATGTTATCTTCTTTTGAACGATAATCAAGGTAAATATGATAATTCTTTTTAATTTCATGTTTATAGAATTTTTTGAATTGATGTTTATTTTAATTATACTAGTTAAATTATTTTTCGTACAAAATATTATATATTAAAACCATGGATCACTGTATCAAAAATCTGCCGTTAAAACAGAAAATTTCATGTCAATCTTTATGTTGCATCTGTTCAGTTGTTCATGTATTTTACTCTAAAGTGCTCATGATATAGTACAACCAAATAGTGTATGGCCCATTGTGAATTTGTGATTGTGGTTCCAACACTGTGGAGTCCTTTTAAGATGTTATAGGTGTAGGGAGGTGATACTTTTTCCAACTCTTATACATCGGGTCAGATGAAATTCGTCACTACCTTTACTAATTTGACCCCAATTGTTGCAAGGAAGCTTTACAAATCAAAAGGCTAAAGTGCTCAATGGATGATTAATGGTGATTGCTATCACATTGTAATTGTTCTTATGATCAAGAATCCGATTAGACTGTGATCTAGATTTTTTTTTTTTTAAGTGAATTTAGTGTTTTTTCTATTAGTGTTTGAAATTGTTTTTTTCTATTAGTGATTGAAATTGTTTTTTTCTATTAGTGAATTTTACTATTAGGCATCTTTGTTCAGCGTGTAGCTAAATTGCTTTTGCTCACTCAACCAAACTTTGTACTTGTTGCTACTGGTATCCATGTTGATTGCTGCGTGTTGAGATCCCGAATGGTGTGAATGTCCCGGTCGGGGAAAATGCACAACGTTGCATTAATGAGATAGGAGCCTTGGCTAGGGCTTTCGTCCCAATTACTGTGTCCCTCTGGAATGATTTGTCTGATGACATGCGTGCCCCTATCATTGCACGCCTTCGGGTAATTATACTTATTTTATTATATTCGTTATTAATATCATAGTTTTTGTAAAAAATGATGCACTATTCTTTCGTACAGACAAGGTTTGACATTGTCGGATACGATGAGTCAGAACGTGTTCGGGAAAACATTGAAGCTAAGTTTGCTCGTTTGTATAGTGACCATCGTTCTAAGATGCACAGTCACTATAAACAATTGGTGAAGGCTGGCCTGGACCCAAAAACTGAACCCTACAAACAAGTTAGTAAGGATGATTGGAATTACATAATCGAGCACGTATTCAAGGATCCAGAATTTCAGGTAAAAACTTGATATTTTATCACTAATGTTGCTGGTTTTTATTTACAATTGGATATTGTCCCTATACTAACTTATGTTAAATTTTTTATGTAGAAACGATCTAACATAAATTCTGCAAATCGTGCCAAGCTACCCTACAATCATGCTATGGGTTCCAAGTCTTTTCCATCTGCAATGCATGTTATGGTTAAGTGTTTTAACTTATACTTTTTTTGTATCTTATGTTATTTAAAGTGTTGTAACTATACAATTTTTTAAAACAGAAAGATCCCGAGACCCAGGAGTCACTTCATTTTGTAGATTTCTTTCGTGAATCTCACTTTAGCAAGAAGTCGAACAAATGGATATCACAAGAAGCTGAGTCTCGATATGTAAGTATAAAAATTTTATTGATGTTACTGTATTTGAGATTTATACGGTTGATAAGTTTCGTTTTGTGAACAAGTTATCAGTTATTTTTTTTAAATTTTAGAACCAGATGAAGGAATTAAGAGACAAGTCCACAGAAGATGGTGAATCACATATGTCTGAGGAGGAGATTGCATACACCGTCCTTGGCTGCAAGTCTGGCTATAAGAGAGGTTATGGGGTTGGACCGAAACCTTCTTCAAAAAAGACGTCTAAGACTGTTGCAAATGAAGAGGAGGTGGTGAGTTTGAAGAGAGAGCTGGATGAAACCAAGGAAAAACTCCAGCAAATGGAGAAGTGGCAAGAAATGATGATGCAACAAATGACAGAGGTGAGGTTAGCAGTGCAGCGTGGTGGGGGTAATGGAGAGCCGAGCAATTCAACTAATGTTTCTTGGTAAGCGATTTTAACTATGAGCTTATGTTTTTTTTTTTGCTATTATCATATACTTAGTTAAATATTAATTTATTAACCTATAAAATCAAAATTTATATATTTTTTCTTTACTTCTTATCTATAATGTGTTAATGAGTTTTTTGTGTTTGTCACAGATTGACGATGGATTGTAAAGAGCTCTTTTTGGATATCCAGACATCTTTTCTTTCAAATATTTGAGATATTTTGTTGTTGGGATTTTAGATGTTGGGATATTGGATGTTGAAAATTTTGGACATTGTTAGAAGTTTTGGATATTGTTTGATGCTATTGAAAATTTTTGGATGTTATTTTATATTTTGACTAATGTATGAATGTTTTAGTAATTGTGATGTGTTTTTATGGATTATCTATTGTCATGGGTGCATGATTGAAATTGGTCGGAATGTTTTTGAGTTGTGATAAGTGTTTTTAAACTGTTATAGGGCCAAATGGGATTTAATCATGTTTATGTTTTTGGCCGACGAAAATAAGTCGTTGCTAAAACACTGTTCATCATTTTTGGCGACGAAAAAAAGTCCTTGCTAAAATGCTGGTTGACTTTTTGGGCGACAAATATATTTGTCGCCAATATTTTGTGTACTTATTTTTAGCAACGAAATAGAGATGGTCGCTGAAATTGTCACATTTTGCGATGAATATAATCGTTGCTAAAGATTTTATGTGGTTAAAATAATTTATTTTTTTGCGACGAACAAAACATTGACGACGAAATAATAACATGTTTGGCGACAAAATTATGGTCGCCTATTGTGTATTTTTTGCAACGAAATTTTTGTTGTCGCTGAAAACTTTCCCAGACGAGCCTAAAGCGACAAAATGGCGACGAACAGATGTTTTTGCGACGACATTTATACATTTTGCGACAAGTAAATTCGTCGCTAAAAAGCAAATTTGTTGTAGTGCAAAGAGTTATAATATTCAGTATCACCACATAGTTATACCAATTATACACATCAAATTGGGTGAACCAATAAATCACACCACCAAACAGATAAACTAATGATCTGTAGTATTTAACCAAAGTATTACACCCGACGTCCCATAGTTACACGGAAAAAAATGTACACTTAAAATTACAAAGATATGCAACAAAATCTCAATCATTTGTTTTCAAGCAATAGTAACAAATAGTTACCCAAAACATATATATGTCTCCAATGCTGTGGAGTTACTCCAAAATATGACAATAAATAAAAACCAATGTAACTATTTACTTTTTGTTTTGTTTTAATTTCAATTTTTCATTCATTCATTCATCATAAAAGAATTCAGATTTCTTATTTTCAATTCACAAATTAGGCTTTTTAATTTTTATTTGGTTTTTTTTTTTTTTTTGCAAAAAAGAAATTCAAAAAAAAAAAAAAAACTAACCATTAAATTTCGGAGATGAAACACACCTAGTAGGCAACCTTCAATGTTCGGAGAAGATATTCCGACGACGGTAAACAGTTACACTTAATGGACAGTTCCCAAACTTGTCGGAGTAACTTTCTTATCTTCCTCTTCGGTTAACAAAAAATTACTTTTCGTCTCCAATATGTTTGAAAACCAAAATCTTTCATCTACATTGTACATAATCTTTGCAATATTTTCGATTTTCAAAATTGTCTAAGACCGAGGGACATCGATTACTGCTTCCTGCTTTTCCGCCTTCTTCCTCAATGGAGCCGAAGATGACGCTTGGGATCAAAATCGGTTTTGCACTATTTTTCTTTTTACTGAATGGCCTTTTGGTCATTTTGCAAAAAAATGCATTTGGGCCCAAATAAGTTTTTATGTTGTATTTTATCTCAAATATGTCTAAATTTTTGTATAGACCCAATTAAACATATCTCATAAAAAAACCGAAATTAAAACCAAAAAAAAAAACCCAAACTAAAACAAAAAAACTCAACCATCTTTCTCATTTTAATGTGACTCGAAACTTAGTAACTCACAAGCACATGTAAATGGTAAACTATAAGTGTCCATGCCCTCCAAAAAAAATCCATTTATCAACGAGATTAAATGGAAATTGTTGATAAATTTTATCATACAATTATCAATTGGAAAAGGTTCTTGATATTTATAACAATGTTGTTGTGTTTCATTTTAATATATGACTAAGTTGAAATGTATTATAAAAATTAAAAAAGGCAAAGTCTATGACAAAAAAAATTTGGTATTGTATCGAAAATTATTATTTTTAATGGCAAGGTTAGACTTTTGAAATGTAAAATTACAATCGATTGAAGAAAGTCCATGATCGATCATGGGTTGATCACGGACTTCCCTCAATTAGTTGTAACTTCTTCCTTACAATCAAATAGAATAACAGTCTTTTTGATTGAATTCTGATCCAAAGATGAAAAAAAAAAAAAAAAAAAGATTGAACAATCATTTTATGATGAAAATAAAATAACCGCGTTTTTGTGTTGTGTGCATAGGAGGTAATTTCCATAGTTGATCATAACGTTTTAGGATCGATTATGCTTTTATAAGTTATAACTTACACCTCAAAAAATTATAACTTAACTATAAAAAACCATTTTTAGTACAGTACTGCTGTCAGTACCGTTATCTTTCATTTATTAAGATCTATAAAGTGTTTAAAAAGCACACCAAACCCAACCAACCAAAAAATAAAAGTGTTCGACAGATAACTGGTCCTAAATTTATTGCACATAAGAGACATATTTGATTTGTGGGTGTAAATCACAACATTATCGATCAGGGCCGGCTCTACAGCATTAAAATTAAAAAAAAAGCAGGTGCTTTAGGCCCCAAATTTTTAGAAGGCCCCAATTTTTTAGGTATATTATTAACCCATAAAAAAATTAGATCCTTAAAATTTTAAACCCTAAAAAAAAGGCCCCAAAATATTAAGTACAATCAACATTTTTATTGTAATAATTTGGGTCCATGATTTCATTCATAACATTAAAAATCTAAAAATCATAAGTTGAAAAAATAAAAAGTACTCAAAAATCAACTCATATTTACCTCTACTCTCTCTCTCTCTGTAAAAATTAGTACAAAACATTAAAAAAAAGTTAAAATTAAACTCTCTTTCTGATAAAAAAAACAAAAACAAAAGGTAAAATATTTTTTTCAGTAACACTAGCACGTTCTTTTTCGGTCTCTCATATATTAAATTGAAAATAAATTAAATTTTTTAAAAAATTAATATTAAAAATAAAAATAAAAAACTTATTTAATTTTTTCGCTTTAGGCCTCAAATTGTCTTAAGCCACCCCTGTTATCGATTGATGCTTACAATTATAGGATCCCATTTTATTACTCATGCAAACTTCTAGACGTCTAATGACTAATGCTATCAATTTTTGACTATTTAATTCTCGTCGTATCATACAGTTGTGTTGAACTAAACTTCATCTGTGACATGCAAAATAAACTTTTTTTTTTTTACTACAAGGTGTCTAGACTTGTACAGACTACTCCCCCCGATCTTTGAATCGATTATCGTAAGTTGAGTTAGTTTAAAGACATGTCCCCTGAGGAATAAATGTGGCTGGCCTTTAAAGAGTGTGACAAAATAAACATCGTTAGTTTGGCACCGACAGGGTTGGTATTCAGAATGTTTTGGTATGACAGATTTAGGGTGGGATTAAAAAGTTAGCAAAAAAAAAAATAGAGGTAGATTTATACAGATAAAGATATAGCAAAATTAGATTCGATTGTGATCCAATATAGTTTATATGTACATGCATACATACATATATATACAAATATACTATTTTACGTTGAGTGATTTTTTAACAATATCGTATTGAAATTGAAATCCAATTTGTTAAACTCGGCTCTCGTCTAATTATTTGAGTTAGATCGACTTTTGTATTTTCAAAATATTTGGATATAAATAATAAGTTTGTGGGATAGTCAGATTCAGTTCGTATTCGAATCAATTAAAATCCTATTCAAATTCGACCAATTGACAAAACTTATCAACTGTTTATTTGTGAGACGCAATGAGTATTGATGATCATCGTCCAAATCATTTCATTTAACACAATGGTTATCCCCGTTATGTGGAACTCCTAGGTCCGCCCCTTCTCACAAGTCACAAAAAATTGTCTTTTCCTCACTTATTTTTCCAGGGTAAGGTTACAGTACCAACTTTCGGTAAGTTTGTTGGTTATTCAGTGAATGAAAAATAGGAATAATAACAACAACAATTAGACTAGCAATTGGTCTAATTGTCACCGTAATTGCTATTAAATTTTAAGATCACGAGTTTAAATCTGGTTGTCCTTTTCCTTTCTAATAGTGTCTGATCAAAAAAAAAAAAAAAGAAGGTAAAATTACACATGTTTAGCTTAATGTAATAAAAAAATTGTGATTGATTATTATAAACACTAATTAGTTGTAACTTCACATTATAATTTCAATAATTGGTCATAACATTTTGGGATCAATCATGATACAGTAACGATGTCGGCACCTAGTATTCCTCAAAATAATCAACTGAAGTGGATCCTGACTTTATAACAGATAAGATGTATCAATCTTAGTACTCTGCATGGCTGAAAATTGTCCAGCATTGTGTTTTGAGAATCTCCTTTTCAAATCTTACTTTGCTTCGATCAGATCGTGTGATCAAGATTTGATCGTATTAGCATGTACGAACTTAAAGAGCTTGTTATACATGCGGGATGAAGCAGATTTCCGACTGCATGATTCTTATCATACGATTAAAAACGAAGATTAATCTGCTTATGAGTCCGACGGTGACAGCCAAAATCAAACTTTACCAGCAATATGCTTAAATACATCATACTTTGCATGACTGAAAATGGTCCTGCATGCATGACTGAAAATGGTCCTGCATGCATGACGTTTCGAGAATTCCCTTTTTCAAATCTTAGTTTGCCTCGATCAGATCGTTTAATCAAGATTTGATCGTATTAGAATGTACAAACTTAAAGAGTTCGTTATCTATACGGGATGAAATAGCGAAGATTCAAATGCTTATGGACCCAACAAGTTTCATAGGGTAATTTTATCGGACATACAAGATCCACACTCATAAAGAAACATCAACAGTTTGGCACCGTCCGAGTTGGTATTCAGAATGTTAGGACATGAAGATTTAAATGGCCTCACAACAAACACCTCTTTTCCTTTATGACGATATTTTCATTCCAACTTCAACATTGTAGGGCCAACACTTTTCACAAAAAATAAGAAGTATATATATCTATATATATTATGGATAACTTGTGTCTGAAGGTACGGTGTAATGTGAATGGTTTTGAGATGAATATTGGTAGCCGTTAGATGAGTTTATGTGAGACCGTCGGATGAGCTTATTGAAGTCTCCCCTATTATATATATATATATATATATATATATATATATATATATATATATATATATATATATATATATATATATATATATATATATATATATATATATATATATATATATATATATATATATATATATATTATTGAATTCTTTATTTATAAAAGTACAACAGCAGTTAAGAATGATTTAATTTTTATCTATTTTGATCTAATGGTACAAAATTCATTCTCAAATTTGTTTTTCTGCCCAAAAACATCATCTTCTCGGTATGACTTCCAATGTCAGACAACTCAATCAACATACTCCCTAATATCAAATAACCTCATTAATCTACATCCACCTCTCTCTTCTCTCTTTCCTACATTTATCTTATTTTTTCTCTGATCACTTTAATTTTAAATTACATAATTAAAAATTAATTATTATTAAAAATATAAATATTACATGATTAATATTCAATTTTTTGTATTATAGAATTTCTTTAGACACTAGGTTGTTACTATAGTACCCAGATATAATAAGCACTTAGTCCCTGAATTATTAAATATATTTTTATGTGATCCCTCAAGCAGACAACAGTTAGATTGCCAATTATTTTTTATCATAATTTTATCACGTGATCTGGACGCTGTCTACTTAACGGATCACATAGAAATATATTTAATAATTCAGGAACTAAAATGATGTAATTGAAATATTATGGACTAAAATGAGATAAATTTCATATTTTGGGACCTCCAGTGTAATTAATCTAGGTTACAATAATGGTAAATATTATCCTAGCACCCCCTCGAGATTTCACAAAATTACACTCTGGCTTGATGGTTTCATAAATTGTTCTTAATCCCAAATGCTGTTTTATTTTTATTTTTTTGGGGGGGTCATGCATTAATACAGTAGAGAGGAACGACAAAATTCAATCCCGCGAACTTACCGCTCAACAGTAAGATCGGTGTCCATGAGACCAACTGCTAACCTCCCAAATACTGTTAAACAACCATTATATCATTTTCTATTTTGCTTTATTACCATCTTATCCTTGGTCAAAGAAAGTGGGTTATGGTTGAGTGGGTTTTTTAGGTTTTGTTGTCACGAGTTTTATGTCCTAATAAACGAAATTCTATTCTTCAATTTCTTAGGTTAATATTTTAAAAAAATATATAAAATTTGATTGATCGATTAACGATTACACAAATTGACTACAACGTAAACTTAAGCATCAAATATTAGAATAAATTTGGAAACTAAGTGGAATTTTTTTTGATATCGTACCACTTATCACTTTTTTTAATATTTATATCATTTTTTAGTTTTAATTTTATTAATTTTTGGGATGCACTCAGCTTTTAGGTTTACTTATCACCTTTTTAGGGGAAAATATATCAACTTTTAGGATTTTTTTTTTTTTTTTACTTTGTGGTATGATACTGAAAATCGAAAATTGTGTGGTGTTACCTAAAATAGAGTTCATTATTTTCATTATACATTTTAGCATAAAGACTAAGGTATTGTCAAAGAGATGAACTATAAACTCAGACGTCCTGAGTTTAAATCTTGACAACTCTTTAAAGTCAGATAAAGATATCTTAATCTCGACATAGATAGTCTGTCTTTGATTAGACCGAAAAGGGAATTAATCGATACCACCCAACTACCTTCTTCATTAGTTGCAATATTTCAAGCTCAGCGACCCTTACAACTATTGCCATCACCATTACTTTCCTCGTACCTTGCCATCACAAAAACCAATTCATTCATTTTGATGTCGTACATTTTTTCCACCGACAAGTCTAAAATTTTCTTATTTTATTATTTCCACGAGCAATTGTTATAAGTAAATTAAAGCCAGATTTATGGCTATCAATTATTCTTTGATGTAATACCAAAATATTATTTTCGGTACCATTAGACGATTCTAGTACTACTGCCATCAATAGGAGTATCAAAATATGATACGACTCGTTAACACGATATGAAATTTAAAAATTTGAGTCTTTCTTAAGTCACTCGTTTAATAAATGAGTTGGTCCGACATGACACGACTAATAAACAAATCGGATATGAGTGAATACAATGAGAAAAAATACACGACACGACTCGTTTATATATCAATTATACACGATTCATACACAACACGAACCCGATCTGACTCATACTGTCGTTCAGTTTTTCATCATAAATTAAAGCAACTAAGGTGCAAGTACTCCAGGCATGAAAATGAAGTCTGTCTGTTGTTGCAAATATTCGTCTATGATTAATATAACATCGTTTTTTGTATTGAAAATATGATTTCATTAATCAGATAGAGGTTAACTCTATCATGTATAACTCAAATGAGGCGTCAACAGTTTTTGAATTTATATATAAATCCCATGCGTGAAGCACTTGTAATTCATATGTTTCAATTTGTTACGAAAAATTGAATGGCAGTCTGGGTAGGTCCATGATTCTACCAATTCATTACATTTAGGGTCTAAATTAAGATTTTTAATATTTTATGGTACAAATTAAGAGTCGAAGTATATTTAGGAGTGGAAAGCGAGATTAGCCCAAAAAAAAATCTTACTAGATTAAAAAAATTACATATACCTCCTCGCTGTTTTGTAAAATATGTACACACACATCTAGCCTTCGTGAAAATTATAGTTCTCCTCCATACTATAGGTTATTATGACTATAAACAGTATTTTTTAATCTATCTTTATCTATAAAACAAACAATTTTTTAGGAAGGGACATTGAGAAGCCTTGCGTCCATAATTTCTAATTTAATATAATTTTGAATGATTTAATTAACCAATATTCACAGTGGAAGACCCCTCATGGTCATACTCGAGAAGGTTATTACTTATTAGTCATCCCTTCTCCCTTTTTTTCTGATCAAAAAAAAAAAAATAACCAACATCCAATAATTTCTAACCACATGAATATTTTAACTCAAAATGATCTTTATATTTTATGTGTAGGTACATAGTACATAATTGATTCTATTTCATATATTTTTTCAAACAACATTCAAATTCAGTTAAAAAAAATTACTTTCAAATTTGAATTTATCATCATCTTTCTTAACTATTTCATATTTAATTTTTTTTTAAATTATTTTAGGGCATTAGTTAGCAATTGTTTAATAATATTAAGGTTGTGATGGGTATAGAGTTAACGGTTGGAGTAGCATAGATTGGTGGTGGAGACAAATATAAATTATGTGCACTATACTGAATGGATGATAGTTTATCTTTAATACCAACGGTGTCTTGGTCTAGTGGTGCCAGGGGCTAGACTTTGGTAGGGAGGACTACGGTTCGATCCCCCGCAAGCCCGTTGGGAGGAGTTTAAAACCTTAACCCCAGGACCCGCTCCGAAACCGGATTAGTCGGCCCAATGGGTTCGGATACCGGTTGGCTGGACCAAAAAAAAAGATAGTTTATCTTTAATACAATCCTTTCCTTTTTGATGTGTCAGTCGAGACACACGATTGTACCATTTCGAGCCCCTATTAATTTTAAATTTTTAAATAACAAATCATTTTATTAAGTCTGAACTTACAAAAGTCGAGTCGTTTTGCATTTGGAATGTATACTAATCAATTTTATTATAAAATATTCATAATAATATTTTTTTACTGAAGACATGAATAAATTATAAATTTATTTAAACACTTCATTGGATAAAGGGTAATAACTTAAAACTTTTTTATTTTTCAAAAAAGTGATACATGATTTTAATGTCACAACGCAGGACCCACACATTTCTATTTCTATCTTACCATTTCTAAAACATAAGATAGGGTAAATATGTAATTGTACTCCTATTTAAATCTACTATAATTACCCGTATCTAAAGGCATTATATAATAAATTAAAAAACTTAAACAATTACCCAAATTTAAAAAGAATGATCTAAAAATATGCATATCAATTCTTCTTTTAAAATAACTCGAAATATATCGTCGACTATATCCACCGTATTAATATAACTGTCATAAAAATATATAAAAACTACTCAAAACAACAGCATATATACAAATGTCTCTGGAAAAAAAATAGCAACATAACCCATTAAAATTTACAATTTTTTAGCAATAAATAAAATCTTATTTATTTATAAGACTCACGAATTTATCACCTCTACTACCACTCAATCCAATAACATAACAAAATTATAAACTCAACCATCATATTTTCAATTCACTATATTCCCATGTAATAAATACCAAAAGCCAAAAAAAAAAAAAAAATACTACCAGACCAATATTAAATTCACAATCTTTAAGTGATAAATAAAATCAACCAAATCATCCTCATTTATAAAACTCATGAATTTATCACCACTATTACTATTTAACCCTAAAATGACACGATATAATTATAAATTTAATCACTAAATGTCTAATCCTCCATATATAAATATACACAGAAACACACTCACATACATTTCTATTTTGATTACCAACAAACCCTCCTAACCAATAATTGTTTTTATTAGAAATACAATAATTCAAATTTTTAAGATAAAATAATAACTAATTAATATTTAATTAAAAAATAGGGTAAAAATCACGAACACCCCCCTAAGTTTTGGTAATATTATACGAACACCTCCTGAAATTTTATAAATAACATGGAGACCTCCTGAGATTTGAAATTCATTGCACGGAGACTCCCTCTATCTCCCTTTAGTCAATGTTGCTAACATAAATTAATAATTTCATCCCAAAATTTGTTATTATTTTTACAATTGTCTTTCTCCAAATTTAGTACCAACAAAAATTCAAAAATTAATTTAGTACCCAAAAAATTGATATAATTTAGTACTCCAAAAATTGATTAAATGAATTTCAATATTAATTTGATAACAATAAAAATTAATTTGATATTAATTCGACAAAGTTTAATATAAATTAGAAAAAATAAAATGCCAATTTTTGATAAAATTATATATTAATTTAAAATCTAAGGTTCATTTCGTATTGAATATTATTTGGTATTTATAGTCAATGTGCTATTTTTTATTTACATTAAGTGTTATTTACAAATTAAGAAGTATGTGGAAAATACATGCTGTCAGATTTATAAAAGCTTTAAATTAGTTTTACAAAATAAATAATTGCATAACATGTAGTTTTATCTGTTTTATGGAGTAAATAATAACAAAAACCACACAGGGGAAAGAAAAAAAAATAATAGTACAAGAGAGAAAGTCAAGTGATGTTTGATAAAACTGAAAGTTAAACATTGAAAAACTGAATGCTGAATTTTTTAATTCACAGACTCTTGGTATCAACTAAAATTTAAGCATTGAATTTAATCAAATTTTTTAATAAATATAAGGAGCTAAAGTTTAAAAATTATTATTATTCTACTTTTGTCATTCTCTTTAACCATTTCTCCGTAACTGTCTTATTCTTTTCACGACCATCACAATGGTGGTGATAGTGGTGGCGGCGACGATGGTAGTGGTGGCAGCAACACAATGGTGGTGGTGGTGACATAATGGTAGTGGTGACGACATAATAGGGGTGGTGGAGACGACACAAAGATAGTGATAGTGGTGGCGATGGTGGTGGTGGTGGCGATGGCAGTGATAGTGGTGGTGGCAGTGACACAATGGTGGTGGTAGTGGTGGTGGTGGTAACGACGGCACAATGGTGGTGGTGGCAGTGACAGCAACGATAGTAGTGGTGGCGGCGACACAATGATAGTGGTTGTGGTGGCGATGGTGGTGGTGGTGGCGGTGACACAATGATGATGGTGGTGGTGGCAGCGGTGACACAATGATGGGGACGGTGGTGGTGGTGGTGATGGTGGTGGAGGTGGTGTCGGCAATGGTGGTGGTGGCAACAACAGTTGTAGCGGTGACACAATGGTAGTAGTTATGGCAGCGATGGTGATTGTAACGGTGGCACAATGGTGGTGGTGGTAGTGGTGACGGCGGTGGTGGTGACGATGGTACAATGGTGGTAGTGATGGTGATAGTGTTGGTGGTGGCAATGACACAATGGTGGTGAGGGTATATTTTGTCCATTATGAGAAATTGAAAAAATCCTTACTGGCTAACTTTTTCACCATTAAGTGATAAGTAGTTGTCTTACTATTTAAAATTTTAGCATATTTTTAAGAAGAGTAATGCTAGACAGACTTAAAATACAAACTTGATGATGTGGCTGCTGATGTGTACCAGTCATGTCATCAGTTTCTTTCCCAAAAAAAAACAGATTTTAATGAAAGATCATATTTTATTCTCTCCAAACCCAACCCTTCCCTCTTCCCTCTTCCCTCTTCCCTCCCTATAACCCTCCATTTCCCTACGCCAAAACACGCCCAGAGTGCTGCCGAAATTTCACAACTTCGGCAATTGACGCTGGCCAGGAACACAGTCGTCTTTCGAGAACTTCGATCAAGATTTGGAACTCCTTTTTTGATTGTCAGATTCTCTCCAGACCCAACCCTTCCATCTTCCCTCTTCCCTCTTCCCTCCATGTAACCCTCTCCCCTTCCCTATGCCAAAACTCGCCCACAGAACACGCCCAGAGTGCCGCCAGAATTTCACAACTCCGGCAATCGACGCTGGCCACGAACACACTCGTCTTTCGAGAGCTTCGAGATCAAGATTTGGAGTAAACAATTGCTTCGATCACGTTTCTCCTCCCCTCTTTATCTCTTCGCTGGAGTAGACAATTGTTCGAAGCCTTTGGAGTAAACAATTGCTTCGATCTAGATTTTTGTAAGTGTCCCCATCTCTTTTTTTTTTCCTTTGTTGCTTTACTGTTACAGCATATTGCTTTTTTGTTATGAATTTCTCAAGCCTAGATTTTTTACTAAAGATCAATTATGTCTATTGTTTTAGGATGTCTTAGATGTGAATTCATTGAAGAACTGATTTTCTTATAAGTTTATTGCATCCTTTTACTTTTTAATATTCTATCCATTTATTTTTGTTGGTGATTTTGGAGCATAAACATATTATTTTTCTTGTGATGTTCAGGCATATATTGTGGTTAAGAAATCTCTGATTAATCAAAGAGGCACTTGGTGGGCTTAATTTTTTTTATAATGGAAGGAGAATGTTCAAGTAGTTTGCAAATGATTGATAAAAATGTTGAGACTAAAATACAGAATGTGGTCGACGTAGATGAGCCAAAGGTTGGGATGATGTTTGAAAGTGAAAAAGAGTTGTTTGACTACTACACAGATTATGGCAAGCGATTGGGGTTTTCAGTTAAGATAAGATCATCAGCAAAAAGAGATGATGGTGAGTTGAAATATTTGACGATTTGTTGTTCTCGATCAGGAAAGTCAGAGTGCAATTCCAAAAATTCTTTCAAACCGCGTCCAAGCATCAGAACAGGTTGTAAGGCTAAGGTCCTAGCAATTTTATATGCCGATAGAAAGTGGCGACTGAACACTATCATGCTTGATCATAACCATGAGGTGAGTCCAAGCAAGCTCGATTCTTTCGTTGCAATCGAGTGATGGGACCAAATGTAAAAAGGAAGCTTGAATTGAACAATAGGGCAGGGATTAGAATAAATAAAAATTTTAATTCATTTGTGGTTGAAGCAGGGGGCATGAGAATATATCTTTTTTAGAGAAGGATTGTAGAAACTACATTGACAAAATAAGACATTTACGGCTTGGGGAAGGAGACACTTCTGCGATACAGAATTAATTCTTAAAGATGCAAGGTGAAAATACAAACTTCCTTTATACAATGGATTTGGATGATGAGGGTCGGTTAAGGAATGTGTTTTGAGCTGATGCAAGGAGTAGGGCTGCATATGAGGAATTTGGTGATGTTATTACGTTTGATACAACATATTTGACAAATAATTATGACATGCCCTTTGCTCCATTCGTAGGTGTTAATCATCATGGGCAGTCAACTTTGTTTGGATGTGGTTTGATCTCCAGTGAAGATACGAAAACTTTTAGTTGGTTATTTCAATCATGGCTTGCATGTATGTCTGGAAAAACTCCAGGTTCGATAATAACTGACTAGGACAAGGCAATGAAGAAAGCAGATGAGAATGTTTTTCCTAATGCTAGGCATCGGTGGTGCCTATGGCACATCATGAAGAAATTACCTGAAAAGTTGAGAGGTTATAAGCAGTATGAATCCATCAATTTTTTCTTACAAAGAGTCGTTTATGATTCATTAAGTTGTATTGAATTTGAGGAAAGTTGGAATAGAATAATTGAGAAGTACATGCTACATAACAATGACTGGTTGAGTGAACTGTACAGTGAGAGGTGTCGTTGGGTGCCGATCTTTGTGAAAGATACTTTTTGGGCGGGAATGTCTACCACACAACGAAGTGAGAGTATGAATTCATTCTTTGATGGGTATATCAACTCTAAGACTACCTTAAAGCAATTCGTCGAACAATATGAAAATGCTTTGAAAAGTAAGGTGGAGAAGGAGAACGAGGAATAATCTAAGTCTTTCTCTTCGCAAGTTCCTTGTGTAACCCATTATGACATGGAGAAACAAGTTCAAAAGGTTTACACTATCTCAAAATTTAAGGAGTTCCAAAGTGAATTGACAGGGAAGATGTACTGTGATTTGACTTCGATCAAAGTGGATGGCTTGATTTCTGAATATGACGTATGTAAGGATATCATGACTGAAGAGAAAAGAAAGAGTGCAAATTTCAAGGTTTTGTTTAATAAAAAAGATTGTGAAGTGAAGTGCAATTGTCGCTTGTTTGAGTTTAGAGGAATATTGTGCAGGCATGTCGTGGCAGTGTTAATCCGTAGAAAGATTTACTTACTTCCTGATAAATACATCGTACAGAGATGAAGGAAGGATGTAAAAAGATGTCACACAAAGATTAAAATTAGTTATGACTGTTGGAGTGCCACACCTGAAGCACAACGATTAGATAAAATGTGCAATGCGTTTAATGAGGTTGTAGACTTGGCAGTAGATTCTGAAGATAAGTGCACATTTGTGATGGATTGTATACATGATCTAAAGGAGAAATTACAGAAATACAAATGTGGTTCTACAAATTATGAACCAAGTCCCAACTCAACTGTCGATAGAAGCTCTGGTGGTGATGTAAATGATATATCAAAGGAGAGGAATATACTTACTCCATTGACAGTTCGAAGCAAAGTTCGTCCACCATTCAAAAGGAAGCAATTAAAAGTGGAGCAAGTTGCTAGGAAAAAGAAGGAAACGAAAAAAAAAAGAGGGTATCTCATGGAAATTATACCACTAAATTAAAATTATTCACATTCTTTGTAACATTTATTATTTATTATTTAATTTATATTTTGTAGGATTCCCTCCCAACTAAAAGTGATGTCATTGGTCATATTGATGGTCAACCCACTAGTAAAGTGGTTGACGTACTTGGAACACAAGAGAACATTGTTGTGATGGTATGACATAACCATCATTTTTGGAATAGTAATATATTTTTTTTAATGTATTGGTTAATTTCATACTTGGAATTAATTGTAATGTAGAATTCGAAAACTATCCAAAGTGGTAATGTTGTCGAAAGTGATGGTCAATACTCCAATTTGCCTCTTGTAAGTTGTGAAAGTTTATTTGTACTTAATCTGTTGTAATTTTGTAGTAATCTATTGTAATTTTGTTAAGATAGAACAATTTGGCCTTATTATGGGGAGTCACTCAAAGAGGTCATGAAAACCAATCATATGGGATGAAAAACTATTTCATGGTTAGCAATCTGAGATTAGTTTTATAAATTCTATATTTTTTTTGTTGTTTATACTATAATGTGAATTTATGAAATTTCTTATTTTTTGGGTTTAGAATAACCAATATCATCTTTGGATTGGTGAATATGACATGCAACATATGCCTTCTTTTAACTCAAAAGAAGTAGTAGACAATCCAGAATTGTCAGTTCCGTCTTCAACATCACTGTCAAATGGCAATTAGATTTGATAAGTTGGAAAGAATTCTATAAAAAGTCTTTGTCATTTATTCAAGAGTTGAGTTTTTATTTGTTTTCCCTATGACAGGTATGTAAAGGAGGAACCCTTCGTCAAGATGTGCAAGACAAAGATTATAGTGTTTTGTGTCCTTGTGTTACCCAAAATTGAGTTGTTCTATTATTTTTGGATACTCATGATTTTATAATAGGACTTAAGGGTTGGATTTTGCAGTAACAATTTTATTTTAAACAATTGTTCAATGAATTATTTGTTGGAATTTTTTTTGTTTCAAACATGTGATCTTTGGCAAATAGAGCAGTTCAAGATGGTTTTTCTTCTGAGTTCATTGGCTCTAATCAGCTGTCTGTTGCTGTGAGTCAACGATTGGTTCAGGATCAGAGGCTTACCTGTTCTGCGTACTAAGAGTACTCTGATTTTTTATGATCTTGGTTGAACAACTAACTCTAGAGTTGGGTGTGTGTATCTGGTGTAACAGGGGAGGATTGGATGAGGCTGTAGGATCTGTTTGTTGTTGATTGCAGGATATTGATGTTGCCTTTGATGAAGGCTTTTTGGATGGGCTTTCTGGATGTGAGGTTTACCTCACCAATATCAATGAAGGGGTTTTATTTGGATGGTCTGATTGCAGAATAATCACAAGCTGGGCAAAGAGAGAGCTACATAAAGTAGTTAAAAATGGCCTTAAGTCCTTTTGGAGGATTAAAGCCCATCTTTTGTATTTCAATTTTTTCAAATGATGTTTCTTTGTATTTCAGACATGTGGGTTGATTATTGATAATGGATTATGTTCCAAATTATGTTCTTTTCATTTTACTTGATCTCTTATCTTCCATTCTATTGTTTATACCTAGTCTCTACAATTAGCCCAAAGATTCTAATTGTATGGCTTATTCCCCACCAAAGAAATTTCCAATATGACTACAGGTTTGCAGAAAAAGGAATGGTTTAACCCTTCAAGGGATCTTTTTGGAAATATTCTCTTTACATTTTTACAAGGCATTATTTTGTTGTTTTCTTCTATGTTTCAATACTGTGACAATGGTTAGGCACCAATCTCTTATCTGCAACAAGATTTGACAAAAATTTCCCAAGTTTCATCCTATGGGACCCTCGCCTGACCAAGTTGATATCACCCCCAAGTTGAACACAAATCTTCCTCAGCCGCCTTTGAACTCTCCATGCTCATATTCATCCCCTGATTTATGCACCATTTTTCGTGCACTACCCATTTTGGTTTGCAGTTTAGGACCTTTTTATCAAGCTCTTGTAGCACTGGATCATCTTCTTTGAAGGGTCTCACAAAAACTACCTCACTCGATACCATTTCATCATAGTTTGACATGTTCAATACAGCAGGTTCCCCTTTAGGAGTTGTGTCCCAATTTATGTACATTAAGTCATTGTTCACTGTTGTATTTTGGAACTGAGGTGAGTTGCAGAGGACTGTGTGGAAGTAGGATTCAAGAGGAAAGGCGACATTGTTGAAGTACATTAGTAACTTCCTGGGAAGGTTGTCGTCCCATCCATTTACACAATGCTCCATGAAGGCTCTGCTTAGAATCATTCAAGGTGAACCTGCTTGTCAAAAGATCAAAATCGAAAATTACCATCTAAATGTATGAAATAGGCGCTAAACTTCATCCATCTGTGATTAAGAATAGCCAATTTAACACAACTGCATGTAATTCAACATTGGCAGATTCAGCAATTATAGCAAATTGATCAAATAAACAACAATTCCTTCATTTTTTACGGTTAATTTTCCTGAGTTACTTGATCTCTACAAGGAAACTCACCTCCAAAAACTTTGAATGCCTCTGGTGTTTCTCTAGTCTCTACAGCATAGAAAATTGGATTGTTTGTTTTAAGATGAAGGTTGGGGTCTACAACGATCTGATTAGTATTATGTTGCATGCACAAAATCATTTTGAAATGTAAATTCAAACGAAAAATAATGTGATGAATTGGTAAAATGAAAAGTCTCGAAGCTCTCGAAAGACGATTGTATTTGTGGCCAGCGTCGATTGCCGGAGTTGTAAAATTCTGGCGGCACTCTAGGCGTGTTCTGTGGGCGAGTTTTGGCGTAGGGAAGGGGAGGGTTATTGGGAGGGAAGATGGAAGATGGAAGATGGAAGTGTTGGGTCTGGAGAGATTCCGACAATTCAAGAGGAGTTCCAAATCTTGATCGAAGCTCTCGAAAGACGACTGTGTTCGTGGCCAGCGTCAATTGCCGGAGTTGTGCAATTCCGACAGCACTCTGGGCGTGTTTTGGCGTAGGGAAGGGGAGGATTACAGGGAGGGAAGATGGAAGATGGAAGGGTTGGGTCTGGAGAGAATAAAACCTGATATTCCATCTTTCATTAAAATCTTTTTTTTTTTTTTTTTGGAAAGAAACTGATGACATGACTGGTACACATCAGCAGCCACATCATCAAGTCTATATTTTATGTCTAATTTTAAGTCTGTCTAGCATTACTCTTTAAGAGTTATCAAACGGGTTTATTTTATTAAGTGTTTAAAGTATTCAGTTTTAAACCTTAAATGGTGTTATCAAATAGCCCCTTATATGACATATGAGAGTTTTAGAATTGTAAAAAGAATGAAAGTCTAATTAGTACCATCAGATCAAAACGATCTGACAGCTAGTTTTTTTTTTTTTACGGAAGTTATCACGTGTCATTTTTTTAGACGGTATCACACAACACGTGATCATTTCATCAAAAACTTAACAATCACTCTATTTAATAATCAAAATGACACGAATTGAATACTTTAGTGATCAAATTGACAAAATTGATACAACGACGACTAAACTGACAAAAAATGTATACTTTAAGAACCAAAAGTCTTATTAATCTTAAAAATTATATGATTTTTGAGATGACAAACTCATTTAACTCGTATTGTATGATTAATTACCTAATTTTTTCTAATTTTTTCATCTTGTATTGTTTGAATTATTATACAATTCAATTGTTTTTATGTGATTTTGTTAGCATGTAGATCAATATGTGAAGAGGATTAAGTTTAGAGAGAAGGGGGTACAAGTCTTGATGTTTTATGTTCATTAATAAACATGTCAATCTAAACTTGTGATTAACAGAAAAAAGGAAAAGGCAATGACACTACTCTAAGGTATTATGATACGAACCTCAAATAATACAACTCGAACATAATTCGTGCATGACTCTATTCTCATCCTTAGCTGAAACATTGTTCTGTCCATTATGATATTAAACCCATTTGGAGGCTTAACATGGCTGTCCTTTCACCATTAGGTTGGGAAGTTTTTGATCGGTACATTTACATTATTGGACTCACCTGCCAACAAGAAAGACCGTTGGGCAAGTTTTTATTGTGTTACCCAAAATCATCTCTTTCATGTGCCTTTGATTTCTCATGGATGATCTAAACTTACTTTTCAATATCGTGGTTTTGAGATATCTCGAAGTATTGTAATTTTGATTAAATTATTGATACGTTTCAATCTTTTAGAAAATAGATTTGTTTCGTCCGTTTTTATTGTTTCAAAACAAAATTTTGTTCGTTGCTTCTAACTTTGTTGGATGTACTTGAATTGCAAATTTGACTTGTTTGGTTCTTCATTTGGTCCGATCAAATTGTATCTTTTTTTTTTTAATTTTTCGACATGGTACCAAATCACGAACTGTAGACTTCTTAGATGACATACGGCATGAAAATATTAGGGTAAAAATCATAATTGGTCTCTAAACTTTGCTTTCGGTTTTAATTTGATCCTTGAACTTTCAATTGTCCCAATTTAGTCCCTCAACTATGAATTTCATCTCAATTAAGTCCTTTCATCTATTTTTACTGTTAGATCTAATGAAGACTAATTCAATCTGATCAATTTCCACCAATAGATCATATATATGTTTCCAATCAATTTTAATTTTAACGTTAATGTCTTTTTTGGATTTTAACTTTATGTATTTTATCAATGTAACTCATATGTTTTTTTGTATTTTTTTTTTTATGTGTAACTGTTTATTTTATTTTTTTCGGATTATTTTGGGTGAAACTGTTTTCTTAGGATGAGTGAAACTATCTTTTTAGAAATATGTTTTCTGCCAGTTTTTTCTTTGGTTTCAATTGTACACCATAATAAGATGAAACTGTATATTTTACGTTTTGCAAAAAAACAGAGTATGATTTTTAGTATTTTTTTAATGTGTAACAGTTTTTTTTCAAGATTATCATGGGTTAAACTGTTTTTTTAGAAATATATTTTCTGCCAATTTTTTCTTTGGTTTCAATTGTACACCATAGTAAGATGAAACTGTATGTTTTATGTTTTGCCGAATGTAAGTCTTGGTCTGTTAGAGTTTCAAATAGCGATGTATATGAAGTTAATTCAAATCCTTCCGTTTCAGTCAACATTAATTGGGTTTGGACAAATTAATGGGTTTCTTTGTTCTTGATGATGCACAAATTGGGTTTGAACACCACATGTCAAATGATCAGTAATAAATGCAGTAATTAAAGTAGAGAAAGATAATAAGCTAAATGAGACAAGGATTTATAGTGGTTCGGTCAATGTTACCTACGTCCACTTTGAATGACTAGGGTCGCCGGGGTATTTTATTACTTCAAGTGTGTTGGGAGAGTAGGGAGTTACAAGCTGAGAGAGATAAGAGATGTGCTCGACTGAGTGTGATCTGCCCCCCAAGTGTTGGCGGGGCTTACAATTTATAGTCGCCCTGTTAACATATTAAGGCGACTTATTAGTAACTAAATGGCTAATCTGGTGGAGCTGGCGGCTTCTTCTCAACGGATGGGTAGTTACGGTGCTCTCCATTTGATCCGGTCAAAGATGACGTGGTGGTTGACTGCTTCTAAGGCGGCGTGGATGAGGCTCTTGAATGACTTGCATGCTCCCTTGCTGATGTAGTTCCTCGACCCTGATGAGCTTGACCGGGCGTGGACCACTTTGGGCTGGACTTGCTGGATCTTTTGGAGTTGGACTATTAATTCAGACTGGGCTTATAACATAAGTTGGGCCCTTGGGCTTGACCCATCAGTTCTCATGTTGTATCGGCGATTTGTAAGTGTGGGAAAATATCAACGAATTTGTAGATTATTATTATCATGTGAACACATTTAAGAAATCATATGCTTAAGCTATATTTCCAATCCCGACTCTTGGTCATCCAAACTTCCTGGTGGACGAAGCTAAGATTTTGTCATCATCAACAAAGAAGTAGCTTAACCGACCCAAAAAATGTAGAATAAAGTCAAGGGGAAACTTATTAGGCATCAACAGTCTTTTTGATTGAATTCTGATCCAAAGATGAAAAAAAAAGATTGAATAATCATTTTATGATGAAAATAAAATAACCGTGTTTTTGTGTTGTGTGCATAGGAGGTAAGTTCCATAGTCGATCATAACGTTTTAGGATCGATTATGTTTTTGTAAGTTATAACTTACACCTCAAAAAATTATAACTTGACCATAAAAAATAATTTTCAGTACAGTACTCCTGTCGATACCGTTATCTTTCATTTATCAAGATCTATAAGGTGTTTAACAAGCACACCAAACCCAACCAACCAACCAAAGAACAAAAGTGTTCGACAGATAACTGGTCCTAAATTTATTGCACATAAGAGACATATTTGATTTGTGGGTGTAAATCACAACATTATCGATTGATGCTTACAATTATAGGATCCCATTTTATTACTCATGCAAACTTCTAGACGTCTAATGACTAATGCGATCAAATTTTGACTATTTAATTATCGTCGTATCGTACCGTTGTGTTGAACTGAACTTCATCTGTGACATGTAAAATAAACTTTTTTTTTTTAGTACAGGGTGTCTAGACTTGTACAGACTACTCCCCCCGATCTTTGAATCGACTATCGTAATTTGAGTTAATTTAAGGACATGTCCCCTGAGGAATAAATGTGGCTGGCCTTTAGAGAGTGTGACAAAATAAACATCGTTAGTTTGGCACCGACAGGGTTGGTATTCAGAATGTTTTGGTATGACAGATTTAGGGTGGCATTAAAATGTTAGCAAAAAAAAAAAATAGAGGTAGATTTATACAGATAAAGATATAGCAAAATTAAATTCGATTGTGATCCAATATAGTTTATATGTACATGCATACATACATATATATACAAATATACTAATTTACGATGAGTGATTTTTTAACAGTATCGTATTGAAATTGAAATCCAATTGGTTAAACTCAGCTCTCGTCTAATTATTTGAGTTAGATCGACTTTTGTATTTTCAAAATATTCAGATATAAATAATTAGTTTGTTGGATAGTCAGATTCAATTCGTATTCGAATCAATTAAAATCCTATTCAAATTAAACCAATTGACAAAACTTCTCAACTGTTTATTTGTGAGACACAATGGGCATGTTTGCTTCGAGTATAAGGGTGGTACAAGAGGGTGGTATTAGGGAAATAGTACGTAGGACCCACCTTATAACTTGTTTGTTTAGCATTTTACAGCTAGTACTATTTTTCGGGTCGTAATACTGACCCGGTATGAACAGTAGTCATAATGTCTTGTAGATGGTATTATTGAATACCACCTCCCCCCTGGTATTATATGCCCGGTACAAATGAGATGGAGGTATAATAGAGTAAAAAGACCCAACTGCCCTCATGTACAATTGTCTTTTTAAATTGTCGTTTTACAGGTCATAGCCGCAATTGTTGACTTTTTTAAGTAGGTATTACACAGATAATGTTTGTGACAAACAAACAAGGGGAATGATGGGATAAAAGTTTAAGACCGGGTATAGTATACCATTTGATAGGAGTGGAATGGAAATGATGTCTAATACCACCCAAATTTAATATTCGAAATGAACAGGCCCAATGAGTATCGATGATCATCGTCCAACCATTTCATTTAACATAATGGTTATCCCCGTTATGAGGAACTCCTGGGTCCGCCCCTTCTCACAAGTCACAATAAATACTCTTTTTCCTCACTTATTTTTCTAGGGTAAGGTTACAGTACCGACTAGTGGTAAGTTTGTTTGTTATTTTGTGAATGAAAAATAAGAATAATAACAACAACAATTAGGTTAGCAATTGGTTTAATTGTCACCGCCATTGCTATTAAATTTTAAGATCACGAGTTAATCTCATCGTTCTTTTCCTTTATAATAGTGTTTGATCAAAAAAAAGAAAGAAAAGAAGGTAAAATTACACATGTTTAGCATAATGTAATAAAATATTGTGATTGATTATTATAAACACTAATTAGTTGTAACTTCACATTATAATTTCAATAATTTGTCATAACATTTTGGGATCGATCATGATACAGTAACGATGTATTCCTCAAAATAATCAACTGAAGTGGGTCCTGACTTTATTACAGATAAGATGTATCAGTCTTAGTACTCTGCATGGCAGAAAATTGTCCTGCATTGTCTTTTGAGAATCTCCTTTTTCAAGTCAAGATTTGATCGTATTACAATGTATGAATTTAAAGAGCCCGTTATACATACGAGATGAAGCAGATTTTCGACTGCATGATTCTTATCATACGATTAAAAACGAAGATTAATCTGCTTATGAGCCCGACGGTGACAGCCAAAATCAAACTTTTCCAGCAATATGCTTAAATGCATTGTATTCTGCATGACTGAAATTGGTCTTGCATGCATGACGTTTCGAGAATTCCCTTTTTCAAATCTTATTTTGCCTCAAGATTTGATCGTATTAGCATGTACGAACTTAAAGAGTTCGTTATCTATACGGGATGAAATAGCGAAGATTCAAATGCTTATGGACCCAACAAGTTTCATAGGGTAATTTTATCGGACATGCAAGATCCACACTCATAAAGAAACATCAACAGTTTGGCACCGTCCTAGTTGACATTCAGGATGTTAGGACATGAAGATTTAAATAGCCTCACAACAAACACCTCTTTTCCTTTATGACGATATTTTCATTCCAACTTCAACATCGTAGGGCCAACACTTTTCACAAGAAAACAAGAAGTATATATATTAGAGGTAACTTGTGCTTAAAGGCACAGTATAATGTGAATGATTTTGAGAGAAATTCCTTAGAAGCTAAGTTATTCATGAGGGATAAATCTCTAATTGTCTGGCCCCAAAAAATTGTCAAAATTCGAATTCAAGACGTCCGAGTTGACAGCTCGTTATTGGACATTTTACAACTCTATTTGCGGATGGAGCACATATGATTTATCAAAGAGTTACTGCAGCTGATTTCCCCCCAATAATGCATCTTCACCGCTTATATTGATCCAACGGTTCAAAATCCCTCCCTCCTAAACATAGAAAAACAAACCGCCATCGGAATCTTTAGGCGGGAAACAGATACAATCCAATATACCCTCTCTCTATCTCTCTCTCTCTCTCTCTCTCTCTCTCTCTCTCTCTCTATCTTGCAGATGAGAACACATACATCGCAGTGCAGTCCTTAGAAGCTAAGCAGATCAAAACCCTAGTATAGTAATCACAGTAGTAGTAGTAGAAGAGATTGGAAATGCCACCTAGAAAGAGAACTACCTCAGGATCGAAGAAATCGAACCAGAACCAGTATCAACAACAATCTCAGCCTTCAAAGTTCGGAATCCAACACTTCTTCCAACGCCACACCCAAAACTCTAATATATTCAATAATTCAGGAACTAAAATGATGTAATTGAAATATTATGAACTAAAATGAGATAAACTTCATATTTTGATACCTAATTAACCTAGGTTACAATAATGGTAAATATTATCCTAACACCCCCTCGAGATTTCACAAAATTACACTCTGGCTTTGTGGTTTCATAAATTGTTCTTAATACCAAATGCTGTTCCATTCTTCAATTTCTTAGGTTAATATTTTACAAAAATATATAAAATTTGATTGGTCGATTAATGATTACACAAATTGACTACAACATAAACATAAGCATCAAATATCAGAATAAATTTGGAAACTACGTGGAATTTTCTTTGATATCGTACCACTTATCACTTTTTTTAATATTTATATCTTTTTTTAGTTTTAATTTTATTAATTTTTGGGATGCACTTAGCTTTTAGGTTTACTTATCACCTTTTTAGGGCAAAATATATCAACTTTTAGGGTTTTTTTTTTTTTTTGTCACTTTGTGGTATGATACTGAAAAGCGAAAATTGTGTGGTGTTATCTAAAGTAGAGTTTATTATTTTCATTAAACTTTTTAGCATAAAGACTAAGGTATTGTCAAAGAGATGAACTGTAAATTCAGACGTCTTGAGTTTAAATTTTGACAATTCCTTAAGGTCAGATAAAAGTATCTTAATCTCGACATGAATAGTCTGTCTTTGATTAAACCGAGAAGAGAATTAATCTATACCACCCAACTACCTTCTACATTAGTTGCAATATCTCAGGCTCAGCTACCCTTACAGCTATTGTCATCACCATTACTCTCCTGATACCTTGCCAGCACCATTACTCTCCTCATACCTTGCCATCACAAAAACCAATTCATTAATTTTGATGTCGTACATTTTTTCCTCCGACAAGTCTAAAATTTTCTTAATTTATTATTTTCACGAGCAATTGTTATAAATAAATTAAAGCCAGATTTATGGCTATCAATTATTCTTTGATGAAATACCAAAATATTACTTTCGGTACCATTAGACGACTCTAGTACTACTACTATCAATAAGAGTGTCAAAATATGATACGATTCGTTAACACGATACGAAATTTAAAAATTTGAGTCTTCATTAAGTCACTCGTTTAATAAATGAGTTGGTCTGACATGATACAACTAATAAACAAATCGGGTATGAGTGAATACAATCAGAAGAAATACACGATACGACTTGTTTATATACCAGTTATACACGATTCATACACAACACGAACCCGATATAACACAAATTAATAAACGAAACGGATATGAGTAAAATATTTTTTGACACGAACCTACTAAAACTCGACACGAACCCACCTCACTCAATACGATTGAGAGGCCCAACCATCAACAAGTTGCTAAATGTTTACCTTAAGACCATAAGTTTGTCTTTCGCAAGCAAAATCCGACTTGTGGGCAATTACACACGTTTGAAATACAAATCGTATTCACTAAAATAACGTACTTCTTGTTGGGACTAATTCGAGTAATCATGAAGGAAAAAAAAAATTAACTCAAATGATAACTCAAGTAGTAATAGAGATGAATTATAAATTCAACATCTTGAGTTTGAATCTTCATAATCCCTTAGGACAAGCCATGAAAAATTTATTCCTCATGAATACCCTAATCCCGACATGAATGGTCTTCCTTTCACCGAACCGGAGAGGAAATTAAAAAATTGAAATATACAGTGTAGTTAGAATATCTTGTTGCCAATCTAATCAAATCTTCTCATTGAACTCTATAAAATCTGTCCCTGCCCACAGACTATCATTCAAGGTAGTCCCTTTTAAGCCTACAAGAGAACCTCCAGCTTCTTTGTTCGACATATAAATCCTTGGGATTCAATTTGGGATAATAAAGCTCCTCCAAAACTATGATTTTTAGGTAAAAAAACTTGTTCTCAAGCCGTTGTAAGTAAGTCTGTCAAAATCCGACTCGACACGATTAACCGACACGACTTAAGCGAATTTGGATGAAACCTTAACGAGTTCGGGTGGTAGACGAATTGACCCGTTAAACACGTTTAATAAACGAATCGTGTTCGAGTGAGTCTTGTCAACCCATTTATCACCCATTTACCCGTTTAAATAAAATTAATATAATAATAAATTAATAATTATTTTAAAAAATTAGACAGATTTTTTTTAATTTAGTGACAACCACAAAAATATAATAATAAATTAAAACTAAACGGGTTAAACAAACCGTGTCGTATTACCCATTTATTAAACGGTCCGTGTTCGTGTTGAAATTTTTCACCCGTCACTCGTTTAACCCGGCACGTAACTGTTTAACCCAACACGTTTGACACCCCTAGTTGCAAGTAATGGGAATTTGTTTCATAGGTAATCTGCCAGATAGAGGTCTGTAGCTATGGCATAATCACATCAGTTACGTTAAAGAACTAGCTTCTCCAAAACGGGCTTAAGATTGCCTACCATTTGCTTCTCATAAATCCAACATAGACAAGCTAAGCTTTAGGTGGCCAAATGCTCAAGGTAATCTTTCTGAATTTCATAGCCATAGAGCAAGGATTATAGAACCGTGTGCGCTCAACAAACACATAAATATTTGAATGCAGTATACACCTTAGGGTGGGCTGAAGCTTCAACCATGAACCAACAAAGGAACACAAAACACCAAAGAACTTTTGAGTGTCTAAAATTAGACTACCTTGCACTAAAAACAGGTTCTGCATCCAGGGTTGGCTGAGTTCTCCGAGTGTACTTGAGAAGTAACCCTTCCGAAGAAAGTCCAGGTACACTTAGATCCCTATAACAATAATGTCAATAAGAGGAATGAGCAGACAATAGAAGTGGGAATTGATTAATAGAAAATATGGCACTTAATAAAGCACAATGGAGAAACACAATTCATTTAGCCAACGCCAAATGGTTTGGGGTAAAGGTTTTGTTGAGTTGAGTAAAGAAAATATTAGTCAAGCCAAGAATAGACCTGATGTAAGGGTGTAGATCCTTCCATTCCCATTTTTGTCTCTCTCGAAAGAGTATTGAGAATCGATCAGCAGGGGTGGAGGGCAGAGAAGAAACACTGAAGGCATAGACCCAACTCTCTATTCCAAGCTTTTCTATTAGAACTTCCCCCTCCAACATGTTAAAATTCACTTGCATCCCTTCAGGAACCTTTCGCATCCACTCCTCCATGAAACTCTCCATTTTCATCTTCCCTCCTCTCAAGATTCCTCTAGCATAATGAAGGCAAACTCGTCTCTCATCCAACTTCCACAAGCAACTTCCACCGTCAACCCCATCCACCTTACTAGCATAAACTTGCAAACAGTGACATGCAACTTTTCCAGGATACCCATCTAATTCTAGCACACCCACAACTTCATCTTCATTAAGTGCATTATATGACCAGTCATTTAATATCAAATTGTGGAAAAGCATGTTCAGAATCCCGTCCATATACTTCTCATCCACAATTCTCCAATATCCATCAATCTCTACCGCTGAAAGAGCTCGTAATCCAGACCTCAATTCCTCATCACTAGCTTGTACCCTCTCAATTAGATCATCCCACCTATACAAACCTGTATTAATCTTTTCCATTCCCTCCAAATCCTCGACCTCTATCACCTCATCTGACCCATAAGGATTCTCCGAGAGAAGCAATTTAAGCTTGTCTAATCTGGGAGCAACCTCAATCAACTCCATGCTACCAGGTGCCACTTTGATGACAGATGCAATCACCATCTTGTCATGATCTTTCTCATCACAATCTAATGGTTTTTCATGCGAAGCAGATTGATCTGAGGGAGGTATAAGGAATACAGAGTTAGAGGTTCCAACAAACTTAACCGCATATGTTTTCAACTGAGTGCAAAGAACTGCATCTTCATCTGGCTGTCCTCTTAAGGTTACTCTGGGAACGACAAAACCATAAAATTAAATGAGTATCTTAAGAATAACTCTGGCAATGATGAAACCATATAAACAAAGCAAGGGGGTAAAATGACACTCCAGAATTTGGATTAAAGTTATTGCATACCTTTCATGAAGGATGTCAGGGATAAGCTTCTCATCAAGCTCGAGCAGAATTAGGTCATCGTGAGGACCAAATCGTGGGTGATAGGCAATGGAGATTGACGTGTTGTGTTGAAGGGTTAGCACTGCTTCAGCTCCTTTTCTATTACAAAACAGTGGTTGTTCCATCTCTTTGTTACCTTTTTATCATGCAATAAATACAGCCTTTCTCTATATGAAAATTTTGCACCTAAAACTAAACACAAGTAAGGATTACAAAACAATAAACCATACACAGTTCCAACTTCAACAAAACTACAGCTCAATATCTTCAGATACAGACATTCAGAAACAAAACGTCTTGAATGACTACTAATTGCTTCTTTGTGTTAACACTGAGCAGATGAGAATTCCTTGACTTCTGTTCCTATCTGCGTTCAAATAAGAAAATAAGTCAAGCAAGAAAACAATAAATTACAATGCTCCAGAGAACATCTCATAAAGCCAACCACTACTCTGCCCTATAATTTCCAGTTAAAAATAAAACAGAACAAATAAAAACACTATTCGGAAACAATATAATTTCAAATTACAATTGCCACTAAAATTGTAACAATAAAATATAACAGAATATTTACTTAACCAAATCCATTATTTATCACTTCCAGGTAATTGGAATTATGAGCTCCTTTTATTTTTCGAACAGATTTGGAATTATTAGCCCAATCTTTTATAGTTTTCTGTACACATATTGCAACTACCATTGTGATGATATCTGCGACTACATACCATAGTCCTAAGCTTAAAATAACAACAAAGAGATCATATCACCATTGGACATACAAATGATGATTGCTGAATGATAATTCATCGAGCTTATTTTACAATGTCTGATGAATTTCCACAATAGTCAATATATCAATACCATACTACGAGAATGTGATTTTAAGTTGATTTATGTACTTCGAGTGAACAAAACATAGATACCGAAACCATCAACCATCAACCATTTCAATGCATCAATTCAAAAATCAGTCCAAGGATTTAGGAATTAAACATCTGTGCATAATTATATGGCATGTTAGCTGTTTGGCAAACATATTTCTAAAAACAAGATTTAGTTTTGTGAGAACATTTTATTTCCTGATTTTTCCTGTAAAACAAACCTATCAGAAAAAACCCAAAAAAGTAGAATTAATTGACACACCAAAACAGTTATATGTATGATTTTGATATTCTATATTTCCAAAACCAAAACGGTTTTGCAATTGATAAAGATGCACACCTCTACACTTGCTTGAGCCTCTGATGGGTACCCATTTCGCATAGAGCACTAAAACCATCAAACCCCTCCTAAACTAAAAACCATTTCTGGTTGGCTCTTCTTTCTTCAGCAATCGCAGAATATTTCGCAATCTCAACTCTACACAGCCTTAATCCCAACTATTTGAGGTCGGAATATGTATCCCAATTAGATTTCAAATTTAGAAATAAGTGTAGTAAAGGGTCAGTCCCTTTTTCTACGACTCGAGCCATGGAAAGATGGCAAATTACTAACACACGGGATATTAAGAAAACGAGAAAGAACAAGAAAAAAGCAATTCCACCAGCATAAATCAGCACAAAACCAAGAGAAAAAGTCAGTATATGAACCAAAACAACATCTAACAGAAATATTCAGAACCCATTTCATTTCACACAAAACCCAGTTGAGAAATCGAATCAAACATGAAGGAAAACTGATAGAACAATCTCTAAAAATCACAAAAGTAGAGATAAGTTGCGAACCTTATGGCTGTGTTGGCCTGAGTGAGAGTGGCGGGAACCAGAAAATAGGAGAATCAGATAATGGACCTGGTTTTTGAGGGCTTTAGTTCCTGTTTGGGATCATAGATTTGTTGGAAGGACACTAAAAAAAAAGGAGGGGGGGGGGGGGGGGGGGGGGGGGGGACTATTCTCATTTTACACTGCTTTAATTTTAAATTTGCACCCTCAAAAATTAAAAATTTTAATTTATACCTCCAATGTTATGAATTGATAGCAATATAGACCTGACTCATATTGTCGTTCAATTTTTTATCATAAATTAAAACAAATGAGGTGCAAGTACTTCAGGTATGAGAATGAAGTATGTTCATTGTTGCAGATCTTCGTCTATGATTAATTTGACATCATTTTTTGTATTGAAAATATGATTTCAACCACTCATGTGTAACTCAAAAGAGGCGTCAACAATTTGTAAATTTTGATGATGCACAAATTGGTCTTCGTGCAAGATCAACAGTCAAGAATGTGTACGGGTGTGATTAATAAGCAATCAATGACAATCAATGGCAAATCAGTAAATAACAGATCAACGCGAGGGATTATAGTGGTTCGGTCTCGGATGACCTACGTCCACTCTCTGGAATAGTAGCGATTGCCGATGTTCTTTATTAATGAACAATTGTCACCGGACGGTGTATATCGGAGTTACAGTGCTTCTAGAAAGAGAGCAGTGTGTATGAGGGTAAGTGTAGGGGTTTCAAGGTGTGTAGAGGTTTTCAAGGTCTGTCCTTCTCATATGGAGATGACTTACATTTATATAGGTTGAGAGAGGCGGTGAGGCGGTCACTAGAATTTAATAAGTACAGTTATGGTAGGATTCTACCATTTTGGAAAGTTCTATTTAGGTAGGATTTGATCTTCTCAATCTTCATCCCGGTATTCTCTTCCTCGTGCTCCTATCCAGTCGGAGGAGGTCCTGAGCTGGACTGGACTCACCCTTGATCTTGAGATTGGACCCGGAGTTCGTTTGGGCTCGCACTGAAGTGAAAGAGGATGAAGCAGGACGGACCAGGAGGGCCCTACACTGGGCGGCGCCCAATGGGGCTAGGTGGGCGGCGCCCATGAGAGAGGCATAGTGGGCGGCGCCCAGTGAGGGCTAGGTGGGCGGCGCCCATTTGGGTCCTGGGTGTCCTGGAGCTCATCTTCTAGTGTTTTGGTGAATTGGGCTTGCAACGGGTTGACCCATCTCTGATTTTGGAGCATCTTCGGGCTTTCTTGGTCCGCTTAAATTGGCTTGGCTCAGTCAATTTCGGACTCGTCATTTGCCCCCCATGCCCCGAGCCTCTGACTTTTTGCGAGAGGAAGGGGTTGAGGGCATGTACTTCGTCTTCACTCGAGTGAGTAAAAATTTTCTTGTTTTCCACGGTGCTTTTTTATCTTCGGAGACCTGCTGAATTTATCGGTATCGGATATATATATATATAATTTTTTTTTTCTCTTTGGCGCGGGCCCCCCTTCTTTCTTTCTTTTTTTTTTCTCTTTCTTTCTTGGCTTGCTTGCTGGGCACCGCCCCTTCTTTTTTCTCCCTTTTTTTTTTCTTTTTTTTTTTTTTTCTTTCTTTAGCTTGTGCTGGGCGCTGGCCTCCCTTCTCCCTCTTTCTTTCTCTCTTTTTTTTTTTTTTTTTCCTTGCTTGGGCGCCGCCCTCTTGGGCGTGGGCTCTTGTCTTCTTCCTTTGGCTTGGGCGCCGCCCTCTTGGGCGTGGACTCTCCTTCTTCCCCTTTTTTTTTTTGGCTTGGACTCCCTGGGTGCCGCCCCCTGCACACCACTTTTTTTTTTTGCGAAGTGAGGAGGGACTTTGGCGAGGAGTCCGTGGGCAGTGTGGGCGACGCCTTCTCATGTGCAGGTGGCTTAGGTCTTGCACTAGGCAGTTTTGAAGGTGAGATGGGAGACTGGGCGAGATGGGAGGACTCATCCCCATGGGCGACGTCATCGCCTTGCTGGGCGGCGCCTTTTTTGTCGTGGACCCCTGTTTGGCATAAAATGTAGGGGGAGACTTGTTGGGTTGCGCTAGCTTGACAGGCGAGGCAGGAGCATTGCAAGCGGCTTTGGGCGACACCAAGAGGTTGGCAGGGCGTCTTGGGCGACACCTTGAGTCTTGCTATGGGTGGCGCCTTTCTGGTGCTTAGCCATTGGCTGACCTTGTCTCTAATTACAGGCGTCATGTTGATAGGGCGATGATGGAGACTCCTTGTGCTTTTAGGGTGGTGTCTTCTCCTCCTCCCAATAGGGCGAGGTTTAATGCCCTCAGTGCTTCTCAGTTAAGGTCTGATGGCTAGATTGCTTCCTGGGAGAAGGGACCCGGTGGTGCCCCCACTCTTTCCCAGACTGTGGCTCATGTGTGTACCAGAGCTAACTGTTGTACTACTGTAGGAGTTGAGACTCCAATGCGGTCTTGCTACGGGGACTGCAGCCTGAGCTTCAAAAGTGTGCCTGGCAAAAACAATGTTATCCCAATATTCAAATATTTAACATGATTACCTGGAGAGAGAGGCAGGTTGTTTGCATGAGAGCAAAGTCATTGTAGATGTCCCGTAGGAGGGCCGCATGAGCTGAGGCCGAGCTACTTTTAGTCTCGGAGGATGGCTGTCGTGGCAGACTACATAGGCCGAGTTACGTATAGTCTCGGGAGATGGCTGTCATGGCAGAGGCTTACTAGGTGACTACTTGCGCGAGAGCAGAGTCATAGGTCGAGCTACGTATAGTCTCGGGTGATGGCTGTCGTAGCAGAGGTTTACTTGGTGACTACGTGCATAAGAGCAGAGTCATAGGGACCAAGCTACGTATAGTCTCGGGAGATGGCTGCCGTAGCAGAGGCTTCCTTGGTGACTACGTGCACGAGAGCAGAGTCGTAGAGGCCGAGCTACGTGTAGTCTCGGGAGATGGTTGCCGTAGCAGAGGCTTACAAGGTGTGTCCCGCACTCCTCTTTGGTTATCTTCCTTTATATTTTTGGCTTTGAATGCCTATAGGTGGCTGTTGTTTTGCCCCGCTTGTTTACAGATACGCTGAAGATCAAGAAGGCACTCGATGTCCAGGCAGCGGAGAGGCGGGCGCCTACTGCTGGACGCCTGAGATTGGGCGCCTGGTGCTGAGTGCCTAGTGAGAAGGGGCGAGACCCCTCGTTGGCATCATGGGGTCGCCCAAGGTGGAGAGGGCGAGGCCCATTGTCTAGGCAGCATCATGGGAGGCGCCCAAGGTGGAGAGGGCGAGACCCCTCGTCGACATCATGGGGCACCCAAGGTGGAGAGGGTGAGACCCCTTGTTGGCATTATGGAGGGCGCCTCTGAGACCCCTCGTTGGCATCATGGAGGATGCCCAAGGTGGAGAGGGCAAGACCCCTCGTCTGGGCGATTGCTCTGCTGGGAGCTGTTTATAAATTTTAGGAAAGCAAAATAATTCTGGACACAATAATCTTGGCAGAATTTTATTTCATAAAATAACAAATAAAAAAAAATCAACTAATAAATGATAGATAAAATCTTTAGGTGCTTGGTGTCCCGTAGGTGGGCCAAGACTTCCCTGTTGAAGTTGGAGTCACCTCCTCCTAGCCCTTAGGCGATCGTCTGGATTTCTCCGAAGGGTTGCTGGTGTTCTCTGTCATCCTGGTCCCGACCAGGTGGCGGGACTTGTCCTCTGCCAGCAACGTACTGCCTCAAGTGGCCACGCTGTATGAGCTCCTCGATCTGCCTTTTGAGATCAAAGCAGTCGTCAGTGTCGTGGCCATGGTCGCGGTGGAAGCGACAGTACCTGCTAGGATTTCTACGGTTTGGGGATGACTTCATTTTTTCGGGCCAGCGAAGCGTGGGGTCATCATGTATCTGAAATAGGATGTGCTCCACCGAGGCGTTGAGTGGTGTGAAAGGTTGTCGCTCTCTCAGAGGTAGGGGACCGAGGCGGTCCTTGACAGAGATTCCCTCCGTCCTATTTCTTTTGTTTTCTATCTCCCACCTGTCCTCGCGAGTGTCCTTCCTTTTCTCCCCTCCTCGGGAGGACTCACTTCGACGGGCCTTGGTGACGTCCTCGGCATTTATATACTTTTGGGCCCTTGACAGCAACTCGGGCATGCTGGAGGGCGGCTTCTTGAGGATAGAAAACATGAAACTGGAGGTGCGAAGGCCGACAATGAAGGCGGTCAGGGCTACCTTGTCATCTGACTCCTCAATCTGGAGGACCTCCTTGTTGAAGCGGACAAGGTAGCCTTTGAGGCTTTCATCCTTGTCCTGCTTGATGGTGAGCAGGTGGGTCACTGGTTTCTGATGGCGGCGTCCCCCAATGAAGTGGGAGACGAATGACCTGCTCAGCTCTGCAAAAGAGTGGATGGAGGAAGGCTTGATTTTGGAGAACCACTGGCGGGCGGACCCCTTGAGGGTGGTAGGGAAAGCTCTGCACATGATCTCCTCAGGTACGTTGTGGAGTTGCATGAGGGACTTATAGGTGTCCAAGTGGTCTAGAGGGTCTTTGGTGCCATCGAAGATCTCATTGGTAGGCATCTTGAACTTCGAGGGCAGAGGGTAATTTGCTATATCAGCAATAAAATGAGTGTCGGTACGTCTTACCAGGTAGTCCAAGGTCTCCGGCGCCTGTGCCTTGATAGCATTGAGGGCATCAACCAGCTGGTCTTGCACCTCTCTAATTTTCTCGTCCCACTGATTAGGGACATCCTTGGTCGGGTATTGGCGTTCGTGGTCTCCATATTGACTCTCTCCTGCGTCCTCCTGGGCAGGTACATGCAAAGGGGGAACGCGTGAACTCCCTGCGTGTTGAGGAGGGACTGCCGAACGAGGGGCTCCCTGGCGTGGCCCTGGAGCATTATGGTGAGGGACCCCATGGTGGGGGGCAGTCTGGCGTCCAGAAGGGACAGGTTGTTCCTCTCCTGGTGGAGGGAGTGAGACTCTTCCTTGGGAGAGCATGAGTTGGATGATCTGCTGGTTCTGGCTCACCAGCAGCTGCATGGTCTGGAGGAGTTGTTGTTGTCCAGTGGCGGGAGTAACAGTAGTAGAAGGTTCCCCAGGTACGATGGGAGGAGGAACCTCTTCCCGGTGGGCCTGGTTGTTTTCTCCCGGTTGTTGAGACCTTGATCTCGTGGTGATTGCCATGGATTCAATGAGCAAAGAAGTAGAGTAATAGAAACTTTGTTGTTCCCACAGACGGTGCCAAACTGATGATGCACAAATTGGTCTTCGTGCAAGATCAACAGTCAAGAATGTGTACGTGTGTGATTAAGAAGCAATCAATGACAATCAATGGCAAATCAGTAAATAACAGATCAACGCGAGGGATTATAGTGGTTCGGTCTCGGATGACCTACGTCCACTCTCTGGAATGGCAGCGATTGCCGGTGTTCTTTATTAATGAACAATTGTCACCGGACGGTGTATATCGGAGTTACAATGCTTCTAGAAAGAGAGCAGTGTGTATGAGGGTAAGTGTAGGGGTTTCAAGGTGTGTAGAGGTTTTCAAGGTCTGTCCTTCTCATATGGAGATGACTTACATTTATATAGGTTGAGAGAGGCGGTGAGGCGGTCACTATAATTTAGTAAGTACAGTTATGGTAGGACTCTACTATTTTGGAAAGTTCTATTTAGGTAGGACTTGATCTTCTCAATCTTCATCCCGGTATTCTCTTCCTCGTGCTCCTATCCAGTCGAAGGAGGTCCTGAGCTAGACTGGACTCACCCTTGATCTTGAGATTGGACCCGGAGTTCGTTTGGGCTCGCACTGAAGTGAAAGAGGACGAAGCAAGACGGACCAGGAGGGCCCTGCACTGGGCGGCGCCCAATGGGGCTAGGTGGGCGGCGCCCATGAGAGAGGCATAGTGGGCGGCGCCCAGTAAGGGCTAGGTGGGCGGCGCCCATTTGGGTCCTGGGTGTCCTGGAGCTCATCTTCTAGTGTTTTGGTGAATTGAGCTTGCAACGGGTTGACCCATCTCTGATTTTGGAGTCTCTTCGGGCTTTCTTGGTCCGCTTTCTTGGAAGACCTCTCATGGTCACGTCTAAGAGGGTTACTATTTACTGGTCGTCTCTCCTCCTTTCTTTCTGAAAAAAAAAAAAAATTAAGCAACATCCAATAAATTCTAACCACATGAACATTTTAACCCAAAATCGTCTTTCTATTTTATGTGTAGGTACATAGTACATATGTGACTCTATTTCATATATATCTTTTCGAACAACATTCAAATTCAGTTAAAAAAATTACTTCTAAATTTGAATTTATCATCATCTTTCTTAATTATTTCATATTTATTTATTTTTAAATTATTTTAGGGCATTAGTTAGCAATTGTTTAATAATATTAAGGTTGGGATGGGTATAGAGTTAAGGGTTAGAGTGGCATAGAGTGGTCGTGAAGACAAATATAAATTATGTGCACTATACGGGATGGATCATAGTTTATCTCTATTACAATCATTTCCTTTTAGATGTGTTAGTCGAGACACACGATTGTACCATTTCGAGCTTCTATTAATTTTAATTTTTTAAATAACAAATCATCTTATTAAGTCTGAACTTACAAAAGTCATGTCCTTTTGCATTTGTAATGTATACTAATCAATTTTATTATAAAATGTTCATAATAATATTTTTTTAGTGAAGACATGAATAAATTATAAATTTATTTAAACACTTCATTGGATAAAGGGTAATAACTTAAAAACTTTTTTATTTTTCAAAAAAGTGATACATGATTTTAATGTCACATTGCAGGACCCACACATTTCTATTTATGTCTAACCATTTCTAAAACATAAGATAGGCTAAATATATAATTGTATTCCTATTTAAATCTACATATCATTACTCGTGCTTAAAAACACTATATAACAAATAAAAAAACTTAAATAATTGTCCAAATTCAAAAGAAATTACCTAAAAATATTCATATCAATTCTTCTTTTAAAATGACTCGAAATATATCGTTGATCATATCCTCCATATTATAAAATTGTTATAAAAATATATAAAAACTCCTCAAAACAACATCATATATCCAAATGCCTCTGGAAAAAAAAAACTAACATAACCCATTGAAATTTATAATCTTTAAACAATAAATAAAATCTTATTTATTTATAAGTCTCATGAATTTATCACCTCTACTACCACTCAATCCAATAACATAACATAATTATAAACTCAACCACCATATTTTCAATACACCTTATTCTCGTGTAATAAGTACCTCAAGCAAAAAAAAAAAAAACTACCAGACCAAAATTAAATTCACAATCTTTAAGTGATAAATAAAATCAACCAAATCATCATCATTTATAAAACTCATGAATTTATCACCATTATCACTATTTAACCCCAAAATGACACAATATAATTATAAATTTAATCACTAAATGTCTAATCCTCCGTATAAAAATCTACATAGAAACACACTCACACCCATTTCTTTTTTGATTGCCAACAAACCCTCATAACCAATAATTATTTTTATTAGAAATACAATAATTCAAAATTTTAAGATAAAATAATAATAAAATAATATTTAATTAAAAAATAGGGTAAAAATCATGACACATCCCTCTAAGTTTTGGTAATATTATATGGACATCTCCTGACATTTTATAAATAACATGGAGACCCTTTGAGGTTTGAAATTCATTGCACGGAGACTCCCTCTATCTCCCTTTAATCAATGTTGCTAATAGAAATTAATAATTTCATTCCAAATTTTTTTATTATTTTTACAATTGTCCTTCTCCAAATTTAGTACCAACAAAAATTAAAAATTGATATAATTTAGTACCCAAAAAATTGATATAATTTAATACTCCAAAAAATTGATTAAATGAATTTTAATATTAATTTGATAATAATAAAAATTAATTTGATATTAATTCGACAAAGTTTAATATAAATTAGAAAAAAATAAAATGTCAATTTTTGATAAAATTATATATTAATTTAAAATCTAAGGTTCATTTCGTGTTAAATATTATTTGGTATATTATAGTCAATGTGTTATTTTTTATTTACATTAAGTGTTATTTACAAATTGAGAAACAAGTGGAAAATACATGCTGTTATATTTATAAAAGCTTTAAATTAGTTTCATAGAATAAATAATTGCATAACATGTAGTTTTATTTGTTTTATGAAGTAAATAATAAAAAAAACAACACAAGGAAAATTAAAAAAAAAAAATAGTACTAGAGAGAAAGTTAGGTGGTGTTTAATAAAACTGAAAGCTGAATGCTGAATTTTTTAATTCACAGACTTTTGGTATCAACTGAAATTTAAGTATTGAATTTAATCAAATTGTTTAACAAATATAAGGAGCTGAAGTTTAAAAATTATTATTATTCTACCTTTGTCATTCTCTTTAACCATTTCTTCGCAATTGTCTTATTCTTTTCACTACCATCACAAATAGTGGTGATAGTGGTGACGACAA
Organism: Ilex aquifolium; assembly: GCA_951799425.1. Classification (NCBI taxonomy): domain Eukaryota; kingdom Viridiplantae; phylum Streptophyta; class Magnoliopsida; order Aquifoliales; family Aquifoliaceae; genus Ilex; species Ilex aquifolium. Next base: position 5,983,999 of record OX637395.1, read on the forward strand.
CGATAGTGATGGTGGCGGCAACACAATGGTGGTGGTGGCGGTGGTGACACAATGATAGTGACTGTGGCGGCAATGGTGGTGGTGGTGACAATGGCAGTGATAGTGGTGGTGGTAGTGGTAGTGGCACAATGATGGTGGTGGTAGGGGAAGCACAATGGTGGTGGTGGTGGCGGCGGCGGTGACATAAGGGTAGTGGTGGTGACGACGACACAATGGTGGTGACAGTGGTGGCAACAACGATAGTAGTGGTGGCGGCGACACAATGATAGTGGTTGTGGTAGCAATAGTGGTGGCAATGATAGTGGTGGTGGCAATGACACAATGATGATGGCGGCGGCAACGGCGACGACACAATGATGGGGACGGTGGTGATGGTGGTAATGGTTGTGGTGACGACAATGGTTTGTGGCAGTGACACAATGGTAGTAGTTGTGGTAGCGATGGTGATAATAACGATGGCACAATGGTGGTGGTGGTAGTGGTGACGACGGCGGTGGTGACGGTGGCACAATGGTGGTAGTGGTGGTGGCGATGATACAATGGTGGTGAGGGTATATTTGTCCATTATGAGAAATTAAAAAAATCATTACTGACTAACCTTTTCAGCATTAAGTGATAAATAGATGTTTTACTACTTAGAATTTTAGCATATTTTTAAGAAGTGATTAAAATATGAAGTAATATGAGTTTTAGGTTATCAAACGAGTTTAATTTATTAAGTGCTTAAAATATTCAGTTTTAAGCTTTAAATTGTGTTATCAAATAGCCTCTTATATGACATATAAAAGTTTTAGAGTTGTAAAAAGAATGAAAGTCTAATTAATACCATTAGATCAAAACGATCTGAGCCACAAAAAGATCAAGAAAAACAATAAAACTACTTTATTATAATACTAGTTATTGCCTGTGCCTGAAGGCACAGAGTAATAACAAATGATAAACAATAAACATATTTGTATTCATATACAAAATCAAATCACAAACATAGAGAAGAGATAAATGAATTTAAGCATCGAGTTGTAGTGGGGTGAGAGGTGGTGGGCGGCAGTGGTGGTGATGGGTGGCAATGACCATGGTGGCGGTGAGGGCGGCAGCGATGGTGGTGGTGGCGGCGATGGTGGCAGCGGTGGTGGTGGTGGCGGCGGTGGCGGCAGTGGTAGTGGTGGCGGCGGTGGTGGTGGCAGTGGGTGGTGGGGGTGGCGGCGGCGGCGGCGGCGGCGGCGGTGGTATAGGTAGTGGTGAGGCAGTTTCAAACACTATTTTTTGTTTCAAAGTAATTATGAAAAATAATTTCTAGAAATACTTTTAAAAAGTCACTTCAAACACACATTTAGGGACTTATTTTTCCTATTAAATATAGGGTGTTAATATTAGCCGTTAGATTAACTTTAAAGTAAAATTTAAAGCTATCTCAACCGCAAATAGCAAAAGTCATTTTGTTTATCTTTTGAGATTTGAATTGTAAGCTACTTTATTATATAGATATATTTAAAAATCTTAATTGCATTGGCAAACCAATCAAATCTTAATTAATAAAACATACCAACCCGCCACTTAGGTGTCCAGGCCAGATAGTTCCACGGTCCGATGGGTGCTTGGGACATTATGGTGAGTAGTTATACCATGTCAACATTGTTACATGATGTAAAGTAGGTAAATAAACCCTTAAATATATAACAATTATTAGTTTACATGGATGAGTGGTTATTTGAAGGGATGGGGTCTAATTTACCTAATTGTTGAGTTATCATTAAAAGATTTAATCACGTGATAATATTAATGTGGTGTAATCGTTACACTCAATATTTACTTAATCACGTGAACTATGACCATGGGTCTTGCCAAGGCGTACTTAATCTGAAATAAGTTTTTTTTTTTTTAACGGACAAAGGTATTCGGATCAACTTACGCACACTTTGTCTAATTTCTTATCCTGTTTAATTAAAGACATGTCATCTATATCGGGATTAAGATATTCATGAGGAATAAATTTCAAATTGTCTGACCCCAAAAAATTATCAAGATTCGAATTTAGAACATTTAAATTGACAGCTCGTTATTGGTCGTTGTACAACTCTATTTGCAGATGGAGCGCATATGATTTATGAAAGAGTTACTGCAGCTGATTTCCCCCCAATAATGCATCTCCACCGCTTATATTGATCCAACGGTTCAAAATCTCTCCCTCGTAAACATAGAAAAACAAACCGCCCTTGGAATCTTTAGGCGGGAAACAGATACAATCCAATATAGCCTCTCTCTCTCTATCTTGCAGATGAGAACACATACATCGCAGTGCAGTCCTTAGAAGCTAAGCAGATCAAAACCCGAGTATAGTAGTCACAGAAGTAGTAGTAGAAGAGATTGGAAATGCCACCTAGAAAGAGAACTACCTCAGGATCGAAGAAATCGAACCAGAACCACCAGAATCAGAACCAGAATCAACAACAATCTCAGCCTTCAAAGTTCGGAATCCAACACTTCTTCCAACGCCACACCCAAAACTCCCTCTCTCAAGAACCCAAAAAAGCCTCAAACGCCCCAACTTCTGTACTTTCCACTTACGGAAACCCTCAACCTATCCCCAATTCAAAATCAGCTGATCCAGTAAAAAATATTTCAACCCTTCAAAACCCTAGGAATTCACTGAATTTTGAAAAGAACGACCCATCTAATGTCATCTCAGCACCTGAAAACCCTAAAAATAACAATGATTCGGTTAATTTTGCTTTGGGTAATGGCAGTTTGTCTTGTCAAAACTCTAAAGTGTTTTTGGAAGCTCAGAATTCTGCAAATGGGGTGAATTTGTGGACCACAGAGACGAATAATCCTTCTCAAAATACGCCTACTGAGAATATATTATCTGTTGTAATTGATGCGGAGAACCAATCGGAGGTGTCGCCAGAAATTTGCAAGTCGGTGCCCCTCAAGCGATTCAAGTTTTCACCAGGAATGGTAATTACCTTTTTTTTTTTTCTGTCATTTGTATGTGTTTTCGTCTATACAGATGGGGGAGTCTCCAAAAATTCACGCTATTTGCTTACAGTTAGAATTGGATTTTTGACCTTCCTTTGTGTGGATGGGAAAATCTTGATTTTTTGGTGCATTTTCATTGTTTTAGCTGATAAAACAAAGTCAGGATGATGGAGGTGATGACATCACATGGAAAATTTCACCAGTAAATGAGCGACTTAATGCGATGTCAAAGCACTTACCTGAGATGGTGAAGGTGTTGGCAGATTCTTCACGGTTCAACTCTTTGGATTTCCATCAGTGCTCACAGAAGAAGGCATGTTCTTGTGTTTGATATTGCTTCTTTTATTTTGTAAGTGCACTACTTGATTGGTGGTTATCACTCCAATGTACAGACCTCTCCTGGCTCAGCGGGTAAGCTTGAAAAGTGGATTTGCTCGCCTCCACTGAAGGCTGCTGGAAAACCTTTGATATTGTCCAATAGGGTTAGCTTGAAAAAGGTTGGCCCAGGTCATGATATGAATTTAGATGGAAGCAATGAAAATGTAAATATTGAGAACAACTCTGGAGTGGTTATCAGTCAGAGTCCATTCAAAACTCCACCGTCTCTATCATATTGCCATGAGAAGGTAATTATCTTTTCATGGTATAGTATACCTTTTGGCTTACTTAAAAATTGTTTTTTGATTGTTTATTTCAAATTGAAGTATAGCCTGCTGATGGCGTTGATCCTAATGGAGTGTCCAATCAGCTGGGTTCAAGACAACACAAAAAGGTACTTATATGCCAATTTCATTACTCTCTGATTGTCATGTCATGTTATTAATCTTGTTCGTTGTTGGTACTTCCGCATTTTTCTAGAAATATTTGATCTAGTTGATGTAAAGTAAATGCCTAAATCATCTTGTTGTAGTTATATTAATTGTCTATTTGTCAGGCATTGATCGAACTTTTAGATCAAGTAGAAGATGTAATTTCAGTTGAAGAGTCTGAATGTAGTAAAAATATGGAGGCACACTTGTCCAAACTTCAAGGAAGAATTGGCGGTGAGAGATTTGTCAAGGTTGATCCTCTTATCAAAGGTCAGGCACTTGATTCAACGGAAAAGATCAATAGGGAACCTCCAAATCTTTTTTTTCTTGTATTGGAGGTATGCTTCAGCATTCCGTTACTTTATGGTCCTTTCAGACTATAGAATGACAGTCCTGGATTTGAATTCTTTTGCATCATATCCTGCTGTAGGTTTGTGAGAAACGTGGACCTTCTGATGCATCTGGTTCTCAATACCCTTTTAAGGTTTGTAGTGTGTTGAATTCCTGACTCATTTCAAAGTCTCCTTGGAGATGGGAATGTAATTGAATTAAGCTATTGCTTCCAGGTTGTGCGCTTACTGAATGAGCAAAGTGGAGAGGAACGGGCCGTGCACTTGTGGGACGAATGGTAGGTAGTTGGAATTGTGTTTTTTCCATAGTATTCCTTTATTTTTTTGTGGACTTAGTCCTGGAATTTTGTTTTAATCGTGAGTTATTCCATAACCCTTTGGGATCAATTATTGACACTACATTGGTAGATGGATCTGAACTTTCTATATCTAGTTATGGGTTCCAGTCACATGCCACTGTAAATTATAATAACTTATTTTTCTAAAGAAGCTTCCATAGAATTAGCATCAAACTTTCAGTATTTGGATGACAGTTTCTTGATCTTGAGTTCTTGCTTCATCGAATTATTCTATTACAGTGAATAGTTCAATGTGATTGTTTCAAAAGCAACATGCATCTTATTGTCTTATCCTAGTTGCAGTTTCACATTGATGCCTTCAGTGTCTGATGTTTTTCTAAACACCAAAAGAAACTAAATAAAGCTATGTGTACATCTTAATATAAATTCTGCTACTTCGATCTTTTACCAAGAGCTTTTGTGTTGAAGACTTATATTGGTTTATTTGAGTTGTACTGGTTATATAAATGCCATGGGATATATGATCGCAGCATTTGTATATATTATTGTTTTCCTCCAGGTTTTATAGTGTGATTGCACCTGGAGATACGGTTCATGTTATTGGTGACTTCGATGGCCAGGGAAAGTGTGACGTGAGTCGCGACAAGAATTTTTTAGTTGTTCACCCAGATATTTTGGTGTCTGGAACTCGGGTATTCTGACTAGTTCTTTTTCTACTTGGCTACTTTTGGACATTATGTTTATCTGGCTCGTTCAGTGCCAGTATTAGAAGATTGTTTAGCATTATTTTTTTCTGGCTGCTATTTATAAAAATTCCTGATCACTAGATTTGTGCTTCTTATCGAATGTGATAACATACTACTAGGTTGCTGCTAGTTTTAGTTGTCCAAGGCGTACTGTCCTGGATGAGAGGATAAAAAACAGCGAATATTCAGCCGCAGCATTGATCGGTACCTTACTGCATCAGATATTTCAGGTTCAATGATTTCATAGTTTTTTCAAAATTCCTCTTGTCAAAACTGTCAAATACAATGTTGTCCTTTGGTCTGAGCAAGTTTTGGGTTATGTATATATTATACTGACTAAAACATTTTCCAGGCCGGTCTGCTCAGGGAATTGCCAACAAAAGAATTTTTGGAAGAATATGCGAGAGTGGTGCTTCAAAAAAATTTTGAGAGCTTGTATGCATGTGGAGGTGGAGATAAATAGAAAATCTCTTTTCTGCATTTTACCATTTCTAACTGAAACATCCTCAGGTTCATCACTACATTGCCATTGTGAAACCATGCTCTCATTGGGCCATCTTCTCCTATTATTTTGTTTTTTCATAACTGGCGAAGTGTGTAAGTAAAGCACTAAATGTTTTTGTACATGAAGTTATAATCTATGTTCTTTTTTGTCATTGCAGTAAATGAAAATGATACTTACAAGACTTTGATTGAGGCAATCCCAAGAATATTAAACTGGATATTTGTCTTCCGAGATTCACAGGTGCAGGAATATTGGTTTCTAATTATTATTTATAAGTTGCTTTGAACTATGGCCTGTGGGATGTTGTGTGGATGGTGGTCAGACAAGTTTAGACAGGGTTGTCATACTCTAGTCCACTGTGAACTTCACAAGGGTCTTGATGCTCAGCCAACTTGACATGGGCTAATTGTCAATGTGCTAACTTTATTGGAAATAGTTGGTCTAGGAATATTGCTTTAGGAATTTGCAGTCATTAGAATGCATGTGTATGACTGTGTACATATGTGTGTATGTAGCAGAAAAGTAAACGTACAGGCTAGCTAAATATGCCTAAATCTGAAGCCAATTATGCACTTCAATGAGTCTTGTTTTGTTCAAACTGCCCCTTTATTATCCTCCTTCCGTTAGAAATTGAAGCTTTGTTGTCTTCTTATGGATTGTTATTTTCTACAAATGATATTCCTCTTTTCCTTTACTGCCTTGGCGAGCTATGGAACCAAAACCTGCATATGTCTTTTTACTTGTATAACATGTAAGTTTTTGAATATTGTCTTGCAAGGTGGCTTACATCTATCTCAAAAATAGCCTTCAGTTCTGTTCATGTTATACTGAATATAATTTTAGAGGCTAATGTTTCCAAAATTGTTGCAGGGGTCCAAAACTCCTAGTGTTGATTTTAGATCTGATGATGGAATACAGAAGGTCAAAATATCTGAGGTAAGGCAAGTTAATGGGTCATCTTTATTTCCATCTACGTGTTTGATCAATTTTTTATACTTTCCATAACTCTATTAGTTTACAAACCTCATTTTAGGCTTTGAATGCATTAGTAATGTGCTCAGATATGTATATGCATAGCAGTACTTCATGCACTGGGGCATGGAGGGGGAAGGGAGGGTAATCAGTCCCATATACCTGGTAAATGCCGTTTGTCTCCATAGTTTGGGGTGTCTTCCTGAATAAAGGAGACCTCTAGTGCCTGCAAGAGATCCCATAATGGTGCCAGATTCTTTGGTTTTTGTAGTCTGCAAAATCCCCTTTTATAAATTTCATCTACCCATTTAACTCTTACCAACTAATTTTGGATATCCCATAATTCCTTGTATATTCATATGATTTCTCTTTAGTGTGTGTTCTGGCTCTCTCTCTCTCTCTCTCTCTCTCTCTCTCTCTCTCTCTCTTCTATCCAATAATTCCTTGGATATCCCAATTCCTTAATTCAAACTCGTGATACGAACACATTTGATGTACTTTATGGATATTTAGTTGGAGTTTTTACATGAACTTTTGAGATGTTTAAAGTTTCTGAATTTAGAAATTAACATCTCAGGCAAGATTGTTGGAAAAATTATATAGCTTAAGTTGAAAACAATCTGAACCCTCCTAAGAAAACAGTGAAGATAAAGGCATTTAATTATGTAAGTTTTCAAGTAATCTACTGCACATTGGTGACAAATATCTTGTTTTCTAAACCTTTCAACTAAATAGGAAAATAACTGTTTGCCAAAGTTGACATTTTGGTTAGAATGATAGAGACCTTCCTTCGCCCATTCAAGGTGGAAGTGCTGGATCTGACACTGACTTCATGCAATTAGGAATGTATACAACGTTGCTTGGTATTTGAAGAATGTCGGAAGACATGATAAAACATCCATATCGGCCTAAGTTTCTCAGTTGATTGATGCTTTTATGCTCATATGTTCGCGTGAAATTTCCAGTCATAAGCACTTTGAAAGGGTTCACATTTACAAACTTAGCATTTACTCATCTGTTTGTAAGTGAAGTAATGTTTTCTTGTTTCATGGAATATCCTCTTCAAATGTAGGTAGTTGATATTGAGGAGATGGCATGGGCTCCGAAGTATGGCTTGAAAGGGATTATTGATGCCTCTGTCCGAGTAAAAGTTGAATCAGACACCAATAAAACTAATGAGAAGATTATGCCTTTAGAGTTCAAAACTGGGAAAGGAACCAGTGGCCAGGCAAGCTTCTCATCAAAGATATATTTCTGCGCAATGAAATGCGGAGATGATCTGAACTTAGGACATATTTAGTAGATACCACCCTTACTATTTTTTCTTCTCTTGATCTTATTTTTACTAGCGCTCATACTCTGTCGTTTATGCAGACAGCTATGGAACATAATGCTCAAGTGATGTTATATACTCTCCTTATGTCCGAGAGGTGTGTATAGTCAGGCCAATTTATTCAAATGTTACATTTTTGTTATTGAGAATTAAGGATAGATGATGTTTTTGCACCTTTTTAGTATCCTTTTCTTTCTTTTTATTTTGTTTTTACCTTTCAGATACCTAAAGAACATTGATTCTGGTCTTTTATACTACCTCCACACCGATCAGACACAGGTAAAATTAAGTAATTCTGTCTTATTTCTTCCTCTTTTCATGTATTAACTATACGAATGGATTTATGTGAAGGGAATTGTGGTTCGAAGATCTGACTTGGTTGGGCTAATTATGCGTCGTAATGAACTGGCAACTGATATTCTCAAGGCATCAATGTCACAGCAACTTCCACAAATGCTACAGGTATGATTGTTCAATATTATTTTATCTGCCTGAATATCCTTTATGGATTGCTTTCTGATAATTTTCCCTTTTCCTCTATATTCAGAGTCCAAACATGTGCAAGGGTTGCAGGCACCTTAATGTCTGTACTGTCTACCATAAGGTAAACTTCTGATGTTTCTAAAGTCCAAGGATTCCTGATCATTGTTTGAGTGGCGCCAGGAAGAAGAAGTCTTGTTCTGAATTGATAGAAATGAACTTAAACTGTATAATTATTATATGTGGTAGAGAAAAATTATGTTGTAGAGGGATATGTATGAAGTAACCCCTCTGTACATACATATTTGTTGAAAGTGTACATTGAATAATAATATGATGCTAAAAGCAGGTCAGAGTCTCCTTTTAAGTTTCTTCTTAAGCAGTGCACACTCGAAAGGGTGGCCTAGTCTTTTTGTCACTTAATACTACTTGGACCTAATTTGTTGACCTATTCTGTTGCTACTATTGGATTCCCAATGGGTCCCAATATTGGACGGGGCACATTTCCAATCCAAAGGCAGCAATAGGTTAGGTCAATATCAATTGACATTATTCCTTCCTATCTTTTCTATTTGAACGGAGTTCACCTTCCAATGTAATTAATGGAAGCCCTTTCATGAAAATATTATATAATCATGAGCACGCGCGCTCATGCACTTCCTTTGTACGAGCAGCAGTTGAGTTTTTATTTTCAGTCCTCACTTCAATAGTATCATTTGTCATAGAGAAATGTATCAGCATGGTTAATTACCATGTCAATTGTGTTGCCTGTATATGATGTTGAATGCTGTATTATATGTTGAAGGTGCATGGAGGAAGCACAGCGGATAGCGGATTGGGTGAGCTGTTTGATTCACTTGTTAACCATTTGTCAACTGCACATTGTGTTTTCCTGAAAAAGTGGGATCGTTTGATTGACTTAGAGGCGAAAGAATTGGAGGTGCAATATTTGGAATGATTGTTTTCATAATATCAAAACCTGCTTCCTAAAGGGTCAGTGTGTAATTATTTTCTTTCATTTTCTCTCCATTTCAGGCTGTGAAGAAAGAAATGTGGTGTTCTCGTAGTTTAACGAGTGAACACTACACTAGTTGTGTTTCTTCTCTAGTTCTTGACACTTCAGATAAACTCTTACAAAAAAAGTTTTCTAAGAGCAACCGATTTATTTATCGCTTCATGCGCCAAGATTTGCCTCCACCTGATGGTAAAGCATATGACATGGATTCTTTGGGTCCTGCCTCTTCTCCGATAAACAACATGGATTGCACCCTAAGAACTGGGGACTATGTGGTATGGATATTTTTACATAACTATTTGGCTGTGCATTTTTCTCCATTGGCATTGATTTAATATCTGAGAATACCAAGATGTTATTACACTTTTGCACAAACATTTATTTTCTGCGGTGCTTGTGAAGGATGCAATGCAGCGAAACAATAGTTCCAACCAGTTAGTTACATCTTACATGTTTGCCTGCAAATTTTTTGCTCACGCTATGCCTGTTAATGATGAACATGTCTTATTCAGAAACATTTAGCTGTAGAGAGTTCTATATCACTTCATGTTGATACGTTTTCATTATGAACCAAGTAATTTCATAGACAATTATTTTTATATTGTTTCAGATGCTGAGCACTGAACCTGATCGTTTGATAGTTGCTAGTGGGGTCATAGTGGATATCAGTAACTCCCATGTTTTGGTAAGTATCTTATTGCAGTATTTAATATTCTGTCATATCCCCTAAGCAAATTATCTGTTTATGTGTGTATTCCTGCCTTCTGAGGATATACATGATAATTATGTTAAAAAAATTGAAAATCTAATTAACCATACTGTGGCATCACATTATAAAATTAAGTCTTACTTATCTAATTCCTTTCTTCAATAAAACTCTTAGGTTTCTTCTCAAAGTGCTTAAGGCTTCCTGGAAGTAGCCCTTCTTCAGTGGCACAAGATCTCTGTCGGCAGGTCTGGCGGATTGACAAGGATGAAAATTATGACTTCATTTGCAATTATGAGGTGGTTTATTTCACAATTGATTTCTCTACCTGTAGCACACTTGGTTGTCAAAATGGTTGCAATATGTGCCTTACATGTCTATCTTTGTTTATGAAGGTTCAACCTTATACAGCTCTTTCTGCAAAATGAGCAGAGTTCTCATCTTAGGAAGCTGATAGTTGACCTTGAGGTGATTCAGTTATAAATTGATATCATTTCTCTTTCTCTCTCTCGTTGTGTGTGAAGGTCATCTTTTATGGGAGCTTGTGCACTTATTACAGGCTCCCAGATTTGACAGTGGATGTATATTTAGTCAAGATCCAGCCCTATCATACATCTGGTCGAGAAAAAAATCTGAATGATGATCAGCGCAGAGCTATAATCAAGGTGCTATGTATTGACAGTTGTTCCTTAGCAGTGGTTCATGATATCCATTCCAGTTCCATTTTATGCTTTTTCCACAGAATTAAGTGTTTTGGTTGGAAGTTTGCTAACTTGTAATATTCAGATTGTTGCTGTTACTTAGTGAGACTTTGATAATTTCAGATACTTACCGCAAAGGATTATGCACTTATTCTAGGAATGCCTGGGACAGGCAAAACATCCACTCTGGTGCATGCCGTGAAGGCGTTGTTGATTAGAGGTGCATCCATTTTGCTTACGTCCTACACAAAACTCAGCTGTTGATAATTTACTTATCAAACTGAAAGCTAAGGTCATCTCTATTGTTAGTGACATAAATAGGTTACAAATGATTAGTATATCAACCCTGCGAGTGCAAGTGTAGCGTCACATAATTTGCTGTTCTTGAGGAAGCTGAGTTTTTCTTGAAAGTATTGGTAGGCCAAGAGAAGTGTTGCATTTATTTCTTCAACTAGAGAAGAAGTTATTGTCACTGTCAAAAACAATTATAGGAGTAGAAACATTCAAGCTTCAGATATGGCCCTACAACCAGAAGTACACTTTGCTTCTCAAGCTGTCTCTTATCTTCTATTTTTCATGCCTTACATGTCTTTTTGACTGAAGAAGAAATGGACTTTTTTGATAGTTTGTTGTGTTTATCTGCTTACTTGATGTACTTTTTGCATAATGTGTAAATAACTACATTTTCTGCCTCCTTTTCAACTTCATAGACTCATTTGAATAATTGATAGAGGATTCAGTTGCATTTGATACGTTGGAGTATGTTTATCATGGCTAATAGACTTCTTTCGCAAGTCTAAAGACATAATTAGTGGCACAATTCAGGAATTCAACAGATTACTTTTTGTAAAATGTTTGTCACATGACAGCTCATACATTTATCGAGGAACAGAAAATGTGAGAATTTGTTTGAACTTCTTTCTTACTTGGCCATAAAAACTGAATTTGTTTTGCATGATCCCAAGATAATAAATATATTTTTTTGTTACAAAAATAAAATGGATAGTTGGATCCTAAATTTTTTTTTTATTTCCTTCAATCCTAAAATAGTGTCCCTAATAAAAACGCATCATCTGATGGGTTTTAAATTCTTCGTAGAAAGAAAAAACCAACTTGCTTGAACTTTTCATAAGCAATAACTGCACTTCATGAAGTATCTGGAGGTTGGGAAGCATGTAGTAGGAGTTGAAAAGTGGCATTTCCAGCACATATTGGATGTGCATAATAAAAGTGCTTTCATAAACCTTTTTCCTCAGTAGAAGTATAGAGATGAAATTCTTTAGAGTTAGTCGACTCGAGATTTTTAAGGGATCTTTTTTCAAATTGTTGTCAGCCCTTAAAATTCCATTTTGTTTTGCTCTGAAACCAAACATTTATTTCTATTAGAAGCAAGCACATGATAAATATCAAACTTTGTATTAAGGATTGGGTTGGGATGCTAGGATAACTTGATTTGTAGTATTATTCCAACCCCTATTGTGGGTATTACAATCCCCTTCTCAATAAGGGCAGGTTGTACTAATTACCTTGCATACTTGTAATAATGCATGCATCTTTTCTTTGTTTGAGCTCAAACTGGAATCGATTGCATAGGATCAATTTAGAGTTGAAACCAAATTTACCTGAGCTTGGAAGGTGTATTCAAGCCTAGATAAGACCTTGTTTTGGCAAAGATTGAGAGTTTGCTTGCATAACTGATCATTCTTATCAAATTTCCTGTTAAAGACTCTTAACTCATGCAGACTACTTCCTATAATGTACTCCAGAAGCTAACTTGATTCTTTACTGTAATAGCTGGCCATACTTGTATGACTCGTGATTCTTTTGCTAAGAGTGTTTTGGTTGATTTAGATTGTCAAGGGATACCTCAACTAAAAGGATCCTACAGCAACCAATCATGAATCTTATTGAGCCAAGTTTTGTGCTGCCCAAGCTTGATCTCTTTACCAATCCATCAGGACACTTAAGCTTGACCTTGGCTTGTTTAGTTAATGAATAAGCTTAAACATATATTCGAGGCGTCAAGCTCTGGCTATTAGCTTAATTATACAGTCCTAGTAATGGCATCAAATCAGACTTCCATTCTCAAGCTTAACAGCTAAAAAAGTGCTTATTTCATGATAAAATAATGCAATGAAAATGTATTTCAGCTTTCAAATATAACTTGCTGTCTGCAAAATCATCTGGCAATTGGTAGAACATAAATATTAGTGGTTCTACTACATGGTTTTGAGTGCTCTCGTTACTAAACAACAGAAGGGACTTTATAGATGTATTGTGATTGTTGCAAGCCTTAGGCTGACTTTCTTTCCCTTGAGCTTGTGAGATTTCTCAGTGTTTGTTTTTTTGTAATTAGGGTGGAGGACAGGATTTAGAGAATCTACTCCCTTATTACACTAATTATAAATAAGAAGAAAGGCGTGGGTTGCAACAAATACAGAAATTGAGTATAAAACATCTAAGTCAATAGGTTATGATTGTAATTTCTAATGGTATTTGTGATAGCATATCATGTAAAATCTTGTACAATATTTTTTTTTTACACGGCATAAACTATATGTGGATGTATCATTGCTGGTAACTGGTAAGAAATAATGAATCTAAAATCTGAGGATTCACCGAGCCTCAATGACCTTTGTATCTTTCCTAAAATACTGTCCCACATTTTTCTGATTGCATTTTTTTTTTGTGCGTGTGTTTGGGTTTGTTTGGGGGGGGGGGGGGGGGGGGATGATGCAGACTCGTATAAATCTTGGCTGAGACCAAGATTTGGGCAAGTTGTGTTAAAATGTTAATGTGTCACCTTCCTAATATGTAATATAACGGGATATCATAGCCACAATCCTGAGGATTTTTTGAACCGAGTAGAATAACTTGCTGACATGGTCTTTGCAGAAGCACTACTAATGATGACTCCCATGCTGCAAATTATTTTGAAGTATGCTAATGATTTCATGATGTAGCTATTGCACCAGCTTTTTTTTATAAAAATTGTCTCCTTTTTTTGGTTCGTGTGACTTATAAACAACTACTGCAGGGGATAGATTTTATACGCATTGGAAGATATGAAGCTGTGCACGAGGAAGTTCAGGGCCATTGCTTATCAGGTTGGATTTTTATAATCAGAAAGTTATTTTTGCATATTCTTCTAAACTTACTATTAGAGCCTTCTATGACAGCAATGGACATGCATGGCATTGAAGAAATAAAGCTAAGGCTAGATCAAATCAAAGTCGTTGCTGTTACTTGTTTAGGGATAACTAGCCCCTTGCTAGCCAACAAAAGATTTGATGTATGCATCATGGATGAAGCTGGACAGACTACCCTCCCTGTATGTAATTTTAATTTACATGTCTTCATCTTGTTAAAAGCCATGGTGTGGGTACTAATAGGTGTTAGTAGTTTCTAAGCAGCAATATGGGATTTGGTCATGCTTTGAGAAACATAGTCATAAAGTAGAGGCCCTCAGCATCCTTCCATTTTGGAATGATTAAATTATGTAGCTAATGTCTTGATGGCAAATTGTAAATATTGAAGTACATGGGATGCAGTATTTAATTGTTAATATGCCAGCTAACTTTTGTGGATCTTTATATGGCGTTTTTATTTGTATCTACAACAATAAAACATTGAGTGCTATCAAACATTAATCTTTGGCCATTTAGCTTCAATCAAAAAGAATCTCAGCACATGTATAACAGTGTCCTCCCCCCCCCCCCCCCCCCCCCCCTCCCCCAAAGCCACATGTCTGTGTGTCTGTTGCTATGATGCACAATTGTATATAAATATGTATAAATACTGATTTTTATACTTTGATGTAATCTATACTATATTTGATACAATAAATTTAGGGGAGAGAATTAAAAAAAAAGATGAATTGAAATCCCACGTCGGTTGTGGTAGGAGTTAATTGATAAGCTCCCATATAATCCTCTAAATGTTAGGTCATTTTGGAGTGGTGCTTGGACTTGGGTTTGTTGATCTTCTTACTCTTGCGACTGCATATGATGTTCAGGAAAGTATGTTCAGAATTTGCATATAATCTCTTACGTGCGTTCATAAAAAAAAAAATTAGGGGAGAGAAGCCTTAGGAAGTCTTCCCTCCGTTTCTTTTTGTCTTAGAATTCACATTTATTTAATTATAACACAATGCATGCCCCCATATAACCACTCATTCACCTCCCAATTAACTACCACTCTAATTTTTTTTACAAATTTATTTGTGTCACCTTATAATTTACTGGAATTCTTATCCAATATCCCAAATGATGAGCTCAGTAATTGTAGAAGAATTAGGGAGGATTGTAAATTCCACACATCGCGCAAGTCCACCGGTAGTGGTAGATTATTGTTTACATATGCGTATATGCTTAAATGTTTTCTTTGTCACTACTTTGTTGCATGACCAACAGTAGAAGTTGAGATCTGTGGTTGGATTTCATGAAATGCAAAATTCACAGTTTATAATTATCCTGTCAGGTATCACTGGGGCCGTTGATGTTTGCTTCAAAGTTTGTCCTTGTGGGAGATCATTATCAACTGCCACCACTAGTCCAGGTGTTTATCTCCTCTCTAAAGCTCTGACTGCTGACTTTTTTTTGATTGTATGGCTGATGAAATTTAAATATGGTTGCATTCACTATTAGAGTACAGAGGCCCGCGAGAATGGGATGGGTGTAAGCCTGTTTTGCCGGCTTTCAGAAGCACATCCCCAGGCAATTGCAGCTTTGCAGAGTCAGGTTACTCTGGCTTCAAGTTTAACTTCTGTTGTTTTTCTCCTTACTCTTTTTGGTTGTTTGGTAAATTAACCGAATACAAATACGTTGCAATATGCAGTACCGTATGTGTGCAGCCATTATGGAACTATCAAATGCCTTGATATATGGTAACAGATTACGTTGTGGTTCTTCTGAGATAGAGAATGCCAAACTTAAGTACACAAGTTCAGCATCTCTGTCATCATGGTTAAAGGAGGTAATTGTAGATTTCAATTCATTTCTTCTCAAAAAACCATGTTCAGTGCCGTGTTGGATCAGGAATTCAACTTAACTTTTAGTCCTAGATAATGAACTTCCTGGTCTTAATTTGCCATCATATGCAGGTTCAAAAAATGAATAGGCACAAAGGGTGATGTTATCATGTCACTCTAATAATTGTGTTTCACATTAGGCATATCCTTTTTAACCAAAAAGGAGTTTTCTTATTGCATTTGAGAAGCAGACTTTTCTCATCAGTTGCAAGAGTTAATGCTTATGAGATAATTACTGATACACCCTGGGCTATATGCCTGGAAGGCAAGAAAACAAACTAAAAATAGAAAAGAGAACAATGCAAGTAAACGGGATAGTGAGGGTAATGGAGTGGTACCGCACCTCATCTCTCTGGTTTATAATGGAAGAATGGGGGATTGCCACATGGAGCCACCACGTATATTGTAAAGGTATCTGATATATCTAAAGGAACCAATAAGTTATCGGGCCTTGTTACCAGTGTTTCATATGTGATGCCAATGTCAGCGAAGGGTTAACATTGTCCGTTTGGTACACCTACTAGTTTGGGTTTTGGTCACTTCTCCATGGATGAGTTCTGAGTTATTATATGTCACCATGGAGCAAGCCAACTTAAGTACTCTTCACACAATAAATACCTATGCAAAATTGTCTTTTTCAACCTTTCCTCTTGAATGTGTGAAAATAATCTGTAGAATATGTCAAAGAGCATTTTGATTGGGGGCTATTGTCTCCATTGTCAGTTGCACGGGTACACATTGTGTGTGATTTATTGTTGAAAGCAATATCAAGGTGTCACATTTGTGATCTGCACCTGATACAGAATTTCTAAATGCATATTTTTTGGCTGATTTCAATATAATTTTCTTATTTAAGGACTAGTTGCCGAGCGTAGAAGACTTGAAGCCCGGATGTAAATTATCTTAGGGATTTTCTTGTCCATGTGGTTTCCTATCTATTCCACCAATTATTCTCTTAGCTAAAAACTGTTGCAGCTCACGGACACGGACATAGATACAATACGACATAGACACATAGGACATGTAGGACATGAACACGTTACAGATAATTGTGTTTTTTATATAAAATAATATAATTTATCACAAATATAGTGATAATGATATATTATTCATAAAAAAAATCAATATTTTATGATAAGTAAATATAATCTCTAGTTATTCAGTGTGAATATATAGACTAACATCATAATAATCAATAATTATCAATTTTTTTCTAGACGTGTACTATATACATATATAATTTAAATGATTGCTCTCATCTTAATTGCTTTTTTCTAAATATTTTTATGTATTTTTTGTTTTTGTTATTGTATATTGAGTACAACTTTAACATGTCTAATCTTAGTAATTATATGTCTCTCATAGTATAAGATACTTAATAGTCAAATTTTTAAGCTTGTTAATCACATGCCAACACATGTTTATTGTTTAGTAGTAGACACGTTTTAAAGAAGTATCGGACATGTCACGAAAAAAGTGTCGGATAAGTGTTCGAAATTAAAATTTTATCATTTAATTATGGACACGGATAAATAAGTATTGAACATGTGTTTGAGAGTGTCCGACACGGATACTTCATCTTCATAATAGTGTTGCAGTTTTGCCCCACTTGGAGATCAGATTATATCATGCACTTCACAGTATCAATATATTAGATGTTCCAAAGTCCAAATGCTCTCCTATCTCTACCACAACTATTAGGCAAGGACCCATCATAACTTTTGGACCTAGTGATATCTCATATAATTAAATTCTGTGTTATACAACCTTGTCAAAGGAACAGAGGTCAGTTAGAATTTGGGATGCGACCAACTACTATTTATCCGATTTAAAAGTATCACAACCTTTGTAAGTATGCACTCGGAAGCATTCAAATTTTAAAGGAACGTTTATCGTCATAGTTACAAGAATTCATGATTTTGAATTACTGCATATTATTTGTACTTTGAGGATGGCTCAGATCAAATAATGTCATCTATATGCAGGCTTTGAATCCAAACAGACCCGTGATATTCATTGACACAGGTATGTACAAATAATATCTATCCTCTGTTGCACCTCTTTTACAAAGTTCCAATTAATCAACTTTCAGAAATATAGCTTGACTTGTTTGCCAATCTTTGTTCGCGACTTAGATTCGTTGCCTGCTTTCGAGGCAAAAGATCGCAAGGCTGTGAACAACCCGATTGAAGCCTATATTATTGCACAAGTATGCCCTTTCCCTAGTTGTGTCCTAACTTCTTGGAATTTATCATCAAATTGGGATGCTCTTACCCTACGCTGTGATTGTTTTTTTTGTTTCTTATACATAGGTCTCAGATAAATTGATTTGTAAAGGTATTGAAGGGGAAGACATTGGCATCATTACCCCCTACAACTCCCAAGCAAATCTTATCCGGCAAGCTGTTTCCACTTCTGTTGAGATACATACCATTGACAAATACCAGGTTATACTTTCTTTATATTGTTGCACTCTATCCAATGATACCGAGTTTCCTTTTTGGACATCAAAAAACCTCTATAACAAGCTAATCTCAATGCTAACACCTGTTCTTTCAGTTGGCAATAAATCTTTTCACGCTTAAAATAAATGTTTGTGGGTTTTGCATGCTTCCAATTTCAGCTGTATTAATGCTTGGATGCTTACATTTATTTAATAGTTCTTTCTATCTTAACTAAATATTCAATTTGATTTTGGGATGTGTCATGTTTCTTTGTTTCCATCTTTGTTCTGGAATCTCACAAAGTTCATATGCACTTGAAGTTCCTCAGACATTTGATGTAAAAACTTAACTGTCGCCACATTGTGCATAACTTTCTTTGGGGAAATAGTGGTATGCCTTTTCTCGTAATTATCAGAATATTATCCTGTAACTGCTGACTTCTGAAGTATTGGGTACAGCACACAGATAAGCTTCACATTTCTGATGTCTCTTACACCTATATGGAATGGGTTGAGGCCTCGAGGTGCAATGCAATCAGCAAGTAAATATGTCAGATTGCTTGACCTGTTCATGCTTTGTCCTCATTGCATATATAGCTTATGGAAAAAACTATGACAAATTCTAAACAGTCCCATATCATAGGCTCGTGGTTGAACAATTTAATAACTTCAACTAACTACTAAATATAATTTTCTTGTGCATCTTAATTTTTTTTTTAATCGAAGGATAGGATTACTAAAAGAAATTGCATATTGAGTTAGTTTCAGAGATCATGACCCTATATTAGTGCTTCTAATGGTCCATCCGTCGATTGTCCAGGGAAGGGATAAAGATTGCATACTGGTGTCTTTTGTAAGGTCCAGTGAAAATCCAAGGAATTGCATATCTTCGCTGCTTGGAGATTGGCACAGGATTAATGTGGCTCTTACCCGCGCCAAGGTTTGCATCATTCGTTTCTTATTAACCATCCTTTGTTCCAACGATTAATATGAAGTTGAAAACCAATTTTCAATTGCTATGTACAGATGCCAGTGGCATTCTTAATTTCCATTTTGTTTCTTACAGAAAAAGTTGATCATGGTGGGATCATGCAGAACACTGTCAAAGGTTCCCCTGTTAAAGCTTCTAATTGAGAAGGTAGAGGAGCAATCAGGCATTTTGAGTGTCTCCAAGAAGGATATCAGCCATAAGGGAGAGCTGAGAAGATGTTCCCAACTAAGACGATTGTAAAGTTTTGTCTTCATTTTTGTAATTGGCGATTTTGTCCTTCACGCCAATGTAAATATTTATAGTGTTTCCCTCTCATGCCTTCACATTATTCAATGTTTCCAAACTTGTTCTTCTAAAATTTTTCTTCCCACAAGGGCTAATGACACTTCATCTTCATTCATTTCATAATGAAACTCTGGGTCTCGATCGATAGATGTCTTCTTTCAAACGTGATCCTTTTGAATATATGTATGGATTTTGTTTTCTTTTGTTTTAATGAAATATTGAAAAAAAATAATTAGATCCAAAGAATGCATTAATTTTGGTTTTTCTTTTTGATGGAATTGACTTTTTTTTTTTAAAACAGAAAACAAACTTATTTGCCCATTTTACAAAATATATTAGTTTGCTATTTGCGACTCAAGTTGGAAACTAAGCCTTTTTTTTTGGGGTAAAAGCTACAAATCTAGTTTTTTTTTATCAGAAATTATAGAGAGAAAGACAATAAGGTTCAAACTTGCGATCTTAAAGTCTAACGACGAGGGCGATGGTCGTTAGGGCAATTGTCAATCTCACTACAAACTTAGTCTCATGTCCTTAGGTCATTTTTGGGGCTCGGCAAATGGCCTGAAGTCCATGGGCTGGCCCTTTAGTACGATTTATTATTGGGCCATGAATCATTTCAGCCTGCCACGTGGTAGACCGATAACTCAACAGATAGGATTGTGACGTTAGCTCTAGTAGGATGGCCTGATTAAGGCAGCCCTTAAAGTAAGCCCACAGCTGAAGAAAATCTCCAAAAAAAATAAATAAAAACAGGTTCTCACAATTTTCTGTACTTTAAAAAAAAAATCCATCCATAAATAGGATCCAATGATTTAGTTTTGGCGATTGAAAATAAAGAATAAAAATTTTAAATAAAAAAAGAGAAAAATTCCTCTCGCTCAAATTAGATCATAAACTTAATTGATTATCTCCCTCTCACACACATACACACACAAAAAAAAACTGTCCAAAAATGTGAATATCTAGAATTAATTAAGTGGGTGATGAACATGCCTAAGCTAGAAAAAACAATTCACCATGTTTTCTCTGTTGGACAATCATTCTCTTTCAAACCCCTTCTTCAAGAATAAGATGTGTTTGGACAATTCACATGTCACACATTTCTATGTTTATTAGTTGCTCCTTTTCCTTATTTTCCTAAGAAGATGTGTTCAAAATAATTATGGGATTATTGTCCAATAAAAATCCAAATTGATGCTCTCTCTTTCAAGTTTGAGGCAATCAATTCAAATCACTAGATATGAAAAAAGTGAATTTTTGGCCAAGTGATTAAGGAACTTTTAATTCTCGGACACAGTCTGATGTCGAGTCTCACCCCCACTACATAACAATCCATTTGATCTCGACCCTCATGCGCTATCTATAATATAAAATAATGCAGACTTCAATAAGTTTATCAACGGTTTCAAATTGATTCATTCAACGGTCACCAACATCCCTCTCAAAATCATTCACATTGTACCGTACCTTCAAGCATATATTACCTCTAGTATATACACAAAACATAGATCTAATGCCATGGAACTTTTCTCTCTCACACACACATGCATACATAGGACTCCAAACCTAAAACACATTTATGTTTGGTATTTGGATCTCCTCCAATATTGTTTTTTTTTAATTTCCTTCTCGATGAATCATCTATCATTAATGAGTGAGGAACCCACTTGTATATAACGTGTCCCACTTGAAGACATGGTAGGTGATCCGGCAAGAAAAAAATATGTAGAGGAAATCTCCGTATATTTGCATGTATACATTGACATTAAGGGTGTTCAAAATTTTGCTCACCCGACCCGTTCTGCAATATTTCAACTCTACCTTACCCAATAATTTGGTTGCCACATTTTTTCGGTCGGCTAATGGAAGGTTTTTTTAGTATTCTGCCAATATCGAGTAGAAATGTGAAATCTCCATAAAATTTTCGCACTCCTACCCGATCTAGATGTATATTTAATTTTTTTTATAAAAAATATGTGTTATAAAACGACGTCATTTTATTTGTTATAAAACAACGTCGTTTATGAAACATATGACTTGTGTTTTATTTATGATGTCTTAAATTATTAGAGAATATATTAATCAGATTTATTGTGTTTTCTTTAGTTTTATTAGTTTATTGTGTTGGTTTATATATCTTTATATTATATTTTAATAGTTTAGTTGTAAAAATAGCCTAAAAAATTGATAATTGAGTTGTTAAAATGACCCAAAAATTAATAACTTAAAGTTTAAAAATTTGTGAGGCATTCTGCATTTATACTCGACCTTCTGAGCCAATTTTTTTTTTGGACAGAATTCGGCTCAGAACATTACCTTTAATCGAATAGGATCAACCAAAGAAATAATCTTTCATAATTCATCGACTCAAAAAACAAAATTCAAAAATTCTTACCCGTCGACTCAGGTGAACAACCCTAATTGACATGCACACATACACACAGATACAACCACCTTGAAGAAAAGCCACGAAAGTTGTGATGGGGTGGGAGGAGGGGATAATATTCCACAATACCACATGAATCAAACTATCCTATGTCGGACAACTTTTTCAAAGTACAAGAAATTTACAATAACTTATCTTTGATTGCTTATATTATCTCTTTAGTCATCTTCACATGTTCAGGCAAACAACTATTTTTCTAAACATATTCTTTGCATTCTTCTTCAATCATTATGTCTATGCTCTAACTAACCACCAAATGCCAAAAACCCTTTGATTAATAGGCCCTAATGCTTCTCTTTTTAATATCAAACTTTAAATTCACTATGACTTTTGTTGCTTGCTGACTCAGGTGGGCTGACGCTGCCTCATATGAGAAAGGTTATAATCAATGCACAAGATTCTTGTCTGCATTATTTATATAGGCGGATCGTTAAGTTTTTGACGAAATGATCGCGTGTTGGGTACGTGATATCGTCTAAAATAATGACACGTGATCATTTCCGTCAAAAACTTAACGGATTATTTGATTAGGGACTAAAGTGACAAAGATTGAATACTTCAGGGACCAAATTGACAAAATTGATACAATGAGGACTAAACTGACAAAAAATACATACTTTAGAGGACAAAAAATACTATTTACTCGATAAAATATCATGTGAATTTAGTATATCTCGTTGTTTCAATAATTATCAATAACCATTACATTTAATAACTACCGAATTGTGGGGTTCATTGATCTTAGGTTAGGTTTTATTATTGATTGATGATATTATGTGTCAATGATATCGTAGTATCACCATTACGGTTAATATTTATTCATGGTAGATGAGAATAGAATTGAAATTTTTTAATACAATCTATAAGACACGAACTCAACATAAAGTTATTTGGTATGCATATTGATACAAACCCACACGACTTGGATAATACACGACTATAAATAGGGTGAGTATGAGTAGAACAGAATGATTTAGATATTCATTGTCAATTCTACAGTAAACAATTTTATTTTAAATATTAATTTTCAGACTCAAACTAACTACTTATCACTTTGATCTGTTTTCTTCTCTTCTGTATTTTTGTAATGAGTTCTTCTTACTCTCTTTTTTCCATGGATCTGAAACTATCATTTTTCTAGAGTGAACATGAGCATGTGAACAAACATCTTCATAATTTGCAGAGCATGTGGTGGTGGTGATCTTCCACCAGTTCTGGCATCAAAACAAAACTTTTTACATTGCTTAGCATCTTAGTCAATTATTGAACTTTTTTTAGTCGCCCGAGCCTAGTCATTGTGACTCTTTTTTACGAGGAAACACCCTTTTTTTTTTAAGTTATCGGTCTATTTTACCTAATTATTTAGAGAGTTTGATTCGCACTCCTAAGTATTCTCTATCTACCGCTTATGTCTGTTTTCAATACAAACACCTTGTTGAAAGTCGTTTGAGTTTTTCCTAAGAGTTAGTATGTGTTACTTCAAAGTACTAGCAAAATCCAAAACAATTGTCACAAGGGATTGAACGTGCAAACGAAGATTTATTTATTTTACAATTTTATTTTATGTTACTATTTTGCTAAAAGTAACTCATACAAAGATCTACGATTTAGATTCATTTTTCGGTATGATACTTAAAAGTTAATTTTTCATAGTTATTTGTTTTAAAAAATACAGCTAGCACTCTCCCCATTTGTGATAGAATTTTTGGTTGTTTTTCAATTTAAGCTTTTGG
Organism: Ilex aquifolium; assembly: GCA_951799425.1. Lineage (NCBI taxonomy): Eukaryota > Viridiplantae > Streptophyta > Magnoliopsida > Aquifoliales > Aquifoliaceae > Ilex > Ilex aquifolium. The sequence goes on from OX637395.1 coordinate 6,007,818, forward strand.
TGGGTAGCCAGCCACCATGGACAAAGGAACTCAAGTTTGGTACTTTGCAAGATAAAATAAAAAAAACATAGGTATTAGATAAATAAAAAATATTTCTTTTGTTTCCTTTTGATGAAAAAAAAACAAAAAAGTTCGGCAGGGTTTTAGTTTACTTATTCTCCAAGCAAAGATGTTGATTTTTTTTTTTTTTTTGAAAGAGAAGGCGTGGGGGTAAAGGAGAGTGCTAAGAGACCACCCTGATAGGTCATCACCGGTGGGATCATGAGACTCCTAGCATAGCGGTCAACCACCGAACTCCAATGTGAACTCTAAGATTCGAATCTTCAACCTCAAGGTGAGAAATTTGACCAGTACTCCATTAGACCATCCCACTCAGTAGTACCAAAGATGCTGATTTGAAATTGCTTAAGTGATGCAAAAACTTGGCGTAATGGTCATAAAATATAAAAAATCGTAATCGATACATAATACGGCCAAGTATATGACGTATTATTTGGATGGATGTATACTTGTTATCTCTCTATACCTGATCTCTAAGGGCCTAAAAAACCTATTCTACTATACCAATATTACGAAATAATTTTTGGTCAAAAATCTCAAAAAATCTTGGTAAAAATGTGGTATAACAAGACAATTTAATAATTTTCTAACCTTTCAAAGTGCACCTTCAAAACTAATGATCTTCAACTTTACCCAAAAGTTGGGTACAATAAGCAAAGTCATTTCATTTCAAAATTTTAGGATAAATAAGAAAATCAACATGATTAAAAGTTACATGTGACAACAAAGTAATGTGTCAACATATTTTTTTAACTCGTGGTTGCAACGTAAGTTCTAAACATATTTAATCATCTGTAATCCGCGTTTTGTAAATTAAACTAGAGCTCTTTTACAAAATTTGAAGTTAGAAGCTATTTGATGTATTTTTGGATTGCGGGTGTGTCAAAATTTGATTGGATTTAAGATTCAAATACGTACGATCTTATCCATTTGGACTGACGTGAGATTTTTAAATCGTGACTATTCATGCGATTGTAACGAGACGTAATGTTATTTTTAAGTTCTTTTCTATGCCTTGAGGATCAAAGACTTAAACAATTTTTAACTTGTAACGGAATGGACCAAAATGTAGAAAGTCAATTGGAATGCAAAGTAGTAGAGAAACTAAACTTGGTAGATGAAAAAACTATTGTACTTATCATTAAACAGAAAGAAAAAATTACTGGTGTGATGAATTATAGGTTAAAATAAATTTACTAATAAATAAGCTAAGTAAAAGAGAGGCATGTTCTGTGTAGAGTTGTTGTGTTGATCGATGATCTTTCTTCGATAACCTTGCCTTGGTTATTTAGAGGAGATAACTCTTAACCGTTGAAATCATCTTTTCTGCCCATGACTATAATCATAATATTTTTTCTCGAGATGTGTAGACGTGTATTGTACCATCTCTAATTGACAGTTCATAATGTCACGTTTCCTCGTTTCTTAAGTTCTTAGAGTCTCACTTCCTTAACCGCGTTGTTTATTGACGATCGAAATCGAATCACCTGCACGGGACCCTTAGATTTTATTATTTTGGGTGTATACAGAAACTCAGCGTAGAGAGATCTCATCATGTTCCCTAAAATATCTTTCAAATAACAAAATTTTGACCAAACAAATTGTACAACCCAAAAAGTGGTCCACCAATCAAGCGTTGCAGTGGGTCCAGCAAAATTAATTGGTCGGTGTGTGATCAACGGTTGTGATCGAAAGGACCTGACTAAGATATAACTTCCGTTCAGGAACTTGTTATATCACATCAACACACCAAGCCAAGACATGACAATTACAGCGCACTATAGAGAGTTCATGGTGGAAAACTTGAGCTCTCTGATCACTGGGCCCGGATTTATATCCATCGCATTTAATATGTTTCAATTTTTTTTTTTTTCAATATTAGATCACCTATGATTACGAGCGTTAATCGTGTCGAATTAAACGATTACGAGTTAGATTTAATTAAATTTGTATAGAAAATCAGTAAATTTGTATACAAACTCATTTAAATAAACAGGTAGAAATCTTTAAATCGAGCACGATTCGTTTATTAAGCATGTTACATGACACTACTCGTTTAACTTGTTTAATAAACGAATTAGGTTATGTAGGGTCGGGTTAATTTGATAACTCTTTTAACCCGCCACCTGTTTGTCATTAAAAATGTTGTGTAATTAATTAATAAATATACTTGCTAACAAATTAACAAACTATTAATAAAAGAATTATTATTAATTTTTTTTTAAAATGGTCTAATTAATAACTACATAATTATTCTGGCTAAATTTTTTTGAACAATTACTAATTTATTATTATATTAGTTTTATTTAATCGAGTAAATTGGTTGATATGTTTCATACGAACACAACCCGTTTATCAAACGGGCCAAGCGGATCCACCGTTTATCACACGAACTCGATAAAACATCACCCAAACATGCTTAACTTCGTATCAGTTAATCGTGTTGTGTCAAATTTTAACATGCCTACCTACAATATATTTAAGTGGATCCACCGCGTTCAAGTGAATCTATCGTCAATTATGATTGATGAAGTTATTATTGAAGATAAATTAAGAAAAATGTGAATTGCATTATCGAAAGTTCAAGGCCTCAAAATTGTATTTAGGTCAATCCCATCTATTACGCTTTCATTCAATTTTTCTCAATACTAGATCATTTATCATGAATCTAATGTGGTTCCGTTAGATTCCATTGGATTTACGATCAATACGGGGTTGGTGAATCAGCACTAAAAAAGAAAGAAAGGAAGTTATACTAGAGAGGATCTGAATTAATGACATCTTTTAAATTTAAGGGCATGTTTGATTTAGGTATTAAATGATTGGATTAATTTAATCTAGTGATGATGTAATACTAAATTTGGATTGAGTTATAGCGACCAGTAATAATTTCTCATTAATTCCTGACCAGGTTTACTATTGTCATTCATCACCTAATATTAGATGTTAATGAATATCATATGGTAGGTGGTATTATTTTTAATAAGTTTAATATTAAAAAAATAATGGCTTAATTACCCTTGCAAATTTAGATCCACACCTTCATATAAAAGTTATACATTATGCAAACTCTTGCCCTCAATATTTATTTTGTCATTTTCAAATTTAATACTATACACTATTACCTAATCTAAACATAAATTTGGTATTAAAACCTTGAGCCAAACTTGTTATACAAATGATAGAATTAAATAGTACTCTTATTAATACCATTTATATGGATCGGATGAGAACCAAATATCCAATCTCATTCTTTTATTTATACTTGAACCAAACATGCTGTAAGAATCTTTATAATTGGTACAATGAATCCCTAATTGAGCCAAAAGTGAAGTACTAGTCCTCCAATATCAACATATGTTTTAAGCTTTAATCATGAAGTGACATACTTTTGGAGTGATTTAATCAATTAATTTTTTATTTTTTTTGGGAAGGGGGTTTGAATCATTAACCTCAAAAAGACAAAACTTTCAGAAAATAAATAGTATTATTGGACCAAAAACTCGTTGGTATATAATCAATTAGTGGTAAGGAACTTTGGTACTTTTAATATTTCAAGTGTGTCTTATTTTCCTCAATCTAGAAAGTTTAGATGGATGATTTAGAGTGGGTTAGGTATGGCTAAATTAACTTAGGAAGGAAAGAATATAATAATTATGATAATTGACTTCCATAGGGGTCATTATGCAGCCAAGTATTTCATATGGATGTAATGATGCAATAGGTGGAAATTTATATTTGGATAAAGTTGTGTTCCATAGGTTGGTTTAATAGTGAAATTGCCAGATTAATAACCCAAAGGTTATGAATTTGAATTCAAATCTAGGAATAGTAATTTGAAAGTTTAGGTTTGTGTTTAAGCTGCGGTTCTTAATGCCTCAATTAATCTCAAAGGGTAGTTCAAGTAGTAATATGAACGAGCTGTAAACTCAGATGTCCTGAATTTGAATCTTTGTCAGGCCATGAGGGATTTATCTCTCATGAATACTCTAATCCCGATGTGAATGATTTGTTTTTGATCGAATTAAAGAGAGGATTAATCAAAATATGCGTAAATTGAATCAAGCTCAACTAATCCCAGAAGTAGTTTGTTCAAATATTGTTAAAGTTTAGTTCAAAATTATCTTTTAAGCCGATACGCAAAAGAATCTTTATTGAATTACTCTCGTTAGAGCTCTAGTAACTTGCTTTTTTATCTAGCATTGAATGTTAAGTAGCTTGTCAAGTCAAGCCAAACTCCCAAAAAAAAAAAAAACAAACAAACAAACTTAAAGTATACTTAAGTTCGATTAGTTTAGCACATTATTCGATCTCAATCATGTTTTTAATGTAGCAATGTACAACCCTAACCACCCTTTTATATAGTTTTATTCCACATGTTTGCCAAAACCTACAAGGCCATTTCTAAATTGCATGGCTGGTAGAACTCTATTGTTCTTGATTTGACATAAATCAAAACATATCTAAGTATGTGACTTTTCATTATTCTTGATAAAGACCACTTTATAAACCCTTTCGATTGGTCCAAATATGTCTAATGTGATGGGGGGAAACATCCTATACTGTGATTGCTACCCTTGATGATATATTAGTCTAAGTCTAGCTACCATTCTAATCACAACTACCACTCAAACTAGAAGATCTCTATCAGTGGGCAAAGTTGAATGTTTGGTACTTGTCACAATATCTCTACCATAAGTAGGGGCGGAACCAGACATCTTCCCTTATGGGGCAACAGGTAAAATTTCAAATGTCTACAAAAGTATAGTTTCATTAATAGAACGTTAATTAAAGGCATAACCCTATATACATGAGCAATATACAAAAAGAGCCAACCAAAAAAAAAAAAGCTCACTATAAATTTATCTATAAGACCTAACAAAAAAAATTTAAACCAAAAAATTGAGTTCAATCATATATTGAGTCTATACATGGAAAAATTCAAATTGTTGAGCATCTTATAAATATTCATAGTTGTTTTCGATGAATTTTCATATTTTGAAAGCGTTGTACGATAATTTCATTATCAATAGTACTTAAAATTTCTTTCTAGACATATGTAACCAAGCAATCGTTTATCCATTGATCTTCCATTCGATTGGGTAATTAATTTTTTAAAAATTAATTTATTTAGTCACAAACTTAGTATTAATTAGTGAATTGTAACAAACAATAGAAACTAACTTAAACTATAACTATTCTATTAAACTAAACCAAGGTATAAGAATTACTTAACCTTTCACAATAAAACTATTCAAACCACAAAATCAAAACAATTTAATCTAACATATAATTGAGGACTATATGCCCTAATTTCAATTCAACATATAAGAATAAAATAAAAGAGAGGACTACAAGCCCCAATATTAATTAAATATATAAACAAATAAACTATAGAAGATGACTGTAAGTCCCAATTTCAATTCAATACATAAAACAATAAAAACACAGAGAGAACTACAAGTCCCATAAATTTTTTAGTGGGGCCAAATGTCTAATATATTTTTAAATTTTTAAAATTATACTTACACCCCAAAATTTTTTAAAATTTCAGTGGGGGGCAGCTGCCCCCACTATGGATCCGCCACCGACTGTAAATGCATATATCCTCTAGTTACGGAGTTCAAGTTTTGGTGTAACTAGAGGTGGTAAATGAATGAGTTGGGTTGGTTAAGGATTGATTCAAGATGGGTTTAGTGCAAAACAAATTCAATCCGTTTTCAACCCATTAAATAAATGAGTTATAACGGGTTAGGTCATAACGAGTTAGGTTAAATCTATTAACCCGTAAAATAATTAAAACTCTTAATATGAACACATACTAACACACCAAAAATATAAACACATTTATTTTATTACTTGTGTTATGGGTCGGGTCATGAGAACTTGTGTGTGCTTTTGGTGTACTAGTGTGTACTTTTTTGTGTATTAGTGTGCATGTTTGTATTTTTAGTATATTAGTATATTTATTTGAATTTATTGCTTGTATTATTTAATAGAAAGATAAGTACTCAACCCAATGAATATCCATTTGTAACCTATATTAACCCGCTTAATTAAAATGAATCTTATTATCCAATTCATTTGGAACCCGCATTAATTAAAATAGGTACTCAACCTATTTATTTATAGACTGATTAATGGGTAATGGATTAACATTGCCACTTCTAAGTGTAGCGGTAAAATTATTGCATTATAACATAAACGTCAATATTTAAAGGTTGCATATATTTAACCCTCGCCAGTTCGAACAACAATGAAAACTTTGCCCACGAAATTGTTATTACTTAATATTTAAGTTGCATATATCAAGTGCTTGCACTACTTTTGCAGGGAATTGAACTAAGGATTCACTTTACAACAATGCTATACACACTATCTTTTTACACTATCTATCTGTACCACCTAAATATGAACCATTAGATTAGTAAGTCCCGTTAAATTCATTGAATATTTAAAGGTTAAAATCATGCCACATAAGGTAGTGTAGACAAGGTAATGCACAAAGATAGTGCATATCATTATTATTCATTTTATAATTTTGTGTGGTTTTGATGTTATGTTTGATTTATTAGTGTGTGGGTAGGGTGGCTAGGTTTGAAGTCTTTGTACTATAGAGTATGGTCCGGCAGGGTAAAGCTCTAGGCCTAGGCCAAGTGTGACATATGCCACATGACTAATTTTATTTGATAAAATATAGAAGAAAGGCTCTAAAAGATTTTGTAATATTCTATAATCTTTAATTTTGAAGGCCCAAAAAATATAAAAAAGACTTAAAATTATGAGAAAAAAAACCCAGATATGGTAGGGTGTCTCTCTCTCAGTAATGAAGGCGTGAGATTCCCTCTCCATATTAAAAGGGCAACTAATACAAAAACTCCAACCACTGTATGATCTCGAGAAAGATAGGTATACGTAACTTTATTCACTCTATATATCATAATTATCAATTAAAATAAGAAATATTTTATTTAATAGTTTTTGTCTTTGTTCATGTAGTTGTCCTTGTGATTTGTATCATTTGACTATTGTCAATGAACAAACATGATGTGTATTTTCCTTAAAAAAAAGAAGAAAAAAAGAACTTGTCTACGAATTGGGAAAAAAATATTCATTCTCTTTTTGAGATACTCTATTTCTAACTCAGTAACTTTTAATCGAGAGTGAGATTTCATACAATACAAACGGTAATTTTGAGAAAGGAGACCTATCTATCACTAGTTCAAACGTCCTCAACAATTTTATTTGTTCTTCTCATTCCCCCCCCCCCCCCCCCCCCCCCCCCCCCCAATATTATGCCCACCTACTTCTCCAAAGCTTGGATCTATAATGGTTCAATGATATGAGACCCACTCTTTTCCATGGGTTATTCCTCAACACAACATGACGAAAAAAAAGGCCCCAAAGTTCCATAGGAATTGCTAGTTTGCTACTATCAAGGGTTGTCGACCACTTAAACTGATAAAATCCAGACCACTATACTATATCATCCCATCACAAACTAGTGGAGTGACTAGGTCTACAGCTCAAACTCTATGTTCAATCATTCTCTCTCTCTCTCTCAAAACAACCCATGACTTGGCTTTATGTGCTTATCAAATACCTTCCCCTAATGACACACTAGAAACCATCAGCATTAAGGTTAAACAACCAGCCAAATGATTGTCCTTAAAAATACAATATCATCTCTCTACATATTTATAAAGAGAAGTCTAATGCACAAGCTCTCGTCACTGCAGGGTTTAGGCAAAGTAGAAGTGCATAAAAGGCTTTTCCTACAACTTGAACTTTGGACGCAGTGAAACAACTTTACTGCTACGCAATGGACCCATCCTATATGTTATATATATAACATTATTATACATATAAGACAGCACAACACAAACACAAACATACAAATTCCTTCCCCTACAATAATATTCTTGTGCTTTCCGCATCTCTGTCACTCTCTCTCTCTCTCTCTCTCACACACACACACACACACATATGCACATGTACACTTTCTCATAGTCACTGTGGATCCCAAAACTGAACAAGATCTCTCCAACATCAAAGAATTCACTTGCCCAACTTGCTGTATTAGACATAGTTCTAGTACTATATCATCACTCCCAGAACTCTGAAGTTGATTAGAATACATCCATCAGCAAGGGTAGAAGGAACCATTGGAGGTCAAGCTGGAGAGGGAAGGATGGTGTTGGAAGCAATCTTTCATTCCAGCATCATAACAAGTAAGTTCTAACTGTCTTCATAAGAAGGGAAAGACTATGCTAGTAACTTTTCAGTATCTTATCAATATCTTATTAAGTCATGATTCAATCAGGTAAAATTATGATTCAAACATACGTGTTGGGATCGATATTAACATTTCATATTTAAGATCTATGCTAACTTTTTTGAGTCATAACTTGGTTTGAGTCGTGAATTGATTTATTTGGGTTATTACTAATCCCTATTGAGTTATAACTTTCGGTATGATATCGAGCTCATTACTGTAGTTGTTTTTTCACAAGGATCTCCATCTACAGCCATGCATGCACACACAGTAGAGCTTATTTACAATAGCAAGTATTATTTCATGTCTAGGACTGAATACTGCAAATAATCAAACATTTACTAAAGTTGTTTCAGTTAAAAAAAAAAATACTAAAGTTGTTTGCTTTCTGGTAAAATCCTCTTTTATTCACTCCAGCTAATATATTATTTCTCCTCTGACCAAGTTCTTGCTTTCCTAGGATTGTGTGTTCTAAATTTGTTGCATTTTGCTACAATGTCTTTTACAGTTCCAGAATTGATGCGTAAGTTATATGCAAAGATGGAAGTCAATTCGTCATTTGTCCGTATTGTGTCCCCTGCCAGGATTGACCATGATACATATTTACATTTTCCTAGTTCCTAAGCAAATTTTCTGCAAAATACAAGAGTAAATTTACCCCCCAAAAAAAGAATAAATCATACCCAGTGCATGAATCTTTACCTATAGCAGGTGTGAACGAATAAGTGGTAGGCAACCTTATCCCCTCGAGAAAGATTGATACGTTGATTCGGAATTGCAATGTATCATTTGAATGGGTAAGCACTTACCATCTAATTCTGACCTCTATTGGAATAATCTCGGCAATATACAAAGCTTATAAGCATCAATGTAAAACTTTGGAGGCTACATATTAGAACTTAGAAGCAATTAATTTAGCAAAATCGAAACATAATGTTCTGGGGCCTAATTTTCTAATAAAGCTGTCCTTACTAGGGGAGTGAAATCATATCAAGTACGAAAAACTTAACGTTTAAAGAATTTAATTGATTAAAGTCAAAGTTCAACCTCTTGAGTTGTACTTCATTCATAACATTTTCCCTACTGAAAATGTTATTTCAGCAAAAAATAAAAAAGCATTTTTATTTAACGTTTCCTTTTATTAAAACCCCCCAAAAAAATGTAGTATAAAGAGCATTGAGGTCCTAAAAGCTAACTTCAGCATAGCAAAGCATAAACCAGTGCGAGATAACTCAGCTGACAAGGACCAGAACTTCACTAAGAGGTTAGGAGTTTGAGCCTTGCCAGACGTATAACTAAAACAAGATATAGAGTGTGTTTGGCATGACTTAAAAAAAAGTGTTTTTGAGACTTTTAACTTATAAAAAATACTTTTTAGGAAAAAGTAGTGTTTGACTTAACTTGTTAAAAACACTTTTTGATAAGTAAAAGTAATTTGAGCACTTAAATAAGTTAATAAAAAAAAGTAAAAATAATTAACTTTTACTTTTAAAAATCACTTCTCATTTTCACTTCTCATTTTCTCCTCACTCCCCTGATAGCTCTCTGTAAGTCCCGATACCTCTCTGTAAGTCCCCGATAGCTTAGACAATGAGAAACTCACCAATGGATGAAGGAGCAAAGATTGAACTCTCCCAAAGGTTTTCCACCGCCTCTTCCGATACACATTTCACTTTAGCTTCATTGTCTGCCGGAGATTTCTCTTTCTTTGATTTCTCAGCCCGAGTCAAAGCTTGAGATTCCTCCACTAGGTCTTCCAACAAACCACTATTTTCTAGTGGAAATTCTGGTGCAATTTCATACTCATCAGGATCACTTGATGTTGCATCTATTATATAGCCACTCCTAGTGTTTGCAGACGAAGTTGGTGATGGTTTTGGCATTGGTGATTGGATTGAAGGCAGCTCAATACCCATTTCCAATGAACTGATTGGATAAAAAGAAACTTCCTTATGAGGTCTTGGATTGTTGTTGTAACGGAAAGAATTGAAGTGCAGTGAAGGTGTTTGTTGAAATAGCTCACTGGAAAAGCCAGGATTAAACCAAGGCTCTGTGGCTGCAGGAAATGGCAAACTGGGGGATGTAAGTGACAAAACGAGACCACCATTGTTGTCGCGAAAGAGATTGAACTGGGGGTTGGAATTGGGGAGAAATGAAGAGTTTGGGTAGTGCTTTGGAGGATTGGCAGTGGGCGGAAACAATACATTAATACATTAATTTAAGTGTTTTCACGTCCAGACGTGTTTTTTATAAAATACATTAATTTAAGTATTTTAAAATTTGAATATCCAAACAATACTTATTTAATAAAAGTGTTTTTCTTATAAACACTTTTGATAAACATTTATTAAAAAAGTATTTTTTGAATTTCATAAGTCATCCCAAACACACTCATAGTCTGTCTTACCCAGTCGAAAACCTGAATTTGATCTTTTAATGCCTCCTAGTGAGTCCCATCCTCTGCCAATTAAGACTAGATTAGATATATTGCCGTACACAAAACAACTTAGAGCATAAAGGTCAACCAAAAGAAAAAGAACTCACAAATGATGAGTGAGACGAGATGAAGCATGAAGAAACCATGAAACACTTGATTTTCACTGGGATTGTAGATGGAGTGAGCTGACCTATTATGGAAGAGATGGCAGGGATGAATAGTAAGAAAAGAGCTCGAGTATAAAGATCTTTGTTCGTGCGTAAAAAATTGTATACCTCCTCATATCTCACATACACAACAGACATGACTAATTTCCATAGGCCATTAACACATCACATTTCCTATTTCCTGGTCTGGATCCTGTTATCCTCAAGATTTGTAGTTATTACATTTTATTCCTCAAGGTCAATTTACAGTTAGTCGGTAGTTAATCAACTTGATTTTATTAATGTCAACAATATTTTTCTTAAAATATCAACTTTGTCCTTGTTGAAAAAAAAAAAAAAAAAATCATGAAAACATATAAAAAAATATATTTTTCAAAGAAACTGAAAAAAAGAAACAAGCAGTCTCTCTCTCAACCTCACCAACAAATATGCATTAGCATCCCAGATTTTCCTAATCAAGTGAACAAAACAAAGAACACCTTCCCTCTTTCTTTTTACTTACTTATATTCACCACAGAGTTTCTCTATGCCAAGAGAGGACCTTAAGAGATTGCCTCACTTAGCATGATTGAGGCCGGTTACCAATGGTATTATATGACCTTGAAAATTTGGTTCTCATTCCTTTCACATTGGGCTTCCTAGGAGAGCAACTATGGAAACTTTTGACAACTCAAATGGGAGAAAACTCCATCAAACCAAGGTAGTACCTTATGATTATTATATCACGACAACAATCAAGTCTTTTTAGTATAACAAGATGCTATCTATAGTCCACAAGGTTCACATCTATATCCATTACCTCTCCTCCACCTTCATTTTAGCGAGATTGATTCCTGAACTCAAGTTCCACATATTGCCCAAGCAGATGAGCACTTCTCATGCCTTCAGATCAGATCTCTTCAGGTGAGGGAAGCCGAGAAAATCATTGCAAGGAGTGCACACTTGCGAAAACCTTTTGGCTCTAATTCTTAACTATCCTCCCTTCCCCCAACCGAAAAAAAAGTCCTTCCATGATTATCTATATCTATTCTTATCAAATTTGAATTTGTATATATTTTTCATTGGTCTGCCAAATTTTCAAACCACACATTCTCAGGTTGAGTCAGTAGTTCACTCCAAGTCCAATCATTTTACAGACTGCATGCATGTAAATGTGACATTAATTCATCAGAACTAATTAATATATATATAAACACATACACACCTATATGAGTTTTTAGTTACTGTGAAACGTTGAAGCAAAGCTCTTTGAATGTCATAATGTATTGATTGGATATTCAGTGTGACATTCAACATGTATTGGCTTCAATTTCAACCAAAGAAAACTACACAACAAAACGTTCAAACCTGGATACAGATAGCAAGCTTTTTGTTGATCAAGCTGAGAGGAAATAGTTCCTTGATGCGCATCTGGTTCTAATCTTGCATGGACAATTTGCTTTTGCCAAGTACTCTAGGTCTTATGCCTGATAACAACCTCATCCATACACTCCTGCAGCTGCACAAACATATCAACGACGGTGCCTAAGACTTAGTCAGCTTCCAAATACTGCTTCCGATCTGTTCTCAACAGCACCATTACTTGGCAAATGCAGGATTATGCAAAATGAGATGAATATCTTCTGCATAAGTGATCATTTGCATTTATTTAGCATATGTAATTAAACTTCCTGTAGAGTTACTAAGAAATTTCTCATCATCTGTAAATTTCCATCAAGTTGTCTATTTGCACTCTGCCAATAAGTATGGCGCAGAGGTAGAAAAAACCCAGTAAAGCCACTCAGTCAAAGTATCTGCAAGCACTAGGATGGCATTTAGCTCTAGTTTTCCACTCTCCAACAAAGATCCTGAATGTTATTGTTTGTGATGTGTATCAGATTTGAAGTCTTTTCAGTTTCGAATGTCATGGCCGCAGCTAAGTTCACCCTGCCTATGGGAGCATGCCAGCATTGTTCTGGAGATCGGGTTCGTCGGAATCTTATTACTCCACTTTGTACGGAAAAGCGTGGAATCATTATGCAGACACAGAACAAAAGTGACGAGTGTAGAAAAATACTCCATTGGTGCAAAATCCGGCCTCTCTTACAAAATCAGCATTGGCTGTGCCATTCTATTGCTGGGAACCCATTTGATGATGCTGATGATGCCGCAAAGTAGAAATGGGGCACACTGCAAGTCGACAATCCCAATTCTTTCATCAGAGATCATGAAAGTGCTATCATGGGCAATTACATTGATCGCACTGTACAAGATTCAAAAGAATAAAGACATCAGGTTCCCTTGGATTCTACGAACCTGGTGGTTTTGCAGCTTCTTACTGTCTCTTGCTTGCACAATTATTGATGCCCATCTCATAGTAACAACCCATGCCCACATTGGAGCACATGACTGTTTTAATTTCCTTGATCTTCTTGCATCCACCTGTCTACTGGGTGTTTCAATTCGAGGAAAGACAGGCATAGTCCTCAACTTCCCAAATGGCATAACGGACCCACTTCTCAGTGGCAAAGACACAAAGCATTCGGAAGGCAAGAAGGACTGTCCATATGGAAAAGCTACTCTTTTCCAACTCATCACCTTCTCTTGGCTCAATGCATTATTTGAGGTTGGGATTAAGAAACCTCTTGACCAGGATGAAGTCCCAAATGTTGACATCAAGGACTCTGCTGGATTTTTATCACATTCCTTTGATGAAAGCCTTAAACTTGTCAAGGAGAGAGATGGAACCACAAATCCATCCATCTATAAAGCAATATTCTTGTTTGCCAGGCAAAAAGCAGCAATCAATGCATTCTTTGCAGTGATAAGTGCCAGTGCATCATATGTTGGCCCATACCTCATTAACGACTTCATAAATTTCTTAAGTAACAAGAAAACTCAGAGCTTAGGAAGTGGCTACCTTCTCGCACTTGGCTTTCTTGGTGCAAAAATGGTTGAGACAATAGCACAAAGGCAGTGGATTTTTGGGGCTCGCCAGCTAGGCCTTCGGCTGAGAGCTTCTCTGATATCTCACATTTACAAAAAAGGCCTCGTATTGTCAAGCCAATCCCGCCAAAGCCACACCAGTGGAGAGATCATCAACTATATGAGCGTGGACATTCAAAGAGTCACAGACTTCATGTGGTACGTGAACACAATTTGGATGTTACCTGTACAAATTTCCCTAGCAGTCTATATCCTACATATGAATCTGGGATTAGGATCACTTGTGGCATTGGCAGCAACTTTGACAGTGATGGCTGGCAACATACCATTGACTAGAGTTCAGAAGAGATTTCAGTCTAAAATCATGGAAGCCAAAGATGACAGGATGAAAGCTACTTCAGAAGTGCTTCGAAACATGAAGACCCTCAAGCTTCAAGCATGGGACAGTCATTATCTTCACAAGCTAGAAAGCCTAAGGAAAACAGAGTATAATTGGCTATGGAAGTCATTACGATTGTCAGCAGTATCAAGTTTTATTTTCTGGGGTTCTCCAGCATTTATATCTGTGGTCACTTTTGGGGGGTGTGCTTTAATGGGGATTCCACTCACTGCAGGGCGAGTCCTATCTGCACTGGCTACATTCCGAATGTTACAAGATCCTATATTCAATTTGCCTGATTTACTCTCTGTCGTTGCACAGGGCAAAGTATCTGCAGATAGAGTTGCTTCTTACCTACAAGAAGATGAAATTCCGTCAGATGCAACTGAATCTGTTCCTAAAGATCAAACAGAATTTGACATTCAGATTGATAGTGGAAATTTTAGCTGGGATACTGAATCAAGACGCCCAACTCTTGACGGGATACAGTTAAAAGTGAAGAGGGGAATGAAGGTGGCCATCTGTGGCACAGTAGGATCCGGAAAGTCAAGTTTGCTCTCATGCATGCTGGGAGAAATGCCCAAACTCTCAGGAAGAGTGAAGATCAGTGGTACAAAGGCCTATGTTCCTCAGTCCGCGTGGATACTGACAGGAAATGTCAGAGAAAATGTTCTCTTTGGCAAGCCTTATGATAGTGTTAAGTATGACAAAACTGTTGAAGCATGTGCTCTGACAAAAGATTTTGAGCTTTTCTCTGCTGGTGATCTAACAGAGATTGGAGAAAGAGGGATAAATATGAGTGGAGGCCAGAAGCAAAGGATACAAATTGCTCGTGCAGTCTACCAGGATGCTGATATATATCTGCTCGATGACCCTTTTAGTGCTGTGGACGCCCATACAGGCAGACAACTTTTTGAGGTTAGAAGTTCGAGACTCTTCACGATACATTTGATAATGAGTCTCGGTTCTATGCATACAAGGATTTTGGTGACTGATCTTCTGCTTTATGTATTCTACACAGGACTGCTTGATGGGCATTCTTAAGGACAAGACTATCCTTTATGTGACTCACCAAGTTGAGTTCCTCCCAGCAGCAGATTTAATTCTGGTATGCCCTAAGCAGCATTTGTTTTTTGTGTCATAAGCTTCTTATTGATAAACTATGATGTGATTCTATTGATGCTAGAAACTGAATCTATGCTGTGATTCTTAATTTTTTTGGTATCCAAATTCGAAAACAATTGCGGTGTTAAAATCAAAATTCCGCATGTGTAATGAAATGTAGAGTACAACTAAGGAACTACTTATAATTTTTTAGGCTGAGTGCTTGCACCAAAGAGAATTCAGATAAATAGGTTTGAGTGATACAGAACATAATACTTTTTTAAAACTGAAGATGTTGTGTACTTCTGAAAATATTTAGAAACTCTCCATATTCTTTGGGTTTAATAATTTAAAAATCAGAAAACATAATATTTTTTACAACCGTAACTACATTCAAAGAAAATACAAAGTATCCTTAACCACATTTTGAGACGAAAATTTGAAAGAACATCGATAATAAAAAGTATCAGATGCTAATATCATATATGCCAACAGGTGATGCAAAATGGAAGAATTGCACAAGCTGGTACATTTGAAGAACTTATGAAACAAAATATTGGATTTGAGGTTCTAGTTGGAGCTCATAACCAAGCTCTGGAATCAATACTGACAGCGGAAAGTTCAAGCAGAACAACACAACATGCAACAATTGATGGTGAATCCAATACAGAGCCCGGGCCAGATGCAGAATTTCCACCCACTAAGCAAGACTCGAGGCACAACCTCTGTGTAGAGATAACAGAAAAGGAAGGGAGATTGGTGCAGGACGAAGAGAGAGAGAAAGGAAGCATTGGAAAAGAAGTTTACTGGTCTTACCTTACCACTGTGAAAGGTGGTGCCTTAGTTCCAATCATAATTCTGGCCCAGTCATCATTCCAAATATTGCAGATAGCGAGCAACTACTGGATGGCATGGGCTTGTCCAACAGGTGATGATGAGCCAACAATTGCGATGAATTTCATATTGCTTGTTTACATGCTTCTTGCCGTTGGAAGTTCTATTTGTGTGCTGGTTCGAGCCACATTAGTGGCTATAACGGGCCTCCAAACAGCACAAAAGCTCTTCAGCAACATGCTGCACAGTTTCTTCCGAGCTCCCATGGCATTCTTTGATTCAACCCCAACTGGAAGAATCTTAAATCGGGTGAGTAAGATAGAGGTCACTGTAGACATATTTTGTTCTTATTTCTGCTTGTCAAGTAATATAATGTAACAGCATCCCAATACGCATGATGGAATTTCAAGTATAGCAACAGAATCAAGGAAAATAGGATATGCTACAAATAGATGAGGGGGAAAAACTAATATCAACTGAAAACTCATTTCAAATGGTAATTTGCATGTTATGAGTAATTAGTAAAATTAACTCGTGTGACCGATAAGGATTTGCATGTAAACGACACAAGTATTGAATTTTCACGCAACAAATTATTTTATGGAAATCTTATAAAATACTTTATCATCGCTCACAAAGTTAATGGAAATTAATTTCAGAGGAAAACATTCAAAGTAAAAGCAATAGAAAAGACACCACAATGGCTAAAGGTAAAAGGCAAGACTCTTCCAAGTTTCAGCACAACATCATCCAACCTGAATGAAAATTGTGCATACATTCAAGATTCACAACCAACTCTACCGTTTCTTATCAGGGAAAAAAGCAGATTCAGAACCAACCAGTCAAAACTCAAAATTTATTTACACCGTGAAACACTTGTGAGGTGATTATTGCCATCTGACTCTCTCTCTCTCTCCATGTGTGTGTGTGTGTGTGTGTATCTTACTAGCCACACAAACAAGTGTTAATTATAATTTCTTTTTAATGGAATCATTTTATAACGTAAAGTATTATTTGAGAAACAGATACAAAAATACCTCTAGACCGAAATGCTTGAAATTGAACCTGGGCTCCAGAATGGATGCTTTTAAATTTGTCAATGCAGTCTTTGTTCAATACTGGATGAAACAAAAAGTTCAAAATACTAAAGAGAAAAAAGGAAGAGGAGTGAAAAGATTACATCAGTTTGCAACTTCCAGTGTGAAAAGGAAGCCGGCATGCTCATCCATTTTGACTTAACTAAATATGAAAGATGAAACTAAAAGTTCAGATAGATTTGTTTCTTCAGACATTTATAAGTGATGTTACTAAATGTATATTGGCGGACTGGAAGGCCTCATGTGCCCCTTAGATTTTATGCTATGAGTTTTTTGTTTTTTTGCCTTTCATCGTAGGACAGCTTGCCCATCCTATTACATCTTTGGTGTATTATTTTCAAATCAATAAAATAGTACTCTTTCCTATCAAAAAAATAAGTCATGTTACTAAAGAGGCTCACATCAATACTTATTTATGCACAGGCATCTACAGACCAAAGCGTACTCGACTTGGAGATGGCAAACAAATTAGGTTGGTGTGCTTTCTCAATAATTCAGCTTCTGGGGACCATTGCCGTCATGTCACAGGTAGCATGGGAAGTATTCATCATCTTCATTCCTGTAACGGCCATCTGCATATGGTACCAAGTAAGACATTCCTTCTACCTTTAGTCTATAACATCCATATCGATGAGTATCATGTCTCAAAACATCCATATTGAGACATGATACTCATGGGATCGTTTTTCCATTCAAAATATTTTAATTCTGAAGTTCGTCATGTATTGATGAAGTTTCTAGAAAAGCGCACACACTGATTGCATTTCTATCAAAGAAAATAAAGACCGACATAAATCCTGCCAATGACAAGAGTTGATTCCATTCACACATGGCTTTCATCTTCAAGAAAACCCTTAATAATTGTTATGTTGTGAATATTGACGTAGAATTTGTTTGTGATGGTTTTAGCAATATTACATACCAACAGCAAGAGAACTAGCCCGCTTATCAGGGATACAAAGAGCTCCGATCCTCCATCACTTTGCAGAATCACTTACAGGAGCTGCTACAATTCGTGCTTTTGATCAAAAGGACCGCTTCATTGACGCAAACCTCCTGCTCATTGACAATCACTCTAGGCCATGGTTTCATAATGTGTCAGCAATGGAATGGCTTTCTTTCAGACTGAACCAGTTAGCAAATTTTGTTTTCGCCTTCTCCCTCGTTGTACTTGTGACCCTCCCTGAAGGAATTATTAATCCAAGTGAGCATCAGAAACTATTTAATACAGCTTTCCTTTTCTTTATTTCTTTTGCCTGAGTTGCAAGGTAGTAGACACAATTGATCAGATGGACCCAAAATGTGAAACCCACAAGATTTCTTTTGCTTCCTTAAACATAATCAGGAACCTGGGAAGGATGACCAAAAGAGTGGATACCAATCCAGTGTACATCATTACGGGCTGCCTGACACTATTTGATTAATTTTCTATTCTCACATGAGATATAGAACTATCTTACATTCTTAAATACTAGTCAATGCACTGACGCATTACCTGGATTTGGATACTTCTACAGGCCTTGCAGGGTTGGCAGTAACATATGGAATTAATTTGAATGTGTTGCAAGCTTCAGTGATATGGAACATATGCAATACAGAAAATAAAATGATATCAGTTGAGAGAATTCTACAGTATTCAAATATTTCCAGTGAAGCACCTCCGGTGATTGAAGATTGCAGACCACCTAACAACTGGCCAGATAATGGAACAATTTGTTTCACAAACTTGAAGGTGAGCCTCTATGGCAAGGTTTGCTATATCAGAACAAGTTCAGATATTTCTATATTAAAAAATTTCCCTCATAATTCGACATTTCTTATGAGTACAAGTCAATAGGATTCTGCCAAGCTCAATGGAAAAAAAGGAGCATATTCTTCCTCAAATTTGTTTTTTCACATTTCCTTATACACATATGTGCCTTTGGTTGCAGATTCGTTATGCTGAACATCTACCATCTGTCTTGAAAAACATTACCTGCACCTTTCCAGGACGGAAGAAAGTTGGTGTAGTAGGAAGGACAGGGAGCGGTAAATCAACCCTCATCCAGGCCATCTTTCGGGTTGTGGAACCTAGTGAAGGAGGCATCATAATTGACGATGTAAATATTTCCAAGATAGGCCTTCATGATTTGAGATCAAGGCTAAGCATTATTCCACAGGACCCAACAATGTTTGAGGGAACAGTTCGAGGGAACCTCGACCCACTAGAGCAACATTCTGACGCTGAAATGTGGGAGGTAAACTGTTGCATCCTGTCCATAGCTCAAAAATAATTATGATTATTGGATCTAAATCTCCTCCAAAACTTTGTGTCCTTATTCTGAATAAAAGTGAATGCAGAATAAGTATTACATTTTTGTCTGGAAACAAAAATGACCAGAACCAAATCAGTGCAGTGATATATAATATGAGGCTGAATTTCTGGCATTTGACTATAAAATAAGGCCAAAAGGTGGACATGTAGGCAGTGTTGGTTAGGTGGAACAAATGTAATACTTGTGCCACAAGAAGTAGAAAAATGATCCTGTATATAGCCTAGAATCGGTTTCACTTATGAAGTTATAAGAGAGGCTTGCGCTGGGGGGGTTCGAAGTGTATTGATTAATAATTGAGAAATTTCATGTTTTTGTTGTTTCAGGCTCTGGACAAATGTCAACTAGGTGAACTAGTGCGTACAAAGGAAGAAAAGCTGGAATCTACAGGTCAGATTCGCCTATTTTTACTTTTGTGTTTTAGTGCAAGTGATGAGAGGAACTAACATATATGGCTCGGACAGTGGTAGAAAATGGAGAAAACTGGAGCGTTGGTCAACGACAGTTATTCTGTCTGGGAAGGGCCTTGCTAAAGAAAAGCAGCATTCTTGTGCTAGATGAAGCAACAGCATCAGTTGATTCTGCAACTGATGGAGTGATACAGAAGGTCATTAGTCGGGAGTTTAAAGACCGAACTGTTGTCACAATTGCACACAGGATCCATACGGTTATAGATAGTGATCTTGTCTTGGTCCTTAGTGATGGTAAGCAGCAGCATATAACACATACACAATTTTTTCTTATTAAAAACAGAAAGACACAACAATAGGATGCACATATATATCATTGAGCAGATTATTTTGCTTTTTGGGTATGATAAAAACAAATCATTTTTCTGTGAACAGGAAGGATAGCAGAGTATGATACACCAGCAAAGCTACTGGAGAGAGAGGATTCTTTCTTCTCAAAACTGATAAAGGAGTACTCCAAGAGATCACAAAATTTCAACAGCTTAGCGAAGTTACAACATTGAATCCGGATCTCCAGAATAGAGAAGTCATAAGTGAATGGTTCAAAGAGAGACCAATAGTTAAGGGTAGTAAAGTGCCTACACAAGCCAAAAAAAATTGGATCATCTCTCAGCCATGACACAGATGAAAGATCCACTGCCTTAAATTGAAGTAAGGAATTTCTTGGTAGCAGTAACGTTTGTTATTGGACACATTAAGCAGGAAATCATTTGTCATTATGATTCAACATTCTTAAGGGTATCATTTCGTGACAAAATCAAAATAAAGAAAGACAGTCTTTCTAAAGCTCTCATTGAATTGTATGAGGTCTAGGAACATACTTTTAGAAAAACTAGCAATACACCACGTGTTGCATGTGAATAAATTTAAGTAGTAAAAATTATTATTAAATCTATTAAAAATATATATATTATTAAGTTAACTATAACCTCATCTTTGAATGTATATTTATATCATCAATATCATGTTGCATAATTTAAAAATATCAAACATGGTAAATATATGGAAAAAAAAATAAAAAGGGTCATTTCTACATTATGCCTTTTGCTCTGTCCTTAGGTGATTCTTGTTGGATAAATAAGATCATGACAAGTATTCTACAAATTCAATTGCGGATGATTGAGGATGCCAATTTATGTGCTTTGGAGACATTTTATACTTGTTGAATATCATGCTTAGCCTCCTATGTTGAATATCATGCTTAGCCTCCTATGTTGACTTTGATAACATGCCTAACAAGACATGCCTAACTTTGTTAGGGATGACATACCTAACAAAGTTAGGCATGTCATCAAACATTCTTGTATATATAGAGGATAGTTTCTAGCATAAGAATTTAATTACTTGCATTCAATTTTTGTCTTGTAATTCTTGTATTGTATATGTCAATTAATGACATAATAGACAATAGAGAGTTCTTACATGGTATGGCTCCTCCATTGAGTAAGCCAATACAATCTCCTTTTATACTCAATGGTGGAATGAATATAGGAAGATGATAAAAATTTTTATTAAAAGGAAAAGTAAAAGTTAGTGGATGATTGAAAGCCACTAACTTTATTGCTTTAAAAAAAAAATCTCAGTTGAATTTATTGCTTTAGGCCTCAAAACATATCAAGCCACCCCTGTATGTGTGTATATTTATATTTGTGTGTGTGTGTTTGAATTGTGGCACTGAGAAACAGATTAATTAGGCAACAAACTACAAACATACACGCACACACATATGAACAGATTTTGGTAGTCTACCTTTTGATGCTATGCTCAAATTTGCTTCTATGCTCAAATCTCAGCCAAGGAAAAATAATCAAATTTGAAGAACAATAATATCCTTTTAAAGTATAAATTGCAATACATGTATAAGAATTTCATCATCTTTTAAAGCGCTTGAAGATGGGTGTTTCTTGCTTCAACATCAACCAGTTCTATATGAGGCAATTTATGATTAATTACATGCTAAAATCAGAATGTGGGTATTTTTATATGTTCTTTTAGTTCTACGAAATCGATGAGATAAAGAGAAGAAAGCTCTAGCATCACTCTTATGAATGATGGTAAGCATTTTTACTTCGTTTTCTCCATTCAAAATCGCAAGAACCAAACAGATATACATGTATACAACAAGAAGATTGTAGAGAGATCATGGAGAACCTATCTTATTACCATTCAGTACGCCATGATATAAGCACCGTTGAGACCAGAGAGAGAGAGAAGAGGGCATGCAGAACCAATTTTCAAACTTGCAATTATAATGCCTTTTAAAATAAAATTGCTATTCTATACTTTCTATTAGCTTACCGTTGGTGAATGTGAAAAGTGTAAATGTAAATAAATAGATTTATGGTGATTAAAATATAAAAAAATAATTTTATTGTAATTAACACATTAAAAAATATATATATATTTAAATTGAATGTGGTAAAAAATAAAATATGACTCTTAACATAAATCGACGGATTTGAGCAATCTAAATTGTTGTTGTAATTTATGTTATACTTCATTGTATGAATTGGTTCTTGTAAAATTAAGGGAGAATTACACTGAGACCTCTGAGTTTTGTCACTTAATCACTCAAATTCCCTGACATTTGAAATAATACACACAGGCCCCCTTAAGTTTGTACACGCGTAACACTTAGACTCCTGCTGTAAATATATCCGTTAATAAATTACACCTAGACCCCTTGAAGTTTGTACGCATATAATATTTAGACTTCTTAAATTTAAAAATGTTATACTTAGACCAAAAATACTCCAATCAAAGATAGAATATCAAATATTTTAAATTTTACAACAAAAAATTATTTTCTATTATGTTATTTATTTAAATAAAATCAAAAATAAAAATCTAATTTTAAAAAAAAAAATCATAGTTAGTATACAATTATACTATCAATTAGAATAAAACTAAAAAATCAAACAAAGGATCTAAATCATTCTTAATAGAACTTGAATTTTACAACAAAAATTCATATTCTATTATGTTATTTATTTAAATAAAATCAAAAATAAAAATCTATTTTTTTAAAAAAAAATCATAGCTAATATACAATTATAATATCTATTAGAATAAAACTAAAAAATTAAACAATGAGTCAAATTGTAATGAACACAATATCTTTTATCTTTAATTGGAATAGTTTGGTATTTTAATTTGGTCGTTTAAACGACCAAATTAAATTCCAATAGACAATATAATTGTATACTAATTACGATTTTTTAAGAAAAAATTAATTTTTTATTTTTTATTTTATTTCAATAAATGATACAATATAACATGAATTTTAATTGTAAAATTTAAAATATTTAATATTTTATATTTGATTGAAGTATTTTTGGTCTAAGTGTAACATTTTAAACTTAAGGGGTCTAAGTAATATATGTTTACAAACTTCAGGGAGTCTGAATATAATTTAGGGAGAATTACACCCAGACCCCCTGAGATTTGTCACTTAATCACTCAGACCCCCTGATATTTGAAATATTACACACAGACCCCTGAAGTTTGTACGCGCGTAACACTTAGACTCTGCTGTAAATATATCAATTAATAAATTACACTTAGACCCCCTTGAAGTTTGTAGGTGCATAATACTTAGATTCCTTAAGTTTAAAATATTATACTTAAATAAAAAATACTCTAATCAAAGATAGAATATCAAATATTTTAAAGTTTATAACCAAAATTCATATTCTATTGTATCATTTATTGAAATAAAATTAAAAATAAAAAATTAATTTTTTCTTAAAAAATCGTAATTAGTAAACAATTATACTACCTATTGGAATAAAACTAAAAAATCAAACAAGGGGTCTAAGTCATTCATAATAGAACATAAATTTTACATCTAAAATTCATGTTCTATTATGTTATTTATTGAAATAAAATCAAAAATAAAAATCTAGTGTTTTAAAAAAAAAATCATAGTTAGTATATAATTATACTATCTTTTAGAATAAAACTAAAAAATTAAATAAGGGATCAAACTGTGATGGACACAATATTTTTTAGTTTTAATTGGAATAATTTGGTATTTTAATTTGGTTGTTTAAACGACCAAATTAAATTTAAATAGACAATATAATTGTATACTAATCACGATTTTTTAAGAAAAAATTAAATTTTTAGTTTTGATTTTATTTCAATAAAAGATTCAATAGAACATGAATTTTAATTGTAAACTTTAAAATATTTGATATTTTATCTTTGATTGAAATATTTTTGGTCTAAGTATAATATTTTAAACTTAAGGGGTCTCAGTAATATATATTTACAAACTTTATGGGGTCTGGGTGTAATTTATTAATGGATATATTTACAGCAGGGGTCTAAGTGTTATGCGCGTACAAACCTCAGGGGTCTATGTGTAATATTTCAAATGTAAGGGGGTATGAGTGATTAAGTGACAAATCCCAGGGGGTCTGGGTGTAATTCTCCCTATAATTTATTAATGAATAAATTTACGATAGGGGTCTAAGTATTACGTGCGTACAAACTTCAGGGGGTCTGAGTGTAATATTTCAAATATCAGGGGGTCTGAGTGATTAAGTGACAAATCTCAAGAAATGTGAGTGTAATTCTCCCTAAAATTAATTTTAATCTAGTTTCTAGATTGTAGTAGTGTCTGAAAAGACTTGTATGAGTGTTTTCGGCACAATTGTTTGAGATTGTGGTACCAAGGTCAGAAGGGGCGAGTGTCCAGTTTATTTACTTCGATACCTAAGTCACTAGGTGCTTAAAGGGAGAATAATGTTTTTTCACCGTACTTAGGTGATTTTGATTGCGTATCTAAGACCCAATTCATTGTGCTATGTATACTTTTAAATGCAATGACATGACATTCTAGAGTCCCATCAAGTCGATTGGCAGTACCCCTAAAAGTAATCATTAAGTAGCTATTTACCCCTTGAGTTGTGTAATTATTAAGTTTGGGAAAGGTTGATAACTCTTCGAGGGGCCTAGTAATTACATTGTTCGGGCGACGATCAACATTTAATGATTTCTATCAAGCATTTATTAAGTTGCGTCGAGCACTCTTTTAATTGACGTCAGGCATTAAATACAGGCGCCTCCGAGAAGTCCACGTCAGTTAGGGTCATGCCGTTATTCGAATTTTCTAATATTCAAAGTATAATTTTCATGTGACGTGTCTGTGCAAGTAATAATTTTTTGTAATACATTACATCATGGGGGACCACATCCCTGTCCAGCATCGACTACTTGATCTTGGGGTTGCATTCTTTCGTTTGGTTCAAAAGGAGGGATCTCTTCCTCGGGACCGATCACGTCATTGGTGTCTCACTGTTCATATCCACGGATCATGTCCTAATATGAATATGGTTTTCGTGTCCTGACAATGACTAATAAGTGGTAGGTTCAAATTAATTAGTTAAGAAGTTATGAAATTAACTTGGGTCTCATTTCTCACATATAATATTACGAACTGTGAAAAACATTGTAATAAGAATTATTTTTAAAGATAATTTTAAAAAGAAAAATGTAAGAGCGAGCTTGAAAATATTTTCAATAACACTTATTTTTTTTGTCAAAAAATCATTAAATTCTATCAATTTTTTGTTATCTAATGTGTGTATATAATTAGATTACATTAAACTATATTAAATCTAAATCATGCAAAAAAATAGAATTCACCTTATATCTATATACTGTTATATGCAACCAATTTATAGAAACTAGGGTTAATAAGCAACTTAAAACGGTTTGTATATTGTTACATACAAACTAATTTAAACAAAATGTATAACAAGCAAAATCAGTGCACTCATAGTGACACATATCTGCAAGAATAGTCAAATTAGAAAACCAAAAAAATACAATTTTAGTCTTGTGTAATCACAATTTTTTTAGACAGATTTGTTCTCCCTCGGTGTTCTAAACAAGAAATAATTTAGAGAAAATCTCTTCAAGTTTCTTTGTATTTGAGATCAGTATATATAGATACAAGTGTAGTT
Source organism: Ilex aquifolium (assembly GCA_951799425.1). Taxonomy (NCBI): domain Eukaryota; kingdom Viridiplantae; phylum Streptophyta; class Magnoliopsida; order Aquifoliales; family Aquifoliaceae; genus Ilex; species Ilex aquifolium. The sequence goes on from OX637395.1 coordinate 6,033,850, forward strand.
GTACAATGTAATGGAAATACAAGATTTTAGGAGCTAAAAATTAGTGCAACAATTTCTGGAGAAATATCCTGCATTAATCTCGTTGAAGCTGGCAGCAGATGATCATGCCGTTGGAGGTGGCAATCTTTCCAAATTTGATATCTGGGCATTATCTCTTATACACCCCCGCAAGATGGACGTGCCGTTGAGTACGCCTATCTTGGATCTTAGAGAATGAAAACGAGCTTTGGGAAGTGCTTTGGTGAGAAGATTAGCAAATTGGTCATGAGTAGAAACATGTCGAACACCAAGAAGACCTTTGTTGACATAGTCTCTGACGAAATGAAGATCAATGGCAATATGCTTCATCCGAGAGTGCATTACTGGGTTTAGACTGAGTTGAGTTGCTCCTATATTATCACAGAAAATAAGTGGAGGTTTGGAGAGTGGTAAATATAATTCGGACAGCAGGGACGTGATCCAAGCAAGTTCAGAGGTGGTTGCTGTAAGAGCTCGATACTCAGCTTCGGTGGAGGAGCGAGCAATGGCCCGTTGCTTGCGGGTACTCCATGAAATTAAATTATCACCTAGAAAAATTAGATAAGCAGTAGTACTTGACCTGTCATCAAAGTTGCCGGCCCAATCGGCGTCGAAGTATGCTTGCAATGATAGTGCACTGGTACGAGTAAGATGAAGCCCATGGTGAATGGTATTTTTGAGATACCGGAGTATTCGTTTAGCAGCAGTCCAGTGAGTAGTCGTTGGTTGATGCATGAATTGAGCCAATTTGTTGACGGAGAAGGCAATGTCAGGTCTAGTGAATGATAAATACTGAAGGGCACCAATGACCTGTCTATACTCAGTAGCATCAGTAAGAGTTGAGCCATCTTGAAGTTTGAGAGTAATGCTGGTGCTTTGAGGAGTTTGGACATCTTTGGCACCATCCATTTGCATGAAATGAAGAAGACCACGAATGCATTGATGCTGGCTGAGGCACATGCCAGTAGATGTCGGTATTATTTCAATGCCAAGAAAGAAGTGAACATGACCCAGGTCCTTGATAGAGAAACGTTCGTTGAGCTTGTGAATAATCTCAAGAACAAGAGAATTGTTGCTGCCAGTAATAAGTAGATCATCAACGTAAACCAGGAAAAACAGAGTATGACCATCTGCATGATAAACAAATAATGAGGAGTCCGATTTGGACTGAGTGAAGTTGAAATCAAGTAAAGCGCCCTTGAGCTCATTGTACCACGCACGAGGGGCCTGTTTGAGGCCATAGATTGATTTCTTCAGCTTGCAGACATAATTGGGAAAGGATGTGTCAACAAAACCTCTCCGAGAGGATGATCTGAATTGTTGTAGGCTTAATGACCGGACTAAAAGTTTCTTTATAGTCGAGGCCAGGCCGTTGATGAAAGCCTTTTGCAACAAGGCGAGCTTTATATCGATCAATGCTACCATCAGGTTTCCTCTTGATCCGGAAGATCCATTTGCACCCAATTAAATTCTGAGAAGAATGAGGAGGAACTAAGTGCCATGTGCCATGCTTGACCAAGGCCGTGAACTCCTGTGACATGGCGTGCCGCCATTGAGGATGTTGAAGTGCTTGACTGACACAAGTTGGCTCAAGGGAATCAGGTAGGGAGTGTTTGGTGGCAAGGTACATGTGTTTCGACTTGTAAATATTGTTCATAGATCTAGTAGTCATCCTATGAAAGGGAGGGGGTGCGGGTGGAGCAATGGAGGAGAATGTAGTGTTGGGATCTGAGGGATGGGTTGACATAGAATCGGAAGGAGGAAGAGAGGACATACCTGGTGCGGATGGTGATGGATCTGAGGATGCGGCTTCAGGTAATGTGAGAGATGGAGGCACCTGAGTCATTTGCGGGACGTCTGGAATTGGGCCAAAATATTCTGCAGCAGGATGAGGTCGTGGGTTGCTGGTAGAAAGCATAGAAAGTTGATGATCACCTGAGGTGGAGGAAAGAGGAAATGTGTGTTCATCAAACACTACATGACGAGATAGATAGAGACGATGTGTCTTTAGATCAAGACATTTGTAAGCACTTTGAGTGAGTGAGTAACCGAGAAAGACACATGGAGTGGATTTTGGGTCAAGTTTGATGCTGGTATATGGTTTGAGCCATGGATAGCAGAGACAACCAAAGGTGCGAAGTTTAAGATAATTTGGGGGACAAAAATTGAGGGATTCAAAGGGAGTTTTGCCATGCAAAAGAGGAGTAAGCATGCGGTTGATGAGATAACATGCTGTTTCAAAGGCAAATGACCAGTAGGATAAGGGAAGTTTAGAGTGATGTAGAAGAATAAGGCCAATTTCGACTAGATGCCGATGGCGACGTTCAAAGACTCCATTGTGTTGGGGCGTGTGAGGAGGGGTTGTAAGGCTGGTGATACCGTGTTTAGCTAGGAAGGGTCGAAGTTTGAGGTACTCCCCACCATTGTCTGTGTAGAGGTGGTTAATGGTTTTGTCAAATTGATTTTTGATGTAATTGTTAAGATTAATGAAAACAGTTTGAACATTATATTTATGTTTGAGGGGGAAGAACCAAGTGAACTTGGTGAAATGATCAATAAAAATAACATAAAAGCGATAACCAGTGACAGATTTTATTGAAGATGGATCCCATACATCCGAATACATTAATTCAAATGGTTGAGAACTAGTCATAGACGAAATGGAAAAAGGTTGTTTATGACTTTTATTACATTGACAGGAAACACAGAGACTGGGCTTTGTAACAAATGATTTTGCTAGAGGTAAGCCATAGGAACGAACAACTTGGGTGACAACTTTTGTGGAGGGATGACCCAACCGTGAATGCCAGCCATCAAGGGAGGTGCTGACACCAACAAACGCCACTGGTGATTTGCGCAAGACTTGAGCAGATTGAGGCAAGTAGTAGATGCCATCCTCACATTTGCCTTGAAGAAGATGCACCCCCGTGTTCAGATCCTTCACAGAGAAAGAAAGGGGAGTAAATTCGACAGAGCAATTGTTAGAAGAGGTGAATTTATGAACAGAGATAAGATTACGATTAATAGAGGGAACACAAAGGAGATCTGTAAGAGTAAATGTTTGATATGGTGTGGAGAGGTTGGTAGAACCAACGTGTGTGACAGTCAAACATGTGCCATCCCCAATGACAACCTCATCTGGTCCCTCATATTCAGAGTGGAGAGACATATTTTGGAGTTCAGATGTGATATTATGAGAGGCCCCGGAGTCCAACATCCAGCGATTATTGGCAGGTTGAGACATTATAGTACAGTTAGCTTGAGCCAAAACACGACGGAGCTTGCGGCATTCAATGATAGTGTGACCACTGAAGCCACAGAAATGGCAAGATTTGGCTAGTTGACGATCCCGTTGAGCAGAGTCAACAGAGGAATTGTTGGTGGGCTTGTATTGGAGGGAGCCACCAGAATTATTAGACCGAGAATAGGCTGTTTTCTTGTCATGCTTTTGGGAAGAGCGATTATTGTACCTGCGTTGAGAAACATTAGTTGTAATAACAGGAGTATTAGAAACATTGTCCAGACGTTTCAAGTATCGCTCATGGTCAAGGAGTAGGTCATGGAGTTCTTCAAAGGTGAGATAAGTTGCACGTGTGCGAATAGGGGCAACAATCTCACGGTACTCCGAGCCAAGACCATTAAGGATGTAGAGTGTAAGATCGTCGTTTGTCACAGGGGCATCGATAAGTGCTAACTCATCTGCAATATTCTTCACAGAATGAAGGTAGTATGTAATGGAGTGAGACCCGCGTTGAAGAAGAGTAAGATCTTCCTTGAGTTGCATGACTCGAGTGCGGGAACCGACTAGCATAGAGTCGAGTGATTGTGTTCCATGCTTCCATGGATGTCGCAGCATTAGCAATAAGAGAGACAACACTCTCAGAAACACCAGCAAGCATGGCGTTGAGCAGGAGCTTGTCCTGACGTATCCAATGTGAATAGGCAGCTTTAACAGAGGCTTGATCAGTGGAGGAGCCACCACTGAGGGAAGGGCAGGGTAGGGTACCATCAAGATATCCCATAAGATCATAACCAATAAGTAAGGATTCGAATTAACACCTCCAAGCAGGAAAGTTGGTAGGTGTCAGTTTATGGGGGAGTTGAGCAGCAACGTTTACAGCAATGAGAGGAGTAGAGATTTGAGGATTGGAAGAGATAGTTTGATTGGTGGTGGCCATAGCGAAGAGGATCAGCTTGTTGGAGCGTGTGATGCTCTGATACCATAAACAAGAAATAATTTAGAGAAAATCTCTTCAAGTTTCTTTGTATTTGAGATCAGTATATATAGATACAAGTGTAGCTATACAATATAACGGAAATACAAGATTTTAGGAGCTAAAAATCAGTGCAACAATTTCTGGAGAAATATCCTGCATTAATCTCGTTGAAGCTGACAGCAGATGATCATGCCGTTGGAGGTGGCAATCTTTCCAAATTTGATATCTAGGCATTATCTCTTATATGTTCAAGGTTGATGAGCAACTGTCTCCCAAAATAGAAAAGATTTTGTTTTTACAAAAGTCGCACTTCAATCTTCAAAGACTAGAGAACACAACTTAAATTTGTACTTGAATCGAACAATGAACAGAATGCAAAAAGAGAGAGAGTTAATGCACAAATATGTAGAAATTCAGTCTTTTAAATTCATAATTGGAAATGATGGTAGTCTATTTATAAACTCCTCATGTCTGTTTGGATTGCTTGAAAGGATGCACCCTGTGCTTATTCGGATCGAAGAGATAGACCCTTTGATCTAAACAGTAGCAAAATGGAAAGACACTTCAGGAGTGAACAGAAGGGAACAACGCCAATTCGAATTCTAACAGACATAAAAGTTTTAAATTTTAGTTGAAAGGCTAAGACCGATCCGTGGTCTGGATCGACCCACAATCCGCACCGTACCATACGAATTTTGTCCAAAGATTATATCTTTTTGACCCAAGGACCAAGTCGGTCGGGTCATGGTCAGCGGGTGACGCGCATGTGGTAATTCAAGGTTGTGTAGGTGCTTATTCGCTTGCAAAATTGCAGTGTCATAGGGGCCCAAACCCAAATGTCAAACTAGGAGTATATCAACACACAAAGTTTTTGACATTCTTCCAATGTGAAACAATCATTCCACACTACACCAATCTTAGTCTATTCCATCAATTCAAGTGGGTCACTTTGAAACATAATTTCTCATTCAAATCTCAATGGTTTTGGACAAATAAATATATCACGTTAATCTCCTCGCGAATGAGAAACTTAGTCCCACAAATTTCAAGACATGGGTTCCACTTTAATTCAAGCTCAAAGTTATTTAATTACACTTTGTCAAAACCATTTTTTCCAAAAATTTTTAGGACAATTAAATAATTCCTTTGAATATTTTAATCCAAGTTAGTTTGAGTCTGTATCAATCATATACTTTGTTCCAGTTTTTCTCCTTTTTCATTGCAATATCAATTACATTTGTTTCCATAAAGTTTTAACTAACAGTAGTTAATCTTAAAATGATAGAACTAACTACAAAGACTGCCACCAAATATATATGATATTCTATATTCCATTAGACTTAAGACATTATTTAAACCAATTCTTTTCTAGGTCTTCTTTTTTAGATCGCCTTTATAGAGAAACTCATTCAAATTTGATAACAACCATGTTGCCCCCGTCTCCGTAACAAATGGTCCATTTATTGATGGACGAACGATAGGGATTGAACCCATGCGTGGTGGATTCACAATCTACTGCCTTGATTAGGGATGGCAGTGGACCGAGAAAAAATGGGTATTCGTCCAAACCCGTCCCGTTTGGACCGAGGTTGGACCATACGTATTGAACGGTAGACATATACGGGAATATCCGTATAAACCCGTACGGGGACGAAGGCGGAGATGGATTGACCCTTACCCCCGCCCCGCCCCTCCCCGTCCCCAATCACCCGTCAATATTGTATTCTAAGTTTGTGTGTCTTAACATGCTATACTGAAGGCTGCAATGCAAAAATTCACAACGAAAATTGTTAATATGATGAAAGCAGAAAGGTTGTATGAAACTCAAGGTGGTCCAATTATTTTATCTCAGGTAGATAAAAGTAGTCATTTTGGTATTTTTCAGTGTTTCAATGAATTTTTTTGTACTAGTTCATTAAACCCAAGTCAAAGTTTTTCCTGTATTCACAATTCATTAGATTAAAAGTGGGAAGCGAATTGATAGATATATTTTTATGTGACAGATTGAGAATGAATATGGACTCATGGAGTATGTTATGCTACATTATGTTGTGTTAAATTATGTTACATTATTTAGAATATTGTTAGATTATTTAAAATGTTGAATTTATTTAAAATTTTGGATTATGTAGGTTTTAGCTTGAGCTTGGGCTTGGGTTTGGACGGGTACGGAGGCGGGGATTAGAAATTTACCCGCGGACGAGAATAGGGATGAAAACTATACCCGTTAACGGGGGTGGACTGAGGATGGACAGAGTTTTTTTAAGCGGGTACGGGGATGGAGACTACACCCCCGCCCCCCGCTTCGGTCTACTAACATCCCTAGCCTTGATCCACTTGACTACATTCGTCCCTACCCTCGCACATGTTTCAATTTTTACGTACGATAAGATCCTTTCTGAACTCCCTTATACCCCCCCCCCCCCCCCCCCCCCCAAAAAAAAAAGAGACCATTTTTCCTATACTATAGTTGTAAGTCTATTGTTGTGTTTTCGAACGTCCCATTCCTTTCATAAAAAAAACCACTAAACAATAAAGTTTTGTTTAACATCCTAAAGCATCAAGTCATATTATTGACTAAGGGTAACTCGTGCCTGAAGGCACGGTACAATGTAAATAGTTTTGAGAGGAATGTTGGTGGCCGTTGGATGAGTCTATTTGAGACCGTCGGATGGGTTTATTGAAATCTGCCCTGTTTTATATTATAGATTTACATAGAAACGTTCATTTTATTTGTTTTTGAATTTCATAATTTCCATATCATGACATTTTTGTAATTAAAACATAAATATAAAATTCAAAATTTTCAAATTAAGTTGAAAAAATAGTACTTCGTTATCCTAAAAGGAATTTGACATTTTTTTTTCTATATAGAGCTATAATTTGACTCCAACCCTAACACCATCTTTATTCAACTTATATCCTCCAACTTTTCCACTAAATTTTTTTTTAAAAAAAAAAGCACGTTTCTAAAATATGATTCCAATGTTGAGTATGCTCTCAAATTTTGCAGCAACAGGTAGGTAAATTAACTTGCAAAACTTATCCCAAATCCAAATTTGATCAACTAGTTGGAAGCATTCTAGTTTTCAACTAGCCTTAGAATGTAATAGTTCGTTATCGTGGAGAAATGAATACCCAGATTTTTTGGCCTCCTACTTCCGTGATATGTTAATTTTGTGATTCAGTAAAATGTAATCGTTTCATATAAAAATAAAAATAAAGTTCTCAACTAACTTTTCTTGCAATTTCTAATACTTACCGGGACAAGTGAACATCTATCATATCGATAGAATATAGATTCAATTCTCTTCCAACACATAACTTTTAATTTTCCTTCTTAAAGGGTACTCACTTATACATTGAATCTCATTTAAATTCATGATTGGTAAATAAATAAAAAATATATATTAGAGAAGATCAAAATTCACATACTATAACACGCCAGGTGATCATCTCGAGTAAAACCTAAATCACAAATGTGTCTATTAACTACTTAGTTTGTTCATTAATATGACAACTACTACCTACTTGCACAAGTTATTGATCAATTTATCGTCTTTTTAAAATTTTATTATCTTATGACACTTTTAAACTTATTTACCAAACTAAGACACTTTTTAAAAACAGATTCAACAAGCCTGATTTCGTTTAAAAATGGAATCAACAAACCCACTTTAAAATTAAAAAAAAAACATGATTTAATTGCAAAAATATTGTAGGCAAACAAAACACGCTTTTCACACTTTTCATCTATAATCAAATATTGCGTGCAACAAATGAAAAACGTGTTTAGTAAACACGGTTTTCATATTTAATCATTGTAATTACCGACCACATTTTTTATTTAAAAGCGAAAATATTGACACTATGTTTCAACAAAAAAGACTTGTTAACTCCACTTTTAAAAAGTGTTGTAGTTTGATAAATAATTTCAAAAGAGCCTTAAATCGATAATAAAGTTCTAAAAAGGCATTAGACTGGTAAATAACTCTTACCTGCACCAACCTTTACAGACGATCATCTTCCAAAGTGATGATAGAAGCAGCAACTACTCAGCAAAAGCAACAAAAATATAGCAGTGTAAAATTCATGGCTCGTCTTCAATCTTAACCTTTCATATATCACAGGAGAATGCCTACATCGCTTTGAGACGAGTCTCAAAAGTATCAACAGTAGTATTATTTAACAACACCGGACTCTGTACAACAAACACAGCTAAAAGCCCCTCATATAGCTCACTTTACAAACTACATAGCTCCAGTAGAGTGCATTCCTACTGGAAAGACAAAAAAAACTCATAAATGCTCTTCCAGAAAATCACCTAAACCGATAGATACATTTACCGTGGTCTGAATAGTGTAAACTCCCCCAACTACACCGATACATTTGCCATAGTCATCTAAAGATTTGCACAAACAAAACTCTATCCCACACCACGAGATCAGGTTTGGTGACAGAATTGTGTGAACGAAGGAAATACAAAGCTCTGCAGTTCTGTTGCTATGCGAAAATTTGACATTATAATCATTTCAGCAATCCTGCTCCCAACAAGGCAGCCAAATGGCAATAACGGAAGCCAGGATGGGCATGTTAATACTAGAAGTTGATCAATCAATGCCCAAGCTGGAGTAAGGCTCAAAGCCACCCTGACAATCAGCAAAAACCAAGATGAATCCTTCCTCGGCAATAATTACATGTAGTAATAAGCTAATAGAAAGATGGATCAACCCCCAAAAATTCAGATAAAATAAAGCACTAGGCTTCTTACAGAAGAAACTTATAAAGCTAGAATAGCTAAGTAAGTGTGTGGAGCTAAAAAAAAGTGTGTGGAGCCATGAAAACTTTTTTCTTTTAACGAAAGAGGCTATCCCATTTTCGACTGATCATCACCTCTGACTAAGAAAGAAAATAATGAGGACAACTGCAAGAAACAATGAACAGATTTAACTGTTTACTTTTCATTAAACCTACTTTACTCCAAAAAACACAACTTACAGAGCAGTCATCATGGACACGCCATATGGTTTCACCCAGGAGATTTGCCACAGACAGGACCGTTAGCTGGGGGAAATAGTTCTTCTCTGACACGGGGATTGTATTTGTAATAATCACCTCCTGAAACAGCCCACTTGATAACCTCTCTATTGCAGGAGGACTGCAAAAAGGTAGAAGTATATGTTTTTTTAAGTATGCAATTAACAGGTTTACAACAAAATATATCACTTGGATTATGCAAAATCCAAGACCTCTACTTGAACGAAGGTTTGTGCAAAAGACTCGGTGGTTTCCAAAGACAAATTTTAGTCTTTTTTTCATAGATCAGGAATAAGATTCATAAAAGTATTAAAGCAAGGGATCAGGATTGGTCAGACAAAGGTCTTGCCCTAAGAGTTTCACTAGAATGTTCAAAAGGAACTCCAGAAATTAACCAGCAACATTTCACTGGAGGGTGGGAACCATACATATTCACAACCGTTGGAGATATTATTTTCATAATTCATAAGTCACAACCTTGGGGAACATAGAAAATGATTAACAATGTAGCTCCAATTTTTCTGAAATCAAAATGTAAACTGCTTCCACTTCCAGCTTATCAAGATTCTGTGTGTCATAAAATAGCTTCACTAACCAAATTATAGAACATCCCATCTCATGAATATAACACCTGGTGATAAAGAGAATAAAGATACCTAAAGACAGCATGTGTGCTGCAAGCATACACTTCTCTGGCTCCCTCTTGATGTAATAAAGCTGCTCCTTTGGCAATAGTACCTGTAACCCACTAGCCAATGAGTTCATATGCAACGGAACCAAAAAAGACCAAACTGTTAACACAGGCAAAAATCAAAATAAAATAAAACAGAATTGTACGGAACGAGCAAGCATGTCAATATATTTGCAGCCAAAAAATTACTGATGAAGAGAAACCTCTGAACCAAACTCAACTTTTTCCTGAACCAAGGTAGTTACATGTTGGAATATTTACATACAAAAAGACAGGGCAAAGAACCCAGGAAAAATGAAAAAAGATATGCTCATCTGGTTATTTCAATTTGATAGCCGAACTTAATAATGGACAAAGCAAGTCATTTGGAAATATGCAAGCTCAGGCACAATATACAAGTAAATTTTGCATTGACAATGTTGCCTATAAGAAGGCATTCACCACAAGCCTCCTAGGCACATGCCTGAACTGGCCACATTTTGGAAAGTTATTTACTTATTTATAATTGCATATCACTCATGTCTAGATTATGAACAAGAAAAAAATCAGAAAAAAAAAAGAACGAAATAAAGAAAGAATGGACAAAGTTGTAACAATTTTGGTCAGTTACAGAAACATATTCTTAAGATCTTATCTACGTCATAAATAAGGACTCAGACAAATGTGCCCTTCCCTGCTTAAGATTAAAGACTACAATTACAATACCCATACTCAATAAAGTATGAAAATTTATTTATTATATGTGTGTGTGTGTGTGTGTGTGTGTGTGTGTGTGTGTGTGTGTGTGTGTGTGTGTGTGTGTGTGTGATTGACAGAATAATAATCAAAGGCGACGATCAGTTTTACTTATTTTGATCAATTACACAGGATGAAATGTGGGCCACAAATTTCACATCTTTTGCAAATTGCAACATGCTTAGCATTGTTGTCCAATTTAGACATCAGATATGCATCATTTACAACTTTGATGAATAATTTGCTTCAAACACCAATACAAAAAAACTTACCAGCAGTATCGATCATGTCATCCACCATAACAGCCACTTTTCCCTTAACATCACCAATCAAATTCATCACCTGCAAAAAGACATCTGGCACATCTGAGGGTTGGGAGGGGTCCGGGGACATTTGATTATGGTATTAAAAAAAACAATAAAATAGCACTACTTCCAGTACATGCAAAAAGACGTCACGGCTCAGAGCCGTTGACAATGGTTACTAATATAATAAGCATAGTCAATGAAGGTGGAAATGACCATGTAGCCTTGGCCATATATTTAACCCAACCTCATAAATCACCCAAAAAAGCAAAATAACAGAATGACAATCACAAATCTGTGTCACATGGATAATACAACAAATAATTTCGGCCGTTGGAGCGCCTAGATTTCATTTGGAGTCTCATAATATAAAGAACAACATCAAAATTAAATGTAGTTCAAAACGGCCGTCCATTTAACATTCCACGAAGACCCAAGCAGCTGATAAGTTACATATCTTCCAACTACTTAAAAATGTTATAGAAAAATAAACTAGTTTACACTTACAATCATCCTAGACACATGAAGCACCAACTTCCACAAAAATTAACCTATACTGTACGGTCTCTTCTAAATCAGCATCATCGTGTCAAGCTAGGACCAGATTCAGGAAACCTATCCATAATGATTTGACAGTGTTCTACACTACGAACTAAGGGCTAAATTTGCAACTTATATTTCTAAGGAGCTGTTTAGGAAACCAGAAAATCGGTGGCTAGTAGAAATCTGGAGGGTTTTATGTTTTCCTGCGCTTTAATCAAGCCATTAATTTCCCGAAATTGATTGAGGATCTTGAGGTCTGCGCCAGAAGTTTGTCGAGACAAAGATTTCTTCAAACAATTTCAGTTCGGATTTCTACAGAAATAATAAAATGCAGCGACACTTAGCTCGATCATTTCTTGGGATTCAAAACAGCCCCCAAAAAATATAATGAGAACTCGAAAGTTGAGGAAAGAACAAAGGGATGAGAAAAAGAGGAAAGAAGGGTTCACCAATCACCTTAGCTTTTTAGCTAATCAGAACTACCAGGAAAGCATCACAAATCACTTAAAAGGTATTGTGTGTTAGTTTCTCTAAAGCTCTCTAATACATTACATACAAATACATGTCACACATTGAAGATACACGTAAATTTTGAAGACTATTCAAGCAAAACACTGGACAACCCAACCTTGTTGGCTTCATTTATCAAAACCACCATGAGCACTTTTATGCAAATGAAAGTGAAGTTTAACAGCAATATTCAAATATGTCGTCTCTTGGACGCTAATTTCAGTCTGAATCTTTCAAATGAGTATTACAGCCTGTGTAGAAATTTTCCTTTTCCCTCAAGTTATATAGTACACATCAGCAGAACATTACTACCATCAACAGAACAGATACAAGGAGCCGTACCAGCCCCTTCAAATGGATTGCGAGGGTGATTATGAGGCTAGATCATATGTATCCCAAGTTCTCGTGGTTATGAAACAGTCCACAATTTTATACCAAAAATATTGAGGACAAATCCAAAGAAACAGTATAATTTAATCCTTCCTATCCATGGATTAGTTTTAAATGTATGATATGCCTGTTGGGTCAACACTAGATTAGGGTAAATAAAGACGGATGATATAATGGGAAAAACGAAAAAGTCAAATTCATAAATAGTAAATAGTGTAACATAAAACAATTAAAAACAAACCTATAAGTAGCTTCAAAATATGATTAGAAACAGAAACCAGAACTCTGTTCCACCAAAACTGTGCCAAACAATTACGAAACATAACGAGCAACTAGGCAATGGAACCAAATGCTTCAGAAGACCTTACCTCTGCAACATTGTGTCCATGTCGCCTTTTATCCACAATGGCTAGAGGTGCATCAGACAACTTCTTGGCAAAAGCTCGTGCTCTAGCAACCCCTCCAACATCTGGTGAGACTACTACCAAATCATCAGAGCAGATGATCTTGCTGGCAAGGTAATCAAGTATGACAGGCTAGTTGCGCAAAAACAATCAAAGGAAAAATTACTGAACCAAACCATATTCACATAAATTAATGGTAGAAGGTTAATAATGAATCCAGTTACAACTGAATATAAGAAACATCAATTGTGCTTCCATATCAATGCCAAACTAGTTTCATTTCAAATTCTTTCAGGTGTTCATAGCAGACCACGTATCCATGACAAATGCCATGATAGTGTTTGAGATTATCATAGGACCAATCCTTGGAAGATCTTATTACCTGGCCATGTACATGATCCACTGGAATATCAAAATAGCCCATGGACTGCCCAGAATGAAGATCACAAGCAAGAACACGATCTGCACCTGCTTCAGTAATCAAATTTGCTACAAGTTTGGCTGCAATTGATTCGCGCCCTTGTGTCTGAAACGACGGTAGATAGAAGTAACGAATGTAATCAAACTCATTTGTAGAGTAAGAAGGATCTAACTGTATGGTGTCAACATAACTAGACTTTGCAGCAAATGGCAACTGAAAAACACAGACACTGCCCAAACTACCATAAAAGTAAAACGTCAGCACCCAGGTCAACAATACTTGGAGTTATCTAGAAGGCATGACTAATTTTTGAGGAAGACATTTTATTGCTCCAAGGTTAAGCTTCGCTAACCCTTATTATAATACAAGGTTAAGCTTCAATCACCAAACAGATTTACCCAAAGTAGGTTTGTCACACTCCACTTATGACACAAAGTTACCTTTCGATCAGCCCTCGCATATCCAAAATAAGGAATAACTGCAGTAATATTTTTGGCCGACGCCCTCCGACACGCATCAATCATTATCAAAAGCTCCATAAGATTTTCATTTGCAGGAGGGCAGGTAGGTTGCACAAGATATACATCACACCCTCTGACACTCTCTTGCAATTGAACGTAAATCTCGCCATCAGCAAAACGCTTTATCTTAATCTGTCCAAGCTCCAAACCCATGTAGCAGGCAATTTCCTATCCAATAATAAGATTCATTAGCAAACATTTCATGAGTGATTTACTAAATGAAAATCAAGGCAATAATAGAATAATGAAAGAAGAATTAAAAACCAAAAAAAAAATTAAGATATGAAAAATGGAAGAACATTACTAAAAAAATGCACAGAACTGATATTGGAAGTAAATTGGACATCACATTGTATTTTACACATTGAAGGATTAGAGTGAAAGAAAGCAATGGCACGCCAGACTTAGAAATCAATAAGCAACCTATCATCTTTAACAGGTTGAGAAAAATGAAAAACGTTATTTCTTAAAACACCCCCCCAGGGGGAAAAATATATATATATATATATATATATACACTAGCAATGTACCACGTGCGTTGCACGTGAAAGTTTTTGTTGAAAGATTTTATAAAGTACATAAAAAAATTCTATTTATATAGTTAAATTAGATATTATCTCATATTTATCATTCTTAAATTATTTATATTCTCTTCATAACTATAATCTTCCAATTGACTCATTTTCTGTGTTCTTTCATTCGAAGTACCAAGTAGTAAGGGTTATAGGATTTCCTTTTCTCGATTTTTTTTCTTTTTGTCTTTCTTGTTTTTACTTGCCTTGGTAATTTTTTTACCAAATTATTTTAATTGTGAATGAAGATAAAAGATAAATATATCATTTTTTTGGCATTAGAGATGATATTATATCAATAGAGTTGTCGATGTGTATTAATATTGGGGTTTTGAAAAAAAGAATAATGTTATTTTTATATATCATGTTAAGCATAACATGGTTATTCAAAAGTTTTGCAAAGATACTTAATTTGTTGTAGTTAGTTTTGAAGAAAAAAAAGAATAAAACTACCAGTAAAAATTGTGGATATTCTGAACCGTGCTACCGCTAGGTCGAATGCTGCTTCCTACCGGTAGGTTCCTGTTCGATCAAAAAAATTAAAAGGGTTTCTATATGTAGAAAAGCATTTTTGTTCTCTTTAATCCTTAAGACCCAAACCATCAAACCTATCCTATAGCTTCCGAAAAACCCTAAGGAGGCCCTCTAAAACCTCAAGTCTCTCTAGTTCCTCTTTTTTCTTGTTTTGATCTTTGATTTTCGAAATGGCTCCAAGAAAAATTTTGCATCCAACTCTCTCTAATGAAATCTCTGGGACTACTCTCCCAGCTTTGGTTCTCTTTGTCTCCATGACTTCTATGACCGTGGCAAAGATGGAAAGGACAAAGTGAGGCCAAGGGACACCTCGAGCCAAAGTCTTGTGAATGAAAAATGAGGGATATGAGCTTTTATGTTGCATCAAAAGAAGGGTTGAGTGTATTATTGAATATTAAATTCGTCTAAGGGATAACTTCTTCTGGAAACTTAATCCTTTCGTTCCTCAAACCCCAACCAAAGGGGCCATTACAACCATAGAAAGCCGTATTCGATTTTAGGTGGAATGGTTGAGTGCACCTGCTTTAATACCTACGAGATATGCCAATTGCATTATTTTTATGCCGCTAAGCATTCGTTCCATGGGATTATGCCATGATCATTCTATTTTATAGATGTTTTCTATTCTTTGGAAATATGTGAGTAAAATTTGTCTGGATTACATAAATTTGTTCATCACACATATTTACGAGTGGCACAGACATGACAATCAGAGAATTCCTTTTTTTGAGTGCACAAACCCTTGTTAGTTTGGCATTGACACTAACCATGGACTGTTAATTGCAATATGAACTTTTTTTTACGAATCCCTTTAGTTGCATGATCATATCACACGCACACACACGAGTTTTGGGCACAAACATGACTGTGAATATTCTGGTATAGCCTTCGAGAATGTGGTAGAGCTATGGGTGGGCTAAAATGAGTGGATATGGTATGTCTTTGAGTTCATGGTGATTAGGAGAAAATAACTTAAATTTTGGATGGACTAGTTGAAGTTTGTAGGTATCTTCTCCAGAAACATTCACGGGCAACACTCGTCCACTAGGGGTAAGGTAGGGGTTTAAAGGCCTAGTGGCTAAGCTTAATAAATGCATTCATGTTGCCTACGAATATGGTGTGTAATTTTAATAATGCTTTTAATTTTACATCCCACGAGATTGTTTATTATGCTTTAAATTCCATAGCATTATATTTGTTATTTTGTATCACAAATTGGATTGCGTATACTTAGAACTTATCGCACTGTGGAATGTGATTAAGGACTTAATTAGGTACACTTTGGGTTTTAGGACTTAGGGTTTTACTTAATTTGTTGTAGTTAGTTTTGAAGAAGAAAATGAATAAAACTAACAGTAAAAATTGTGGGTATTCTGAACTGTGCTACCGCTAGGTCGAATGCTGCTTCCTACCGGTAGGTTCCTGTTCGGTCAAAAAAAATTAAAAGGGTTTCTATATGTAGAAAAACATTTTTGTTCTCTATAATCCTTAAGACCCAAACCATCAAACCTATCCTATAGTTTCCGAAAAACCCTAAGGAGCCCCTCTAAAACCTCAAGTCTCTCTAGTTCCTCTTTATTCTTATTTTGATCTTTGATTTTCGAAATAGCTCCAAGAAAGATTTTGCATCCAACTCTCTCTGACTACTCTCCCAGCTTTGGTTCTCTTTGTCTCCATGACTTCTATGACCGTGGCAAAGATGGAAAGGACAAAGTGAGGCCAAGGGACACTTCGAGCCAAAGTCTTGTGAATGAAAAATGAGGGATATGAGTTTTTATGTTGCATCAAAAGAAGGGTTGAGTGTATTATTGAATATTAAATTCGTCTAAGGGATAACTTCTTCTGGAAACGTAATCCTTTCGTTCCTCAAACCCTAACCAAAGGGGTCATTACAACCATAGAAAGCCGTATTCGATTTTAGGTGGAATGGTAGAGTGCACATGCTTTAATACCTACGAGATATGCCAATTGCATTATTTTTATGCCGGTAAAAAATCTTAGACAATAGCCCAAATTTAAATGGAATGGCCTAAAAATATTTACACCAATTCTTTTTTTAAAATGATTTGAAATATATTGTCGACCATATCCTCCATATTAATGGAACTGTCATAAAAATATATAAAACTCCTTAAAACAACACCATATATACAAATGTCTCTGGAAAAAAAAAACAAACACTAACATAACCCATTGAAATTTACAATCTTTAAGCACTAAATAAAATAAATAAAATCTTACTCATTTATAAGACTCACGAATTTATCATCTCTACTACCACTCAATCCAATAACATAACATAATTATAAACACAACCACCATATTTCTAATCCACCCTATCCCCATGTAATAAATACCTCAAGAAAAAAAAAATACTTACAGAACACAATTAAATTCATAATCTTTAAGCGATAAATAAAATCAACCGAATCTTGTCCGTTTATAAACTCATGAATTTATCATCACTAAAACCATTCAACCCCAAATAACACAATATAATTATAAATTTAATCACCAAATGTTCAATCCTCTACATATAAATATACACAGAAACACACCCACACATTTTTTTTTTGGTTACCAACAAACCCTCCTAATCAATAACTGTTTTTATTAGAATAATTCAAGTTTTAAAGTAAAATAATAATAAATTAATGTTTAATTAAAAAACAGGATAAAAATCACGGGCATCCCCTAAGTTTTGGCAATGTTACACGGACACCTTTTGACATTTTATAAATAACACGGAGACCCCCTGAGGTTTGAAATTTATTGCACGGAGACCCCTTTTGTGTCCCATCCGTCAATGTTGCCAACGAAAATTGATAATTTTATCCCAAAAAACCTTATTATTTTTACAATATTCCTTCTCCAAATTTAGTATCAAAAAAATTAAAAATTTAATAAAATCAAATAAAATTTTATTTTGTATTCGAAAAATTGATATAATTTAGTACTCCGAAAAATTGATTAAATGAATTTCAATATTAATTTGATAACAATAAAAATTAATTTGATATTAATTCAACAAAGTTGAATATAAATTAGACAAAATTAAATGTCAATTTTAAATAAAATTATATATTAATTTATAATCTAAGGTTCATTTCGTTTTGAATATTATTTGGTGTTTATAGTCAATATGCTATTTTTTATTTACATTAAGTGTTATTTACAAATTAAGAAGCAAGTGACAAAATACATGTCGTTAGATATATAAAAACTTTAAATTAATTTCATGAAATAAATAATTGAATAACATGTAATTTTATCTTTTTTATGTATTTTTTATTTATATTAAGTATTATTTATAAATTAAGAAGCAAGTGGTAGAATACATGTCGTCAGATATATAAAAACTTTAAATTAGTTTCATGAAATAAATAATTACATAACATGTAGTTTCATCTATTTTATGGAGTAAATAATAACAAAAACAACACGGGGGGAAATAAAAAAAAAAAAAAGATAATAGTATGAGAGAGAGAGTATAAGATGGATAGATAGAAAGAGTTATATGAGAGATGAGAGATGAGAGTTTTAGAATTATAAAAACAATGAAAGTTCTCAATTAGGACTATTGAATCAAAACGATTTGCGCCGTGAAAAACTCAACACAAACAATCTAGCTACTTTATTTTATACACACACACACACACACACACACACACACACAATGACATGGCAATTTTCCTACGCAAAGGAACTTCTGAGAGAAAGCACTGCCATTTAAGCATCTCTAATTAGTCTGCATGACATTTGGGTGAATTAATCTCTTCCTATCAACTCCCACTGGTTGAATTTAAGCACTTTCTGGCTTTCCTTGCTGCACCATTTATGTTAACGCCCCAAAGATTTTCAATCTGAAAATACTAACTGCTGGGTCATGCACTGCATATGCATTTGACCAGACAACATTTGTCAGTAGATCATGTTTTTCTTTTGAAGTTCTTTTTAAAGGTTCAGATTCCAGACAAAGACAACCAAGATCCAGCAGGAAAGGGCGAACCTTTTAAAAAATAAAGTCCTTCAATGTAATACAACCAATACTCTTAAATGAATATAGAAATAGAATACTCAGATGTTTAAGACCATCTCCATCATCCAGCCTTAACAAAAAATTTTACACAAATTCTTAGCAACATTTGAGTAAAAAACTTGATTTAATACAAAATATTTCAATGCACAAACTCACATTTAAAAGAGGACAATCTCAAATTTAAATTTGAATAAAAATTTGAATCTCCCTTCATTTAGTATGAGTTGGAATAAAGGACTGGAACTTGTTTTTACCCTATTTTTATTCAAATTTAAATTTGGGTCAAGATTTGAGTAGCATTAGGGCGTCTATAATTGTCAATCCCAAATAATAAATAGAGTATTGATTTGCCTAATATGGGGATCATCTATAAATCTACTGCAAGAGTATCTTATTTTTTTGTTGTATCATATGTTCAATGCGTTTGTGTCAATGCCTAAGAACCTTAGCTGTTAAAGAACCTAGGTATACTTACCTCCTCTCTATCTCATTCAGAATTTCTTCTTGAGTTTACTGGATTTCAGATTCTCACTGTTGGTCACCCATTCATTGTTCAGCCATTAATCCCCAGCATCCTCACCGATCATCCACCCCTACAAACGAAAATATACCCAGACCCCTAGCACCACCAAAATTGCCACTGCTCCTTTTTCTTTTGCGCGATGAATTATTCCAAAATTAGCTGAGAAGCACCTACCCTCTGGCATTGCCATAGCTTAGATTAGTCAACTAAGCACATTAAAATACAACGCCTTCTAATACTATATTCAAAACCAGATAGATGCAAGTGGTCATACAATCCATATGTGGTTCTTCTATTGTCCGTTCTCTGTCAAGAAAACAGTTATTCTGTTGTTTTTTATATATTTATTTTATGCAATATTAGAAAGAGGTAGTTAGTTGGTCAATTAGAGGTTATGTTGTAGTGGCTTAGTGGTTTGGAATTTGTAGGATTTTTTAGGTGGTTAGTTAGATAATGAAAGAATGGGTTAGGTTATTTATGAGGATAGTTTTTATCATCTTACATTTAAAGGCCCATCAAGCAATGAAAATGGTATGTTGAATTTGTGTTGAACTTCTTTGTGAAGGTTTTGGAAGTCCAATTCCCCTTGAAGAAGTGAACCAATGAAGGTTTCTACCCCCCTCAAAGTGGGTTTTCTATCCCTCCTTCTATTTTTCTTTTGTTTTCTAAATCCTTCAAAAATGTGCACATATCACACTCTTGTTGCTTTTCGGCTTTTGTTTCAATTAATATCCGTATTCCTTTTCCTTTTTGTATTTATTAATTCCTTGAAGGGACAAACCAAGACATAACTAAAATATCAAGGAAAAGAGAATGTGCACATAGCGTGCATAAGTATATTCAATTGCAAGCCAAGAATATCCCCAAAAAAAAAATCCACCTGAGAAAGTGCAGGATTAGCTGTGCCCGAAAATATCCGAAGCCGGGTATCATTCTGTTGAATTGCATATCTTTCTGTTTGATTCAAAGCTAAGAAACTCGGGAATGTCGCCTGTTCACCACTTACTGTCGGTATGCGTCCATTTTCCTTAAACTTCAATGGCTCCGCCACATTACACCTCTACAACACAACAGTCCATTACCCCGTATCAATAATGCTAACAGAATTACAAGCCAATAACCTTAAAAAAAAAAAAAAACACATAATTCAATGCATTTTGTGTCTGCGAATGTGTGATTTAAACTACTTGCCCCAAAAAGTAATTAAGCACGAGACTGAGACGTAACGTTTAAACATCATTATCTGTCCATAAACACATACATATGCGAACAAATATGCACATTTTCATTAGATTTTCAGTCATCCAACGAGACATGTATACACATTGAGAAGAGAGAGAGAGTACTTACAACGACGCTTTTTCGAGCAGGGATTCCAGAACGAAACTTCTTTGTTGAGACAAGAATTCCAGTTCCCGAGAGAACAAGGGACGCCATTAGTCTTGAGTGTGGAATGGATCAATTTGTGTGTGTGTGTTTGTATGAGAGAGAGAGTCGGTGGGGTTTAGGGTTTCAAATATCTTCTTTTTCTCCCACTGCCATTCTTGATTTTGTGATGTTACTGAGAATTAGAATCCGAAACCCCTGCTTTTTGTTTTGGTCTTTTGAAGTAAATAAATTCTTCTTCTTCAAAAAAAAAAAAAAAAAGTAAATAAATTAAAATTCTAATTTAGCTCAAATTTTACTTCTAATTTAGTTCCTACACGGACATTTTTTCATATTTTGGATTTTCTGCTAATTTAATGAGATAATCAATTTGTTTAATAATTTATTATATAATTTTGATACTTTTCTTTAGTCAAACTTGCATATATTAGATTTATCAAAAAAAAAAAAAATTATCAACAAGAGGAAAGGGACAAATATTTATTTATTTTCACTAGAAGAGGGGGCAAATATTTCAAATATTAATTATGTTAACGTTTTGTCATTAAAGATCAACATAGCTAGAACTAGAATCGGCACAATCATTCCAATTATAAATATTTTTATTCGAATTAGTTATATTTTTCTCTTCTTTCGTTTGTATTTTCAATAGGTCCAAAACTGCCCATTAATTTATTTAGCCTACACCAATGTCTTAATCTCTTAAACAACACCAAATTGAACCCACATCTTTTCATAGAGTTTTGTTGCCCCTTATTTGCATGAAAAACAATAGATGAATAGTCATTTGATTAAAAAAAATTTATTTTATTTTAATATACTGAAATATTTCAAAAAAAAGAGATGAAAACAATTTTTTTTTTATAAAAATTCTGAATCATTAATCAAAACGCATTGAGACACATTGAAACATAAAAAATTTTAATATTCAATCACTAATTTGTTTCGTTTTTCATAAAAACAGAAAAGTTTCACACGATTCAAAACGAAATTTAAATCATGACCACCTTCAGCTTATTGTAAGATTTAGGAGAAGTGAGTAATAGACAAGCTTATCCCACTTTCAAGAGACTGATTCTCAAGCTCGAACACTAACAAAATCATTTATATACAGAACACTTCCAAGAAACTTGCTCCAAATTAACAAACATGTATGGCATCTCCATTGATATTGGTATTCTAAAGAGTCCCCAGTGCAGCTGAAAATGTCTGTGCAGGTTCTTAACAAACCTACACAGCATCTGGCATAAAACATGTATTCAGAAAACAAGAATTGGACAAAACTCAGTGAAAAGTCTGTTACAGTTCTAAACAGAGGATTAAGAAGTTCTTTTGAGGGTCATCTTAAAAAGGAACAATCGAAAACCCGAGCTCGGAAGAAAACATCAAGCAAATGTCATCTACATGTCAGGTTAGGCTTCAAGAAGACACTCCATATGGGAGAAGTGCAGCTGCCACAATCCTGCCTTCTTCATTTAGTATGTTGTAAGTTGACGCAGCATTTCTCTGCAGTAAAAAAGAGTAGGAATCCTTTAGCAATTTTTCCCTAAATACAGCACAATGGCGACACAAGATTCATGCAGCCGACCACAAAAATGTTGGGACAAAGATTTGCTGAGATGAGTTAAGGAATACTTTAGTAATTTTTACTAGGGTTAATTACTAAATACCCCCTTGAAAATTTCCCTGCATATATCTCTTTCAGACAAGTAGCAATATTACTTCCACTTCTAACAATTTGGACCTTAGAACTGATTCAACATCATTGAACACAAGAGACTACAAGTATGGTTTGATATTTCCACAATAAATTGAAACGACTTCTTGCTCCAAGTCATTATATGACATCAGTTGTCATCTAAGCTATGCATTATGTTTGGCTTCTTGGATGAAAATTTGATGACAAATGCCCATTTGAATTGTTCGATTTTCACAATAAGCTCAGATTATAAGGTCACCAATAGTGAAATGCAATTCTAACAGTTATTACAAATAAAGTACAGAAAGAAATTGTTTCTGATAAATACCGAGTCAACTGTTTCTAATTTCATGCCAGTAGACCGAATGAAGCGTCGGAGCTCAGGATCTACTTGTTGAATGTATCTCCCACAGCCAAGAACCAAGATTTCTGAGATGTCAAAAGTGAATGTCTTAGTTTGAAATGCAAATACAATAATGGAGACTTATTGTTGTTACAATAAACTGTTATCTTCTACTTTGTATCAGAGAGGTTTACAAACTACGTCAAAAAAGGGGGAAAACAACTTAATGGGTCAATGTGAGAAGTAAAACCCTTTGAAGACATTGATTTTCTTGATAATGACATCTTGTTTAACATTGAGGACATAAATTACATTTTAATGACTTCCAATGCTGTCTATGCCAATCATTCTTGTCTGAACCAATCCCAGGAGAAGAGGATCAGCATGAATTCTTATTCTCCATTCCAGTTGAGAATAGATAGGTATCTATTTTATCTGTTATATCCATTTCAACTGGTACAGGGACAGCAGGCTTTGTGCAAATTTTGCCCATTAGATACATTTCATAAGACGGATATCATAGATCTCAACGTCAGCCTTTGTGCAATGTGCTTCAACAGGTCAGTCATTAAGGCTCAGCTCCAACATATACTAGCAATTGACTCCCAAGGCTCCACATCGGGAGGATTTGCGTCCCATTGATTCAACAATCTGTACAATTTCCTGCTAGAAAGCAGCACCTTATTATCATACCAGAATTTGGAAGGCCTAACACACCACCAAGAATTACTTCACTTAAGCCAAAAAGCACATGCCAAATGTGGCTAGAATAGACTGCCTATAGCACATATCAGAAACTTGGACAGTAATCCAAACAGAAGCAGACCCAGCAGCTCACTCTAGCATTGCTGTACAACCACTGGCTACTCTATGTTGACATTCTGAAATGCAGTTGCCTCTTCTATAATTACATCCACACACACGCCACCCTACTGGCTGCTTGGCCATCAAAGAAACAACTCACTCAAATAATCTAATATTTTAGGAAAAAAGCAACGAGATGCTCCCTCAGTTTAAGGAACAAGACCAACCTACTTGCCGGACTGAAATATGAATCCTATTGATAATCATAAGCCGGAAAAAATGCAGCCTCCAAAATTTACTTTTGACCCAGATGCAAATATGTAAAGCTAAAAGACATGAAACCCATTTGATTAAAAGGGCAAGCAACAGGTGGTTTCATGTATCGAGCTTTTGCTAAGTGAAATTTGAAAACTACAAGAGAAAAGCCATGGTAAATGGATTGCATCTATGAGAAGCTGAGTAAAATGTAAAATACTGGATTTGAGCTTTTTGATATCTTAGTATCACATCCTTCATCAAACATATGTATTTGAATTTTCACTTTTCACCTGGAATAGGCCGCACAATTTGGAAGAGAGATAAGCTGCAAGGAAGCACAAACACCATGACTTGTCAGATACATGTATAAGAGACTCTAACAGTCAAAATTGTTTCTCTATTCAAGCCAACAGAGAATTCACAAGAAAAACACTTAATTGCTAACAAATCAACAGATGGTGGACTATTCAGACACAATACAAAAAGAATCACAAATGACGAAATGATATTTGAGATTCTCTGAATCAGATAAAGACCTGTGATTGGTCTGGTAAAAACCTAATTTTTTTTGAAACTAAACCTTTTCCAAAATTTATTGACATTCCCTCCAAAATTTCTTTCCAAGTTATTACCATGAGGAAAGCAATAACATCCAAAATCTAAAAATGAACTTAAAAATCAAAAACTCATTTTACAAATGTTAGGTCTAAGAAGCCAAAACCATGATTGTTTAAATTTGCCTATCTGCTATTTTCAGATAATCTTGTCCTTGAACCCTAAAGCTGACAACTAGGACCATGTTGTGTAATGCTGACCATCCCCACGTTGTGAAGAGGATGATGCAAAACTTACACACCTTTAATGAAAGCAAAACATAATTAGAGGATGCAATACAGATAGATTGAATGATATAAATAGTTTGTGGCAATGCTAAGTAACTGAGGAAGCCAAAGTAATGGTTATGAATTAAAACCAGTACTGTAGCCACTATCTTAAAATATTGTTAAGAACTTTCTCACCACTATGAGTTGAAAATGCTTAACGATCCAAAACCAGTTTTTAAAGAGGGGTTCAATAGTCCTGCCAACATGCTGACATATCCATCAAATACCAAGAGTCTAACCATCCAACTTAAGAAAACAAATATTTATAAGCAAGTAATGGCTCAACTCAATTCAACAATGACTTGTTCCAAATATTTGGAGAGCAATTGGCTAAGTTCAAAAATTCAAATAAAAGATCAAGTGCGTGCAATCAATCTATCTTAAGTTCATATGTGCAACAGACAATTTCACTTTACACTGAAACAAGAATTAAGACACACATAACCATATTTAACAGCTATATGTACCTATCTGCAGTGATCTCCGAAAATGTTTTGGGGCTCCAAGACATTAGCAGGTTTCCAACACAGAGAAGGCTACCTTCATAATGAACCCCATTAACCATGAACCCTGTATCCGTAAACCTAGAACACACATCCAAACAGAAAAAGAACGGCATAGCATCAGTCACATATAGCTGGTTTGAAAGCAGCCGTGGACACAATGCACAAGTCAAAATTAAGCCTCATTTCCGATATACAACCACTAGTTTTTAGAATGAGATTCCCTCCAATACATTTTTCCTCTAATTTCCATTTTGTCGAATCACCCACCATGCATTCAAGTGGGGATTTATTGTATACAAGAGGTTCCTCACTCATTAATGGTGGATAGTCTGCAAAAAAAAGTATTGGAGGGGATCGAACCCCTGGTTTTTCATATTACTCAACTTAATTTGAAAAATCCAATACCAAAATCGGATTGTGTATATGTAAACAACACAATCCGATTTTTAATATAAATGGACTTAATATGAAAGGGTCGATAACATTAATTATTCACATTCAGCCAGCTAATGGCTACCAACAATTTCAGAGAGAGAGAGTGGGTGGGGGTGTGTGGCTGTGTGGCTCTGTGTGTGTGTGTGTGTGTGTGTGTGTTCGGGATATCTACAATTGATCATAAATTTGACAATTTAAACAAATTAAGACAAACAACGACCTTATAAATATTCAAAAAAAATGACAAAATACGAAGACATTATGAGGAAATATGAATGAATTTATTAGATAGTGTTTAAAAAGTAAATCAACAATTAAACGGTATGGCCATGAATTACTAATAATATGCTAAAATGAACAAGTTCCTAACCTCAAAATCAATTCAAAAATACTGGAAACGGCAAGAAATGAACCGAATTTGAGAGAATATCAAACGATTTTCAAGAATGTTGTCATTTACAGGTACAAAAAATTGTATAGAACTGAAGAAAACAACACAAAGGAAATAAAATTCGAGTACTTTTGAAAGCGTAATTGGTCCTCGGGGACGTTGTCGATGAGATTGATCTGGTCGTAGAGAGAGAAAGCTCGTCGCAATGATGGTAAAGGTTGGTTCTGTGGCTTTGGGTGTGGACTAACCCCCTTTCTTAGGGCTCGCATCAGTGTTGGTAATGTTGCCACTGCTCTCTGTCTCACCGCCATCTCTCTCTCTCTCTCTCTCTAAGAACAAGGGAATATCAAAGATCGAGGGTGTTTGTGTATTTATCCTATGTGCCCCTCGATTCTTGGTATTTGCAAAGCTTCCCCATTTGTTTTCTAATTTCCGTATTCTCCAACGCTAAGAAAAGGAGTCTGACAAAATGACCATAACAGTTAAAAGTGTTAATCGTGACTTTGTGTTATTTGTGTTTGACACTAACTTAACATATTTATTATTTGTGTTAACATATCGTATTATTTACGAGTTCGTGTTGAGAAATGATTAATCATAGTCCACTAATTTTCGAGTCTTATTTACGTGTCGTGTCAAAAATTATCACTCTTAGTCATAATTATAAATAACTCGGGGTTATAATACCAAAAAATTATTTCATAGTTATAAATAACTCGGGTTATAGTACCGAATTTTTTTTTCAATATTATAGCAAATCCCAAAGGAAGAACACATGAATGTAGAAAATTGTCTTGATAATCGAGAACTGCTGGTTTTCTACAATGACTCAGAAGAAGCCCCATTCTGCAGAATTTCAGCGCATCAAAAGGCTCTTTCTACGTGGGAACTGTCCGGAAAACAGATGAAGCTTGAACAGTCTCTGCCATGGTCACCACCATCCTGCTTGATTTTCGGTTAAGAGCCTACTAAACCCGGTTCTTGTCGATCATAGTTCAAAATATCAGCCGATAACGATACGAGTTGATTGAATCATATCCGACTCAACACCTTCCAAGACGATACCGATACACAGTACATATAAACTCCAAATCTCGCACAACTCGACCGAGTTATATCCGAGTTAATCCCTAATCGTCGAGTTATCGTAACCAAATCGTACGATAAGGTTCCGCAACGTCGCATATGACCTGAATCTCTTGTCATATTTAACATTTTCTTTTAGGTCGTATCGTCCAATACTGCGCTGCAACATTGCGACCGATATGTCTCAGAGCTCTCTGAGTCGATGACCGATACTGCAAACTTGAACCACGTTGTTGACGCAGGCATGGTATACAGTCCTCGGCCTTGCATTACAACCACCAGCAAGTTTTTGACCTTTTACTTCTCCAAAACCTGTTTTTCGACTTCTGGAGAAAAGATCATAGCACAACCAAACAAGCCGTAAACAAAACTCAAGAGGGAAATGTACTTGGGAATCGATAGTTTCAAATGGGCAGATGAAACCTGAATCAATCAGCAATCATTACTACATTTCAGCAGCTATGTAACCCATATTCTTCTCGAATAGTACTAGATTAATTTACCTTGTAACATACAACTAATGCAAGCAAAATGAAACATCAATGAACACAACATTACTTATTACACCATGAACAAAAGATTGCTCATTACCCGTTTGAAGCGGGTAAAAAAAATGATGTTGTTGCAAATATTCTTGCAGAATGGCCTTTATATTGTAATCTTTTATTTGATAAAACATGTAAACAAAAAGGTTACATAAATGTATAAAGTCAAAACTCATGAGGTAGCATATAAAGGGGCAGGCGAGAAAGGGAATGGTGCAACTGAGGCATATGCTACTGGTGGCTGAGCTTGAGCACCAACAGCAGAGGGTTGTAACTTTATTCTGATGGGTTGATAATTTCAGTTTGTGTCAGTAAAGTATCCGGGTAGGATGAAAAGTCGAGAAGCCTCTCAGAATTCTCCACTGCTAAGCACTCTTGGCTATCACATATGCGATGACACAGAAGCCCAGACATAAACACCAGAAGATAGAGAAGGCTGGCATGGAACATTCTCCTGGCATTCTTTGATGTGCAGTTTAAGTAAAATGACAGCTGTAGCACTGATTTCAAGAGCAAGTAGTGTTGATTCAAGACAGAACCATCTGGAAGTAATGCCCCCTGCAGACACCATTTGATAATTAAGCAGTGCAATGGGATGAATTCTCCATAATAAATAACCACCAAGTCATTTTAAACGGAAATCACACATTCATGCTACGGTTGCTTGCAGTTGCACTTAAGGCAATGGATATTTCCAACAAAGGAAAGCTGGAGAAGGGCAAGAAAGGGCAGTGAGGGGAGGGGTACAGTATATTGTTGAATAAAGCCACATTTTGGGCTAAAAGATTTAAAAAAACACTCATCAATTAATGTGATAACAATCCTGCCAATATAAAAATCTACAGATCTGATCAATGCTAATGCAAGCACTCCTCATCCAAACTTAAGACGATTAAGTCCTCCCACTGAAATCTTGGCCGAACTTCGAAGTCAGAAAGAAAGAGGTTTGGGTAAGCTACTAAAATAGATGGTTCATATATAACAGAGTGCACCAACACCTTTTTTCTAACTGAAGAAGTCCTTTAAAAGCAATATAACCAGCTCCATTGGCATCATTTACTCAAATTTCAACTACATATTACCTATAATTACAAAGGACTGATAAATAAAGGGTGGCATGATTATGAAAGCCAACACTGATGCTGCCAGAGAAATTGAAATTTAAAGATAGATGTGCCCTTCCGTCAAGGTTCCATGGATCGGTGACCTCCGCACCCCAAAGAAAAAAAAAAGCCCCTCTCCATTCATCTTTCATGATTTTACTCCTGAATTCCTTATAATTGTTCATGTCACACCATCATCACATCCTCTGT
The DNA here is from genome assembly GCA_951799425.1 of Ilex aquifolium. Taxonomy (NCBI): domain Eukaryota; kingdom Viridiplantae; phylum Streptophyta; class Magnoliopsida; order Aquifoliales; family Aquifoliaceae; genus Ilex; species Ilex aquifolium. The sequence continues at coordinate 6,062,960 of OX637395.1, forward strand.
CACAGCGGTAACCAAGACTGATCATCGATGTCCCAACTCTGCATGGTCATTGTTGTTCGCTACTTCATTAATTTCAAATTTCTAATCATAATCATAGGACAGTGAAGCCTGCTCGCGTGGAGGGAACAAGATTAATCTATTTTAAGCAAGCAGTGAAGTCATGAGTTATGATACACACACAACTCTTTTTTGTTGAAAGTGAAATATATAGAGGGCGGAGGGCCGACTAGACCCGACCAAAAACCTTTTGGATGCCCGTAAAACTTCAAATTTTCCCCTCCATTGAATTTGAATCATTCATCAACCAACAAATAAGAAGGGTAAAAGCTTGGTTTTGCCACATCAATGGAGGCCAACCATTTTTTGCAGCGTTTGTTCAGAAGTTTCATGGAGGAAACGAGCTACATATATTAAAACAATTTACTGGGTTTCGTCTGGCATTGACAAAATTAGACCCCACAAATCTGCACACAAACAGTGTCTGTTGGAGTTGGGGCATAGGAGGCTTGAGGAGACTTAACAGTGATGGTGATATTTTACTCACCAGTTGTGGTTGCACTGTCAAAAAGTGGTAGTAACTCACAATCATATCACCAGTGTAAATGAAACTTGTAACAAAAAATGAATAACAGAATAACAAGAAAACCCCACCATAATATATTGAAGTTCTGGGAATAACTCACAATCATAGGCCAGATACCCCAATGGAAGCAGATACAAGCAGTTCCTCCATGCCACCAAGGCTGTTCTTTGACCAGACGAGTCAGTGAGAGAAAACATCCTAAACCTGAATCAAAACAACATCAGAAAGAAATGACTAGGAGACAGAAACAAAAGGACCTGCTTTGAAGATTCCAATAACCGTGACCCCACGCTTAATGCTTAAAGTGACTATGTAAACTGTGAAATGTTATCATAGAATCCTAAAATCCCAGCTCCAAATTCAACGGCAAATTGTAATTTGTAATTCAGCGTCTATACTCATGCTAAACTGCTCTCCCCACTTTTTTGGAATCTCCAAATTGTACTCCCGAATGTTGCATGTGCAGTTTTTCCAGTCAAGGGCAATGACAGATGAATTCTTATACATCAAGACTTTAAAAATAGCATAGCATGTACCCTCCATCTGCATAATCATTGTGGCGCAAGTAAGCAAGGGCCATAAAATGTGGTATTTGCCAAAATTATAGAGCAGCTGGGATAATCATTCTACTGAGTGAAACATGACCAGAAGCTGCAGCCCACCTATAAAGACCAAACATAAAGAAATAAACAAAAAAGTATTACCATTCTACATCATGCATACGCCCGATGGCCACCATATATGCACAAGCATAATGGATAACAATTACTAAAATAGTCTGTTAGGAACCTCGAAGCAACAATTGAAGCCAGGTTACTCAATCCCACTGAAGAATATTAGGTGTCGATCAAAAGCGTCTATACATATTCATAGAACGAAAAAGTAGCTTTGCTGGGCAAACATCTAAAGGTCAATTTATTATGGACTTTTATGTTATTTTTCTTGTGAGAGGGGGTGGGGAAGAGGAAAAGTTGCTTTGAAATGCTTACTAATATTATCAACGCAATCAGTAATAAGACACAAAGCAAGATTCCATTAGGAGAGGCTTATAGAAGAAACTATAAGAGCCGTGAAACTCAGTGAGAAGTCCGAAGGTTTTAATGACAGCAACTTTTTTTTGGAAAATGTTGTCACAAAAAAATTGCAAATGGATAACAGAGATAAATCATATCTTTTAAAGCATATTGTGTGACCAATGAAATCCTTCAAACCATATAAAAATTGAAGTACACATATAATTACATTCCACTAGCAAATAGTTGCAACCTTGAATTTCTTTAGTGGCCAGCAATCAAAATGCAATTACAACATGCTTTCATGCCTATCAACAACAACTCTAAAGTAAACCAGCTTATATTGCGTGTATACATGCATTCAGGCAAAGATCTTCCAACCAAAGGTGTGAAATTCCCAAACCAAAATCCAAAAACATCATCTGTATCTTCACAACACACAAGAACACATTTCACTTGTGAAAGAAAAATCTGAAATGACAAATAAACTGCAAATGACAGCTGAAAATGCAGAGAAATCATGTATAACCAAATACATTAATGAGAAAACTACATCCACAAAAAGACCATGGCAGATGAATAGTTAAAGCAAGAAAGATTATTCAGTTTCTTACAAAAAAATTTGAGGGAAAAAAAGTATAAGAATAATTTACCCAAGAAGGGGTGGAATAGCACCAACAATAGCCCCAACCCATGTATTTACTGGATATATCTGCTTCAGTGGAGTGTATACAAATGCATAGAGAACAAGATTAGAAGCTGCAAGCCCAGCTGCCAACAAATTTGCCTGCACAAACCTTGCCGTGGAAGTTGAAACATTAGCCACTCGACCTCTTATATATTTGACAAAAGAATGAGTGAAAATATTTGGTCACCTTGCCTGCCAGTAAAGCTGTGCCAGCTAGACCAATGGAAGATGCCCAGATGACTGCATGAGGTACAGTAAGTCGCCCAGAAGGTAGTGGTCTTTGTTTGGTTCTCTTCATCTTAGCATCATTATGTATTTCAAACACCTACCCCACAAAATGTGATGATCAGTATGAAACCAATCCAATGTCACAAACTCAAAAATAATCAAATAAGTAGAGTCCATGCTCAATATTTCAAAAAAAAAAACTCCACAACAGCTTCTGCAAAAATCAAATGAATATTGCTCAAGTACAAACCTGATTTAAGGAGTTAGCAGATGCTGCAACCATCATGGTACCAGCACAAGTGCAGCACAGCCCCGCATAATCAACGGAATTGCCGCTCCCAAGGACATATCCCGTGCCAGAAGTAGCAACCACTAGCATGCTAGAGTGGAGACAATGTATTAGAGAAAGAAGTTGAGATTTTAGAAGCTTCCAGAAACTACTTCACACATCCACCATGCTTACCTAGACTAAGAACAAAAAGGAACATACATGAACCAAATGAGAGAGTATGAATAGAATTTAACTGAATGCATGGTGATCAAACTCCTGCCAATAGGGGTCTCGAGTTCAACCCAAGTGAAAAAATAGCACAACAGAAAGAGAACTCAAACAAGACACCATACATACCAACAATTATGAACAATGGCAGCTTCTAATTGACGTTTCACTTCACAGAAAGAAATTCTTGTCTCGTATATTTCATAATTATCTAAACAGAAAACAAGTTGTCAGGGTGAATCAAAACCTTCGAGATAGCTAGGGAAAATGTCTTCACTCTAGATCCTATAATCTCAAAGCTCTGTGATTCCATCTATTTTCTATTCTTACCAAGTGCCATGAGAACTAAATAAACATGTCTGCTACATTGTCCTTGGATTGGATGTAATAGTAAGGTCACTGTCTAATACACCCCCATCATGCATGAAATTCTATGAATTATCAATTCCCAGTTACATATCTGAATTTAGGAAAATTATTCTATTGATCAAGACAATTTTGACCATGCTCATTTCCTGCAAAGAATCTAAGATATTGATTTTAGTTATAAAATGCACTTCCATCATAAATTCCACAAATTACTCCATAACTTTTTGATTTTGATAAGTAAATATGATTTTTTTCATATAACTCAGTTATACATAGAACTGATGAACTTGCCAACACATTTCTACATTGCATCACCATCATGATCTGAGGCCATTAAGCGCACTTCATTTAGTCACTGTTCCCGTTGATCTCTCCAATATCAAAACCACAATGAACTCATTGAAACAACAACAATCATCAAATGAATTTGAAATACTTCAATCCGTCAATACCTCGAGAAATTCAAAATTCTGTTTGTATTACCATCGATGTTATGAACCCAACCGCTAATTCAAAAGCCCCAAAACTTGTGGGGACTATTTGAACGTAACATTTCACCACAACCAAAGCCGAAGTCTACGGCGGCCCACTCTATCGACACTAGCCCAATAGTAGCCCTTTCTCTTTAGCGGCTTCCCTCACCTACAGTATTCAACGCAATATCACTATGTCCATACATAATACTAAGGCATTTTAATCTAGCTTATAGGCTGCCCCTTCCATGACTCGAACTCATAACGTAGTGCATGCTCTGATACCAATTTTTATGAACTCAACCGTTGATCTAAAAGCCCCACTTCTGGGAGTTAGAGCTCATAACTCTTTGAACATAACAATAGACCTTAAAATTGCAGCCCTTGATTCAAACAAATCATCAACGCATAAGAAATTTGATGGTCCTAAGACATTACCAACACCAAGACTAAGAATTCACAACCATCTAAGTCAAATCCAATAAATTTAATTGTTATAGCTGATTTCAAAAATTATCCAAGGTAAAAATCCACAAAACATAAATTTTAAGGGCCTGATTGGTTTGGTTTTTAAAAACAGTTTTTTTATCTCAAAATTCCAAAAAACAAGGAGAAACTGTTTGGTTTGGGTTTTGGTTCTCCGATTTTCGAAAAAAGATGGATGTAAAGAACAAAAAATGGAAAACAAGTTGGGCTTGTTTTGGAGACAAAAGAAGGGAAACACGGAGAACACCCCAATTCCTCATGAATGAGGTCTCCCCTTCGAGTCTTCTTAGCAACAAAACATATCCTACTATAAAAAAGTTTTTTTTTTTTTTTGCCTTTCTCTTTTTTTTTTTTTTTTTTGCTTTTCTCTCTCTATTTTGCCCTTTCTCTCTCTCTCCACTCCGACAAAACCAGACGAAACACACACACACATCTAGGTTCAGATCTGGGTTTTCTATGGTGTCAGCTCCAATATTGGTTTCAACGTCGGTTTTTAACGATTTTTTTTTGTTAGGTTTTCTTCAGATTTGGGTTGATCTCCTTCAAATTTGTGTTGATCTTCTTTATATCTGGGTTGATCTTCTTCAAATCTGGGTTGAATACCAGATCTATCTTTTTCTTTTTTACTGGTTATAGATCTGGCTCTCTATTACTTTTTTTTTTTTTTTTCTGTCAAATATGTGTTGATTATGGGTGGTAGCTTTTTTTGTTACTGGTAGTAGAATTTTTTTCTATAACTTGTTCTGTTTGTTCTATTAGTGTTCATTTTTTCTGGAATTTGTTCTATTTTTCGATTTTTTTTGTCCATTTTCAATTTTTCAGTCCAAATAGATTTATTGGTGTTTGATTTATTGATTTTATATATAAATTGATATTGACATTGAAATTGATGTATAAATTTATTGATTTTATATATAAATTAGTTTATTTAAAAGTTTGGTTTATTAAATTTTTTTTATGAAATTGTCTATCTAAAAATAACTTTCTCATATTTTTTTATTAATTTTTGAATTATTATCCAAACATATATTTAGATTGTCCAAACATGTTTTAATGTTTTCTGATATGTAATACTGTTTTTGGAATCATCTAACCAAACAATTCTTTTTATTAGAAAACATCAAAAGACACTTTCTTAAAATTTTATTTTTTGAGACGGTCTCCAAACACGCCTAAGAATTCCTAACAATTTCCATATACCCCAAAACGCAAAATTCAACCGTTTACCCAAATGCTACAAATCCCAGAATCCAAAATCCCAATAAATGCCACAGGAAGAAAAAAAGGGGGGAAATCAATCAAGAACACAACAAACCAATCCCCAAGACTAAATTAACTGTCCAACAAAAAAAAATAAAAAAATAAAAGTACCTGAGCCTAGCTTTGGAGAGTTTCCAATAACACCGACCGTAATGCTTAGCCAAGTCCACCACATCCCTTGCCTTTAAAACCGACAAAGCCGGCCAAGAAGAAGTCCGATCAATTGCAGAGGCCGAGGATGCGGAACCAAAAAGCCCGAACTGAATCGGTTTTCTCAAACCCTAATTTCCTCGGATCAGTGGCAGACGACGGCGAACTCGCGCTAGTCGAGTTCGGCCTTTCGAAGCCATGAAGAGCGGAAAGGGGAAGGAAAATGAGAGAGGGTTTGGAGGTAAGGATTGGGGAGGAGACGAGTTTGGAAGAGAAACTCAGTGAGTTTCTCCACGTGGCCTAGTTCGAAACCGTGTCGGAGACGAGTTGGTGGTATTTTTTGGAAGCTTCAGGAGAGAGAAATCTATCACTGTTTAAAGTCACCCACCAATGGAATATAATTGTTTTTTTCATAAATTACACTAATAATCCCAAATATTTTCTATTAATTGTTTTTTTGTACTTCAAGTTTCAATTTTGTTCAACTAATTCTTAAAAATCACCTACACTTAACATTAGTTGTTGTTTTTTCTCCTATGTACTCTCTCTTACACATATCATACAGGTGGCCAAACATGCACACATTCAAGCAGATAGCACTCACTCTACTTCTCATTTTTTCCCACTCCACAATATCACAAACAATTTCTCCGTGTCTCACTCTCAAATGTTGTAACATTTCCTCGATCAAACTAGCACCACCACTATCATAGTCATCGTCCTAGTCAAAAGCACCGCAACAAACACTACTCTCTCTCTCTCTCTCTCTCTTTCTTTCTCTAAGTCATTCCCTTTCGATGCAAAGAATACACACATGTTCCCTCATATCTCTATAAATATTACAATGCAAAAAACATATTTTGCCCCTTTCCTTGTCGCTTATTTTCTATCTACACATAACAACAAATCTTTACTTCTTTACCTCTTCCTCCCCCTCTCCCTCAAACACTAAAGTCAACAAACAACCATCACTCCCCCAATCAAACAAAAACCACCATCATCTTCGTCGCAGGCATCAATCATACCATTACTGTCTCCAAAATTTGACTTAATGAAACACACTAAAATTTTCTCTTACTCTCCTAATTTGCTAACCCACATACACACACACACACGCACGCTCACACACATGCGCGCGTACTTTGTATTTGCAAATCCACCACAATCACCAAATCATAGTCGTCTCCACCTTAGTCAAACTACTTATGTAATCATATTACATAAGTAAAAGACCAATGCGATCATTTTATCAAATTTGTTGACTTAATCTAACTATTGTTATTGGATCAAAAGTGAGCCCCATATGATTACAATTAGAAAATTGAATTTTCAACTTATAAAAGCATATCAATGATTAAGATTAATTCAATATTCATTTACCTTGATTCAATGGTATAAAATTCACCCCAATTTTTTTCCCGGTTCAAGAATATCATATTCTTTGCATGCCTTCAAATGTTAGACAACTCAATCAACACACTTTCCAATGTTAAACAATCTCATCAATTTACACTTATCTATATTTTTAAATTTTGGATTACGTAATTAAAAAAACTAAATTGTTATTTAAACATATAAATATTGAATAATAAATATTTAATTTTTGGTATTACATAGTGTCTTGAGGCACAAGATTAGCTAATAATAAAATAGGATTTAATTAGTAAATCAAGTGAAATAATAATGTTCAACAAACATTATTGTAAGTAAAATTGAAAATTTTTAAATCTTTCGGGTATAAAGTGCAATTTGCCTATATAAAACCTAAATAAATATAGAAACAGATCGAGACGTTGGACCCAATTCGCCGAGACCAAAGCGAAGAAAGAAGTCTCAACAATATTGAAAAAAAGTACACTAATCCTCCGTATGTTTGTTGTTTTTAATTAGGGTTTATGTGATTAACGATTTTGTTGGTTTTAATCGATTGTATAACTATGTTTCAATCTTGTTCGTGATGGTTTTGACCTGTCTTTAGTTGGCTTGAATCGTGCATAATACTAAGGATTTCAAGAATGTTTGGTTTGTTTTGTGCTTATTATAAGCTTGGGATTTTATATAATTTTTGCTTGAATTTCATATTGAAGTTTTTGATGGGTCACTGTTTTTATAATTCCTTCCCTTGCAGTTGGAGTATTACTTGATTATCTTTTAAGTAGGTTTTTTTTAAAACCCTTTGGTTGGTTCAGCCTGTCGTTTGGTAACCCTGACAGGTTCAATCCCTTCCCATCATGGACATGTTATAACCCCGCTCATTGCCATCGAGTTCGAGGGATTAATCGATACAAACCTAGACACCTGTACCAAAAAAAAATAATTTTTTTTTCTAGGAATTTAAGGAATAATTGGTTTTAATCAAATCCATGTCCTCCCGTGGTGATGGAAAGTAGCCTAGGAACTGAAGGAAAGCACTGTAATTACTCTAGCGAATTCGCCTGTTCGACTAATCTACTGTAAGGTTCCTCTAGATGCTGATTTCTTTTACTTTACAATGAAGCTGAATTTAGTATGATCCTCTTGTTGACTCCGTTGGATGATTCTTCTCAATTTTATCAAAGCCATATTTCAACCTTTGAAATATTTTTTGAGTTAGTTTGGTCATAATCCATCCTTTAAAGTTCTAGTCCTTCCCAGTTCCTGTCAGTTTAAGTTCATGGTTATTTTGAATACTAGCCCCATCAGTTGTAGCCAAAAATGTACTCTTCAGAAAATGGAATTTGGTTAATTTTTAGGGGTTCTGTAAACTGGAATGTAATGATGGATAATGTTGTCATTCTGGGCATGTTAGGATCTCTAGGGAAAAAGAAGAGGCAGTTACTTTGGTTGTAGATTGAAAGTGCTGAACAAAAACCTTCCAGAGATAACTGCAGATTTGGTAATGCAATAGGAACGTAAATTGAGTGACGTGATTGTTGATTGGGATTGAATAGCCGATAATTTGGCCTCTATAATATGCATGAAAGTATGTGTATACAATTGCATAGTATATAGTCATCACCTGAATTCGATTATAGTTTCAGAACCTGTTTGCCCTTTAGCTATGTTATTTATATTGTGTAATAGGTAACACAAGTTTATGTTTGAAAACTGTAGAATGTGGATATGGACTAAGTTTGATATAGGGATGTGTCGAGGACACCTGATTTGTTTGTTTCATGGGTCTTGCTTGAGGAGGCTTAAGCATAGCTGAATTTCAGTCTTTAAGGCTATCCCCTTTTAGGGCTTTCACTAAATCATATCCAAGGAATCTTTCGGTTGTATTAAACACGCTCTTTAAACATTGACACTAATAAACAGTTTGGAATAGTTAATCCTCTTAATGAGCATTTTAAAGTGCAGGTTTATGCATGGTTGCGAAGAAGATTATAACATGCAATGTGTATCGTATATTTGACTTGCTGCGGGCTCAATCCCACATCTTGGTTGGAAAATTGACTAATTAGCATGACATGTGGATTTATTGAAATCTTTTAGGATTCATTCTAAGGTTATTGGATTGATTTCCAGCAACATGGAGTTTATTCGAGAATTTGTCACTTGCCCCAAGGTGAAAATAACTCAATTCCTTCAATTGCACTAGTTAGTGATAGGGAATGGTTCAATTAAGCAGCCACTTGTGGTCAAGAGACGTATTATTGACATTGGTGCAAGTTCCATGTGTGTTGATAGTTCATGCCTTCTCTTGAACTACTATTTAGTTAGTTTGTCTAGCAAATTAAAAAATATATATCGATTAATTAATAATATATTTCCTATTTTGGTGCTTGTAATTGAAATGTATTGCTGGTAGAGAGCAGGTAAGATAGTGAAGTGAAGGTTTTGCCTTCTTAAGGTTCAGGGTTCAAGTCTCCATCCCTCTCTCCAAAAAAGAAAAAAAGGTAAGATAGTGAGGTGATGTCCAGTTCATGTGGACAATAATTTTTCTGTATTTTTGTTCTGACTCTTGGTTCTTCTAGGTTTGATTCCTTTTGCTTCATGTAGATGCTGACTTTGGTAGTACCCAGTCATTGAGACTTGAGTCCTTTGGATGAATGTTGTAAATTTATCAAAGCCATAATTCAACCCCAGAACTGTTCTTTTTTTTTTTTTTGATAGGAAACACAATTTTATTAAAAGAAAAAATAGTGTACAAGTGAAACTAATGAGAAAAAAGCAAACAAATCAATCACAAGTCGCCTTCCAATTTGCCAAAATTCTTGAACTGTTCTTTAATTGGACGTTTATGCTCGTCCACCCTTCAAGTCAAGAATTTTTCCATTTCTTTCAACATAATTGTAAGCTCCTAATTATTGTTAGTTATTGTAGCCAAAACCTTACCTTTCGGAAACAACCCTGTTTAACTTAGATGCCACTAGAGTTTTGTAATCCCCTATGTTTTCATTTAGCTCTGGCAAATTTAGCTGCACGTTTGAACTTGATGCTTGGGAATACAAAAGGTTGTGACCGGGGATCAAAATTTTGTTCTGTTTCGCGTGAATGACTGAATTTTTTCGATTTAAGTGGAAACCGATACTTAATGAGCGACAGAAAGTTGAAATTCCCAGATTTCGAAAGTGAAATTCCAGCATTTCAAAATCAATATTTTCACATTAGTTCTTTGTTTTCGTTATGTTTCGGAAAAATTTCCATTTCGAAGCTAACCAAAACCATGCACCGACACAAAAAATTTGTTCTTTGGCTGTGCGACTACCATTACGTGGTTATTTTTTCTTTTCATCCTTGGTTGTTAGTTTCTCATTTAATCTTCAGATTGGTGGTTGAAAACCATTAATTTCATTTCTATTAGGAACTAAAAGTTTGAAGAATATGATGTAACTGAGGTGAAAAAGGGACGTAATTCACATAAATCTTTAGGTATTAAGTCAACTTTTTTGAAGAATTAACTATAATTTTTGTCGAACTTCAAACATTTTGCTTGTAGGTCTTGCACTGCTGCATTGATTTTGATATCTTTTCTTCTCATTATCCACCACTTGGTTAGTAATTGCGTTCTCTTGTTACATCTTTTTGTTTTCTTTCTCATTTGGAAGGACTTTGTGGAGTCGCTTATCTATTTGATGACTGAACTAGTTTTCTTTCTTCAGTGTCACAGGTTTGTGTACCTCTTTTATATGTTTTGAAATTTATATTGGTCGAGCATGTCCTATAATTCCTATACTATGATCATGTTGTGACCAAATGGATTGATATTCAATTTTTGCCCCATAGTTGCCGAGAATCGTGTGTTTTTCCCTTAAAAATTCATATTCTAAGTAAAGATGAAATTGAAATGATAGAGGGAGTGGAACATATGTTTAAGCCTATGCTGCTGCAGTGGATTGTGTTACACCCAAGAAGAGGTGGGGCATAGGGCTAACTTGATACCATATTGGGTGGCATTGTATTTCCAGAACTATGATCTGCTGAATCTTTCTTTAAAACAAAGATAAGTTTATGCAGATCTCTTGTTTGGCGTGTAACCACCAGGGATAATTTCTCATAGAAACTTCTGGAGAAGGAAATGGCTATTAAACTTCTTATGATCAACAAAAATGCATCATATTAACAATTTAGACCTTCCAAATGTCAAACTCTGATATTGCTACTTAGGGGTTGCAGTGTGTCATGCCTCATGCTTTTCTTCGGCTATAAGAGCCATCTTTTAATAAGTATGAGAAAATGTTCCTCAACCTTTCTGAGGGCATGTCCTAGGATGTCATTGCAATGTTTCCACAGTGTGTTGTGTAACCTTTAGCACACAATTTTTAAGAGCTGTTTGCTGGATCTGTTTGACATTTTTTGTTTCCTTATGCAATAGAAACAAATGCCTTCTAGTTTTTGTCATCTCTTGTAAATTAAGAAGCCGTTGTTCAAAATTTGAGGCCGGGTTTGAAATTGCTGGATTGCTGTTCGTTACACGTTGACTCGTTTAAATACAATTCCAATGAAACAAACAATCAATTAAGTGTGTGTTGGATGTGTGCTGAATGACTAGGGATTGGATGGAACTGATGCTTGAATGGATGTTGTAGTTTAATGGGACCATGGATAGAACTATATGTTTGCCTGTTGGTATTTCTTCATCATAATCTTTCCAGTTTGACCGTATGGCATTTGCAGGACAAATATTGTCACTTTATGGATAAGAAAGAACCTGGCAAGGATGCGTCAGATGCTGTGACTCGCGAGTCTCTAATTGCCATCTCTTATGCTGAACCAGAGGAGGATATTGCCCTGGGGCACTCACCTAAAGATTTAAAGAGTGAGAATGCAGTTGAAGGTACAAGTGGTGATGGAGACGAGAAGTATAGGTTTAAGCTGATCTCAATATCCTTTCAACTGTCTCCAGACATCAAAGCCCTACCAATTTGGCCCGAAGAATTTAAGGGTTAGGCTGGATATCAGGTTTGTCTTGTTGCTGCTATGTAAAATACTTTGTCATGACCTATTGTGAATTAGTGCTATAAAGTTTCAAATTCTATGGTCTTAGTGCTCTACTAGTGGGAAGTGCTTTACACACTTTCCTCGAGGTCAACATTACAATGAAGTCAATCCCATATGTATAGATGTTGGCAATCACTACTCAGTTACTGTTTATTCCGTTTTATTCACTACTCAGTTACTGTTTTTGTAAAGTGTTTTTGCATTTGTGATTTTGTAAGTTTTTTAAGTAATGTCTGTTTTTTATTTTTGCTTTTTCCTTGTCCATGTTTGTGCATTTTGTCCAAAGCTTAATTGCATGTATTGTAGGATACAGGAAAGGAAATATTATCGATTGTCAAGTTTAAACTTGTAATTCTAGGTTTTATAGGCACAAAGGTTCCTGCTTTAATTTGGGATGGAGTGGAACACGTAGAATCCATGACCCCAAATCTAAAACGAAAGTAGAACCCTGTTAAGAACCTTCGCAAGTGCGAAGCTTTTCCTAAAAATGACTTCTAATCTTTTCTCTCTGAGACTTGAACTTAGAAAATGCGGCATATATGAACTTAGAAGGGGGAGAGAATCCTAAAAAATACTCCAATTTTTTTATGCTTACATTATGGCCTCCATACCAAGTCCATTACACCCTATCTATCACGTAATGCGATCATTACCCTTATATAAAACTATGTAGCACATAGGTTCTTACTTTAGATGTAATGTAAATAAAGACAACATGGCAATATTAACTCGATAGGATGAACCATGCGCACCCTTCTTTCGAACTTTCCTTGGAACTGTTCTTGTTTTCAAACTTATGAATCATGCATGACACACTTCCTATATATCTATCCCAATACAATCAAAGACATCCATAGCAGCTCTGCTTTCTTTTCTGAAACCAGAGCATGGCAATATTATCTAGATAGTATGCCCATGTCCACACTGCACCCTAAGAGACAAAAGAACCTAGTGCCCCAAGTTTATAATGTACCCATGCGTTAATGATTGAAGAAGACATGGTTATCTCGATTGCATGACTATGTGCAGACTGCAGCTGAAGTTACTGAAAGAAAAAACATACAAGATGCAAAAGGTATTGAAGTTGGGTTACTTTTATCAAAACATTAACACCAAAAAAAAACCCGAAATGCTTCTTTTGACCACGATCAATTGCAAACATAACTCACTACATAACGGGCGAAACCTTCCCATCTATGGAACAAAAACCTTCATTCCTCACACCATGGTTGGAGAGAGAGAAGATGAAAAGGAAACTAATCACTCTAGGTTGTCTTCCATCGTCTTCCAAATTTTGACTTCCTATGTGTAAGACCTCCATTAAAACAATGAAGTCTAACTGTACATTGGACTCATATGGGTTTGTTTGACTTCTTATTCGAATAAGTGGTTCTAGTATTCTACATCAAATTTGGTTAAATAAGTCCCTTCAACTTCAAGCAAAAGCATGAGAATGATTGCAAGAGGAAGACCAATCGTTCTTATCAAACAACTTTTATTTTCGGGACAACCATCCCATAATTACCCTTAATCGGCTCAGACACATCCATTAGGCAACCCAATTTGGATCCAGCCCAAAGTCCAACAGTTACAGAAGAAAGCTCTGAGGGGTTGTGTTAGATTTCGAAGCACCAGCTTGTTCATGATTGAAGAAGCCAAGGTCATCTTTCACATACTCTACACAGACTACCTTTTCATATCTTGTTGGTATGCAAGCTTCTGTCTTGTTGATTCTAGCAGATAGTTTTGGGGTTTTCAAAACTTCTATTGCTTGTCTGTTTTCCTCCTCACATTGATATTGGTAGATGCTTTGTTTTATGCAGAGATTTCACTGAAACTTTTTAGTATTTTAGTTCTGCATCAGAATTGATTCCTTTGTTTTATAGAGATAGCCCCTAAAATTCAGCAGATCCACCACTATTTTCAGCCAATCTATTTCTTTGTAGACATTTCCCTGGCTCTTGGCAGTGATTGGGAGACACCCAACCAGCAGTCTAATAACATAGTTTCTTTCACTACCTTTGTCATTTAGTTTTAACTTCAGGATTATTCTGCGAACTTGATAGTTATCACTGGTCAATAAAAGTGGGGTCAGTTTCGCTCTTTTTCGGAGCTTGACAGTCAAAAGAGTTTCATGTACACACTTATGGAACTCTTGCTTCAAAGAATCATCCAAATAGCTTAATCTGCTTGGCTCCATTTTCTTTTGATACTCATTTAGCTGTTTGGTGTTAATTTTTAGCTGGGATAAGTCGGGCTTGAAACTCTGAAAATTGCTCATCTACTCAAGCGACACATTAAGGATTTAAGTTCGAGAATCAGTATTTCCAAACTAAGGATAAGATTGTCTACCACTGATCTCTCTTATGTTCTCGTATAGGCAGGAGCATTTTTAGAAATAAAGGCACGAGTCGTAATTGGGCCTACCGAGCTAGCTAGCCCTAGGAGGCAAGATACAACCCTATCTATTGGGGGCACTATCGGACTTTCCATGAGCATTCACGATGCAATTCGGCCCCTATGACCTAGTTGGCCATGTCCTAACGGGCCAACGTGAGGGCAACCGGCCATTTTTCGAGCAGTCTCTGCTAGCCGGCTGTCCAGGCGGCCTGCAGTCCTTTCCCTATCAGACAAGGCTCCATCTCTGCTAGCCGGCTGTCTAGGTGGTCTCAACAACTCAGAAGAATTGGTCATATTCATTGGAATCGATGCAAAATGTTGTCAACACACACACACTTTTTTGTTTGATTGTCACCATGTATATGTAGTAGATAGTCAAAGCTAATATGAAGTCTTGAAGCTGAAGAAAAAAATTGATATCCAACCACTAGTGCCACTCCTACACAACTGCCAAATGGTTTAAAGTTTCCTGCAAAGCAAGGTTCAAAATATCAGTCAATACTGATACTGGTCGCTGGGTCGGACTATTAAACATTACGTATAAACTCTAAGTTCCGCATGACACGACCGAGTCATCTGAGTCGTCGAGAATCAGTCGATACTGTTGGTTTTGTACAACAGATAATTAACACTGACACCATAATTAGAGAGTTTGAATCAAATTCCAATAGATACTATTTCATGACGTTGAAATAAGGCCTAAAACTTTTGTCATATTCAACTTCTTCTTTTAGGTTGTATCGGCCAATACGGTGATACGACGCCACAACCAAGGTGTCTCGGAGCCATTCGAGTCAATGATTAATACTACGACCTTAAATCATGCGGCAAAGGGGATCAAAGGCATAACCTTTATGCCTCCCCCCCAAAAAAAAAAAAGAAAAAAAAAAAGAAATCTTCATGCTTACAAATAAACTGAATTTAAACATGCCGGCTTACAAAATTTATGATATACATATTAAGGAGGGTCAAGTTTCACCTTCTGATATTTGACTATGGACACAAAATATTTGTATTTTAGCCCCCACAAAACACAATCTGTCATCTAGATTTGGATTTGGATTGATGGTTTGTTAAAGCAGCTACATTGATGTTGAGACTTTGAGAGCCTGAAAAGTTTATGTTCTGAACAAGCACGCGAGAAACGAAATAAAAAACAGAGACAATTTCAATCACATTTGCAATTTTGTTTTTAGGAATACCCAATATCTAGCATTACAAGCTAATCATTTTCTCTTATCGATCTCAAAATGAACCGAATCCGAGTAATTAGAGTATTTTATACATAAAAGAGCCGAGTTTTACAAGTTCGAGTCGAGCCTAAATAATTGTTTAAGCTCAGCTTGTTTAAAAAATAAGTCGAACCCGAATCGATCACAAAACGAGCCGAACTTGAATCGAACCTGAGTAGCTCAGCTTGATTATCGACCCTACATTTGGACTAAAATATATATATATTTTTTGGTGTTTGGAAGTTGTGTGCTTGTCATTCTTTAATGGTCTAAAACTGGTGGTTCACTATTTTTAGTTTAGGGGCAAATAATACTCTTGAGCCTCTCAATTATGTCCCGTGCGTTGTTTTTCCCCCTCAACTTTCATTATTTCTCACATTGCACCTCTAATTATAATTCTTAGTTCACACCACCCGAACTACAGACGTCTGTTACAAGTTAAATATGACGAGTTGACGTTTATATCCAAAGCATTATGAACATATGGTTTTGAGGCGGTGTAAAACCAATTCAAGTAGTTGAATAGATAATGTGAGAAAGTGTCGTGTAGAGGGGGTGAAGTGAGATTAGGGCCATAATTTGATGATAAAAAACACAACCCTTTATTTTATTTGTGTTAGGATGTATAATTGTCAAGTTCTTTATGTATAGTAGTCACAAGAGAGTAGAGACAAATATAATTGCATATTTATATATTCCAGAGAATGATGTATGTGAGCTGGTCATAGTTTTGGATTATAGAAGAGTAATCTATTAAACACACACACACACACAAAAAAAAAAAACATCAATCTAGGTGTACTTATTTTGTACAATATGTAATAGACAAGAAACTAAATTCCTCAAGAAGAGACACATCTGTCAATTGATCGGATTTTAATTTGAATTTGATTCAAATTTGAACCCGATTAGCTGGATATAGATTGATATTTTTTTTTACCAATAATTTGTACCCGAATTTGAATCCGATATCTTATATTTTATAGATTCGGATTTGAATATATATATATCCGATTCGAAATATATATTTCTATATAAATATTAAAAAAATTAATTAATTATTTGAAGAAATTTAGTTAAAATTTAGATATAATTTGTTAAAATTTAGTTAAATTAAGTTATTCGGATCAGATTTGAATATGGACTATGAAAATAACATCCGCCAAATTATCGGATTCGGATCGAACTTTTAAATCTGATTCGATTTTGAATTCAAATTCAGATCAGTCAAAATCCAATCTAAATCCAATCCGTTGACAGTACACTTGAATAGAAGATGATTCTAAGTACTAACCAGCAGTGGAGGTGTCTAGAGTTCACTTGCTGGGATTGGGAAAAGAAGAATCTTCTCAATCACGAGTTTTTTTCTGTTTCTTTGATCCAATAAAAGCTTTGAATGCACATAATAACTCAAAAATTATTCTCATCAAATAAGCCAAAACTCGAATTTGGGTCGTCGATATATGACCGACAACAATCTTATTTTTGATGATCATCACTAATTAAAGACTTAAGTTATGAGGAATTTATCCCTCATGAATATTTTAGTCTCGGCATGAATGAGTCTGTCTTTGACTAGATCGGGGAAGAAACTAATAGAGGTGTGCATAAATTAGTCCGGACAACCTTGATTGTTGAACAAATAAATAAATAAAGACTTAGGATAATGGTTCTGGTTCTTATTTTTACTTACTTTTGAATGACAAGGTAACTAAGACCCTCGTACATTAAAAATGTACAAGTTAGTATTAATTCTGCATAACTTCATATGATAGAAGGCCACTTTACTTTAATCAGCTTTGAGTGGCAATAACTTCCTCTGCATAAGTCTTACTTTGTGGTGAAAGAAATGTCACGATGTGTATATAATGAGACGTGTCAATGAACCAGATATCAATTCGAAAAAAAAAATAGTTAAGTTGTGCATGTATACATACACACGCTCACACACACACACACATATCTATACATAGAGAGAGAGAGAGAGAGAGAGAGAGAGAGAGAGAGAGAGAGAGAGAGAGAGAGAGAGAGAGAGAGAGAGATCATATATATACATGATATCTGTCAATGAACTACATGTCATACATGTTACATGTAGGGCCACAAAAAGCAACATCAAAGACAATAAGCTTTTGTTGGAGGCTATCATGTATGGAAAAAGCTAATACATTTGTGGGTTTGGACAACAATTTCAATTCTATCATAATCCAACTGAAGATATCAATTAACTTGAACCCATTACATGTTTTTCCTTTAGGGAACATAAGTATGGCATTACTAAGGGCCCTATGGGCTATATTTTGCCTCTATGAGTTATAATTTTTGGAACTCTAACTCTTTATCAATGTATTCTCTCAATTTTTTCGGTTCTCAATCACCATCGTATATTGACAAAGTAAATATGAGTAAAAACTATTATGATCATCTACCAATACCGATTTCTTATAACGTTGCGAAAAAAGTAAAAGATTGAATAAGTCAAGAGAGAAATGAATGACTTTTCTTTTTCTTTTTCCTTTTTTGTTTTCCCCCTCTTCTTCCTTCACCATTTTTAGGTCAAAATTGCATCATTAAACAAACTAACCTTTTACTCAAAAGTATTGATTTAAAAACCCGAACGGATAGATAAGTTGATCAGTAGTCCACTTTACAAAGATACAAGTTTTGAAATCGAGTCTCTTTCTGGTTACTCACAAGGATTTATCTTGTTAATTCAACGGTGCATGTCAGAAGAGAGAACTACATGTGTCTGGGAGGTTTGATCGGATAATCTAAGACCTTATTCGATAAGATGCCTCCTATATTAGGAAAAAATATTCATTGTAATGGTAATATCACGGTAGCATTGTCACGTGGTGTTAAGTTACCAACAAATAATATGTAAACAAATAAGAAAACAGACCTCACACAAATCAATAACTATTTGTCCATATAAACTAATAAATACCAACTATTTTTCAATATAAGTTAACAACTATTTAAGTGAGATTCACTTTAACCATTTAAAATTTTATTATTGGTTAAAAATATCATGTTAGAAACCGTTGTATCGAACATTTTCTCATATACTAGAGTGAGTGAGAGAGATGATAGTATTTACTAGAGCTTTGACTTTAGTTAGTGGGAGGCAATGGAAATATGGGATAAGATAACATATTTGGCATGGTTAGCACCACATATATTGTGAGCTAACAAAACTTGATTAGTATCAAAGTCTAGAATACGAAATGATTTCTCCACCTAGAAACCATATCATTGGTACAAACCAAAACAGGAAGAAGAAAAAAAAGTACCCATACATGGTCTAAATCGAAACACAACGATTGCATAGCATTTCATACTGTTTTATGGGCTCTTCTGATGTTATTCTCGATGACGACCACATGCCTAAAGAGTGTCACTCGGAGATTACAAAATCATTTCTCTCTCTCTCTCTCTATCTCTCTCTCTCTCTCTCCAAAGCACATCATGGTGCAAAGAGGGTAAAAAAGAGAAACAATGCAGATTTTTATTATTTATTTTTTTGGGTAAATTTCATCCACAACTTTCATAATGTTTGATTTTATTACATAGACACCCTCTCATATTTTAAAAATAATACGAGACTCCCTTCACATTTGAAACTTATAATTGCTATACCCCCACCAACTAGTATATGTTAGAATGGTTAACGGTCAAAATTGATGTCATTAATAATAATAATTCTTAAAATATTAAAAATACAGTCTAAAAGTAAGTTTAAGAATTTAAATATATGGTGTTCTTGTGTATCTGTCACCCAACATCTCCAACCACCAGGAGAGAGAGAGAGAAACTAAAACCAGCTACAAACTTGTCCCACAACCCATATTTGCCCATCATCAACCAACACCAAACCACCTAGACCAAACCCATCATCAACCACCACCTTTGTTCACCCAAGCGAAGATCACAAACCATAGGTGAAGATCCCTTCGTGCGGCAATCGAAGATCAAAGTGCTATGGGTGGTAGGGGGTGGTGTTAGTGGTGGGTTTTGGATGGTTGAGGCGGTGGTGTTGATGGGTTCTCTCCATCTCTATTGGGATATCAGCTGGTGGAGGTGTTGATGGCCAAGTCCACTGTTGCGATTGGGTTTCCGGCAGTGATGTTGATGGTGGGAACTGGTGACAACAAGCGGTAGAGTGGGTAAGTTGGGTGTGTGTGGAGTGTGGTTGCGCCACTAGGTGTTGGGGGTCTGATACGTCGAGAGAGAGGAAGGGTCATGGGTCATGGGTCATGGATGTGGACATAGATTTTGCTCATTTTTTAATCAGTTAAATTGAGGGTAAAAAAAAAATAGTCTTTCTGTTAATGCGGCGTCCATGTAATAGGGTCTCAGTGTTATTTTTAAAACATGAGGGGCGTCCGTGTAATAAAACTAAATGCCAATGGGTGTGGGTGAAATTTCTCCTCTCTTTTTTTTTCGTTATGGATGACCTTATGTGGCTGTGAACAAGTGCAGGTTTCTCCTTATTATAAAGTATATGCAAATTCCTAACCAAACTTTTCATAAAATTACCACCAAAATATAATGTAGGAAGTTCAAATTGAACTTTGGTCTATAAAATTCTTTATATCAAAATTTTGTCATTTTCGATAACTAAATTAAGAGAGATGTATTTCAATTAACGGGTAAATAAAAAACGTCAAATCTTTATCGAACTTTAGAATGAAAGACAACAGACATAAAAACTCAGCTTAACTTCGAACTTTTGCTCAAAAGCACCTACGTATTCACCATCCATTGGTTGTTCAGAAATTAAGGCGTGTCGATGTAAATGTATACTCTTTTGGAAATATTAAAAGAAAAGAATGCAATTGTCACTTTAACCATGTAATTAAAAGGGTAAAACTCTTTGAACTAAATATTTCTTTATTCATCACTCATTAGATTGGATTTGTTTAGATATGCTTTTCATTAAAGAGTACAATAATGTTTGTGTGGACTATATTATAGATTAGATAAGCCTCTCATTATAAAATTCTTGCATCAATGTTTTCAAAGATTCTTGCAGATAAGCTTTTCATTACAAAGTGCATATAAAGTCATTATTGTTTTTGTAACAAATCAATGGCAACCAAGTTTTTTTTATATATATTGGAATTGTTCTAAACGTTGCGTCTTTTAAATTGATGATCGCAACCTAAATTTTGAATGCACACAATGACCTATTAATCACTGGATTTCTATTCCACTAGAAAGACTCAAAAGTATTTTTTCTTTATAAGGGAAATGTTCTAAACACACCTGATTTGAATTGATATTTGTAAATCAAAACTCAAATGCACCCAATCACCTACTAATCACTAGATTTTTATTCCATTAGAAAGACTCAAAGTTAAGGTTTATGTCATTTCCTCATTTTTTTTTTCAACTGTCAGGGATGTCTGGCCAGTTACTAATACCTTCCTCGATTCACTCAAAGGTAGTCATCCATGTCGAAACTAGAGTATTGATAAGAGATAAATTTTTTATAATTTAACCCGAAAGAATTACCAAAATTCGATCTTATAGATGTCTTATTCTTTCATCTTGAACCAAAGGGTAAAAGACAAACAAACTTTATGAAGTTTGGATACGACGACAACACTGGTACTTACAAAACAGTTGCACCCATTCAAGCTAAGGCATAACCACCACCTGACCTTTTCCAGAGTGCCACTGGAATGATATTTGTCAATACGTTTGTGTGTGTGTGTGTGTGAGAGAGAGAGAGAGAGGCCCACGAGTAGCCAAAGTGTAGTGGTATACCAATATGTAGGCAGAGATGATTTGCACCTTTGAAGAGAATCCATGCTATGGACAACACGACAAGACAAGCAAATATAGGCCGGCAAGGCTCTCCCTGTCCTCTCCCATTTTCCATTTATATATTTACATACAACCCCACTCCCCACAAACCCATTGTTACTTCAGGTACACACATTTCACCACCCCCTCTCTCTCTCTCTCTCTCCTATATTTCCCTCCACCCCCCTCTCTCTCTTTCTCTCTCTAGATATACATATATATATATTTATACATGTTTATGTTGTTGAATAGAAAGAGACTAGTGAGAGGGATGTAAGTTTCTCTCTCTCAAAAAACCCAGATTGTTTTGCTTATCATCAGATTTTTTGGTGGACCCATCAGAAAATTAATCTTCATCTCAAATCTCAATCCATATATATAATGGAATTGGGGTTAAGTTGGGTGGTGTTTGTGGGTATTTTTGGTGGGTTTGTGGCTCTAAAATGGGTGCTATGCAGTGTAAACCAATGGTTCTATGAGATCAAGCTGGGTGACAAACGCTTCTCTCTGCCTCCAGGTGATTTGGGTTGGCCTCTCATTGGCAATATGTGGTCCTTCCTCAGAGCTTTCAAGTCCAGCAATCCTGACTCTTTCATCTCCACCTTTGTCACCAGGTGATCATCTCTCTCTCTCTCTCTCTCTCTCTCTCTCTCTCCTCTGGTGTGGGTGTGGGGTTAGGCTTAGGGGTAATAGGTCAGGCTTGTGGCTAAATGATAAAATGTTTTTAGGTGATATGGTGTTGTACCATTCATCTTGTCTAATCGTGTTTGGTCAAATTTATAATGATCCATTCTTTAAACAGATTTTGACAAATATGTGTAACAATTCCTTAAAAATAAACTCAAATAATTCGAAGGGATAATTTAAGTGATAAAAATAATGTGCAATAAAAGTACTTAATTTGAATCTTGACAATCTTTTCGCGGTCAAGATACAAGAGATTTATTCTTCATGAATACTCTAACTCTGTCGTGAATGACTTGTTTTTGATCGAATCGAGGAAGAGATTAGTTGAGATGCACGTAAGTTGATATGAATACTTCTGACCGTTGAATCAAGAAAAAAACCAAAATTGTCAAACACTAGGAACGAAATTTAGATGTTATTTTCTATGAGAAATGTTTTCTTAAGAATCGGTCACCGTTGTTCTTTATGGGTTATGTTCTAAACCCACTTGGGTTATAGAGATCAGTATCCAAGTCTGAATGAGTAATCAGTACAAATCTAAATACCTCGTAACAAAAAAAAAATTGACTTTTCAATTAAAGACCTCTTTTTTACACTGCCTTGTCCCTGTCCTTCATGTGTATCAATGCGTCCTTTAGTAAGAGAAAGAATCATATTACATCACAAAAATGTTTCATTCGAGAGAAGAGCAGGCAGTTTTTTGTCATTATTGCTGCCGTTTTCCTTGTCTTTCTATTTTATTTTCCAATGAAAAAGACATTTTCCTATAACTTCATTCTGTGTCCTCGTGCGGTGATATCTCCGTCTAATAATATTATATGTCTATTTAACGCATAATAATTATCTCGAATTATTGAGAACCGTCTCAACCACCCGTTTTTGAACTCACGATTATATGCAAATAATCACCCGCAAAGTCATGTGTATTAGGCAAGTCACTCGGGACGTCTCTTACGAGGATCAAATTTGAACCTCGCACTAAAAACCCTTTAAATATTCGAATCCCATTTTTTTAGCAAATGTATAGAAATTGAAATATAGAGTAAGGACATCAGTATGAGAGAAGCATAAAAGATTGTGTTAGATATTCTGTCATTTAATATGATTTTCCAGATTGAGTTGATGTTTTTTTTTTGACCTTAGCATTGTCTTCACAACTTTTAATCTCTCTCTCTCTCTCTCTCTCTCTTTTTTTCATGGGCTGACACCCATCTTGCAGCACATTTTTGTCATTCCTTGTCTGGAAAATTTTATTGCCACTAAATTAAGAAGGAAACCATAGTGCCATTTACAGTATAATGGGCTGGGCTAAGTTTGCTTAGATTGAGTTGTCAAAAAGTACTACCCTTATTGGGCTAAAATATTATCAGGCCCATTAAACTTTAGTCTATTTTTGGGCCAATATATATTAGGCCCATCTATTTTTCTCCACCAGACTACTGGGCTGAAACCCACCAGTAATAAGGCCCCATTCATAGTGTTATACTTTTGCAATTCAAAAACACCTAAAATTTTCAAATGGAAATTTAGTCCCTTTGTAAAGGTAGGCCTTCATAAAAAAAACACTTAGATCAGTAGGAAAATCTACCTACCCTATGTTTTTATTTAATCACCTTCAAATTTCGACATATCGTTTAAATTTTGGTTAGGATAGTGGAAATCTCACTCATTCTATTCTTTTTAGTTATAAAAGTTGTCTATCACTTACTTCTTCCGACCATTACAGGCTTGGAGCACTGTGCATTGTGCATGACATTTTTTCAAATATTCTTGTTATGTTTAGGGACATTGTAATGTTATTCCAATGAGTGATGCAGATTTGGACATACTGGAATGTACAAGACCTTCATGTTTGGTAGTCCAAGCATCATTGTCACAGTGCCTGAGGCCTGCAGGAGAGTTTTAACAGACGATGAAGCGTTTAAGCCCGGATGGCCTACTTCCACACTGAAACTCATTGGGAGGAAATCATTCATTGGCATTTCTTATGATGAGCACAAGCGACTACGTCGATTAACAGCTGCACCAGTTAATGGCCATGAGGCATTGTCCATGTATCTGAGGTACATTGAAGATAATGTAGTGTCTGCCTTGGATAAATGGGCAGGAATGGGAGAAATCGAGTTCTTGACTGAGCTTCGAAAGCTTACTTTTAGGATAATCATGTACATTTTTCTAAGCTCGGAGAGTGAGCAGGCGATGGAGGCCCTGGAGAGGGAGTATACAGCTCTTAATTATGGAGTTAGAGCCATGGCGATTAATATCCCGGGATTTGCTTATCACAAAGCACTCAAGGTTTGGTTTTTTTTATCTATGTTCATACATAATCTTTCAACTTCAATCTAAGAACATCAATCTTATACAAGCATTTTCTAAGGTTTTCAAACTAGTTTACATATATAGGATAATTATCTGCTAGAACACTTACACATAAACCATAAGAAAGAAACAGTTTTATAGTTAGCCTCAAATGATACCAATGTTCCTTTTGCATGTATAGCATATCTTCGTAAGAGTTAAATTGCTTACAGTTTAATGAAGAATGTGGCCTTTGATAAGCACAAATGGAGATGTATAGTCCATGTAAGTTGTAACTGACCCCCAAATGGTTGGGATGAAGGCTTTGTTGAAACTTGAAACTGAATAGAGTAAATTTCAGGCACGGAAAAAGCTCGTGGCTATTTTTCAGTCCATAGTGGATGAGCGAAGGGAGCGAAGAAGGAAGAATCCAACAACATCGAAAAAAGACATGATGGATGCTTTACTGGATGTTGAAGATGAGAATGGCAGAAGATTGAATGATGAGGAAATCATTGACGTTCTAGTAATGTACCTGAATGCTGGTCATGAATCTTCTGGACACATCACAATGTGGGCTACTCTGTTCCTAGAGAAACATCCTGAATTCTTCCAAAGAGCTAAGGTATCAAAATTAAGCTTATGCTCTCTGTCCCTGTACTTCCTGATTTTATATATTTGTCAATGTCTGAAAATTTGTTGAGCAAAAGGAATTATTGGAAATTAGGAACTCTAAAATCACAATTTCACTGATGAATGCTTGAAATATACTAATATTTTTCGTTTTCATCTTTCCATGGCAATGTGGTTTCGATGATCAAGAGGACAAAAGTTTTCCTTTCTTTCTTTTGTTCTTTCTTTTACCAAAAGTTTAAACTCGGTTGTCTAAATAAATGGTGGATCATATTCTAGGCGGAGCAAGAGGCAATCGTAAAGAACAGGCCCCCTACACAGAAAGGTTTGGTGCTTAAAGAGGTTCGGGATATGGAGTATCTCTCCAAGGTGTGTGACATGTTATATAGCTTCTAATGAGTCAATTCACATTCAAAATGCTCTTATCACAACTTTTTTCATATTCCTTGAAGGTGATCGATGAAACACTCCGTTTGGTGACTTTCTCATTTGTGGTCTTCCGAGAGGCAAAAGCAGATGTCAATATAAGTGGTCAGTTTATGGTCCATGGATTTCATTTCAGCTACTTTTATGCTCAACTTAGATGCTGTGTGTTCATCTACAAGGCATTATTGTCATAAATATGCAATCTCTAGAACATTTTTCTGATAAAATATGTGTCTTTTTCAAAATGTTGTATGAATGACAAGAAAATAGTATGCTGATAGTGGATTATTGAGGGGAAACAAGTTCATTTTCCCGGGATTTAAACTTTCCAAATACAAATGACATTTGTTTTTCTTAGATTCTACCAAAATGGTGCCTTAAACTTGAACTGTGCGTCAAAATGCAGCATCACCCAAGTACAAAACTATGACTATATAGGAGAATTAACTTAGCTTTTATGTTTCAGGGTATACCATTCCCAAGGGCTGGAAAGTTCTGGTCTGGTTTAGGAGTGTTCACTTGGATCCTGAAATTTATCCCGAGCCAAAGGAGTTTAATCCTTTGAGATGGGATGTAAGTTTAATACAACCACTCTCTCTTTTCTATTTGTGTTCTTAACTCTTCTAATAGGTACAAATTCGATTATTTATCATTTTATATGTTTTATGTGTGAATACTGATCGCTTTCAAAACAATTGCGATCAATCTGATATGACACGCTAACAAGCTTGATGTTGTATGTAGGGTCTAACACCCAAAGCAGGAACTTACCTTCCATTTGGAGCAGGAAGCAGAACATGCCCCGGAAATGATCTTGCCAAGCTAGAAATCGCGGTTTTTCTTCATTATTTTCTGCTTAACTACAAGTGAGTCATGTTGCTTCCATTTTTTTTTTTCATATCTGTTATTCCTCTGAAGTTCTACTCTGATATTACAGAAAACAACATCTTAATTCATATCTTTTATTTTACAGGCTCGAACGACTTAATCCAGCATGCCCCTTAATGTACCTACCCCATTCGAGGCCTAAAGATAATTGCCTGGGAAGAATAAGAAGAGTTTCTTCTTCTTGAAGTGTATAGGCAGAAAAAAAGAAACATACGGACTTATTTTTTTCGCTTAGTTATAAATTTATTGCTTTCAAATTTTGTATTTGCTGCTTAATCCTAGAGATCATACAAATCTCTGGTAGTATAACATGAAGAAATTGGTTGCAGGATCTTAGAATGCATTTGACTAAAGGGAAAGCCAAGGTCTAGCAAAATTAAGTGCTTATTCTTACTGAACTAAGCTGTTTAATCCTAGAGATCATACAAATCTCTGGTAGTATAACATGAAATTGGTTGCAGCATCTTATAATCCATTTGACTAGAGGGGAAACCAAAGTCCATCAAAATAAGTGCTTATTCTCCCTGAACTAAGCTGCTTAATCTTAGAGATCTAGGAAGCACGGATACTTCCCAGACGGTGCCGTAGCAGTGTCGGACACGGTCGGACATATGTCAGATATGTCCGATACGACTAGAAGTGTCCCGAACCCAGTTGGAAACATCTAGGACACGGTCAAGACCCGGTCAGTATACGTCTAAGACACGGTAAGGACACGACCAGGATACGTCTAGGACACGGTCAGGATACGGCGAGAACACGGTCAGGATACGACGAGGATACGATGATGAATTTTTTTTTTTAAAAAAAAAAATATTAGTTGACTATTAAAAGAAGTGTTATTTTTAATTTTTTTAAGATAATTTTTGTTATGTAACTTATATACTATGAATGTCAATGAATTTAATGATGTTTGATGAAAATGATGGATATTTATTTTGATCTATTTTAGTTTTAATCAAAAAATTAATATTTGCTAGGTCTTATTATTAATATTGTTATAATATATGTTTTATTTTTAATATATTACAACTCTATTATTATTTAAAAAATATATTATATTATTTTAATAATCATATCCTTACCATACCCGTGTCCTATATTTTTTAATTTTGTCGTACGTTCAAAGTTGAGGATTTTAGAGCTTGATCAAACAAGAACTACTTAATTGCTGTTGTTTGTATAAAAATTACATTCGATTTTCGCCTTGTTCAATAATAGATTGACTAATTCGATTTTTTCCTTGTAAGCTTCTCTTTGATTAGGCAGAAAGTGATGAGATTTTTCAAGAACATCATGATAGTTAATTAAATTTTGATGAATAAAAATTTCTATATAGAGTTAGTTACTAATTTTACCATGATTAGACACTAGGGAAACTCGATGCGACGCGATTGCTATCGTTATTAACTAGGGGTAAATGGTAACTCGTGCCTGAAGGTACGGTGCAATGTGAATGATTTGAATTGTGATATTATTAGAAATCAAGTTTTACTTCAAAAAATAAGAATTAATTTTTAAATTTGATGATCCAAACTAATTTTTATGAAGGTATCATATTAAAGTTAATATTGACAAGTTCTATACAACTAAAAATCTAACATTAAATATAACTTGTCCAATGACCCTATTCAAGAAAAATCATGATTGTGCCACTATGTATATATACATGTGCCTATATATGTATGGTAGTATATTTATATTCTAGTAATTGATCGTGTCTGAAGGCAGTTCATGAACAGAGTAAAAAAAAAAAAATATATTATGTAAAAAATTCACATTTGCACAACAATTTAAACGCGTAAATTGAAAGACCCAGAATATTCACACTTTCAAATGAAAACCGAAAAGAACCATATGTTAGTATGTATGATTTAAAATTAAATTTATTATCATTTATTCATATTAATAATTTCAGCCCCACATTTATTTTATGATTATGATTTTAAATGATTTTAATTTTTGATTGTTGAAATTCTTTAGGGGGAGTTATATGTAATAACTACATATATCATTAATACATATATATATATATATATATATAGATGTTGTGTATTCTAGCCTTAACTAACCATTATGTACATGGGAGTTACTTACATGAGGACTAGCCGATGAAGCCAAGCATTTCCCATATATTCATATAGCTTTAAAAGGATAAGGGCTATCCATTAATGTATAAATAGACATGTGTTCTATCTTCCTTTGAGATAGGAAAAAACAACTCTGGCTATACATATTCTCCTCATTCTTTACTAGTTTTTGATGTGTTTTGTGGGCAACTTGGGTGTGATCAGTTCATTATAGAGAGGTTCACGCCTACACCGTAACTTCTCTCGGATTGTTGTATCTTGGGAAAAGAACGTCGGAAAACTCTGTGCGGAGGGGACGTATCTCTTCTTAGGACAGCGTTTATCTCGCGCCTCAATCCAGGCTATTCTAAACTTATTTTTGATCTAAGTTCCATTGAGTTTATTTGATATATTTGCATGTTTATTTAATTTATGAATCTGTGATTTTATGTTTACTTTCTAACAATCTAAGAAGAGATAGAATTAAGTTTAGAATAACCTAGAAAAACTTGTTTTTCTATTTGTTTCTATCTATTTCCCTTGTTTGGAATATGAGCACTATTGAATCTAATTCTTGCAAACCGGAGAAGTTCAACGGTCAACACTTTAGAAGATGGCAACAACAAATGAAATTTTGGTTGACTACTTTGGGTTTAATATCTGTGCTTGAAAAACCTGCTCAACCTGAGGAAAATAGACATGCCCAAGTCCAGACTAATGAAACAACTACTGTTGATGATACTAGTACAAGTTTAGTCCCCGAAAAGTCAACAAAATCAGCTTCTGATATAGAAAAAGACTACCTGTGTCATGGCAGAATTCGTAGTGCACTTGCTGAACCTATCTATGATATTTTTTGCACTACTAAATCAGCACTTGAACTTTGGGAAACTTTAGATAAAAAATATGGTACTGAAGATGCTGGTCTAGAGAGGTACTACACTGAAAAATTCTTTGATTTCCAAATGATAGATGGAAAATCTGTGATGGATCAAGTCCATGAGTTTCAAAACATAGTCCATGAATTAAAGATGAAGGGCATGAATTTTCAAGAAAATTTTCTTGTTGCTGGGTTAATTAAAAAATTACCTCCTTCTTGGTCTGAATTTGGTAGAATGCTTAAACAGAAGCCTCAAAGATTCTCTTTTGATGAGTTGCTAATTTCACTTAGAATTGAAGAAAAACATAGAGAGACTCAAAAAGATAAATCAAGTGTAGAAAAACAAAATAAGGCACTTCTAGTAGAGAATCAAGCTTTTAAGCCAAAACCCAAAAATTTCAAAAATAAAAATTTTCATAAACATGCAAATATCAGTAAACAATATGGAAACAAAAATAAAAAATATCAAAAATCTTGCTGGGTATGTGGGAAGACCAATCATTATGCAAAAGATTGCTACCACCGTAAAGGTCAACCGAATAGAGATCATGGTCATCAAGCTACTCCCAAGTCTCAAGTCAATGTGGTGACTATAGGGGATTCAATGGCTGGTCCTAGTAACAGGTATATTTCGAATAGTCCCGAAGTGAATACGATATATCAAACAAATGATTGGTGGATTGATTCTGGGGCTAATATTCATGTGTGTTATGATAAGTCATTGTTTTCCTCTTATCAGGAGTCAGACACTAGAACTGTGAGTATGGGCAATGGTAGCATCACTAGTGTGCTTGGAGAAGGACGTGTTAGTCTTAAGTTTACTTCGGGAAAGACTCTTACATTGGATGGTGTCAAGCATGTGCCTGATATAAGGAAAAATTTAGTCAGTGGGTCCTTGCTAGTTCAACATGGCTATCGAGTTGTATTTGAGTCTAATAAAGTTGTAATTAGTAAGAGTGGTTTGTTTGTTGGTAAGGGTTATTTGTGTGAAGGTCTTTTTAAGTTAAATGTAATTGTTTCTAATCCTAGTGATAATAAAAGTTCTTACTCAATGGTTTATCAAGTTGAAAGTTCGAGTGTGTGGCATGAAAGATTAGGCCATGTAAATTATAATACCATGAAAAAAATGATGAGTTTAGAACTAATCCCTAAATCTGAAATTAAAATTCAAGGAAAATGTGAAATTTGTGTTCAAGCAAAACAACCTAGAAAGCCTTTTAAATCGGTAGTTAGAGAAACCAAATTGCTTGAATTGATTCATAGCGATGTTTGTGATTTAAATAATATCTTGACACGTGGTGGAAAAAGATACTTCGTAACTTTTATAGATGATTATTCAAAATATTGTTATATATATTTATTAAGGACAAAAGATGAAGTATTTGAAAATTTTAAAATTTATAAATCAGAAGTAGAAAATCAACAAGAGAAGAAAATAAAAATATTAAGGTCGGATAGAGGAGGTGAATATAAACCTACTGAAATGGTAGAATATTTTGAAAATCATGGAATTATTCATCAAGAGACATTGTCATTCTCACCTCAATCTAATGGAGTAGCAGAAAGGAAAAATAGGACATTATTAGACATGGTAAATGTGATGCTTTCTAGTTCCGGTTTAGCAAATAATTTATGGGGTGAAGCTTTGTTTTCAGCATGTTATATATTAAATCGTGTACCTTATAAAAATCATGATGAGACTCCTTATGAATTGTGGAAGGGTAGAAAACCAAATTTAAGATATCTTAAAGTGTGGGGGTGTCTAGCTAAAGTGAATGTTCCAAAGAATAAAAAACGAAAGCTTGGACCTAAAACCGTTGATTGTGTTTTTATAGGCTATGCGTTAAAAAGTGTTGGATATAGATTTTTAGTTATTAAATCAGAAATTTCAGAAATTCCTGTTAATACTATTATGGAGTCACGTGATGTTGTATTTTTTGAGAACACTTTTCCATTGAAAGATCAAATTCCAAAGCTAATTAGTGAAAATGCCGTTGGGAAGCTTTTAGCAAACAATCAAGATAACGAAGAACCTAGGAGGAGTAAAAGAAGAAGAGTTGAAAAGAATTTTGGTGAAGATTTTTACACTTTTATAGTACACGAAGATCCTAAGACATATAATGAAGCAATGACATCTATTGATGCACCTTTTTGGAGAGAAGCAATAGATAGTGAAATGAATTCTATTATGTGTAATAGGACTTGGGTGTTAACAGATTTGCCTCATGGTAGTAGACCGATAGGTTGTAAATGGATATTTAGGAAAAAGTTGAGAACTGATGGATCTATAGAAAAATTCAAAGCAAGATTGGTTGCTAAAGGGTTTAATCAAAAGGAAGGAATTGACTTTTTTGATACCTATTCTCCTGTAACTAGAATAACAACCATAAGAGTTTTAATGGCCATTGCTTCAATCTATAACTTAGAAATTCATCAAATGAACGTTAAAACTGCATTTTTGAATGGTGATCTAGACGAGGAGATTTATATGGAGCAACCCGAAGGATTTGTAGTACCAAGTCAAGAAAATAAAGTGTGTAAGTTGGTCAAATCTCTTTACGGTTTAAAACAGGCTCCTAAACAATGGCATGAAAAATTTGATAAAGTAATACTCTCAAATGGTTTCGTTATAAATGATTCAGATAAATGTCTTTATTCTAAAATAACTGAGAATGGGTGTGTAATACTTTGTCTCTATGTGGATGACATTTTGATTTGTGGAACCAATGAATATGTGATTTGTGAAACTAAAAATATGCTTTCAAATAATTTTGATATGAAGGATTTGGGCCTTGCTGATGTTATATTAGGAATAAAATTAATAAGAAATAAAGATGAAATTATTTTATCCCAATCTCATTATGTTGAAAAATTGTTGAAAAATTTTAATTATTTTGAGTATAAACCAGTGAACACACCATATGATCCTCATGTACACCTAAAGAAAAATTTAGGCAAAAGTGTGTCACAACAAAAATATTCACAGGCTATTGGATCATTGATGTACTTAACCAATTGCACTAGGCTTGATATTGCTTATGTCGTCAATAGGCTAAGTAGATATACTTCTAATCCCAATCAAGAACACTGGAAAGCTATTGAAAGAGTATTTCGATATTTAAAAGGTACTTTAAATTATGGTCTTCATTTTCCAGGGTATCCAGCAGTATTGGAAGGATTCAGTGATGCTAACTGGATCTCGGATTCAGATGAAACTAAAGCTACTAGTGGCTATGTTTTTATGTTTGGTGGTGGAGCTGTGGCTTGGAAGTCAACGAAGCAGACTATTATATCTCGGTCAACAATGGAAGCAGAATTTATTTCATTAGATTCAGCTGCAACAGAAGCTGAATGGCTCAAGTGTCTATTATCAGATATACCTCTTGGCAGTAAGCCTATTCCAGCAATTTCTCTACATTGTGACAATCAAGCTACAATTGCCAAGGCGAAGAATTCCAATTACAATGAAAAAAGGAGGCATATACGGATCCGTCATAATTCTATCAAACAGTTGCTTACTCAAGGAGTAATTGCACTTGACTTTGTGAGGTCCGAAAATAATTTGGCAGACCATCTTACCAAAGGGCTAGCGAAGAGGCTAGTTCAAAATTCATCGAGGGAAATGGGATTGAAGCCTATAAGTTAGTCATTGCAGTGGACACCTAACCTCTGTGATTGGAGATCCCATGAAGGAGGTTCAATAGGTAAGAACGAAACTGTAACGTGACTATGTTGAGCACTAAAATTGTAACAAGGGAAATTCCCTAGTCCCATTTCTAAGGTGATAGTGCTCTAAACTGTGATGGTGATAAGGAGAAGTATATCTCTTAATGAGCCCAAGGCAGGATTCTGCGGGGTGTTGGTCACATAACATCCTTGGAGGGTTCACCTATATGTGTGTTTGTAGTGAGGCCGCTACTATGGGATGCAGGCTAATCCCAAATGAAACACTCATGAAAATCAAGATACTCGCGCATGGCCGTAAGAGCGCAAAACTGATTAGAACTTGATCTAATGCCCGTACCGTGTGTGTGACGAGTAGAAACCTGAATTAAAGAGCCTAGTTCAAGATTCGTTCACTATGGTTCTTCAGATGGAAGCTCGTTAACGCTAAGTGAAGGTTCAAGTCTGGAAGACACCTATCACCTAATGCATGGTATTGTTGCCCAATTTATTTTTATTATTTAATTTTAAATCATGTGGGGGATTGTTAGTATGTATGATTTAAAATTAAATTTATTATCATTTATTCATATTAATAATTTCAGCCCCACATTTATTTTATGATTATGATTTTAAATGATTTTAATTTTTGATTGTTGAAATTCTTTAGGGGGAGTTATATGTAATAACTACATATATCATTAATACATATATATATATATATATATATATATATATATATATATAGATGTTGTGTATTCTAGCCTTAACTAACCATTATGTACATGGGAGTTACTTACATGAGGACTAGCCGTTGAAGCCAAGCATTTCCCATATATTCATATAGCTTTAAAAGGATAAGGGCTATCCATTAATGTATAAATAGACATGTGTTCTATCTTCCTTTGAGATAGGAAAAAACAACTCTGGCTATACATATTCTCCTCATTCTTTACTAGTTTTTGATGTGTTTTGTGGGCAACTTGGGTGTGATCAGTTCATTATAGAGAGGTTCACGCCTACGCCGTAATTTCTCTCGGATTGTTGTATCTTGGGAAAAGAACGTCGAAAAACTCTGTGCGGAGGGGACGTATCTCTTCTTAGGACAGCGTTCATCTCGCGCCTCAATCCAGGCTATTCTAAACTTATTTTTGATCTAAGTTCCATTGAGTTTATTTGATATATTTGCATGTTTATTTAATTTATGAATATGTGATTTTATGTTTACTTTCTAACACCATATCATAATCATACATAAATGGTTAAACAGAAGAAAAAAAAAAAGAGGCTGTGAAAGAGTTAAAGTAGATAATATGCCAAAAATAATATATTTGAATTGTTAGTATTACTCAGGCATCAAGCATTTGCTGAAACTTATATAATTCAGTGCTAATGAAAACTATTACTCAAAAAGATATAAATTAAAGAAAATATTCTTACCATAGAACACTAAAATAAATTTATATAAAAGCGGATGATTTTTAACAACACCACCCATAATTAGAACAACAATCAGTGTATTTCATGAATGCAACCAATAAACTAATAATCAAAGTAATCAATACTCTCATGATTAGGGGTGTCAATCGTGTCGTGTCGTATCATTTCCGTGTCGTGTCACTTTCGGTCGTGTTATTTTCGTGTCGTATCACTTTCGGTACGTGTTGGGTTCGTGTCAATATTCGTGTTAATAAAAAATTATTTAATTTGACAACAACTAATATAATACTATTTAAAAAATTATAAAATACTTATTTTCTATCTACAATACTCGTTAAATAATTATTTTCTATCTACAGTACCCATTAATCGTGTTATTTGTGTCGAACCTTAATTTGACCCATTTATTACTCGTGTCAACTAATCGTGTTATTTTCAGGTTCGTATCGAGTTCGGTTCGAGTCGGGTTCGTGTTCGAGTAAAAAATTGACACCCCTACTCATGATCACCACCACCAGATCAATAAACTAAGTAATTAAAGCAAAAGACACCGTCACAATCATCATTGCTTCAATAACCACTTCTCCAAATAGCACTTTCAAAGAGGGGTTATTGGGACAAAGTCGTGGCGTAAACTATATTAATTAATGAAGAGACGTTGTTTAGTTTTTGGTGTGTCTTGGCCTGGTAGAGCATGACAAAGAAGGCGAGTGTAGGCTCAGATGATGGAGGGCATTTGGTCGTATAGTCAGTTTGGGTTTGGGTCCAAGGTCTAGGTCCGGGTCTGAGTCTAGGATCAAGTCTAGGTCTGGGGTTGGTCCAAGTCTGGGGCCAGGTCCAGGTCTGAGGTCGGGGGCGAGTTCGAATATGGGGTCGAATATGGGGTTGGGTCTAAGTATACGGGTCGGGTCGGGTCTTAAGTTCGGCTGGGGTCCAAGGTCCACTATGAGACATGTATACTTTGTTAAGGTCAACGTATCGTATCGGATACGATACTCGTCCGATATTTGATAATACCTATCGGATTCACATCAAATATATCCAATAATAAATAAAATATATGGATACTTCGCGGATACTTCTATATGCGGAGAAGTATGTATAATTTTTAATTTCAATCTTTTCCCATTCTTTTTGATTTTACATACAATGTAATATATCAACAAAAATTCATATATCTTTGAAGACACGTGAGTGTTTTTCAAGTATACATTATCACATGTCCAAATAGTATAATTGAGTTGTTACTCTATAATTTTAGCAACAAATATTTTTAAGCAAATAATCTAGTTAAATGTTGGATCTTATTCCTTTAATTAATCATGTTCACTTTAGTAGTTGTACCATAGTGATATGATAGGCAATTTTTTTGACAATAAAATTTATTAATATTGTTTATTATTGTTAAAGAATCACTAAAAATTATAACTATTAAGTCATTACATAATAGTAAAAATATAAACTATATATATTTACAGACTAAAGGTATTCTCATTATACTCGTATATTATTTTTTGAAGTTTTATTGTATCGTCGTATTTATATCGTATTGTACTCGTATCTTGTATCTCGTATCAATATTTTCTAGGGGTCTAGGGTCAGGTCCGAGTCCGAGGGTCTAAGGTCAGGTCTGGGTCCCAGTCTAAAGTCGGTTCGAGTCTGGGTCTTTGTTTGGTTTGGGGTCGGCCCGAGTCTAGCTTCGGGTCAGGTCTGGGGTCAGGTCCAGGTATAGGGTTGTTGGTGTCTGGGTTAGGTCCCAGTATGGGGTCTAGTCTAGGTCTGGATGCAGGGTCAGAGGTCCAGGTCAGGGTTTCGGGGTCAAGTCCGAGTCTAACGTATGTGTGTATTTTGATATATTAGTGTGTGTGTATTTCGATATGTTATTAAAATGATCTTTAATCAACGATTTAAACCTATGGACTCTGCAACCTTCACCTTTTAAGGTGTTGATTGTAGTTGTCCTCTGTTAAAAAAAAAAACGATCTAAACCGCCAAAAATAAAGCTATTTTTTATATTTGTTGAGATTTGAAATGTCTTGTATTTCAATAAAGAAGTCTAAGGTCACTACCACATCACTAAATTAATAAATTATGTTAATTTTTTAGGTTTCAATAACATCACTCATTCAACTATAATGATCTCTGGTTGCATTGATATTCGGCTATGTATGAGTAAGATATTTTAAACATGTTTTCCATTTTAAGCAAAGAGTAATGACTTCATTAAAACCATTGGATCAATACCAAATTTTAATATTTGATGGGACTCGTAGTCAATCCAAATACTATAGTAAATTAGGTCAATAAATTTGATCCCAATAGCATTTTTAATTTTATAAGCAAAAGATACAGAAAATAATCATTTAAAAAAAAAAAAAGATAAAATGAAGCCATGAAGTCAAAAGCGTAAATCTTAGAGAGTCTACGTGTAATATTTTAAATGTTAGGAAGTCTAAGTGATTAAGTGACAAATTTCAAGGTGTTTGAGTGTAATTCTCCGTAAATTTTTTGTGCGTTCATCGGGGCAGAATTGAACCGACAATCCACAAAACCATCAAACCAAGTTGAAGTCGGGTCATATGACTCTCTCTCTCTCCCCCCTTCGTTCTACAGTTCAGAGACTTCCCTCCCCAGTTGAAGCCATGCCAGTTAGCTTTTCTCACTGCAGACTGAGGTAAGGCTATGCATACATCTTCTAATATATAACATCCTTACTTCAATCCCACAAAGACATAACTTTACTTCAATTAAAACTTTGTTTGATCACTGAATAGTTGAATTTGGATTGTGATTCAGTTTCTGTCTATTCACTTCAGTTGAAATGATCCCACTGTTCAGAAGAAAACAACCCTTCAAACCAATCCTCACAAACCCTAAAACCCTACAATTTCTGTCCACACCCATCTACACTAAACCTCCCCAAACCCCTAAAACCCCATGTAATGACCACCCTAGGGTTTCACAACTTAGACCCTTTTCGACCCAATCCACAAAATTCCCCGAATATGAAATGCCATCGGTCACATGGGGTGTAGTCCAAGGCCGTAGAGAAAAACTCGTTTCCAGGGTCATAATTTGTGACTATTTGAAGAGTGTAGGCATAATCCCTGATGAGTTAGAGAATCTTGAATTACCCTCCACTGTTGAAATCATGCGGGAGCGCGTCGAGTTCTTGCAAAAACTAGGCCTGACTGTCGATGATATTAATGAGTATCCATTAATGCTTGGTTGTAGTGTGCGTAAGAACTTGATTCCTGTGATGGGTTATTTAGAAAAGATTGGAATTCAAAGGTCAAAACTCGGGGAGTTTATAAAGAATTACCCACAATGCCTTCATGCAAGTGTTGTGGTTGAGCTTGTCCCAGTTATTAAGTTTCTCCGAGGGCTTGATGTGGAGAGACAAGATATGGGTTATGTGTTGATGAAGTATCCGGAGTTACTAGGGTTTAAGCTTGAAGGGACAATGAGTACTTCGGTGGCATATCTTGTTAGTATTGGGGTTAATCCGAGGGATATTGGACCAATGGTAACACAATATCCATATTTTTTGGGGATGAGGGTAGGGACAATGATTAAACCACTTGTGGATTACTTGGTTTCTTTGGGTTTACCCAAGAAAGTGTTGGTGAGGTTGTTTGAGAAGAGGGCCTATATACTTGGGTATGATCTTGAAGAGACAGTTAAACCGAATGTGGATTGCTTGGTAAGTTTTGGGATTCGGAGGGAAGCGCTTGCTTCAGTTATTGCGCAGTATCCACAAATTATTGGACTTCCTTTGAAAGCTAAATTGTCTTCGCAGCAATATTTCTTCAACTTGAAGCTGAAAATTGACCCTGAAGGGTTTGCTCGTGTTATCGAGATGATGCCCCAGATTGTGAGCCTTAACCAACATGTGATCATGAAACCTGTTGAGTTCCTTCTTGGACGGGGTATCCCAGCCGGGGATGTGTCAAAGATGATTGTGAAATGCCCCCAGTTAGTTGCTCTTCAAGTAGGGCTTATGAAAAACAGTTATTACTTCTATAAGAGTGAAATGGGGAGGCCAATAAAAGAGCTTGTGGAGTTTCCAGAATACTTCACTTATAGCTTGGAATCAAGGATCAAACCCAGGTACCAGAGGTTACAAAGCAAGGGAATTAGGTGTTCCCTTGCTTGGTTCCTTAACTGTAGTGACCAGCGATTTGAAGAGAGATTGCAGGCTGATTATATTGAAACAGAGAGTGCTGGTCCATCGTTTCTTATGGGTGGAAAGTTGGAGCTACCGGGAAGTGAGATTGTATCTGAAGAGGAAGAGGACAGTGATGATGAGATACTTTACAGGCGGACTGTTTCCCTGTAGCAAAAGTTGTTTGTCACAATATTTAATCATTCCTAACTTATAAATGCTATCAAAGGTGTTTCTTTTTACTGATTTACTTTGCAGTGTTCCCTTTGAATTTTCTTTGTGATTCCATGATGCATAAAAGCTCAAAGTTCTTTTTTTGGGTCAGTAGAGCTCAGAGTTCTGTGGCATCTACATTTCCTATAATTATTGTAGAAATGAATGATTTTTGAGTGAAGTAGCCTTGTGTAGATCCTGCCCCATTTTCCTTTTTTCTTTTTCTATTTTTTGTACTTGTAATCTTAGTGCTCGACATTCGTAGATGTATCTTATTTGGCATTCAGATATATTGACAAGTTCAGAAAGCAGGAAATCACTGTAAAAATGTGAAGGGTTTGTTAAACCCGCAATGGCATGAATATTATCTTCGTTTTAGTTCATGAAGTTTGTCAAGGCTCGTGGATAGATGTCCATATAAACCTGCACCTTCTAAGTTTCTAACCATATTCAACTAGAATGAACTTGGCATTCTTTGCAGTTCAATCCTATAAAAAACCAGTTCGATTGCTCCAATTGTCCACTTGTGCTTATCCTTGCTATTTGATAGAAAGTCGGATACATTTGATAGTATGAAACCTTTACCGATAGCAGATGGTCGACCGATGGACTGAATAGTACTTTTGAGCAGTTTGTTTTTATTGATTTTATTTTTTAAAAATAAAATTTTGGGCAAGAAATTCTGTTTGATTCTTACAAGGTGGCTCTACTTTCTTGGTGGTACTCTGTTATTGTTTTTGTATATTCACTTGCCCTTGAGAACTATGCTTAGAAGTAGGC
Organism: Ilex aquifolium; assembly: GCA_951799425.1. NCBI lineage: Eukaryota > Viridiplantae > Streptophyta > Magnoliopsida > Aquifoliales > Aquifoliaceae > Ilex > Ilex aquifolium. The sequence goes on from OX637395.1 coordinate 6,102,717, forward strand.
TGACCTGATTCTTAGGATTAAAACTTTTTTGGCTTAATTACACTTTGATCCCCTAGACTATAGCCCCAATCTTGTTTTGTCCCCTATACGATTAGTTGTCTCTCATTAGTCCCTCAACCTTTTTTTTGATTATCGGATAAAGGGGGAAGGGCCACCGGTAAGTAGTAATTCTCCTTGGGTGTGACTATGAGGGTCTTCCCCACTATGAAATGTCCGGTTTGATATATAACTACTAACTCGGAAAGATAGCTCGTCACCATAGCACTACCAAAGCCAAGCAACAAACTGTGTTGCTCTCGTAAATCGAATCCTGCTTTATAACTACATGAGAGTCAAGGACGACCCTAAACAAGTACTGTTTACCACTTGACCACTAACTTGCAAGAATTTACATTGAAATGGGCTGCTCCATTATTCCTTAGTGGAGTAAAACCAATAGGCAGATTCAACAATGCAACAGTAAGTCAATTATCATCGAGGTGCTGAATTTTGCAATTCCTTCGAAACATTTTGGGTGAATTATCCTCCAATGGCGTCACCCAAATTTCATTACATCATTTTTCTCAATTTTTTTACATCCATGGCGGCAGCAAAGTTTAACCATAAATGATCTCGTAACCAGCCCATCAAATAAGTAGGAGCTTCAGCTCATGCAGTCGCCTCTGTAATCCCCCTTCCTTCTATTCGAAAGGTGAGTATCCCTTCAAACAAAAAAGCACTAAGAGGGCTCTTCTTACATGTTACATGTAAGCCTTAAAGTAGTAGGTAGCCCCTAAATTGCTAAAATTTTTACTAAATTGCTAAATTGAAAACTCCACTTATGTTTACTAAATTGAAAAATCCACTTATTTTTACTAAATTGCTAAAATTTGAAGCAACTATTTTGGTAAATGAGCCCAACTACTAGCAAAAACAGTCACAACTTCTTGCAAAAAATAGGCAAAAGTACTAAAAGAAATGACTTCTGTCAACACCATTGATTTCATTTTATTGTAATTTTTTTTTATTTGAAGGCCCCCTTTAAATGAAATTAATTTATTTCTTTTTGACTTTTAAAAATCTATCCCCAAACCCTAATCCTTTGTTACGATACATAATAAGTTTTTCGTTTATATCACCATCTAGAAAAAATTGAATCATACACAACTTTATTTTCGGAAATATTTGTTCACCAACTCAAAAGTATGAAGTATCGTTTAGACGGATAAACATTTGTCGTGGTCCAAATCTAACCTGTAACTCCCCCACTCTCTGACCCGAAAAAGAATAATATTTATAAAAGACACCCTAATTTTTAAGGTATTAATGGGGTAAAACTTTTGTTTACTTGACATTTAGCAATTGGCTCAATCCCAACAATCTCATGTAACACCACATGATCTAGTGGTAACTCGTAATCAGCTGGTCATGGATACTGTTTAGAAGATGATCAATTCCCAACTGAGTTTGATGTTTGTTTCAGCTCATATTTTCAAACTAATCATGTATTTCTTCACACTGGCTTTGTTTACTGACATTGGGATTATATTGTAGGGAAACAGCTGATGCTCCATGTTGCAGAGTTGGTTCCCAGACACCCAAGGATGACTAAGAAACAAGAGCCTACATCCGCCTTGACTGCTGGACCTTCAAAATCTGGGAAGGCCAGAAAAGAGAAGAGATAGATTCAGTATTGCAAATGATGATTGTAGCATGCATGGATTCTGTTAATTTCTTTTGCCCTTTGTCTTGGTAGTCATATTCTATAGGCTAGGCAAGGGTTGTGAAATCCAATATCCAACTCCTCTCCTCCGTCTACACAAGCCCTGATCCCTCTTGCCATTTGATGTTGATATTCAGAACTTTTGAAGGTGCCATTCTAAAAGACCTGTTACAGTTCATTCAAGGATTATTATTTGGTCATAGTTCAACATGCCTCATTGCCAACATCGTTTCTACTAGTTCCTCTACATGAGATTATGTCTGTCAACTTCTACCAAATAACATTTTCGGGAGGAGCTAACTCTGTATGCAAGCAAAATTGCCGAAATTTATCCAATCAAACATCAAAATAGTACTAATGTGCCTATTTATTCATCAGACCTAGACATGGATGCTATATTATAGTTATTTTCCTAATGAGAACGTATTGCACATTGATTCTCAATCGCAAGGATCAAGCGAAATCCCAAAAACACACCAATATAACAAGATTAAACATGCAAGCCTAAAAACACAACTCTGTCACAAAATAAATAAATAAATAAATAACACTGAAGTCCCACTAATCAATAGTTATCTGTATAAAACAAAAGGTAAATGTACATAAATTCTATACCATTCAGAAAAATATTATTGACACACCCATCGTGAAACATCCAACAGCCACCCAGGGGCTCAAACGTTCACCTGTTTCAAATATCAATAGAAGTCAGCCACTAAATGAACAGGACACAGTAAAGACCAAAGAAGATCCTAGCCATTCTACTTGCTTAGACATGCACAAAGTAGAAGATAATGTTGGTTGGGGAAATGGTTCATTAATTATCAGACTTCAAATCTTTCAGTTTCTACCAACTGTGCGGACCAAAAAATTGTGCCCCAAACTATCTATTTTCCACCCTGCTCCAAGAGTTAGTGAGCTTGAATGCCAAAAGAAGGGTGATGCACACAGGCCCTCTTCTTGTGTTGAGGGAAGGGGTGGTTAATCAACTAGGCCTCAATGAAATTTTGGTGAGGGAAACAAAGCGATTTGGACCTAGTGGTAGTACCAAATCTACCATGTTTAAAAACCATCATCTTTCTGTTAAATGATTTGAAAAAGGAGAAGAATGTTCCATTATAATGCTGGCAAACCCATTGTCCAGGCAAAAAAAGTAATAATAATTACCTATTCTAGCTGCCTTCCAAAAGAAACCCCGAAATCTGTCAAAGAGAGACACCAACCAGAATGACATTTAGTTAGATGAAATGAAGTCAACAATAAAAATAAAAAACCTGAATACATCTGACACCAAAGACAATGTAAAATGTCTGCCATTCAAACTTTAAATCCTGATACAGATAAGACTAATATCAAATGAATGAAAGCATAAACCATCTCGAACAATAAATCACCATACGGAAAATCACTCAGAGTTACTCGGAATAGTCATTACCTTCTAGACGTTTTTAATGTTGTGATGTGCATGCATACTTAATCTTACAAAGAGACATGCACCAGCAAACAAATACAATGATAATGCTATTAATGTCACTCTGGGGATGGTTCCCCAAGCTCCATGTTCATGCAAAAAGCATCAACAATCAACATATTGGCGCTGAATGCATCCATACATGTATGAGTGCATGAATATTGGCAATATTCACTTGTCAATTTTTATGTATCAACGACCAACTAAAGTTCAAGTAATCATGCTTGCTTAAGCATCATCTAGAAGCAAATAAGTATACTTAAGTTTCATTGAAAATGTGCCGTGGAAGAAGGCCTTAATCAAACATAAAACAGTATATATTATTAAAGCAGGGCCATGCATAACGTTGCCTGCACCATGACGGATTTTGACATCCTAAATTCATATGATCTTCTCACTTCCCATCTAACATAATTACCTTGCGAATAGTTCTATGATTTTTATTTTACATTCCCCACTTTGTAGGGCTGTATTCAAATTACAAGCAGTACCAGATAGTTTCCTCACTATGTCAACTAATGGTTTTTCTAGTCTTCCTGTCATCCAAGTGGCACCTTGGACATAAGCCATGTTTCACCCATATAAAAGATGATTCGAAATATGTGCACCATGTTTCTATAGGGCAAACACAGAGGCTTCAAGAATCAGGGAATTAAGAGCTGAAGATTAACACTAACTTCAATTTGTAAATTCCTTGCTAAAGTATAGGTAAGATTATAGCAGTTAACAATAAATTTGCATTCAAATCTTTTGACTTTTAAAAAACTCACAGTACAAGTTTTAAAAATTCTTTCAAGAAGGTTTCACCATCTCAATAGAATTCACGCAAGTTCAAATTTTTATTTTTTTTCTTTTGCTAAGAAACAACAATTTTATTAAAAACATAAAAAATAATAGTACAAGCAGCAGTCAAAAGTGGACAAGTCCTCCAACCTAATAATTAGTACAATCAAAAGAAAAACAAAAGACATGACAACTGAATCCATGTTAAAGGCAAGATGCCATTCTGCTCGATGTGACACTAAATAAAGGAATATTATCGAAGTCCTTTGTCATTGATGCCAAATAAGAAGCCAAGAAATAAAGTCAATTCCATAACCCCTCCATATCCTCCCATTTGTTTTCAAAGATTCTCGCATTTCTCTTCGTCCATAGGACCCAAATTGTTGCAAAAAGCACACAATTCCAAAGCTTCTTCCCTCTTCCATTTCCTTCCAAGTTTAAAAAAATCATAGATATAATAGATCTTAGAGTCACCCAACAAAGACCAACTAACTCAAACAGTTTATTCCACAGTGATAAAGCCATCGAACAGTGCAAGAAAAGGTGATCCGCACTCTCACCATTCCTTCTACACAAAACACACCATGAAGGTGAAATACATGTCTTAGGTCGCCTTCTTTAAAGTACATCATTTGTATTAATCTTGCAATAAGTGATAAGCTATAAACAAACTTACAACTTTAGAGGAACACTGGAATTCCATATCTTACAAGATGGATGAAATAACGATAGAGAAGGATCATCAATTAATGATTCGAAATAAGATTTACAAGAGAAAACACCTGAAGGATCACTAATCCAAACTCTTTTATCCAAGAATTTTGAGACAAAAAAACATTATCAAGAAGAGTCCGGAGATGCACCAACCAAAATCCCAAGAAACTGGAAAAGAGTAAGAGGTGACAAAATATGGAATGCATTTCCCATGATAACAAGAGATACAATAGAGTTGAAGACAAAGACTATCAAATGATGACTCTCCCCCCCCCAAAAAAAAAAAAAAAAACTCCCAAAACCGAATCGTAGACCCATCACCTACCATGAAACTCACTTTCTGAGAAAAGCATTAGGTAACCCCTGAGAAATGAACTTCTATGGATTTCAAAAAGTCTCTCATTCAACCCCCTTAGCATCCCACCCATTAGTTTGTAACTCATATTTGTTGCTAATAATCATATGTCACAATGCACCTTGCTCCATTGGAAATTTTCAAAACCATTTATCAGTCAATGCCTCATTTTTTTTTCATCAAGTTCTCCAACAACAATCCACCCTTGGCTTTTGGCCTAGTGACCACTTTCCAAAAAACCAAATGGTCCTTCTTACTTTCCCCGCTCCTTTCCCATAAGAGTCCCTCATCATCCCTTCAAGCCGTCTAACCACCAAACAAGACATCTTAAAGAGAGAGAAGTAATAAATATGAATGCTTTGTAACACAGACTAAACTAATGTCAACCTCACCCCTCTAGAAATGAAGGCTTTCTTCCATTCATCTAACATTCTTCTTACATTTTCAACAACAGAATTTGAAAAGGTAGGAAACATCAGATTACCACCTAAAGGGAAACCTAAGTACTTTAAAGGCCAACTTCCCACTAAACATTCCAACTCTCTAGCCAATCTCTCAATTTTCTCTTGATTTGAATTAATCCCTACAATTATACTTTTCTCCATTAATCTTCAAACCAGAGACCAATCCAAACACCTCAACAATCTTTCCTAAATTTCTAAATTTTTCCTATCTCCCGAAGAAAAGAAAATCGTATCACCTGCAAATTGCAAATGAGACACCAAAATATGGAAAAACCCTCAACCAAACAAGATCTCTCAACTCTCTCCATTAACCAGCACAACCCATCCACCACCAAAGTGAACAAAAATGACGACAATGAATCCCCGTGTTTAAGCCCCCTTTAAGTTTTAAACTTACCACTAGGTTTTCCGTTTAACATAACAAAGAAATTCATTGATCCCAAGCAACCCTTAATCCATGTCCTCCATCTATTTCCAAACCTCCCATAACAAAATCCAAGGAAGACCAATCCAGTCCTCCACTACTGACACATCTTGACAAAAAAAATTCTCATTCTAATATCGTTAATTTGGGTTATCAACAATCTACCTTTATCATATTCGTTTGTCTAATTAAGTGGAGGCTTTCCAAATTCTCAACCTCGTTCATATCTAACTAAAGACAACTCAGAAATGGAGCTTGAAAATATAAATATTCCACCACTACCGCCAGAGAATTTGTAATGCAACAACATCGCTAGCAAACAATATCACACACTAGTATCATGTGCGTTAATTGCGCAAGAACACTGAAATCAAGAAAATAATTTCATGCGAATAACATTATATTTCTACCAGAAACAATTACCCATCACTTGCCCATTTGTGAATACATATAGAAAAAATATGCCCATATGTGTATATGTTTCTGAAGGAGAAAATCTGACATACCCAGTTTTCTGCTCAAGGAGGGCTGGGAACTGCATCTTCAAGAACGTGCATGTGCAAATCACCAACAGCACCACCGTCAAAAATGAATGGAAGTTAAATAGCGCCGACTGTAAATATGAAATAACCCACACAAAAAAAAAAAAAAAAAATCACAACCCACAAATTGTAGATTCAAACAACAACCCCAAGAACCAAATTAACGACAACATTCATTTAGAATTTCCTTTACCATATTTTTCGATCCTCGTCGAACTGAGTTGTGTATTTTCCTTCTCAACTTCGTCTCCGATCCACGGACAAATAAAGCGCACTAGAACGATAGCAAAAGATAGCCTAGTTGTCCTACGAGACGGCGTTGTTTTATGACGTCTAAACTGCATACACCAATGTTATCAAAACTGGACCGGTCATCGAACCGGCAAGGGGACCGGGTCAATGGTTCACTGGTTCAACCGTCAGGTCAACTGATCGGACCGGTCATATAATAAAAAAAATAAAAATATATATATAATAATTATAAAACATAATAATTTAGCCAAAAAATATAAAATGTGTCTAAAATGCATAGAATTTGCCATAAAATTAATGAAGTTAAGTAAAAGAAAAAATCCACAATGACAACAAAAATTCCAATTCACAATCCCACAATCTCAATTCATAAAATCCACAAACAGACAATAATAGCACAGTAACATCAATAATAGACCATTTCAATTGCATCAACCTACGTCAACTCAGTCCACATAATTCACTGATGCATCAACCTAATACTTCTGAGGCAACATAACAAACTAGCTACCATGATGCATTTTTATTGTAAACCCACTCCATTTTGTTTTTTTTTTTTTGTCATTAATCAGTACTTTTTGTTTTATTGGCAGATTTGCAACAGGATCTGAAGATTATTCTTAGGAAAATTGAAGTACAACTCCTGGAGAAAGGAGGAAGGAGGAGAGGACAGCCATTTTACCTTAACGATCTGGAGCGGTCGCCTGAGTTGTCGCCTCCTTTAGCTGCTGTTCGTCGTCGGAGAGGTCACCTGAGTTGTCGCCTCCGCCTGAGTGTCGCGCAGAGCAGTGTCGCTGGAGAGAGAAGAAGCTGCCTCCCTGTCGCTGTGTCGCGCAGAGCAGTGTTTCCTTCTTCGCTGCCTCCCTGTCGCTGGAGAGAGAAGAAGCTGCTGCCTTCTGCTTCTGCGAGATTTAGGGCAAAATAAAAAAAATGGCCCGAACCGTTCAATTTTTTTTTGGAAAAAATTCAGGCACACCCCTTCATAGTTTATCATATCTTCAACGACACCCCCTCTATTATCAAAAATATCACTGACACCCCTTCTAGTTTATATTTAAACATCACTAGCACCCCCTACCATTAAACTACCATTTCTAACAAAAAAAAATTATCTAAAATACTAAAAATGTCCCTACATAAATCTCAAGTAATTTTTCTACTAAAATTTTATTAAAATTCGAGCCGATTAAAATTTATTTTTCTAAATATTAAAATTTGAATCAATTAAAATTCAATTGAAGCTGATTAAATTTTATTTTTTTTTAACGTATTAAAATTTGAGCCGATTTGAATTCTACTCGAGTTATTAGAGCCGATTAAAATTCGTTTTCGAGTTAATTAAAATTTATATTTTTTTACTTATTAAAATTCGTGTCAATTAAAATTCGATTTATTAAAATTTGAGTCAATTAAAATTTATATTTTTTTATGTATTAAAATTTGGACTGATTAAAATTCAATGCAAGTTGATTAAAATTTGATTTGAGTCAATTAAAAATAATTTTTAATTGACTCAAATAGAATTTTAATAAGCCCAAATTTTAATACGTAAAAAATATAATTTTTAATCGGATCAAATTTTAATATGTAAAAAAATTAATTTTAATTAGTTTAAATCGAAATTTAATCGGCATGAATGTTAATACGTACAAAAAAATTAGAAAATAGAGGAGGTCTCATTGAAGATATGCTTATCTAGAGGGGGTGTGGATAAAGTTTGTCCTCAAATATATCATGGACAATTTAGTAAAATTACATTCTAGTTAATATTTTTAATCTGATAGGGAGTGTCAGTGAAGATTCAGAAAATAGAGAGGGTGTCTTTTAAAATATGGTAAACTAGAAGGGTATGGTTGAAATTTTTCCTTATTTTTTTTTTTAAGTTTTATTGACTTCAAACCGTCCGGTTCACGGTTTTCTCCAAAAATAAGCCGATTTGGTGGTTTTCATCTGGTTCTCATTCTTAACCGGTTTAACTAGTCAACCGGACCGGTTAAGGTCCCAGTTTACAATTGATCCGATAAGACTGGTCGATCTGGTCCGGTTCTGATAACACTGCCATTTAGTGTTGTCCCAGTCTCTTTGACTCTCACGTGGTGATCAAGTAGGGTTCGATTTACAGGAGTAACATGATTTGGTGCTTGACGTTGGTGGTATTATGGTAACAGACTGTCTTTTCGGATTAGTAGTTATAGTTTATAGTAGACATTTCATAATGGGGACCCTCATGGTCATGTTCAAGGATTACTACTTATTGGTCGAGTAAATATTGGGTATAACGGTAATATCACGTCATCGATGTCACTTGGTGTCACTAATCAATTATAAAATAACAAATATGATTGATGAAACTCACTAATCTATTTATAAAACAAAAACCCTACTATTCTAACAAGACATGTATTAGATAAGATAGTTATTGACGGTTATTAAAACAATGGATCCTACTAAATCTACTTAGGATTCTATCATTAGTTAGTGACACCACGTAATATTGATGATATAATATTGATAGGCCTCTCTTCCCTTTTAATGACGAAAAAAAAAAAAAAAACAACCTCATGTAACCAAAGTTAGCAAACCGTCGAAGTCAAATTCCACCACGAAGACTTGGTTGCATTTTCATAGCTAATGGCAGCAACGGCTAGTTTCGTTCAGAAGTTAGGTAATGCAGTTAAGGAAGTGGCGAGAAGCAAAGGGTCAAGCTGGTGGTACACTCCCCACATGGCCGCGGCCTCTCGTGCAATAGCGGAACGAATCCCATTGGTTGATGTTGTCCTTGAAGTCAGAGATGCGCGGGTACAGTCTCTATATGCTCACTCTTCCCCCCCTTCTTTTGAGCACTCTTATTTGGATTACAATCCTTTTTGACGATTATATGTTTGATGAAATGTCTGAGAGGCTCCCTTTGTTGTATTTTATGCGAGTTTTACTGTTTTAAATGTTTGCGTTTCGGGTTTTTAGCTGTGAATAATGTTTAACCAAATATGTTTGAGTAAAATATTACTGTTTTGTAATCTGGGTTTGGGGTATTAAACCATGTAAAGTTTTGAGTCATGGTCTTCTACAAAAAGCTAGAAGTTGGATACATGTTTGTTTGTTCACACTCGTGCTCGCACACATACACAAAAAGAGTACTAAAGGACCAAGATATGGGAATATGGATGCCTCAATGATGCGAGGAACTTGGTAAATCCACTTAAGCTTGTACACTGTAACTGAAAAAACAGACATCAAGGGGGTAGTGCAAAAACCTGTATCCTTTGAATGGGTAGCTTGTTCTCATCACCTATGTGTATACCTATAGTTTTTTAGTTCTTATGTCCATTAATCTCAATTTTCTATAGTCTGTTTTCTTATCATACTGTTATTAGATTCCGTTATCATCCGAATTTGAGCAACTGAGAAATTTTCCATCTTCCTTGAGGCGCATCATTGTACTTAACAAGATGGACCTTGCAAGTCGCTCCCAACTGAAGGTATTGTTTTTTCCTCAATTTATTTTTTGAGGACCTCTATTCTAGTAGATATTATTACTTGCTAGAATTGTGCAAATAAATGAAGCGTGGCTTCAATTTCTACTGTGAATATAATGTACCTTTGGTGGTGCAAGATCAATCATTGCTATCAGATTGTATGACTCAAATCTTACCAAACAAGTGAGTTTGAGTTCTTAGAAACCTTCGAATACTTTCGAGCATGACTTTCTTTGGAGTATGAGTTTTTGATATGTGGACCATGAAACAGATGGCCGAGGCTTGTATTAAATTTTTGTGAGATAAAACATGGGTTGAAATTTTCTGGTCAGCTTTTCTTCTTTATATAATTTGTCTTCTATTTAATTAATAGCAAATTCTTTTGAGGGAGCAATATAGGTTATTTTGGACAAGTACAAACAAACACCTAAATTCTGTGAGAAAATTGACCGAAACAATGTTAACACCAGCTTCATTGGGCTGATCATTTTTGTTTTTTATTTTTAACGTTAACACCATCTTCATTCACTGGAACAACATTAACACAAGCAGTTCATTTCATTTTAGGGTTCTTATCGCTGAGAAAATTCGTACAGTTTTGAGTTTTATTCATCTTCGCTCCAAATTGGGGCTTTTAAACATTAAGAAGTGCAGAAAATTAAACCCAGAAAAGAACAAAAAAGAAAAGCAAAACAAGATGCTCGTTATAACCTATAGATCCACTCATCACAATTAGGATTAGAATATCTCACATGATCTTCAAAGAGCATAATTACTGAGATCTTCTCTGTTTTTCTTTCAAAAAGTTTTCTGTTGAATTTGAAGCATTTTATGGCTGTGTATGAACTGCTTGGTGATCCTTCCTCAAATAGAACTTGGATTTATACGCAGAAGTTCACTCACTTTGACTGGTAAAAGCCAAGTCAACCTATGAAATGCCATATATAAAGACAAAATAACCCCTAAAGGCTAATCCCACAGTAGCCCATTCCAACAAAGTTGGACGAACATATCCAAGATTGAATAGCAGCATATAAAATTAAATAGGACTCTAGTGAAACTAAAACTTGACTTTGTATGGTCCAAGGATCAAAATTTCATTTTGGTGCATTGTTTCAGTCACCTAGAATACGGAAACGTTTCGACCCGTTTCAAATACAGAATGAAAAAAAATAAACATTTAAGAATTATTTTTTCAAAACATTGGTCGAAACATACCAAGATATCTTGAAATACCTTGAAACATTCCGAAATAATTGTGCAAATGTATTGAAATATAACAAAACATTTCGAAACATTATGGAACACTTCGAAGTATTAGAATTTCGATTCCATCACTGATTCGTTTCGGTCTCCTTGGAAACGGAAACGTTTCAGATTATTCGACCGTTTCGAAACGATATTTTGATTCTTGGTATGGTCCCAACTGAACTCGCTTTGATATTAAGTTAATCATCAAGATATCTTTACTATCCTTTCACTCTTATGTATTGTCAATGCTGGCTTTCCAATTTCTAAGCCCCTTGGGAGAAATATTTTCATGTAACTAGAGGGGATGATAAATGAGTTGGCAAACTCTATCTTAGACTTGGTGCCATTAATGCCTGGGTACGAGTTTCATTTTGACGCAAGATATTTTGTTCTGTATGAGTTATAAGGACTTCCAAAGATTGATATCCATTAGACTTATTGAGTTCTAATTTTTCTGTTTGTCATGGCTGCCAGTTTTTATATATCAGATAATTCTCTCATGTTTCATTCATTTCAGGAGTGGACAATGTATTTTGAGCAACACAACCATATATCTTATGGAGTCAATTCACACAATAAGGAGAATATCAAGGAGGTAATTCTAGAAATTTTTCACAATGCATAATGCAGGATGTGCTTTGGGACTACTCGCGGAAAATGATTTTCCATTTTGTTTGACCTGAGTTGTCATTGAAGGTTTTTTTGTTTTTATAGCATCCAGAATGGATAAATTTCAATACATATGAAAGGATCCATTTTATAGAGCACACTACGATTAGTCACATCAGTTCCATTTCTTACAGTACTTGCTGATAATCTCTATGCCTGCTTGACATAGAGATAGAGTAGTCCTGTTAGAAGTGAATTGTGCATTTAATGCTATGGCAAACATGGTGGCAGTCAATTACATTTCCGTGGGAGATGCAAACTCCCCAATGTTTTTTTGAAGTTCTATGCCACGTTGCCCGGAGGTTTGATTCCAATTAAGGATGGCCCTCAAATGTGAAAGCCCATCATTATTTTGTATCTCGAACTTTTGGCTGTACCTCAGGCACACTTCTGAATGGTTATTTTACGATATACACAAGGAAGTAAAACTCTTTTTCTGTCACGGATTCTCATGAATTCAGTTTAGCAATGTCTAGTTAAACTTAACATCTTGCAGTTCTTGAACTTTTTACAAGCCAGAGTTAAAGAATACAAGAAGACTGACCATTCGAGTCATACCACAACTGTAATGCTTGTTGGGATTCCTAACGTAGGCAAGTCTGCCCTTGCCAACTCGTTGCATCACGTTGGAAGGATCAGCGCTGCAGGTACTTCAGCCTTTTCCAATCTCATTAGCTATGAGAATCTATTTGTTTTTCCTTTTCTGTTCTTTTTTAGTCATTCAATTTCAGATTTATTGATATAATTTTTTTATTTTCTTTTCTTTTGGCTAAAAAAATGCTTGATTCTAACTCTATTAGTTGATTATTGACATAAAGAGAAAGGAAAGTTGAAGCATGCAATAGTGAGTCCAGAGCCAGGGGAGACAAAAGATATTAGCAGCTTGAAGGTACCCTTCCTTAAAATGTGCTGGTCATGAAGTTCATTTGCAACCACTTCCACACCCTTTGCTGTCTGCACGACAGACCATGTCTTTCAGTGACCACAAAATGTTTTTATGTAGTGCAATGAGCTGAATCGAAAATTCAGACCAAATGACTTGGAATTCTAAATGCGACTACCTGGGGTTGGATGGGTTGTTTTAGGATTCCACAACTTCTTGTCCTTTCCTTCTGGTTCCTGGCAGTAACATGGTATACTTACGCGGGAAATATTACACCTACAAAACTTCAGCATATACTTTTCTTTTCATTTTCCTCTTTCTAGTATGTTTTCTTGTTTCATTATCCTTTAAAGAGGCTATTTTCATTCGTAGATAGGTAGCCATCCAAATATCTATGTTTTGGACACCCCCGGTGTTTTGCCTCCTAAGGTTCTTGATGCTGAAGTGTGCTCCAAACTAGCTTTAACAGGTATGATTGTACCAAATACTTTTTTTCTCATTCATCATTGCTTATACTCTACCTATCGGCAAGAGCGGAGCCCGGATTTTTCTTCATTGTGATCATTTACTGGCTTGTTAACTGTCAATGCTATGCGCTATAATGAAATAAGCTCCCATAATGCAATCTTACATTATCGATAAAACTAGCAAGGAAAATATTGTGAGTTATGAAAGAATGGGTCCTAAATGAATTCTTATGGGATTGATTGGGTACGTTTCTAATGAAGTTAGACTTAAGGAACACACAAGCCTAAATTCAAAAAGAATTGATCCAATACTTATTTTGTCCAAGAATTAATTACGTTAGAAACAAACCACTACTAAATATTAAATCAATTTTACTTCTTGACAAAAAAGAATTAAAAAAAGTAATGCTCACACAAATCAATTTTTGTTTTTTTTTTTTTGGTTCTCGTCTTTAGGTAGGTATAATGGTATATAATTTCTGAGCATCTGGGCTCTAAGAAGGGAAAATTTTGTGCATTGGAAAACCAGCCTTGGCAGATAAAGAGAAAAATAGCAAATGAGAAGAAAATAGAGAAGATCTGATCGTTTGAATCTTGTATTATATTAAATTTGCACTATGTTCTGACATTCTAAAATCAGCCCCCTTGTTTTGAAAGACATTTCACAAATTGACTCCCTTGATTCACATCAATCTTTGTTTGTGAAAATTTTGGGGGGTCATTTGCATATAACCCCTCCAATACTGTGAGAATTTTCAATTTGCTTTGGCTGTGGTCTTATAGTTTCCATCAGGTCAGCTGACCGCACTAGAGCTAAGGTAGCTCCACCAGTGCCCATTGGTGCTTTAACTTGGTTAGGTCAAGCTGACAACACTTGACTGGGATGGACAAGATAATTTAGACATCTAAATATGCTCTAATTTATTCTCAACTTCTTTTTTTTCCAAATTCAGGAGTTATAAGGGACTCCGTGGTTGATGAGAAACAACTTGCGGAATATTTTCTGGCTATCCTCAGCTTGAGTGACGAGCACAAGAAATGGGCAAAGTTATGTACCTTCGAGAACAATAGATTATTTTCTGATTACATGGTAAAGATTTCTGGAAGCTCTGAATTGGACAAAAGACGTAGAAAGCAAAGTCCTAAAGATCACACACAGGTATGATCGCTTGTCCTGTACATTAGCATCATGTGCAGTGATGATTGAATTGGTTGAAATAAGAAATATCTTTTATTTTTTGTCACCATTGGGTGCAAGGTGGATTTTTTCGGATGAATTTGACACAATAAAAAATTGGCTTCATACATCAAAAGTTGTTGACACAATTTGCTCCTCTCCACATTAGACAAATTTAACTCACCGAGAAAATTTTGATTATGTAGTTTCACAAAGTCATCCTTTAATTTAAGTTGCCGTTGCCTGTATAATTTTTTGTTGGGAGACAAATGGCGCTTTTTGAATGCAGAGAGAATTGTTGCAATAGATCCTTCCTTTGTAAGTTTTTCTCTGCCAAATTTTGAATGTTAGCTCGGGAAAACATTTTGTATACTCCATTTGGAACTGTAAATTGTGTCTCCAAATCTCATAAACTTAATGCGTGTTTAACACGTTAAAGTAACTTCTCTTTCAATGGCCACTTCTGGATTTTGCTACATGTTTGCACTTAGCACTTTACTCTTTCTCAGGTAAGTAAACAACATTTTGGCAGCTTGTCTTTGAACTCCCAGTTCTGGCTTTTGCTCGTGGTTTTCCTTTTGCTTGTACTTATGTTACTATCATCAATCGCATAAAATTTGTGCTTTGTCGACTCTATAACCCAGTGTAGCAGAATGTAAAGTGGGCCATTGCTTGGTTAAATTGTAAAATGCTTGGACTGCCAAGTGTCAGAAAAAAATTCAACTATGACATCAGCAACTTCCCGCAAAAATATGAGAAATGTTACGTTCGTTTGTAGTATAATTCTCCTAACAGCCTGTGTAAGCATAAACAAACAGTGCATTGGCCTATAAATGTAATGTGTAGTAGTTTAGGGCCTTCAGCTTAAACAGTCGAAACCCAACGTAGCTTGTCCTAAGCTAGTTAAGACAAGCTTGGCCATGTGAGGCTTTGGCAGAGGATATATGAGGTTTGAAATTAAGCTCATGGTTTCCCACTTGTCTCTCAGCTTGCTTGTTAGGGGATTTGCATTGCATTATTGGATCTTCTTGTTTTTTGTTTTCATAACAGTGATCTAACAGGATATAAAATCATTTGACAAATATTTCAGCTTTGTATCGATAAAAATGACATTCATGACTGTTCATACAGGATTCCATTGTGCATAATGTTCGACGAACACTCTTTGAGGCAATTTCATCTTTCCATGGTAATCTGGAAGATGAAAAGGATTTGGTATGGCTCATTGAAACACAGTTCACAGCCTTGCAGCAAGCTTTTCACGTGCCTTCCGCATCAGATGAAGATGGACATAACACAGTTTCTTTTAAGTTACTTAATTTATATCGAACTGGAAGGCTTGGTCATTATACTTTAGACTTTCTTCCAAGGAATGCTTCAGGACTTGTTTCAATGTGATATTCATTGATGTTTTACTTTTTCTGCAATTGTGATAGTTCTCTCTTCATTGTGTACTATTTGTTGATATCTATTGTATAGCAATCTCGTGGTTTTCTTTTGGTAACCTATTGAATATGTTTTGGAAGTTATATTTCTGGTAAGGGGCCGTTTCAATAAGATTTGTGGGTAGGGTTGATAATTGAGTTGAGTTACTCGGGCTCAGTTCGGGCTTGACTCGTATAGGACTCGATTTGAGCTCGACTCGTGTTCTAAATGAGCCGAGCTAGAATAATTTTTTAGAGGCTCGGCTCGAGCTCACAAAGTTCGACTCATTTATATGTAAAATAGATTTATCTCGTTTTGAGCTCAGCTCATTTTCTAAACGAACTGAGCCTGAAAAAGGCTCGTTTAGAAAAACACTTGACAGACTCGATTCAAATTCGCAAAGTTCAGCTCAATTATCAACTTGTAGGGTGAAAACAGTTGAACGGCGAGACCTAAACATGGACTTAACCACCGCTGCTGCCCCTATCCAACTCAATCCAAATGCCAATATCCAAAAAGGATTGCAGAGAATTTTGGTGGTCAATGTAATTTACTGGCCATGTAGAGCTGGGAAGTGTACACTTTTTGTGGAGATAGTTGTTTTGTACTATGTTCCAAAGACGATGTAGCACATACAAAGCCATTGATGCTGTAGTACAACCAAAGCCATTAATGCTGTAGTACAACCAAAGCCATTGTAATACAATTGGTTAAGTGCTGAAATGACATCTGAATGCATAGAAGGAATCAACGGTTCAAAACTCATCACTAGATCTGACATGGGGCACAATGAGAATATTTAACCAGTACCCAATTCTATGTTGAAATCTCATACACCGGCTCATTAGAATTCAATATGAAGATCAAATCAAGTAACTGCCTTTAAGAAACAGCGAACATGTTTTTCTTTTTTTGGGTAAGAATGCGAACAAAATGTCATATTTACATTCATCCAGCATTTCTAGCCTCAGCTGTTTTGCTGGAAAGGGAATGAAACAACTTTCACCTAATCATCTTTCTTCTGAAGAAAATGTGGTCTTCTTTTCCTTATTGGCCTGCATTTCCATGCTGATTGACAGTTTTGGGGTACCCTTAGTTTTCTTGTCCAGATTCGCCTCTGTATCCATGCTGATTGGCAGTTTTGGGGTATCCTTGGAATCCTTCTTTATTTCACCCGCATCTGCATCCTCCCTCATAACCACTATTTCCATGTGTTCTTCATGGAACTCCTCGAAATGTGCAATTTTTCCCAATTCTTCCACTTCTTCTATCACAAGGTCAAGCCGTGCCACTGTCTCCAGTAGAAGCGAAATAAAAGCAGCAATTGCAAGTGTCTCTGAAAAGTCAAGACAAGTGATCACAATCTTATTCATTGTTCTGTTAGTGATCTTCTCGTTTGTATCCTTCACCACTTCTGGCCCCAGGCTCTGCCATCCAAGTAATTCCATAGGCTTGCCTGCTTCAGTTTTTTGGATTGGATTGGAAATAAGGAGAAGCTGTGGCTGGGTCTTAATTGAAGTATCAAGTTCTTCCAAAGCTTCATGAAGGTGATCCGATATGTGGGGTGAACAGTGGTGATGGTTTTTTATGGCCTCTGCAAGCTCTGTAAGAACTTTTACCACTTCTTCTGCAACATGCTCACATGGTTCTCTAAACAAAGCTCGCATGGACTGAGGAACCTGAAACATCAAACAATGGCAGACAAATTCAAGATCAAAAATCTCAAAGTTAATCTGATCTCTCTGATGGATAGGAAGCCAACTCCCTAGACTGCACAATTCCAACTCGAAAAATGAAAAGTATAAGAAATGGATCTTTCCGTTCTAATACTCTATCCATGAGTTATCAGTATTTATCAAATCTGTTTCTATCTATCAGAACGCTATTGGATCAAATGACAAAGACATTGTTGAGAAAAAGATGGCTTTTCCCAGATGAAATGAAAATTGGATTCATGTAACAGGAGAAAGATTCCCCATTCCTTAGCCGGAAAGATATAAGAGGAAAAAGAAAATGCTAGAAAGTAGGACTTGGAAACCATCTGTAATATAAGTGATATGTATATCTTGGGCAACCCTAGCAACTCTTTATATTCCATAAGCATACATAACACTCAAAATCTAAAAAAGAAATAGTGCATATGATTTGGCCTGACCCATATTCTCTGCATTAGATATCAACCTACCCATACATACTATCACTACTTTTTTCAATAACTAGATATTTTATCATATCATCAGGATGAATTCAGATATCAGATGTAGTTAGCGGGACTGTACGAGCATTTCATGGTGCTCTGGTTATATAGGTGATAAACCTAGTTGACAGTAATCACAGGCAACTTTAAAATCAATGCTTTCTTTTGTTTGCAATTATTCAATTATAGGACCTCTTTTAGAAATGTCTTCCATGGAAAGAACATAATACTTTATGCTCGACTACTGCATTGGCTCATAGGGATATATTTAGGAATTGTTTCTCTAGGCTCCCGATGTATGCCCATATGGCTGTATTCATTGGCATAAAGAAAGTAGGTAGATTTCATTTAACTGCCACAAAACAAAATAGCTTTTACATCGACAAGAAAAATGAAGTGCAAACGTTTGGTAAAAAGAACAAAAGATCTTTGTTTGGTCGTTGAGAAAGCTGATTATGACAGATAACCTTTGGCTTTGGATTGTTGTAAGAAATTTTGCATTGGTCTCTGTTTTCTCTTCTCAGCAGCAACCAACAGTGGGGTAGTCTTGGTAAAGACAACCTGTTACTACTAATGAAACAAATCAATATAGTTACTGCTACTACTAGTGAAACAAATCAATATAGTTAAGGTGTTGGACATTGTCTCTCTGGTCAGTGAGAAGCTGGTAAGATGCATAGCAGCCAATAAACAAGTCGATTTTTTTTTTATTTGATTGACAGTAAGTTTTCTCACACATTCAGTCACCTCTAAAACCAACCAACATTCTACAAGAAACTCAGTGCTTTCTGGATAAACAAAAAAAACCCTAAAATCACACTAAACTATCTGAAAAATTCTGTACAACATATCAATAATCAGCATATACCTGAATGTGAGATACCAGACAACCATGGAGAGCAACAGCAGTGTATCCTAGATGTCGAAGACCAACTCCGAGATGCTCATACTGTTTCCACGGATAGCAATATCTTGAATGCCGAGGCTCCCAGCTTGCAAATGTAGCCTGCTTAATTTGACTTGTCATCAGAATATTCAACACTAAATCATAATTTTGCTGCTTGTGGACATTCAAATTTCATTTTAGACAACTAGCTTATGAATTATACGAAGGTAAGACATACCAAGGCTTCCTCAGTAGAATTGCTTTGCACAGCTTCCTCATAGCTATTGTCCAAGGACGAGCCGTTGGAAAATTTGCATGTACCTTTTGCATCTAGTTCTTGAAAATACTCATCTACACATGCTGCAAGGTTTACAGAGTTCCAACTGAATTTTTAGGGAACTGATAACTGGACGATCCAGATTATTTATTTTTTTTCAATTGTGATTATTTGAAACTCCTTACTTTATAGATCTAAAAACCCACTTTCTTCATTAAGTGGTTGTAGAGAAAATCTTTCTGTCAACATCTATCCACTGAGCCCTTTATTCTCAAACCATAACCCAACCAAATTGCCCCAACTGCCCACACCAACTCCCCCCCACCCCGGGAAAAAAGTAGAAAAAAGGGAAAAAGATGTTTTTGTGTGACTTAGTAATGTTCAGCATCAAATCAATGAAACTTGAAGGGTATGCCAATGTAATTATGGGTCAATACCTGAGTCGGGTGATCTTAGCAGGAAGCATGTGACTTAAACATCCAACCCTGTAAGCTTTTGAGCCATAAAATTCTCTAAACCATCAAGAAGTAGATTATAAATGCATAAAGTGGAAAGTGAAGTTTCTCACATGTATCATCAAACTGAAGGTGTGGATGTGCAAACTGCATTTAAAATGGGTGGTTTTAAGCAATTATGTGGATGGATAGGATTCAAGACCGCTTAATGGCATTACCAAACTAGCACCATATGTCATGCCAGGCCAAACATAGGTGATATCATAAGGGGTCTGTCGGAATCCATTCGATCTGGCTATGACATAGCTAGGTTCTATAGTAGCCTAGTAGTCTGCAATGCCAAAGCCATTATAGTCACAAGTGGTAATTGCTGGCATGGCATCAGAAAAGGGTAGAATGCGGTTAGTTCAATTCAGGTCTCTGTCAAGAAGGAAAAACAAATATAGTAGCCTGCAACAATCTTAGTGTTCGTCTCCAAAATGAGATAGAGTTGCTTCTTACCACTGTGGCAGGATGCTTTGCTCTGGCGTTTCTAAATCCCCATCTATTTCACCCCACCTCTCCACAGTATACTTTCTGAAGAAACAGATAAAAAAGAAGATACACTCTTCTCCTCCTTATTTTCCATTCCAAATTAAATAAAATCATAAATATAAGGAAATGAAACGCGAATAACCAGAAAGTGTGATGCATAAAAAAAATCATGCTAGCAGTGCTGAAGGCAGTTAAATATGACCTGTAAAACATTGATTCGGAGTAATTTATTATTTTGTACGTCAAGGGTCACCAATTTTGACATAGTATCATGCAATGACTATGAATTCATCCCCTTTCACATTGCACTATCCTGAGCGGGAAACAAAAAAGAGTACCACAACTGTTTTGCATTATAAAACTTAGAGAATTACAGAAAACGATAAGGACGACAAGATTAAATAGCATACCTTGAACCAATTTGGCCAACTCTTCAAATTTTGAAATAATAGTATTCTGGAGGTCTTCACCCGACCAATTGGGAAGAATAAAGAGAGTTATGATGAGACCTATGCCACACCCTATGGCAATTGCGTAGATTCGCTCGGTTACGATGTGGAATTGATTGTGATCATGATAAGATCCCACCATTACCAAATTAAATGTCACAAGAAACACAATTATTCCATGGTCATAATGCTTGTTGATTGAAGGGATGAACCTCGCATATGTTGTAAATGAACCTGCCAAACTTGTAAAATAGTCAATATAATGCCCTCAATACTTCTTTTTGGATCCCTTATACTAGGTTTGCTGATAAGGATTAAGTGAAAAATATTGCACAAATATCCTTTTCTTGCATGTTTGGAACGTAATCAATTATTCCTTTGTTTAAAAGAAATCATAGAACTGTCCAAAATTGAAGCAAAGCAATGTTCTGTATCTGATCTAATCTCTTCTTCTTCTGATATTGGCAATAAGTCATTTTCTAGAAGTTAGTTACCATCCCTAACATGAAGTTTTATGCATTAGTAGTTCAATTATGACCGGATTCTTCTATCTTTACCATTGTCCAAGTTGACTAGCATCACTAAATTTCTCACTTTATCATCCATTGAGAGAAGCTTCAAAAGAAACAGCTTATCCATGTGTCACTGATGACACAATAAGGGCAGCCACTACAATATTACTCCAACAACTATTATCAATGCCTGGAGCAATGACTGTAATGTGCAAATGACCCAACCATACTAAGGGGAAATGACAATGAGTAGATAAAAACATCGGGCCCCAACAATGAAACCACAAATACGAAGACATTTTATATCTGTGGAAACTGTTTTTGGTCAACTGACTCAGACATGAAATTAGAAGCTACATGAACAACTGCTGAGAGAGATTTTAATAATCAGAAAACTTGGAAGCAAAATGAAAGAATTGGGAGAATATGGAAATGGGATTCACGATGCTTACCAATAAGGAAAACTGCAAAGCCGCTACTAATGGCACATTCAATGTGGCCTAAATGGTGAGCAACAATATCAAACAGAAATGCGAAACTTAAGGCCACCACTGTCCCTAGTAGCCTGTTGAATCCTTTATACAATGTGGCTCCTGAATCAACACCATTAGTGAGTAATTCCACTCATGTTAAGTGAGCTTCAATACTAGTGGTGTATCTGTGCGAGAGATTTTTAATTTTTCAAACATAGCACAATCTAGGTTCTACGCATCATTGCAAGACTATTAGGTAGAACTTACATGAAAAATTAGCAACCATAGCAGAAATTCACATAAATAGATCCACTACAAAGTGTAGAATCTTCTAAAAACTTTGTTTATGACTTGAATAACCACAGTAATCTTCACCTAAGCATTAAGTTCTTAATAAAGACATGTACAACAAATTGATAACATAGCATGAAACCAAAACCCATGGTGATCAGTCAAGCAGAAAGTTCGACGAGACACTAACTGTGACAAAACTATTCCCCCAAACAATTTTAATTAGTATTTTATGATGTATTTTTTTAACAAGAAACAAATTGTCCAAAGAGTGAAAATTGCAGTGACTACCAGTAACAACCAAGTCTACGTAGTTTGTCTTATAATACACTTTGTTCCTTAGTTCATCCAAAGATTTGACTGGATCACAAGATTATATCAACATAAACGATAGGAGCCTAACTTTCATTTTAGTGTATAATTTTTTTTAAAGAATTTTATACTTAATTTAGCTTCATTGATTAACAGAAAATCCATATAAAAAAGTACCTCTACGTTATGAACGCACTAGCTCAACAGTGTAACAATTCAAGCATGGGCTTTAGGCCCCATCTTTCAATGGGGCCCCAAATTTCATAGGTTTCTCAATATGATCTAGGCTAAAAATTTTAACCCATAGAAATAAGATCTAAAAACAGCCCCACAAAGACCTAAATCAACAAAGAAACATTAAATTATTTTGGGCCCAAAAGTCCAACTCATTTATACAATCACATTTGAAAAAAAAAAACCCATAAAATGTCAATGCTATCAAAAGCAATTACGCATCAAATCACTCCCATAGGTCCCAACTACCCCCTCCCCCTCCCCCAATAAAAACATTAAGGACGAGACACTAGAAACTACTAGATAAATATTGAGTTTAAGAATTTATTGATTTTCTGTTTAATTTGAAAACTTAAACTCATTAGACGATAACAATTTAAAAAATATTGTCTTAATCTCGATTGATGATTAATATGAAATTTTTTTTGCTATTAATGGTCTAGGTTGGTTTTGAGATTTAAATATCTTAACAAAAATTTTACAAACAAAAGAAAGCATCTTACTTGAGATACTTAATTATACAGAAATACTCGATTCTTTTCAAATGCATTCTTTTTACAAAATATAATTATTAACATTCTACAACAATTTGTTCCATAAATAGAAGCTTTTCAAAATTAAAATTAATAAAATCCTTCGTAAGTTCGACAATGTCTAAGAAATATTAAGCCAATTATTCATTCTATATCAATAAAAAAAGATATGTTAGCAAAACTTAATATAAAAACATAATAAGAAATTTTAATCTCAAAAATAAAAGACCTCATTCATATTGGTCGCTTTAGGCCTCTAATTGTTTCGAGCCCTGCCCCAGTGTATATACAAATATCTAAAATAGACAAGAAAACAATGTATTTTTATAGAGTTGATCAAATGATTTAGCCCCAAAAAAAAGGCACAAATATTAAGATTTTTTTTTTTAATTTTTAATGATCAATCATTTTTGAATAATGTCTCAAACTGAAACCCAGCGATTTCTTTCTCTCTTTTTTTTTTTGTTCAATTCCATAATCAAAAGAAAAATAAATAAACTAAGAAAGTTGTTTCATACTCTTAATGCACAACATAAATTTATCATCCATAACACTAAAAATCAAGAAACAAACAACCCTTACAGTGTAATCACCAAGCTTTCCAAGACTTTCACGAATCTGATGAATATAATAGTATAAAATTGAAATGACATTACAGTATCTTACATATACCTGCTCTGAATTCGACGACAAGTACGACAGTGAGGACTGCCCAAATGGAGTTCTGACGAATCCCCTCATACAATGGCTCCAACAGATACACCAATGATGCCACAGTCATTGCCACACCGACTTTCAGCGAATGTACCACCTTTCTTGGATCTTCTTTCCCCGCCTTCATCGCTTCGTCCTTCACCGCCTTTCCGATCCCGCTGGCCTCACGCAACCATCTCTCCGCCCACTTTTGGCCGGCCGTCGTTGGATCTGCCTTGTTGCTAAGGTTTTTCGAAAACTCCATATCCATGCACGTTGTCGTGAAAAACTTTTCCAGTACGTGACTGAGAAGTCTGGTTTGTGTATATGAGTATATATACATATACGTAGAGAGAGAGAGAGAGAGACCGAGTCTCTGTTGAGCTTCCCCGCGGCCAGTTGGCATTGAATCCTGCTATATAGGAAGTCTGGTACGCAGCGTATATTAGCACAAAGGAGAATTACACTTTATACCCCAAAAATTTAAAAATTTTCACTTTATACTCTTAAAGATTAAATTTCTCATATTCCTTTCAATATATTAAAAGTATTATAAAGTGACTATTTTGTTAGTTTCTATTTTCATTGCTCATTTCATCAATGTTAATAATAGGGTGATTTTTAACAAAATAAATAATGCAAACTAACAAAACAATACATTACAATATTTTTAATATATTGAGAATGTAATGTAAAAAATTAATCTTAAATGGTATAAATAATTTTTTTTAAATCTTTCGGGATATAAAAATTCAAATCCTCTTCCTCATCTTTATAGTCTATTCAAACTC
Source organism: Ilex aquifolium (assembly GCA_951799425.1). Classification (NCBI taxonomy): domain Eukaryota; kingdom Viridiplantae; phylum Streptophyta; class Magnoliopsida; order Aquifoliales; family Aquifoliaceae; genus Ilex; species Ilex aquifolium. Next base: position 6,127,409 of record OX637395.1, read on the forward strand.
GGCTCCATGTAAGGTATGAAATAATCTTCAAAAATTGTAAATAACCCTTCAAAAGTCATAAATAATTTTAAAATTATAAATAACCCTCAAATTTTGTAAAAAAAAAAAACCCCACAAAACGTATAAATGGTGATACTCCATTGTCACTGGGTGTCACGGTTTCGAGCAAGAAAAATAGTTTTTTTGTAAAATTGCGTGTCTTTGATCCTTCTAAGGTTTCATAGGAACGGGAGTCTCATGAATTGAGCTGCACAACTAGGTAGCTACAAAAAAGATGACATCTTTCAAATTTAAATGCTACATTGGCCGAGAGATATCTATCTAGCTGAACACCACTAGAGCACATGTATTAAGGAACTAGCGATAATTCATGTCTGAAGACATGATGTAATTCAAAAAATAATCGAATATATCATGTGGACTCAAAATAATCAAACACTAAAAATGACCACAATAAACTGAAAATCTAAATCGCATCATTAACACATCACACTTTGCATACATGCTCAACAAAACATTACCAATATAAAGATTCTCTTAAAGACAAATTGCAATAGAGAGATGGAGAAAACCTACCTTTAATAATAAAAAATGCTATAAATTTAAACTAAAAAAGCATAAAATTCATATGTTCGAAACTACATACCTAATTGGAACTAACAATATCACTCAAAAATATTTATTTAGAAATCAATTTGTTGGGCAAGTAAAAGAAATGTCTGTGCCGAAAAACACTGTGTTATACTGAATAAAAAAATCACAAATATTTAATCAAAACATTTTTTTGTTCTTTTAAAAAATTTGGACAGAATTTTCCTTAAAAATAGGATCCCAAGAAAATATCAATCTGTAACGCTAATTACACAATCCAAAGACGACATAGAGCCTTAATATCAACCAATAATACGAAGAAACCAACCAGATTCAACCACCAAAAAAATTAATTCCAAATCCAAATAAAAATTTTCAACAGTAAGGAAACATAGCAAAAGAAAGGCAAAATAATTGAACGCGACAATACCTAATTTTTCAATGCAAAATAGATGTGATCAAGCACGTCAATAAAATTAAAAATAAAAATAAAAATATAAACAAATACAAAATTAAAAAGAGGATTAACTAAACAACTTGCTTGTAATCAATCATAAAATTATTAGTACCTAAATATCTCAAAAACATGAAAATACTTCCAGCCAAAAAAAGTCTCAAACATCAACATTAAGATACTATGTTTTATTAACGATCCAGACTAAAAAAAAAAAGGTGTACTTTTGAAAAACCAACATTCGTGAATTGTCCCAACTATCATGAATTGAAAGTAACAATAATGTACATCATCATGCTCATTTAACCTGCAAATGATGCAAAAATATAAATTATTCATCTCAATAACAGTATGCTAATAAAAACAAAACTCGCAAGGGTATACAAAAAATTCAACAACAATTAGTAGCAAAGTTACCAAGTTTTTAATTCTTCGTTGATCTAGTTAATTCTGTTATACCAACCACAAAATCAAAAAAAAAAAAAAAGACTATAATTCAACAACACCAAAGCAACTGAAAAAAATTTCACAATAGACTTAAAAGGAATAAGCAAAAACAAAAGTAATGTTCGTAAGATTCTACAACAACAAAAGTAATGTACATAAATGTTCATAGGATTCTACAACAACAAAAGTAATAATATTACGACTTTATTATTTTAGGAAATTATTCCTAAACTAAAGAATTAAGTCCAAAGCACTAAAGTACTAATCCTACAAATTAGACTCTAAATTCTAAAATACTCTAGATGTCATCATTCATTATTCGGGGAGTCATCTAAGCCTCCAATCCACTTAGACTACTTGGCAAAAAAAAGTAACACAATTTCATAGAAAGAGAAAGTATCACATAGTTTAAGCAAGTTTAATAAAATTAGATAAATACCCTCCTTATGCAACACACAAAAATAATTCTTGACTGTTAGTTTAAGCTCTAGAACTTATGAAGAGAAATAATTCTTATGTGATAAAATATTTAGCAAAGAGAAAAAAGTTAATTGGGACACTTGGAACCTATGAAGAGAAAGTATAAGCTTGAGTTCTCCATCCATAAAAAAAAAAACCCTTTCATACACAACGTGAACAAATTAACCATGCACGAAATGAAATGGCAAAAACACTTACTCACAGTTAATCAGTATGGGAGTAAGGAATTGAGATAAAATTTGAATGACTTTACACATAATCTTGCTCCCACAATGGTAATCAAACCAACCACTTTAATCACTTGTCAAGTGCAACCCAATCATGACCACATACATGAGAGAGAGAGAGAGAGATTGTTTAGCAACCAATTATATACCAAGAAACCCATTTTCAACTAATCACTATCTCATTTCTTAAATTTACAAACCATAAACACCATAGCCACTTCAACCATAACAAAAACCTTACATCCTTCACCCACAACTGAAACAATCCAAGCTACACCACATGCTGACACCCATTGGTGATACCAACACTCCAACATTTAACATAAGAACTGAATGCAATTCCCATAAATTAACCAGCATTTCACTTCACCAATTATAAAACACCACTTATTAGATCAACCCATATATCATTCAAGTATCTTGCATTCTAACTAATAAAAAAAGACATCCCATGAATTACATGTCAATTCAAATTAATTCAATATTTAGGAAACCTACAATTATACTTCAACAAAAAAAACTACTCAAAACTCAGTTGGTCAATAATGAAATTTTTCCATAACTTAAATTTTGATTCATGTTAATATGGAAACTAATTCGCATCATAATTCACAATAAAATATATTCAACCTGCAAGTGCAATGCCACTCACCCACGTAGATGTGTTTTGTTAAGTATATCAAGTATTCCTCTTATCGAAAGCTAAACGACAGATTAACAAATAAAATTAAATGATTTTAGACGTAATAATAAAAAAAACAACATAAATATTAATATGAGTGACATCTAGACTTGCACTAAACAAATTTAATTTTCAACAATTAAAATAAGGTGAATAGGATCCCAATATTAGGCAGGGTCACTGTCACAGTTCTTCCACTTTCATCTTTACTATTTTTTGGACATGGGAGCACCATCGGTCTACTTTTGTTGTCTCCGTCTAGCCTAATCAAAGCGGAAAAACAAGAAGATCTGATTGTGTTGATGATGGACCGAATCTCGAAAGGCGAGAGGCTTTCATAAAACGATGATTTTAGAATTTGAGCTTATGAGCCAACTGCCCCCTTGTTCACTTACGTTCCCTCGGGCTAGGTTTAGGTTCAATTGTTGAAACTCGGCCATCTTTCCCGTTCTCTGTTCCTACCTCTATACACATATTGATGATGCACAAAAATGGCTTTGCACACCACCTGTTAAGTGTAATTAATAAATGCAGTAAAATAGTAGAGAATAGGAAGAGACAGAAGTTATAGTGGTTCGGTCAACGTGACCTACGTCCACTCTTGAATGGCTTTGGTTGCCGGGGAGCTTTTATTAACTCAAGGGAGCGGGGAGCAGAGTTTACAAGTTTTGAGAGAGAAGAGGGAGAGTCGTGCTCAGGTAAGTGTCATGCCCCCCAAGTGTTGGTGGGACTTACAATTTATAGGGGTCCCCTAACAGGTTGGGCTACTCTTCAGCAACTTAGCAAGCATTTCGGTGGAGCTCACGACTTATCCTCAACGGGCGAGGTGGTTGAGGAGCTTCCATGAGATGCGGTCAAAGATAAGGTGAGGGTGGACCATTTCCTTCCGCTGTGCAGGTGATGCTCCTCTGCTCTCCCCTTGATGACGTGGCTAGGCATGGAGCCTGATTGGGCTTGGTGGATCTTAAATGAAGTTGGGCTCCTCAAATGGGGATTTGGGCTTTTTATATAGATTGGACCATTTGGGCTTGACCCATCATTTGCCCCCCAATGCTCCTTGTCCAAGGAAACTTTGGAGAAGGGTGCATTAGTTTACATCTTGAGTTTCAGGTGGTGGAGACTTCCCCTGATGCATTTTTGCTTTGGTGCATACTCCAAGTTTTTTCCACTTTTGCTAGGATTTTTAAAAGGACAATGTCGACTGAGGAAAGGGATGTGCAAAACTCCATTGAAATGATAGAGGTTGCAGGGAAAAGATGGAGGTAGCCGCGGTCATTGGTGCGCGCCAGCAGCCCGCGGTGGAGGTGGTGGGCGTCCCCTTAGGTGCTGTCCTGGGTAGTTTAGGCGCCCGAAAAGCTGTTCTGGACAGCCTGGGCGTGCAGGGAGGAGAGCTGGACAGCTTGGGCATGCAGGGAGGAGAGCTGGACAGCCTGAGCGCGCAGCAGAGGCGCTGATCAGCGCTGGTCTGGGCAGTTCTGGCGCGCTGGGCAGCTGCCTGGGCGCTGGTTCTGCTGTCCTGGACAGCCCAGGCGCGCTGGGCAGCAGCCTAGGCACTGGTACTGCTGTCCTGGACAGCTCAGGAGCGCTGGGCAGCAGCTTGGATGATGTTTCTGCTGTCCTGGACAGCTCAGACGCGCTGGATAGCGCAGATTCTGCTGTCCTGGGCAGCTTACGAGCACTGGGCACAACATTTTTTCAACAGAAAGTGCAGGAAATCAACCCAGGGAGCAGCGTGGAGGCTGCCTGGGCGCCTGGCTGCTGGCGAGGCTGCTTGGGCGAGCTAAAGTATCATAAAATCATAACATGTCGGTAAAACTTTGAACGACCATATCTTTGCGCTCGGGAGTCCGTTTGAGGCGAATTTTTTTTTGAATTCGGGTATTTTTTCGAAATCTACAACATACAAATTGCCAAAGGCGGTTTGGTCAACAATTTTTCCCAAAAAATACTTCTATCCCTCTGAATTTGAGTTTTGAGCACAATTTAGTGAAACCGACGATGATGGAGAGCCGTGTTTTGGCAGGCAGCTGTCAGGCATTCGTGGGCGACGAATTTTCATTCTAGGTATTTGCCAGAGAGGGAGACTAGGATGGCTTTGCCCTTGTCTCTAATTTCTGGAGCTCCTGTTGCTTTGCCCTTGTCTCTAATTAGGTGTGGTGTCTTCTCTCTTCTCAAGATGATGAGGTTTGATGCCCCCAATGCTTCTCGGTCAAGGTCCGATTTCCAGGCTGCTTCCCGTGAGATGGGTCCCGGTGGTGCCCCCATTCTTTTCCAGATTGAGACTTCTGTGCTAGCTTTGTATGCTATAGGAGTTGAGACTCATGTGCGGTCTTCTACGGGGACTGTAGCTCCACATAGCTGTCATGCTTTGACTTGATTTTGGTCGACGAGGGGCTTTGGAGGTCTGTGGCCCCTGGGATTTCAGAGAGGCAGGCACTGGGGCTGTCTTGGGCGAGCCGGGGCTGCCTTGGGCAAACCTGGGGGGTCTGCTAATCTCTTTGGCTCATTTGGGTGAGCAAAGGGGGTCTGCACCTCTCTTTGGCTCATTTGGGTGAGTAGAGGGGGTCTGCACCTCTCCAAGTGGTTTGGCTCATTTGGGCAAGCAAAGGGGGTATGCACCTCTACATTTGGCTCATTTGGGCGAGCCTAGGGCTGCCTTCGGAGCTTTGGCGAGCATGAGGCCTTTTTGGGGAGCTTGGGTGAGTCTGGGACTTGGCGAGCTCCACTGAAGTAGGTGGCATTTTGGGGAGAGGAGGCCTACGTAGAGGGGAGTGCAAAGGTTGATCTGGGCGACCAGGGCAGCTGACAAAGGGGGCCAGACAGCTGGGTACGCTGATCTAATGTAGTCCCTTGGGTTACAGATGACCTAAGTTTCAAGATCCTGCCTAGAGATGACAAAAATAATGTTATTCTAAACATCAAAATATTTAACGTGATTACCTGGAGAGAGATAGGCTGTTTTCGCGAGAGCAAAGACAGAGTTTGAAGTTACTCATGAGAGAGCTGTGCCTCTTGAGACCGAGCTTTTGGCGACCCATGAGAGAGTCTTTAAGCTTGAGGTATAGGCTGCCTGTTTGAGAACAGTGCAGAGGTAGGTGGGCTGCATGCTTAAGAGTAGTGCAGAGGTAATAGGCTGCCTGTTTGAGAACAGTGCAGAGGTAGGTGGGCTGCTTGCTTAAGAGCAGTCCAGAGGTAATAGGCTGCCTGTTTGAGAACAGTGCAGAGACCAAGCTTTTTTGGCGACCCGCGAGAGAGCCGCTAAGCTGGAGTTAGGCTGCTTGTTTGAGAACAATGCAGAGGTAGGCTGTCTGCTTAAGAGCAGTGCAGAGGCAGGTCAATCTTTTGACGATCCGCGAGATGATTCACCTCGCCTAGACTTGTTGATTTCCTCAGCATTCATATATTTTTGAGCTTTTGCCAATAGTTCTGGCATGCTCTTTGGTTGTCGCTTCATCACGGAGAAAAGGAAGCTCGATGATCGGAGGCCTCCCAGGAAGGCGGTCATCGTCACTTTGTCGTCGGGTTCATCAACCTGAAGTACCTCCTCGTTAAAACGAGTGAGGTAGCTCCTCAGGCTCTCATCTTGGTCCTGCTTTATGCTGAGCAGATGGGTGATAGGCTTCTGCTGGCGGCATCCACCAATGAATTGTGTCACAAAGGATCTGCTCAGTTCGGCGAAGGAGCCTATGGAGGCCGGGGTAAGATTGGTGAACCATTGTCGCGCTGATCCTTTCAAGGTAGTTGGGAACGCTCTGCACATGATTTCGTCGGGGACGTTGTGCAGCTGCATCAGAGTTTTATAGGTGTCGAGGTGGTCTAGTGGATCCTTCGTTCCGTCAAAGATTTCCACGGATGACATTTTGAACTTCTGAGGGAGGGGGTAGTTCACCACGTCAGGTTTGAAAGGCGTGTCTGTTCGCCGCACAAGATAGTCCACTGTTTCTGGTCCTTGTGCCTTCATGGCATTGAAGACGTCACCTAGTTGCTTTTGCACTTCCTTGATTTTCTCATCCCAAAGGTTGGGAGCTCCTCTGGGATGGTCATGAAAGTGACTCCCATACTCCACGCTTTGGTTTTCGCCTTCGTCCTCTTGGAGAGGAGTGTCCTCTCCATGGGAAGCAAGAGAAGGAGGAGGTGGAGGTCCCTCATGATGAGCTTCCATGTGTGGGGCGCCCAGGGGGACACCAAAGGGGGCGCCCAGCCCTACGGGGGCTCCTAGATGTGGAGCAGCAGGGCGTGGAGCTCCTTGACCCCCAGGACGTAGAGCTCCTCCAAGCTGTGCTCCGCCGAGTTGTGCTTCGCCAAGTTGTGCCCCTCCTCGTCCGACAAGCATAAGTTGTAGCATCTGCTGGTTTTGGGCCACCAGTTGCTGCATGGTCTCCAACATTTGTTGAGGATTTGGAGCTTGAGCATTTGGCACATAGTTGGCAGGCGGAGGAACCTCCTCTTCTCGTGGAGGATTGTCTTCATGCTGGTTCATGGATCTGGTAGTGATCGTCATTGTTTCAGTAAAAATGGAATGTGTTTAGGAATGAGAATTCTGTCGTTTCCCACAGACGGCGCCAAACTGATGATGCACAAAAATGGCTTTGCACACCACCTGTTAAGTGTAATTAATAAATGCAGTAAAATAGTAGAGAATAGGAAGAGACAGAAGTTATAGTGGTTCGGTCAACGTGACCTACGTCCACTCTTGAATGGCTTTGGTTGCCGGGGAGCTTTTATTAACTCAAGGGAGCGGGGAGCAGAGTTTACAAGCTTTGAGAGAGAAGAGGGAGAGTCGTGCTCAGGTAAGTGTCATGCCCCTCAAGTGTTGGTGGGACTTACAATTTATAGGGGTCCCCTAACAGGTTGGGCTACTCTTCAGCAACTTAGCAAGCATTTCGGTGGAGCTCACGACTTATCCTCAACGGGCGAGGTGGTTGAGGAGCTTCCATGAGATGCGGTCAAAGATAAGGTGAGGGTGGACCATTTCCTTCCGCTGTGCAGGTGATGCTCCTCTGCTCTCCCCTTGATGACGTGGCTAGGCATGGAGCCTGATTGGGCTTGGTGGATCTTAAATGAAGTTGGGCTCCTCAAATGGGGATTTGGGCTTTTTATATAGATTGGACCATTTGGGCTTGACCCATCACATATCTCCAACTCAACAAGCTTATCTTCCCGAGGTAGAGTGGAATACACGAGCACTTCTTAATGCTTGCCTGAGACCATTCACCAGGTGATCCCTAGGTTGTAGCAGGACAGTCTTGATTGAACTAACTAGTTGCTTAGCTAAACTCGTGACATGGTTTATTAGGCTAATGATACTACGAGTCAACTACACTCACTGACTACTTATGCGCTGACTACACTTGTTTTGTAGACAAGGCTCGTTCCATAGCATGCTTTAGGAGAAGTCAGAGCCCAATTCCCTTAACCTCAAAATCTAGTTTTGATTCAACTCCCTCCTCAACCCCTCGCCCTGCCTACACTACTTCTATTCTTTCAAGAGAAGACACCGATATCCCGCGTAAGCGTCGTTTGTATGTTGCCAATAATAGCGAGTGCATCCCCTTTCTATTCATTAGTAAGGATGTCAAAAGGTTTTCCTTTAGTTCCTTTATGACTAAACTAATATAATAAGGGTAGAGGACGCTGACGAGAAATCAAACAAAAGCGCTAACGCGCCTTTTACTAAGATTATAATCTAAATAGAAGGCCCTTCTTTAGACCTTGTCGATCTGAACGAGAATTTTCTGAGACATGGAAGAGTTCAAGGTTGTCCATGTCCTCGAAGAGGAAAAGGTCACCATCACCAGCATGTATCTTATCGGTGATGTGAAGGAGAACTCGGATGGAGCCGGACGGACGGCCTAGAATCGAAAGCTCAAAAAGGAAGTGAATGATCAGTTCCATTACCATAGGGTCAATAAATGTGCCATGACCCCTTTGAAGGCGTAGTGTAGACTACTTTCATTCTACTTTCATAGTTTTCATCGAGATTGGGTTGGTGTTCAATGTACCTTTATCCCTTTGCAGCATATGTTTCACGACACTCATGCAAATTGAGCAGAGCTTGTTGTATCAATTTTACCATTACCCCTAATGAGTTCTTCACCAACTCATTGAACTCCTTACATGATTGATTGCCTTTCCGAGTAATTCTACTATCTTTTAAACAAACACTATCAATAATAGCAATGAAATTGTTCACAATATTACTCAAGACATTCAAACATGAAGTCTGAATGAAGAAATTCACACATATTCTGTAACATACAGCAGGAAGGATTTGATACAATGGGATAATTCTTTGAGAATATTACTATTACTGGAGAAGTATTTCACATATCTATTCTGTCATGAACACAGATCAGTAATGTTTCAAGGGTGATGCATCAAGAGCACATTAGATCCAACATGGGGGCAAGATAGAGATATTTAACCTGTTCCCGATTCTTTGTTCATATTTCATTCACAGGCTCTTTACAATTCAGTAAGAAGATCAAATAATTACATCATCTAACCTTTCTAGCCTCTTCAGTTTTGCTGAAAAGAGTGAAAAAGCTTTCATCTAATCATCTTCCTTCCGAAGACATCGTAGTTTTCTTTTCCTTATTGGCCTGTATTTCCATGCTTATTGACAGTTTTGGGGTATCCTTAAAATCCTTCTGTATTTCACCAGCATTTGCATCCTCCCTCGTGATCACTATTTCCATGTGTTCTTCATGGAACTCCTCGAAATGGGCAACTTTTCCCAATTCTTCCACCTCTTCTATCACAAGGTCCAGTCGTGCCACTGTCTCCAGTAGCAGTGAAACAAAAGCAGCAATTGCAAGTGTCTCTGAAAAATCAAGACAAGTGTTCATGATCTTATTCAGTGTTCTACTAGTGACCGTCCCATCTACATCCATAACCTGTTCTGGACTCAAACTAGGCTTGCCTGCTTCAGTTTTTCGGACTGGATTGGAGGCAAGGAACATCTGTGGTGGGGTCTTAATTAAAGTATCAAGTTCTTCCAAAGCTTCATGAAGGTGATCCGATATGTGAGGTGAACAATGGTGACGGCTTTTTATGGCTTCTGCAAGTTCTGTAAGAACTTTTACCACTTCTTCTGCAACATGTCCACATGGTTCTCTGAATAAAGCTCGGACAGATGAAGGAACCTGAAGCATCCAACAATGCCAAACAAATTCTAGATCAACAATCTCAATTTGAACTCAACTTATCTTGAGGAAATAGAAAGTAAAGTTTTCTAAAACCATGCAGTCTCCTCTGAAACCATCATTCTACAAGAAATTCAGTGCTATCTAGATAAACAAAAAATGCCCTAAACTTGCACTAAAGTTTTTGAAAATTTTGTACATTGTGTCAGTATATACCTGAATATGGGATTCCAGACAGCCATGGAGAGCAACGGCAGTGTATCCCAGATGTCGAAGACCAACTCCTAGATGTTCATATTGTTTCCATGGATAACAATATCTTGAATGCCGAGGCTCCCAGCATGAATATGTAGCCTGCTTAATTCAACTTGTCATCATATTATTCAACAATAAATCATAATTTTGCTGCTTTTGGATATTTAAAGTTCATATATATGACTAACTTATGACTTAGTAAAGGTAACACATACCAAGGCTTCCTCCGCAGAATTGCTTTGCAAAACTTCCTCATATCTATTGTCCGAGGAAGAACCTTTGGAAGATTTGATTGTATCTTTTGCATCTAGTTCTTGAAAATACTCATCTACGCATGCTGCAAGGATTACAGAGTTTCAACTGATTCTTGTAGGAACTGGTAACAGGACAATCCTGACTACTATTTTTTCAATCGTGATAATTTGAAACTCCTTAATTGTATAACTAAAAACCCGCTTGCTTCGTTAAGTGCTTGTATAAATCTTTCTGTTAACATCTATCCACTAACAGAAAGATGTTTTGGTTTGGCTTAGTAATGTTCAATATCAAATCAATGAAACTTGAAGGGTATGCCAGTGTAGTTATGGGCCAATACCTGAGTCATGTGACCTTAGCAGGAAGCATGCGACTTAAACATCCAACCCTGTAAACTTTAGAGCCATAAAATTCTCTAAACCATCAAGTATATAAAAAATGCACAAAATGGAAAGTGGAGTTTCTCGCATATATCATTAAACTGAAGGTTTTGATATGCAGAACTGCACTTAATCAGGTTCAGATGAGTTAATTTGGGTTGGATGGGGGTAGTAGTATAATTGACATAATTAGGAAATAGCCACGGAAATTAGTAGGTCTTTGCTGACAGGAAGAAAAATGAGCAATCTTAAACTACGATGGAGAAGGATTGGATTCAAGACGGCTTAATGGCATTATCACACTAGCACCATATTTCATGATGTCCCAAACACATTTGATCTGGCTAAGGCTGTGAGGTTCTCTAGTAGGCTAGTAGTCTACAGTGTCGAAGGCATTATAACACTAGTAATAATTTCTGGAATTGTATGAAAGGGGCAGAATGAGGTCAGTTCAATTCTGGTCTCTGTCAATGAGGAAAAGAAAATAGTAGCCTGCAACAATCTTATTTGTCCTCTCTAAAACGGGATAGAGTTGCTTCTTACCATTGTGGCAGGATGCTTTTCTCTGGCCTTTCTACATACCCCCATCTATTTCACCCCACCTCTCCTATACCTTCTGAAGAAACAGAGAAAAAAGAAGATACACTCTTCTCCTCCCACAGAAGTTATATGCCATTCTACGTTACATAAAATAATAAATATAAGGAAATGAATGGCGAATAACCAGAAAGTGTGATGCATACCTTGTACCAATTTAGCCAACTCTTCAAATTTTGAAATGATAGTATTCTGGAGGTCTTCACCCGACCAGTTGGGAAGAATAAAGAGGCTTATGATGAGACCTATGCCACATCCAATGGCAATAGCATAGATTCGCTCTGTTACCATGTGGAATTGATTGTGATCATGATAAGATCCCACCATTACCAAACTAAATGTCATGAGAAACACAATTATCCCATGGTCATAATGCTTTTTGATTGAAGGGATGAACCTCGCATACGTTGCAAATGAACCTGCCAAACTTGTAAAACAGTCAATAAGAATGAAGGACCTTATATCCATAGAAACTGTCTTTTGTCAATTGACTCGGGCATGAAAGTAGACGTTATAAAAACAAGCGCTGAAAAAAGATTTTCATAAACAGGAAATTTAGAAGCAAAGTGAAACTGAGTTGGGAGAATATGGATATGGGATTCAGAATGCTCACCAACAATGAAAACTGCAAAGCAGCTACTAATGGCACATCCAACATGGCCTAAATGGCGAGCAATGATCTCAAACAGAAATGCAAAACTCAAGGCAACCACTGTCCCCATTAGCCTGTTGAATCCTTTATACAAGGTGGCTCCTGAATCAAACACCATCAGTGAGTAAATCCAGTCATGTCAAGTGAGCTGCAATGCTGATGATGTATCTATGAGGGAGATTTTAAGTTTCCAAAGATAGGTAAATAAATCTAGGTGCAAAGCATCACTGCAAGACTATTGGATCGAGTTTGTATGAAATCTTAGCAGCCATAGCAAAATTTTTATTTAACAAGAAAAAAAAACATCCAAACAGTGAAAACTGCATTGACTAACAACCAAGTCTTAAGTAGTCCATATTATGATACTCTTTCACGGCCGGCCCAATAGCAAGGCTGCTAAACCCTGAGGCCCTGAGCTTTGAGCTTTAGGCCCACATTTTAGGAAGGCCCTAAAATTTTAAAATATACCACTAGTCTATATAAAAAAATTTAATTCATAAAATATTTAGGCGCCAAAAAAAAGCCCTATAAAAATATAAGTCCAATTAAAAGTTTTAAAGCCAATACATCAGGCCCATAATTAAATCCAATACAATTTTTCCAGCCATGCACACTTTAACCACTGACGCACTCTTTCTTTTCTCTCTCTTTCCCCCTACCACCAAAAACCATAAGGCTATCATCAACTCTCTCTCTCTCTCTCTCTCTCTCTCTCTCTCTCATGAGGCCTTCATCAGTCCATCTTCTTCTCTATTTTCTGTTTATCTCTTCTCACTTTGGCCAACACACGCTCAAGCAACAAGCCAACAAATTCCCGCCTCCGCCACGTCCCCGCCTTCACCCCACCCCAAGCTCAAACCTAACATAATCTAACATTATAAATAATCTAAAAAATCAAAAAAATTGCATATCACAAACTGAAAATTATCACATAATTCTTCTCATCAATAAGAACTAACATTTGATATACTTAGTAGGCAAAAAGTCTATCCAGCACATTTCAAACAAAAAGTTTATCTAACAATTTTCAAAGAATAAAAACCATATTCAAGTAGAATAAACTAAAAAATCAGCAAAAATCATATCTAACACTATAATCAGAATTCAACAAAGACCATATTCAAATAGCATAAAATTAGAAAATTTAGAATATTGCATATCTAACACAGAAAATCAGATGTATCACATGAAAATTGCAGATCTAACAAAAAAAAAATTAGAACGACGAGTAACATCTAAAAACCTCGTATATAACACACCATAGATCCGAAACAAAAATCCTCAATAGCTAACACAACACAGACCCTTAGATCTAACAAAACTCATCATCACAAATCTAACAAAAAGGATTACAGATCTAACAAAAGTCATAAAAAAGAATGCAAAGATAATAAATTTTACCTTATTAGACAAAGAAAAAAAAGTGGGCTCCTGAATTTTGAATTAACTTTATAGGTGGGTGGGAATGTGATTGGGGTTTATGATCTTATATATATATATATATATACGGGTTAGCGGGGGCGGGGACAGGACGAGGGTGAGTATCAGTCCATCCCCGCCTCCATCCCCATGCGGGTTTATATGGGTATCTCCGTATACGTTCACCGTCCAATACGTATGGTCTATCATCGGTCCAAACGAAACGGATTTTGACGAATACTCATTTTTCCACGGTCCACTGCCATCCCTACCTTAGAGCCACCCCTATACCATTTGTATGTAATGTATTAGTCCCAAGTTCATCCAAAGATGTGATTGTTTCATGAACATATTGAAAAACAGGATCTTATAATTCCCTTTTTAGTGTATACCAAACTTAAGTAGGTTCTAATATTCACTACTCAATACATGACGAATCTGTAAAATAGGCAAGAAAACACCAATGAGAATAGGCTTTTTATAGTGTTTGATTAATTTTGAAATGGGTATTACAAAATTTCACAAATTTCCCAAACTAATACCCCGTCAGCAGGGGCGGAGCCAGAAATTTGGGATAGTGGGGGCAAAAATTTTAGCAACAACAATACTATATGTACTAAATTGGAAAAGTTAATGTATTATTACCGTTGGTTTAACAAATAAAATGCATTTAATGCTGATACCCTATGCTAATTCAATAATAACAATGTGTTATATTATCAAATTAGGTCTTTCAATTATATGTTAGTAACATTTTTTTAACAAAAGTAAAATTTAAAATTTTGAAGTAATAATAAATTAAACGAGGTGACCCAACGTGTGGCTTCTGCTATTGCAAGGTCTGGAGTAAGATGTACATATTATTATCCTGCATGTGAGAGAGTATTTTTTTTTTTTTTGCAACTTGAATCCTTGACATTCAAATCATAAAGAAGCAACGTATACCTTATCTTTACCATCTTATTGACTAATTTTTATATTATAAAAAATATTACATAATAATATTATCATTCAATGTGTCAAAATTTACAAAGATGAGAGTAAGGGGGCTTCATATAGGGGAGAGAACGAAAAGCTCCAAAATTTCTTGAACACTTGTTGAGAGATTCAACTAAATAATCAATAATCAAGTAAAAAAATTTAATCTTAATGTTAGAAATTATTAAGTAAATTAAAATGTATATGAATTTTTGTGGGGGCAAATTTAGAATATATTAAAATTTATATAAAAAAATATTTGGACAACAAAATTGAGTGGGGGCAGCTAAGCTAAGTGTAGCTCCGTCCCTGTCAGAAACCTATACGTACCTGCTCTGAACTCGACGACAAGTGCGACAGTGAGGACCGCCCAAATGGAGTTCTGACGAATCCCCTCATACAATGGCTCCAACAGGTACACCAATGAAGCTACGGTCATTGCGACACCAACTTTCAGCGAATGCACCACCTTTCTTGGATCTTTTTTCCCCGTCTTCATCGTTTCGTCCCACACCGCCTTTCCGATTTTTCTTGCCTCCCGCAACCATCTCTCCCCCCACTTTTCGCCGACCTGCGGTGGCTCCGCCTTGTTGGTAGGGTTTTTAGGCATCTCCATTTCCATGCACGTTGGTAAAGAAACCTTATAAAGATTTATCGGTACGTGACTGATCAGACAGCTTTATGTATGTTCTTACTATGGGATCATGTGGAGTATATATAGGCCATAGAAAATTACACTTAAACCCCTTAAATTATGGCCCTTGTTTCATGTTATTCCCTAAATTAACATTTTTTTTCACGAGTAATGCTAAATGAACCAAAAAACAAAAGGGACTAAAAATATGAACTAAATGACATGACACTACAACATCCCATATCAGCTGCCACATCATTTGACTCTAAATTTTTTGTCCCTTTCTTTGATCGGTATAACATTACACCTTTCTAACCCTTTAGGGTGGTTCAGTAGTTGAGTCTGATCGTTAATAAACTAGAACCAGAAGTCTCAGGTTCAGTCTCTTCTCACACTCTCTAAGAGTTAACCACTCTTATCCCTTTAGGGACATATTCTAACCCACCTCAAGTCACGGTGGTCAGTCATTAAACTCGAGTGAGTAATCGGCGCAAACTTGAACTTCTTGTAACTAAAAAAAAACATTATACCTTCCTCACATTGGACCTTAAAATATTAAACTATTTTAGTTTCAATTTTACATTGCCCCAATCATTAATTTTTTAATCTAATTTTTCATGAAAAATTATGGCAAAAATAAAATCGCATAATGTTAGGAGATATGAATTTTTTTTTTCCTTTTTAGTTAGGTTGAATTTAATTTATTTCCTGATCCATTAAAAATTGAATTGAAGTTAATGATTGAGATAATGTGAAAATTAAATCAATAATTAAAGATATAATATAAAAAATAAATTACTTAAACAATAATATAAAACGAGAGATATAGTTAAGTTAAGGGAGCCTAAGCATAATAAGCAAACAGTTAGGCGAAGATAGAGAGGCGCAGTCTTTGTGGAGTTTCCGCGTTTTGGACATTGAATTCCTGGAGTATTGGAAATCTGGTATGTTGCACAATCCAAATTCAAATCCACTTCCCCCTCTCCGTACATTAAAAAAAAGAAGGATGACAATTATACACAGTCCAAAAGAATATTATTAGTCAATTATACACGCTGACTATCATTGAGCTCGGTGGTCTAGTGAGAAGATAGCATTTCATAAGAGTTATTCTTGTACTAATTACCCAAGTTTGATTCGTAAAGAAATAGACCGTTGACTTGATTTTAGTGATTTGATGGGACTGATATCAAGCTATGACTCTAATTATCTTTAGGGAACGTTTATGGAACCCACCGTCAAGACCCTTTTAGAGGATAATAGGTTCGAGCTACTATGATCATGCCTAGGTAGAGTTTTCATGTTGAACGGCCCCACTCAACCTTTTTTTTCACAAAAATAAAAAATAAAAAAAATTACACTTAATGACTATGTACCGAGCGAACTTGTTTTGTAGACAAGTCTCGTTCTGTAACATGCTTTGGACGAAGCCGGGGCCCAATTCCCTTAATCCCAAAGTCTAATTTTGCCATGTTGACATATAGTCCGTCTTCAACAATGACTAATCCCAATGTGAGGATGGCTCAGATTTAGTCTCACTTAATCCGGTCAATGACTCCCATTTAAAAATTCTAATTTAAATATAATTAAAATATTTGTTGGATTTTATTTTTACAGTCTATATCCGAATTCACTAAATATGAAAAATATTTAATCAGATTTAACTAACTAAATTAACCTGAATTTTAGCGAATTGTATTTAAATTCAACTCAACTTCATTAAATAACCATACAAATCAAAAGATACTTATCTATATAATAAAATACAAAGATTGAAGATATAAAAAATGATTTTTTTTCGTGGTTGAGATCGTTTTAAATTTTATTTTAAAGTTAACATTAACTCTCCAAATTTAATAGATAAAATAGTCCCCCTAAGGGTGTATTTGGAGTGATTTTTTTCAAAAGTGTTTATAGAACTTGTGAATTCTAATAAACACTTTTAAAATAAATAAAAAAATAGTGTGTGAAACAACTTATTTTTATTATTTTCAAATAAATCAGAAATAATTTTATTACTTAAATAAGTAAATAAAAATTAAAAAAAAAACTTCTACATCTTTAAAATCACTTATTTACAAAACATTTCACTATTAGGTCCACCGCCACCACTACCCCACCATCACCGCCGTTGCCACCCCACCACCACCCCACTACAACCACCACCGTCTCCGCCACCACCACCACCACCACCACCACACCACCGCCCCACCACCACCCCTACACAATCACCACCATTGTAGCCACCACACCATCATCTCTGACACAACTACCACCACTCCCACCATTGCCCCATCACCACCACTACCCCCTATCATCGCCACCCCACCACCATCGCGACCGTCACCGCCACCCTACCACCATCTCTATCGCCGCCACCACCATTACCATCGTCATCGCCACCACCACTACTACCACAGTCATCATTCACTATCGTTGTCCACCACCATCAATCACCATCATTATCTTATTCTTATATTTATTACCACTATCACCATCATCTCACCACCATCGTCGCCCACCACCCACTGTCACTCACCCTCACCACACCTACCACCACCACCCACCACCATCGTCGTTCAAAAACACTTGTCGTCGCCCACCACCACCACTACCAACCACCATTACTGTTGCCCACCACCACCACCGTCATCACCAATGGTTACCACTACCACCATTATCATTGGCACTCACGACTGCCACTACTATTATGGTTGTCATCGCCCACTACGAAACATCATAATTTTCCACCACCACCGCTCACCCCCATTACAATCGGTGCTTAAATTCTTTTCTCTTTTTTTTATGTTTGTGATTTGATTTTAGCTGTGAATACAAATATATTTATAATTGACAATTTTTTTATTACTCCGTACCTTCAAGCACGTGGCAATAACTAGTAAATAACTATATTAGCAAGAACCTCATGTCTGAAGACACTACAAAGTATATAAAAAAATGAAATAATCTTGTAATATTTGTATTTTAAATAATAATTAATTTTTTTAAGTATGCAATTTAAAATTAAAATGAATATAGACATAAGTGTGGATTGATGAGATTGTTTAACATTTGGGGAGTGTGTTAATTGGGTTGTCTGACATTGAGGGTCGTGTAGAGAAGTTTATATTTTTGGGCGGGAATTTTTTTTTCCGGATGTATCTTTTACCATTGGAACAAAGTAGATAAAAATTGAATCAATCTTAATCATTGTTATGTTTATATAAATTGAGAATTTAATTTTCTATTGTAATATTAAATAGTTATATAATATTTGAATAATTGAATTTCAACAAATTATATTTAAATTTAACTCAATTTTATTTATAATCAACCAAATCCTCATATATTTATAATACAATAATGCTATGATGACCAAATTTATACATCAAATGATAAGGGCTGTTAGATTGGTAGATCTCACTGACACCCACAACACATCCAATAAATATGATGTTGCTACATCATTTGATGGAAAAAATATGATGTTGCTATATCATTTGGTCACCATAATATTTTTGTTTATAATAATTATTTATATGGCATTCGAATCGAATAAAATATTAATATATCTATATTCAAATTCGTGAAATATAATATTATAATTTAGCTCAAATTTAAATTATTAGTAAAAAATACTTGTTCATATCTACCTACATAAAATCGTATTCGGATTAAATTCGAATCAAAATTCGATAAATTTATAGACATAATAGTCTCACCTATAACGCACGCCAAAGTAGAAAACATAAAATGTTTCGTAGATGTGAGAACTACTATGGCGCAGGCATGGAACAAGACAAGTTAGTGGCCATTTTTTGAAGCCTGGTCTGTCAAGAGAAAAGACTGAAAATTATTAAAGAAAATGAAACAAAATGCTTACTTGCACCTTTTGCCTTTTGCCTTTTACTTTTACTTTTTCCATCGTTATCCGAACAATTTATATAATAAAGTAGAACGCTTTTTAATTTTAAAGACAAAGAGCAGTCTAGATCGTTTCGTAACCAAAAAAATCATCATCCAACGGACGGCGTTATCCCAAACTGTCTCAAGCTATTAACGTCTCAGATCGTTTTGATCCGACGTACCACATTAGCTCTTTTGAAATATTTTTGCTGCTCAAAATTTTTAGTTTTTAAAATTGACACCCCTACATTGAATTCGCCTCTCAATCTCGCCCAAAATTAATGTCATTTAAATCTAAAATTCTGTCCAAATCTAAAATTAAAGTCCATATTTAAATTTTGACCCCCACTTATACTGCTATAAATAATATCCTTTCTATATCAGATAAATCACTTTTTTCACATCACAACTTTAGAATATTCAATATAATGATGATATTATATTATTTACTCCGCTTTCCTTTATCACATGCATCCATCTAGATCTTTTTACCCAATTATTTCTGATATCCCCTTTCTCCTTTGCCTCCATCTCTTTCTCTTTTTGTTCCTCCTCTCAATCTTTGCCCCCAACAAATAGCCACCCAGGGTCGGCCCAACAGTATGAAAAAAAAAACATGGGATTTAGGCTCCAAATTTTTAGAAGACCTCATAATTTTAGGTACATCACTAGCCCACAAAAAAAATTAAATCCATTAAATTTTAAGCCCTACAAAAAAGCTCCAAAAAATTAAATTCAATCAAAATTTTTATTGCAATAATTTGGGCCTATCCAATCCATAACATTAAAAACTTAGAAATTAAAAAAATAAAAAATTACTCAAAAGTCAACTCTCTCTCTCTCTCTCTCTCTCCATCTAGTAAAAAAAATAAAAAACAAAAATAAAAGTTGAAATTAAACACTCTCTCTCCTTCTTTGTGGTAAAAAACAAAAACAAAAGTTGAAATCTCTTTTTCGACAATATTAATACATCCTTCTTTTGTCTCCCTCTCACATAGAAAATTAAAAATAAATTAATTTTTTTTAAAAAAATAATACTAAAAATAAAAAGACTTCCATATAATATTTCTGCTTTATACCTTAAATTGACTTAAGTCGCCCCTGTAGCCACCGACGCCCCTTTATCTTCTCTTTTTTTCTCTCCTCACCGAAACCCTCTCACTTCACAGCAACACTACGGAGGCACCATCGGAGACACAGTGATCAACCATCAACAATCTTAAAGCTTCACCCGGGTATCCCTCCCACCTCTCTCTCTCTCTCTCTCTCTCTCTCTCTCTCTGCGTATGTCTCCCTTTACCACAAACACCCCTTCCTTCCCTTTCCCTTTTGCCACCGAAACTCATAACAGCCCACCAAACACCCTATATATCCAATGTCAAACTCTTACATGCAACCAACCAGCACCTCCACCTCTTTTCCTCCCTAGTCCCCACCATTGCCACCAACCTCCCTAGCCAACAAACGCCTCCCCACCCCCACACACACACATTGCAACCGAAACCCACCACAGTCACCGAAACACCAAGTGTTTGTATTATTGCTTCAATGAGCAGGCCAACATTGTCCTTATTTTTTAGCGAACTTACTTTGTCTGTTGCAGCGACCATCTACAACACGACGGCGCAGCTCCAGCAATCAGCAATGGCACAACTCCAGTGGGACGATGATCTCCTAAAAAAGTGATTTATTGGTTTGGGTTTGTTATTTTTTTTAGTTTTACATATTTTTAGGTTATTTACAATCTTTTTCTATACGTTCTACGATATGAGGACCTAAGATTGGTTCAGGCTAAGTGGTCATTTGTGAACAAGGATGAGTTCATCTATTTTTTGTGTTTGTTTTGTCCAAAAACTGCAAAGAATTCCGGAAGAACCAAGGAGCCCTTTTGATCAAGAGTCATGCCTTTTGTTTTTTTGGCACATTTGGGAATGGTTTGCATCAAAAGAAAGCAAAAATGACAAGAACCATTGTGAGGTGTATGCACGATGTTTAATGCGTTCTTTATACTACTATTCAAGGTTCTTTATGTTGTAATGTCTATATTTTTAAATATTATTTTCTCTCTAAAAATTTTTAAATCTTGACCTCAATTTAATGCTTTGTGCACATTCATAAATTTTGTAAGTTATACACTATTCATGTAGTATACTGAAATTCAACTTGATTTGTTGCCAATTTGATACATTATTTGGCTTTGATTGTAGTTAAAAGTAAGCTCGTCTTCTCGAAGCAGTACCAATGGTTGCAGAAGATATGTTTTAGGTTTGGAAGTGATAATGATGGTGGTCTTAGTGATGATAATTAATCTCGAAGTTGTGATGGATGGGTGGTGGTGGGGTAAGGCTCTTAGGACAAATTTGTGCAACATAAAATTAACTTAGTTGATGAAATTTGGTTTGAATTGAATAGCAAAATTAATTTAAATAATTGACTTAGTTAGATTTAATTTCAATTTGAGCACAAAATTTGATTAATTATCAAAATTTAGGCTAAGTGGTAATAATGGTAATTGTGGTATTAGTGGTAATAGTTCTGTATAGTTGTATTTTTAGAGGATTTTGCTTGAATTCTTTATGAGACTCAAATTTTATGTATTTAGTTTATCAATTTGATAATGTTAGCGTAGTTGGATTTAATCATGAGAATTTGAGCAAGACCAGTTTCTATTGATGACATGCTATCTCTCCACGAATATGTTTAAGTATGATATATGAAAAACATCTTTACTTGATAAGGTTTGCACATCTTCATATTTTTGTAGGGTCTTATTTTTAGAGAGAATTTAGCCGTAATTGCTTGGAAGAATAGAAAAAAATATTATATTTAGAGGCACGAGCATTCTCTAAACTATCAACATACTATGAGGACAAAAAGTGTAATTTAACCCGATAGAGTGTTAAAAATTTAGTTTTAATTGATTTAGGTTTTGTTGATGTTGTTTATTATATTTTTTGTTGCAATTCATCTCTTAATCCCCATTCCTTGCTTTCTATCTCATATTTATTTGATTGTTTTCATACCACAATAATTTTTGAATTTACTACCATTTGGATATCAATTAATAATTAACCGGTCATAGAACAATGTTTGAGATTGTTTTGATTTGAATTCTATCAATTTTTTTTTTAAATAATGGACCCATATTATATTTATCAATGTTTTTCTAAGTGACAATTTTTTATGGCATACAGTCTCTTAATGCACATGTATTTGCTTTCGATTTTTTTGTTTGTTACGTTGCGCCTTCAGGCACGAGCAATTACTAGTCTATATAATAAAGTATAATATAATTCAAATTTTAAAAGATAAACAAAATAATTTTATAGTTTAGATTTGACTAAATTTTATTTTAAAGTTAATCAAATGACTAATATTAACACCCCAAATTTAATAGAGAAAATAGGCCCCTAAAAATGTATTTGAAGTGACTTTTTAAAAATATCTCTAGAACTTATAACATCTCATAAGTACTTTAAAAAAAATAGTATTTGAAACTACCCCACCACCCCCACCCCCACCCCCACCGCCGTCGCCGTCGCCGCCACCCCACCCCTACCCCCGTCGCCTCCACCACCGCCACCCCCACCCACACCACCATTGCCCCATTGCCACCGCCACCACCATCGACATCCACCACCGATTGCTACAACCATCGTCCACCGTTACCACTCACCACCATCGTTATTTCATTCTTACATTTATTACCACTACCACCATCGCCTACCGTTAACACCCACCGCCACTCACTATCACCTTGTCGACCCCCACCATTGCCGCCACCCACTGTCACCCACCCCCACCACACCTACCACCACCACCCATCACACTGTTGCCCAGAAACCCCGTCCTCGCCCACCACCACCATTACTGTTGCCACCCACGGTTGCCACCATCACCACTATCGTCGCCACCCACCACAACCATCGTCGTCTCCCACCACCACCACTGTCGTCCACCACCACTACCATCGCTCGCCTCTACTACAACCGGTGCTTAAATTCTTTTCTCTCTCATCTATGTTTGTGATTTAATTTTGGGTGTGAATACAAATATATTTATTGTGACTTCAGGTACATGCAATAACTAATCCTCTTATGTATAGAATAGCTTAAGTCATTGCCATTTCAGATGTTGTATAAATTTAGACATTTTGAATTCGAATTTTAATAATTTTTTAATATTAGGTTATGAGAGATTTATATATTATGAATACTTTAGTTCTAACGTAGATGATTTTCCTTTGACCGGACCGAGGAAGTGATTAGTCGAGGTGCGTATAAGCTGATCCGAATACCCCTGATCGTTAAACAAAAATTTTTTTTGTAAAAAGGGTGAGATGTGTTCGATGAGACGGGCCAAACCAGAACCTAATTCATTAAAGCTTTTAGATTTGAGTGGGTTTTAAGATTGGATAAAGCTCATTTTCAAACCAATAGTTTTAATTAATTAGATCTCCAAATTAGATTCAAATAGTATTTTTTGTCTCTCCGATATATTTGTAATTTAATCTTTTAAATAAATAATTTATTATGAATTTAAGTGTGCCTCATTATATAATACAATTCTTTACTAATATATGGTGGGTGATCTTCCAAGAGAAATGGAGAGAAAAAATATTGAAAAAACTTAGATCATGTCGACTGTAGTATGATGTTGAGTAAAAGTAAAAGCATGTTCAAAATATGCACGTATCTTTATGCGTGTGTTCGTCAAAAAATAAGATGAACTGAAATCATATATATATCGGTTGTAGGAAGAGGTTCAGATTGATTGATAAGTTCTCATCCACTCCTCCAAAGGTTAGAGGCTCTTTTGAAAGGTGTTGCTTGAAATTAAATTTGTTAGCCTTCTTCGGCTCTTGCACTACATTATAATGTTGGGCAATGCATGTTCCAAATATGCATGTGATGATACCTAAAATAAACCCTAAGCACGAGCCCAGGAAATGAACTCAGCTCGGGAGGTCAGGTAAGACACGTAGAGCCCGTCGAGCCAGAATTAAAGCTCCCCCCAAGCGAGATAATATGGGAAACGATGAGGGGACAGCAAGATGATAGCGAACACCTCCGAAGCAATAGCCAAGCTGAATTCAAGGCACAAAACCCTTAACCAACCAAGATCCTCTCCAAAAATTAAGGAGGATCCCACGGATGGTAGGCAAAGATCTCGGGATAAAGTCCACTGAACCAGCCCTATGGAGATTAGGTAACTCCTCGATTGGGGAGAGTAGGGTGGAAGGATCCCATGATTATAGAAAGTAAATCCGGGTTAGAGGTAAGCAAGAGGCTATAAAAGCAGGGTAAGCCTCCAATTAGAGAAGAGGGAGGAACCTTAGAGACTATAGAGCCAGGAAGAACCCTAATTTCCTCCACACTGCACTGTAATACACCCAACGCAATCAATGAGAAAACAGGAGCAAGAGCCTCCATTGAAGAGTGGACTAGCCGAGCTTCCAGGCCGGTGAACCACTATAATTTCATTGTGTACATCTCCTTTTCCTCAATTCCCTAAGCATTTATCAGCAACTTGCACGGGCCTTGTAACTCAGACACGCACACTTGATCTCACACACATCTATACGCTCTGCTTAACCTCGATAGAATAACGCTATCAGCATGTATCATCTTATGTGTGTTCATTAAAAAAAATAGAGGGTTATTCGGTGATCGGTACAAAATGAAAAACTTTTTAATCGAGAAGTTCAATCTGCGTTCTTTTGAATCTAAAATGACAAATTTATTTCAAAATACTTATTTACAAGAGAATTCTGATTCAACCCAAGTAAATTATTTGAGTGAAATTTTAATAAATTGCATCTATCTAAGTTCTTCTTAATTTCATCTAATAACCATTTTAATTTCATCATATATTACATATTTTTACAAAACAATTCAAATTGGATAATAAACGGGTTCAGATTTAGACAATCGATCAAAATCTCAATCTGTATCTTCCTAATAAAATTTCAATTAAAATTAGAATCGTATCAAAATTTAATCCATTAAAAAGAGTGTCAAAGTAAGCCTACCATAATCAATATGCCAATCTTTATGCAAAATATCATATGTTTTATCTTTCTGACTCCTAGCTATACATCACTGTCATCAATGAAAAAAGAAAGGGAAATGCCAACGGTTCTCAAAAATAATGTTTGATCTCTATCAATTCACCTGCTAAATATCCCGAATCTTCAAAGATGCATAAAATGTTAGAAAATGCTTCAAAGTTGCTAGGAGGAACTCACCAACCTCCTCCTAACCAAATTCCTTGTTAATGGATTAGGTTTGAATTAAATTCTAACGGATTCAAATTTAAATTTGATTTCAAAAATCCGATCTGATAATTCGACGAACTTTTTTTATAGTCCATATTTGGATCGGTTAACAATCTAAAATTCGATCCGATCCGAATAACTTAATTAACTAAATTTTAACAAATTATACCTATATTTCAACTAAGTTTATTTAAATAATCACTTTTTTTTAATATTTATATAAAAATATATAAATAATTCGGATCAGATCATAGTTGGATGAAATATAGGTATATTCAAATCCGAATCTGTGAAATATAAGATATCGGATTCGAATTTGAATTATTGGTAAAAAAAAATTTAATCCATATCCAACTAATCAAATTTGAATCAGAATCCGATCCATTGTCAGGCCTAATCTCAACGTGATCATGACCATAAGCAAGGGCAGAGCTACTCTTATGGGAGGAGGCACTTGCCCCACTGACCTTTGAGGAATCCTTTTATAAGGGTGTCAATTTTATGCATTAATATAAACCCAATCCGATATAAAACTTTAAAATAACATGAACAATAAATGAGTCAAATTAAGATTAGATACGAATAACACGATTAACAAATATTGTAGATAGAAAATAGGTATTTAACGAGTATTGTAGACAGAAAACATATATTTTATAAATTTTTAAATAATATTATATGAGTTGTAGAATTAAGTATTTTTTGATTGATACGAATATTAACAAGAATACGACACAGAGTGGGGGATGGCCCTACGCACAGGCAACAGGAGCACCGACTCTACGAAGTAAAAACCTAAATTTTCTATTGGCCTTCATTCGTGAATAAGAATTCAAGAGCATGAAGCGAGCGCTTGCTTCGCCTGCTTCTTATTATGGCGGCTATGTTGGTGTGGCAGAAATGAACGAAAAGTAATATGAACGTGCTATTTTCAAATCGATTGATAGATAGTCTGATCTGTTCTAATAGATCGAAAGAGATAGAGAGAGAATATACCAAGAATTATGGGAAATCTCCTATTTCTATCTATCGATGAGACAACTATCTATTCTTGATCCATCAGAAAGAAATCAATATGTATCTGATAGGGTCCACATTGTACGTAGAGTGCCCAAGCACTTTTTAGGCTAGCTCAGTTCTATTATCCATCGATCCAATGCATTGGGCTCATCTCATGAAGGAAAAAGCCACAATGTAGTTGTCTTTTTCGCCGCCTCAACGCATTCCCTTCTCTCCCCGGCATCGTCCCACAAAGAAAGAAAGAGCGCAGAGCCCCGACCCGATCTCTAGGTTCGCTAACGTAAAGCGAGGAGTTGAGCCTGAACTGGCGAACCGAATTGTAAGACCCGAACACGCATGACCATTATATAATATTTTTCATAAGCATATTCACATGTGACATGCATGCGTAGGATTGACGATTAATATTTAATTATGAGTAATGATATGAGACCAGAACCTGAACGATGAATATTTTAATATTTAGAGATAATTTTATAAAGAATGATTATAGGGAGAATTGTTTTATTTAAAGTGTGAAAAATTAAATAAGAATGTTGACATGTGATATTATTTTATTATTTTATGTATATTAGTACATGTGGAATTAATCGGGTGACAAGTATATGACATCAATTTATTGTTATAAAAAATAATAATAATAATAATGAAATAAAATGTATTAGTATATACAAAGAGTGGTTAAGGGTCCGAGAGACAAATTTAATAGATTGTCAATAATTTGAATATATGTATATACATGTTTATGTATAAATATGTATATAATAAATATGTGTAAAGAATACATGTATAAACATATATAAACTAGGGAGTATGTATATATATATATATATATATATATATATAATATAGGGTCATGATAATAGTTTCCACTTAGCAAGACATGCAAGGCATGTCTTGCATGCAAAAAGAAAGAAAAAAAAGAGTTCTTGCACTTGGATATTTCGGCTAGATCAAGAACCAAGAGGGAAAGAAGGAGAAAACCAAGGGAAGAAGAAGGAAAGAAAGAAAAGAAAAGAAGAAAAATAAAGTGTGGGTACAAGGTAAGAATTATGATTCATTTTCTTTCTTCTAAGATGTAGAAATCCTATTTTTATTTAGGCATTTTGAGTGTTGCATGTATTTCAAAAATGGTATTTTGTATGTGTTTATATGTTGTATATTGATGTATGATGTTAGATATGAGGTTCGATTAATGCATGAAGGTTACATCTTGATATTTATGTGGGTGTGTAAATTAAGTTAGTATTGTTGTAAAAAAAAAAAATTGAAGTGTGGTGGGTACTTAGAAATTTTGTTAATTGTTCTTGAATTTTCATGAAATTCATGGGTATGGAATTTTCATGCAATTTTATGATTTTATTGGGTATTTATAATTAGAAATTTTGTTAATTGTTCTTAAATTTTCATGAAATTCATGGGTATGAAATTTTCATACAATTTTATGATTTTATTGGGAATTATGTAGATTTAACTACATTTTGGTTACTATAATTTTATGAGAAATGTTTACTTTGGATGTAATGGATTCGAGTAGGTAATCTTACTTGCTATGAATGAATTATTTTCATGTGACTCGAATTGATTATAATTACTAGTTTAATTTGTTTGAGTAATTGATATTACTTGATGTGGATGAGTTATTGAATGTGACATGATTAAATTAAGAAATTTGCTTTGTGTAAACCAATTCGAGTAAAGCGGTATTATTTATTAATACTCGAATGAAATTTTGAATAATGGGTGTCAGGTCTAGGGATGAGCGTCGTAAAGAACGTTGCTCAAAAAGCTCCGACAGAGGAGTCATCAACACGATAACTTTTCAGCAAGGTACGTATGTACACTAACATTTAGTTTTATCTACATGTAAATGTTTAATTTTTTTTCTATGTGACTGTCTAGCTTATGAGTTCTATTGTGAATAAATGACTTAAGTGTTCTAATGTTACGATTGGAATAAGATGTCTTCGTGACAAATTATAATATTATGGTTTAGTTGTCTGTATGACAAGCGGAAAGAAAAACCAAATGATTGAGACGATACAGCGTCAGATGTCTAAATGACGTATTTTATTTGCGTAATGAAGACATCAAAGGGACGAAAGCGAATTGTTAAACTGGGATGTCTACATGACTAAAAGTAACTCAAGTGTTCAAGTTTGTCCTTGTGACTGAGATAAGTTAAAGTTGATTTCGTCTAAGTGATGGAAACTAAATTTTTGATGTGATGTGAGTTGTTCAGAAAAAAAAAAATAGAATATCGAGAAAATGATACATGTTGTTAAGTTGTCTGAATGACGATCGTATACTAATATGGTGATAAACTTGTGTGGTGTTTTGTTGCCTAGATGACAAGACGGTTATTTCTGTGTGAAACCGTAACGCAATGAAATAGAATTTCGAGAAAAGTTATGGAATCACGAATATTATTGTGTGGTGTTTTGTCGCCTGGGTGGCAAGATGGTTATTTCTGTGTGAAACCGTAGCGCAATGAAATAGAATTTCGAGAAAAGATATGGAAACATGAATATTAAAATTCCATAAATGAGCAAGGACATCACATTATGTTCTTTGCTCTATCTTTGAAATCATTAATGAGAACTTATTGAAAAATTTGCTTGAAATCTTTTCAGGTAAACTGTACACAAGCTTGTAGTCCACTGCCGCACCTAGAAGTCCAGTCAGGAGTGTCGGGAAGGGCTCGTGTCAATTTCTTATGTCTTAAAAAAAAAAAAAAAAACTTTTTGGGTTGTATATGATGTCAATATTTTGGTTTTGGCATGCAAGCAACACTTGCAAATATTTTTAAGATATGTATATTCTACATGGTAACAGGCCTGTGTGCCGCGCGCATATGACTTTTAAAAAAAAAAAATGATCATAAGATAAATATTTTTAGAATGAGTTTTTCTTTAAATGTCATGTTATAATGTTTTATTAATAGCGAGATTGCCTAAATTTTATTTTTATAATTGTTGGAGTTATTTCCTAGTTTGTTAGGGTTTTCCTTATTTTACCTAGTTTGGAGTTATTTCCTAGTTTGTTAGGGTTTTCCTTATTTTACCCTTATTGTACCTTTATTTTTGACTATATATACGGGGGCTCTACAATTAGTTTGTATCCCTTTCTTTCTTCTAAATATTTCAAGTTGGTATCAGAGCATGGTTTCGATCTAAAATATATTGTAGCACCACAGTAATTTAGTTGGAGAAATAATATATTCTTGGATTAGGGTTGCTGATTTTTTGAGGTTCTAAGGGCTGTGAACAGTGTCTTGGTACTGTTCACGCGCTGTGAACAGTGTCTCGGTACTGTTCACGCGCTGTGAACAGTACCGAAGTTACTGTTCACGCGCTGTAAACAGTGTCGAAGTTACTGTTCACGCGCTGTGAACAGTGCCGAATTTGACTGTTATTGGTATTTGATTTGCAAAGTTGTTGAGTTGATTTGTGACGAACTTTGGATTGTTTGGCGTTGGTTGTCTCCTCTCTTCTGCTAGTGTTTCTCGTTGTTTGATCTTCCCCGCTGAACTAGTCGTTGCAAGGTAAGAAATCCTAATTATTAGGGTTTGTTGATTTTGGCTACTGCTAGTTGAGGCTTTTGGTTTGGGTATTCTTTTGTTAATTTGGGCCGTTGTTGGTTTTGTGCATTGAGGATTCGTCACGGTACCCAGAAATTCAAGAAATATAAATAAATGATCCATCACTGGAGGTAAATAATATAAATATTATTTGGGAGCTTTTTGGACCTTCTTTATTTGTCGCTATTGGTCGACTGGAGGTATATTGTTCTCCCTTATTTTATCTCTCTATTTATTTTAGAGTTGTTTTTCTGTCACGGGTGCCCTAGTATTATTGTTGCTATGACCATTACTGAGGGATTTGAGACCCCTACTGTTGACACCTCTACCGTTGAGACCTCTATTGGTACTTCCACCTTTATGTTTGACCAGCGCCGTTAGGGTGTCCCAGACCAGTGCAGACAGGGGGATTCTCGTCAGTGTGATTATTGTGGCCAACCAAGACATCTCAGGGTTACTTGTTGGAAGCTCCATCCGGAGCTTAAGCCGTCTCCTCGCGGCCGTACTACTGCTATTGCTGAGATACCACCACCTACTACCGCTGTTTCTGTTGGTGCTCCTACTGTTCCTCCTTGGCAGAGTGATATGGATGCTATCACATCCCGATTGGATATACTTATGTCCACTCTGACTTCTCAGGGTCCGACTTCTACTACTGCCACTACTACAGGACCTGAGTATCAGGAGGATTATTATCAGGGGACATGAGAGAGATGGATTTGTCTTTATCTGTTCCTAACTTGCATACTAGTATTTTACCTAGTTTCTTCGAGAGAAGGTTAGCAGTGGTATTGTCACTTCATCGTTTGTGGGGATCAGTGTTCTGGTTGCAGATATTTTTACCAAACCTGTCACTCTATCCATTTTTTGGGACTCCATTGTCAAGCTTGGCTTAATTGACATTTTTGCGCCTAGCTTGAGGGGGAGTGTTGGAGTTATTTCCTAGTTTGTTAGGGTTTTCCTTATTTTACCTAGTTTGGAGTTATTTCCTAGTTTGTTAGGGTTTTCCTTATTTTACCCTTATTGTACCTTTATTTTTGACTATATATACAGGGGCTCTACAATTAGTTTGTATCCCTTTCTTTCTTCTAAATATTTCAAGTATAATAATAGTGTAGTTGGATTAGAGTGTTACACGAAGTCACTTTCGGAACCATACTTCCTACAACTCACATGTGTCCAATCTAGCGGGAAGGCACAACGCAGACGAACGTGAGCTGCTGTACCGAATCCCATGCTAGCCATCGGGGACCGAGTGGTAAGGTCATGATCTTCAGGGGAACGGATCACTCATTCTTCCATAGGGGACAGGTACACTACCGAAAGTGACATGATACAAAAATAATATAAATCGAAAGTGATACGACACAATACGATTGACATTCCTATCCTTTCATATATAGTATTTAACCATAATGAGTCCCTTATATCTAAGAAATTAACCCCCTTAATTTTTAGACAATTTGTACAGAAGTCATAATAATTTTATTTTCAATAAATCACTAGCCTACTAATCCATTAAAATATATTTTATTTATGGAAAATTTTAAATAAATGTGAAATATTTTGAAGATAATACATCTCTTTAATTTTATATCTTATATTGCTTCTCTTTCTTTCTTTATTTATTTTTTAAAAAATTGTATAATTGTCCCCAACTCTTTTTTAGTTAGTTTACGGGTCATAACTAGTTGTAAACACGATTAAATGTAAAATAGTAAAATATCCTAAATCAAAAGAGTATTTTTTTTGCTTTTTTAAATAATTAATGATTATAATGTTTTTAATTAGTTTCGCAGCAAAATGAATGCTGATTTTATCATAGACAATTTAATTGTGTACATTGAAAGAAATTACTGAAAATTTTTGCATAGTCACATATTCTTTTAATATCTCTCTCATGTTTAAACTTAAAAAAAATTATATTTAAATTTTGTATTCTTGTTTTGTCCTATCCAAGATGAAGTCGCTCTTGACCATAAAGCTCCCCAAATTGTCCCGTTCACCACGACTGAGGAAGGCATGGAGTTTGGGATAGATAGGTCCTAGGGGTAGTAATTTATGACACAATACGAAAACACGACTCAAATTCGATATGAAATTAGCGGGTTAGGATTGATCATTTCTCAATACGAATTCATAAATGACACGGCCTGTTAACATCAATAATAAATGGGTTGGGTTAGTGTCAAACACAAATAATACGAAATTGATACGTTAACACATTTAACTAATATTATAGAAATAAAATAATAATTATTTTTTATTGTTTTTTAAGTATTGACATAATTATTGTACAAAAAAAATATTTTTACTCATTATTATTGTTATGTTTATTAAGTTATATTTTAATTTATAGAAAAAGTATGAACATGGATTCAATTAATTGAAATAGAATCTTAGATTTAAATATTGGCGTTAAGTTCTATATTCAAAGTTTATACGGGTCAATACAAAAACGAATACGAACTCGACACAAAAATAAATAGATCAATCGATATGACACGATTAGTTAAATAGGTTGGATTAGGGTTGACTAGTACTCGATACGAACCCGACACAATTGCCACACTTAATGGATCCCATTGACCGAACTTTCACGGGAGGAAAAAAAAGAAGAAGCATGGTCCTCTTTAACTTTTAGGCGGTTGTTTACAATCGTGGGTAATACTGTATATATTTAACCCAAGTCGAAAACTTATATGGTGCATTTCTTAAAACTTAGCGTTGCCAACTGAAAAATTAAGTAGACCTAGGCCCGACAATCGTGTCGAGTGAAACGGTTTTGTGTCAGGTGGAACAGGTTCGCGTAAAAAAAATCCTCCATCCATACTCCATTTGTTTATATAAATGGGTCCAACTATCACACTCATACACGATTCATTTATTAGACGAGTTATTTGGCACAATCGGTATGTCACCAGCTAAATAAAAGAACCAGTTATGGTTTTTTGAGTCCACAGAAAAAATCATCAACTTGCCACACATTACATATGTTTGACATATTTATTATAACAATAAATCATGTTTGAACAAAAAAGTGTGTGCACAACAACGAATGTCAAAGAAATCACAATTCCTGAAGTGAGGCAGAGGTTGAGAGACCTATTTCTTTATTTTTTCTTAGAATTTATAGTGTCATTGTTAACGGGCTGAAACGAGGTTATGAGTTAAACACAAAATTGATTAGTTTATTTCACGAGTCTGCTGAGTTAACTCGTTAATCACCCGAACCTATTAAAATTACACCCAAACTCTCTAAATCCATGTCGGATTCATGTCGATTTCACGAGTTGTGTCTAGAATTGCAAGGTCTAAGTAGACCCAATGTTGATTTATATATAATTGATGGGTTACTCCACCAATTACTAATTAATTGTGGGTTGGATACTCCAACGTAATATTTTTGAGTAGTTGGTGGGCTAAGTCTCTCGACCAATTAAATTCTTTGGTCTGTTTGTGTCTCCAACCTATTGGGTTGATTATTTTATTTTAGTTTCCTAGCCGAGGTGAGTCATGGTCGCATGTGTGGGAGGGTGTGAAGAGAACTATCCACGTCGAAAAATTAAAGAGCAATGCTATTTAGACTCCAAAAGTTGACACGGTTTGTTAACTTTATCAATCATTGTCATTGATTTAACTGTGAGTCTCAATATTTATTGTGACTCACTACCTATTCAATTGTTATGATTGATTGAATCAACAAATGATGTCAACTTTCGGAGTCCAACTAACATTTTCCAAAATTAAACCCTCAAGGTTGATTCATCTACTGGATGGGCTAACCACACCCTTTACCAAAAATAGTTCGCTTAACCTCAAAGGATAACTCAAGTGGTATTATGAGCTATAAACTCAGACGTCTTGAATTCTAACCTTGGTAATTCTTGAGGCTAGGTCATTAGAGATTTATCCCTTATGAATACATTCCTTAGTCCCGGCATGGATGACATGCATTTGACCATACCGGAGAGAAAATTAATCGAGGTGCGTGTAAACTGATTTGAACACCACTGACCGTTTAAAAAAACCAAAAAAAAAAAAAAAAAGAAGTTGTTGGCTTGGATGCTCTTACAATTAGTATATCTATTTCCCAAAGATAAAAAGCATACTTGTAGAACAAAGGTGTTTCACTAGTATCTGTTGATAAAATTTGTGACTCATCCAGAACATGTATAGTGCAAAAAAAGATACAGTAAAATTGGATATTTACAAAGACAGACTTAGCAACACAAACTTCAGACTAAATGTATGAGCTTGCACCATAAACTCTGATTCTCTCTTCGATCTGGACATGGCAACATGGACACCTAGCTCCGCCAGTCTTGTGGTAATCCTCATTGCATGTGAAACATAGAACTTGATGAGCACATGGTAGGAAAAGAATAGAAGCTTCATTCTTCGAGCAGATTATGCATTCCCTGTCACGCGATGGTTCTTCAGATTCAGGAGGCGGTACCACAACCGTGTTGCCCTTGGAGTCATCGGTGTCCAACATTCCATGGAAAGAATTACGAGATGAATGAAGATTGATTTGGAGACGGGATAATTCCTGCTCAAGTCTATGTGTGTCATCCTTTAGACATTGACGATCCATCTCCAGTTTTGCATTCAAGGACTCCTGGTATCTTTTTAAATTGATCTCAGCTTCGTCCTTTAATCTCTGTTCCTCGGAAAGTAAGACTAAAGCCTTCTCTTTTGACTCCAAATTCTGCCTCCATTTTACCTGTAATAACGAATAGCAGAAAGTACAGTTACTTTCTGGAATTGAGTTAAATACGTAGAGAACTAATACAGTTTGACTCATGATAGATTTACTTGTTCTAAACTTGATAATTGATCAAAATACGATAAAAATTCATATCATTGAAGTTTTCAAAAATGATTTATATATACCTTCTTACTAAAAACTGATCAATGTGAGTAATAACATATCAGGACTAGTTCGCTCAACTCATGAATAACATAAATCCTCTAAAACACATAACTCTCCTGACAACAGCAAAAATCAAATGCAGATTTACCTATTGGAATTAATACATAGACCAGAATGTTCAACAGTTTCTTGTCATTTGTAGTAATGATTTTTGGTCCCAAATGGGTGAAACAATATTGGCGGTAATTTGTCGTTAAACTGGAGATTACATGCAATCCCCGGACAAAAAATCAAAATGATGCAAACACCGAGAGAAATCGACATAATATTGTTACGAGTAAGTATTCGATACATATCTCAAGGTCTTCATGTACTAGTATTTATAGACCCATTCAAGTAAATGACCCTTTGGAAAGGTTGCAACTCTTGACAAAATCACAACTATTCCAAGGGTTTTGTTAGTTCATATTCAAATTACCAACACTTCTCTCTCTATGATCTTTCTCCTCATGCATGGGAAAATAACCACCAAACATTGCATCCATTCACGAGTCACATGTCCAAGTGTGATCACTCAATTCATGGGTTAACATCTCCCACTTGAGCACAATTGAACATGATGGCGGAGTTTCCTAGTTGGTGTTTATCCTTGGTACCATATCATTGTCCACACCAACCCTTATCTGTGATCACACATAGATTGGCATCAAATCATGGCGATGGACTTACGTGCGCACGCTTTTGCCATCGAGTCTGATTGCACCCTTCCCCATATGCTATCCTTACCGACAACATACTTCAGGTAACTTCGATTCACTCTATAACCAAGTGATTGACATCAATGCTCCGTACTAGGGATCATAAGGTCCACACCCTCAATACTATTGACGACTTCAGCCAGACACAAATTTAACCAATGTGTTGACCTATGCCCGAAATTTCGATCAAGTACTTCCTCTAAGGCCTATATAGAGGCTTTCTTTGATACACTTTATCGACGACTTAATTCACCATGTACCTTAGGTGACTATACAAAGATCTCATGATGCCTCA
Organism: Ilex aquifolium; assembly: GCA_951799425.1. Lineage (NCBI taxonomy): Eukaryota > Viridiplantae > Streptophyta > Magnoliopsida > Aquifoliales > Aquifoliaceae > Ilex > Ilex aquifolium. The sequence goes on from OX637395.1 coordinate 6,163,317, forward strand.
AAGTGGACTTTACACTCATGAACATGCAATAACCCTGGTATGTCTGCTGATGTCCTCTACCTTTTATCCGACCAATTCTTATCCCAATCAAGTAGAGTCGCATCTTTCCATAAATTTTAGGCGTCCCCAAATTTCTCTAAAGATGCCTTTTACCATATAACATTACAACACCTAGGTGATATGTAAATACCATTGTAGTTACATGCCCTCTGAATACTTCCAGAGACAACCCCTTGGTCATAGGGCCAGCCTCCATTATAGTCGACTTTCATTTCACCCCTCTCCATTATATCGCATATATAGTGATAACTTAGGTCAATTTGTTTAAGAGATGGCAGACTTATTGTCACAAAACACATTGCTGGCCTACTAGGTATACCATACTTTAAATAAAGCGTTTAATCAAAGAACATTACGTACCGTTGTTCCATAGGATTTGCATTTGGCCTCCGTTGTGTCATTTTTCACATAACTCTATTTCTTGCGTAACAAAAAAAAAAAAAACCATTCCACCATATAAGAATATAAGGCTACTTGTAGATATCCAATTATCTACACCCCATGCAAAACTTGCATATTAAAATAGCCAACAATTCTAAATCATTCAACGAAAAGCATAATTTTATACCTGCTGTGACTCTCTCAAGTATTTGAGTATTCTCTTCACTATCTGTCAATGTGCCTTACCTGGATTGGACTTATATCCACTTGCCAATCCTATCGCATAACTAATAATATCAAGCCTAATTCTTCTCATATCATACATGAGGCTACCCACTGATTGGGCATAGGGATTTCCTTTGTTTCTCATATTTCCTCATTTGTACCAAGGCACATAATTTCTGTTTAGGCTTTGACCATTGCAGACAGAAGTGCTCAATAACATGTAATTCTTTATATCGAATCTTTTGAGCATCTTTTCAAAATAATTTCCTTGATCCAAATACATACTCTTGAATTTCTATCTCAAGAAATTCTAATCGCTAGGACATAATTAACATCACTCATGTCCTCTTTTTCAAATTTGGATCCCAGGTATGCTTTGGTTTCTTTTATCCTAGCCGGATAATTTCATGCCAACAAAACATCAAGCTACGTTAAGTAATAAAAGAGTAAAATTTTTAGGGCATATCCAAATATTTACACAATGGAATACTTAATTTAAAGAGCAATGCTAGATGGACTTAAAAACTAGACTTGATAATCCCAACCATTGAATAGGTAGTGGGTCTCAATAAATGATTGGATCCACAGTGAAATCAATGGTTGTAATTATCAAGTCTAGCTTTTAAGTCTACTTTTTAAGTGCATGTAGCATTGCTCTAATTCAAATCTTATTTCAAGGATTATCTGGTGGAACTTTAAATACCATTGTCTAGTTCATCGTTTGAGTTCATATAGAGATCTTTTCAATTTATAAACTTTGTACTCATGTCCTTAAACTTAAAAACCATCAAGTTATTTCATATGGATGTCTTACTCTAGTTCCCCATTAAGGAATGTCTTTTTCACATCTAACATATGTAGTACATGATTAATTTTAGCTACTACCGACATGACTATCCCGATAGAAATAAAGTTCGAGATAAAAATATATATCCACAAAGTCTATCCCGGGCTTTTGAATAAACTCATCAGCCACCAATCTCTTTTTCTAGAGATTCATTCGCTTTTCACTTATTTCATCCAAGTTAAAAGACAAAGCGATTCTTAATTCTTATGATGGTAACTTATTTTTTTTTTTCATCCCACTATTCTTAACTTGTGAACTTTATTCACTTTGGCTATCCATTAATTTCATAATCCATGGGAGTTATCAATTTGGTGTATTCAATAAAAAACAACATCCTTATTTTCAATGAATCCTATACCCGAATGAAAAAAAAAAAATTAGTCACTTCCATTATTTACATCTCTTTTAAACTTAATTTCCTTAGTCTTGGTACTCAACTTGTCCCAAAGAGGCATTCGGATAAGACGACATGTTTTGTACCTCTAATTTCTCAAGTTTTATATATTAGGTTTCAACCCAATCCAATATACGTAAGGGGTTATTGGTTTTGCCTCGACTCTATTTATATATATAAATTGATGTTAGCAAGTCATTCCCTAAAATAGGCATTTGCATATATGTCATATTTTAGACATTTCATAACCAATAAAGTCCTATTTCACCTATCCGCAAAATCATTTACTTGATTGCATACAAAGACATCACTGAGTACTATATTAGAACCATCAATTTTAATTTTTCAAAGACATAAAATTAAAATCAACATAAATAATGATACTAATATCATGCATAGCAAAATTTGTTAGAGCTCTCACAGATCAACAAGATGTACAATCCTATGAGATTATCTCACACCTATATTTTATGATTAAATATAAAATATTTTGTGTAGGGGAAAAAACAAGTAATTTTTAAAAAAGAAAATAAGAAAACAAGAAAAGACAAATAGGAGAACGACAAACAACTTATGTTTCATATTCCCTACTAATTCCACGATGTTCCTCTAAAAAGGTAAAGACTTTTTCCTTTTTTTTCAGGGACAGACAAAAAGTAGTGATTAATTGAAACATAATGCAGTGATAACTATCAAACATTCATTTACTTAAGAAAAAAGAAAGATGCATCGCAAAAAGAAAATAGAACCCATGTCATACCTATGCATATTAGATCACTTAGACTTGTAATTCTGTTACACAAATTCGTGGTGCATGACAAGTCTAAATTGATAGAGCAGAGCAAAATTTTAAGAATTGCAACCTTCTTTTATCTTCTACTTATGCATAATGTAAAATGACAAACATATACGAAAAAAATATCCATCATCAACCATAAACATATAGGAAACATATTGGAGCTTATTGTACTCAAGATAACGAAATCTAACGCGGCAAAGGCAACTAATACCTACAAAGATTCCACCAGTTGTATACAATTGTCAACTAATATATATCTCAATATATGCTTAATGCAATCAAATCAATAATGAGTGTTGATGTCATTATGCAATCAATATATGCATAATGAGTGTTGATGTAGCTGACAAATTGTAATATTCCCCCAAGTGTATATACATCCTCTGTTTGTTTATGAGGCATTGAGATTCTCAATCCATGTATATTCTTCAGAGTTCTCGTCGTATTAGAGCTACTGTTCATTTATCATCACTATTTTTTGTTCAATGACCAATCTTCTTCCACACACTTGAAATATTTGTGAGTGGAAAGAGATACCCAAACTAAGAGTAAAGCCCTGTATATATAACCAAACAATAGTATAAAGTGACCTGAACACCTCTTTGATCTAGGCAAAATATAAAAGTCATAGTGAGGAAAAAAAAGAGAAAAGAAACCCTAATAAACTAGACTATAACTCCAACACTCCCCCTAAAGGTAGGCGCAAAAATATCAACTAAGCCAAGCTTGACAACGGAGTCCCAAAGAATGGTTTGGTGAAAACATCTGCAACCTGATCACTGGTCCCCACAAACAATGGAATGACAATACTACAGCTAACCTTCTCCCGAAAAAAGTGAATATCGATCTCTATATGCTTTGTCCTCTCGTATAGTATAGAGTCAGAAGTAAGATGAATAGCAGATCGATTATCACAATATAATGTGGATGGAGAAGTCACTGGAAATTCCAACTCACCAAGAATCGATCGTAGCCAAATGATCTCACACATGCCAAGTGCCAGTACCCGATACTCTGCCTCTGCTAACGAGCAGGAGACAAATGTCTGATTCTTGCTCTTCCAAGATATAAGATAAGTCCCTCGAAAACTACAGAAGCCCGTAGTAGATCGATCGTCACACGCCCCCCATAATCTGAATTTGAATGACAGGCTAGGAAACCAATTTGAGATCCTGATGCATAGAACAATCCAAGTTCAGGACAAGACTTAAGGTAACGAAAAATATGATAAACTGCATCAAGATGCGGCTGACACGGCCTGTGCATAAACTAACTAACTCGACTGACAGCGAATGAAATGTCTGACCTAGTGTTGGCTAGGTAGATAAGTCTACCTACCAACCTCTGAAAGGCAGTCGGATCTCTCAACTCCTCACCTTCAGCAGTGAGCTTCAGGTTTGGAACCATGGGTGATGATGCCGGTTTGCACCCCAGCATCCCAATGTTTGAGAGAAGATCCAGAACATACTTCCTTGAGAAAGAACAATACCCCTGCTGCTACGAGCAACCTCAATTCCAAGAAAGTATTGCATAAATCCAAGGTCCTTCACATCGAAGCCCTTCCCAAAGTCTACCTTGACTTGCGCAATCCCAGAAACATCATCCCCAGAAATAATAATATTATCCACATACACTAAAATGATGACACACTGCCTAGAAGTATTCCGTCGAATGAAGTATGTATGATCAGAATGACATCTGGTGAGCCCTAAATGTACAACTACACCATTAAAACGAGAGAACCAAGCTCGTGGTGACTATTTCAATCCATAAAGAGACTTACGCAGTCGACACACATTCCTAGCATACTCCCCCTCACCACGAAAGTCCGGTGATGCATCCATATAAATAATCTCGTCCAAATCACCATGAAGAAACGCATTCTTCACATCTAACTGGTGAAGAGACCAAGAGTACTCCGCAGCTAGAGAAATAATCAACCGAACGGTAGTCAATTTTATCACGGGGGCAAATGTAACACCAAAATCATGACCTAATACCTGAGTAAAGTCCTTCGCCACAAGCCTAGCCTTGTGACGATCAATAGTACCATCTGTAAGAAACTTCAGGGTGTAAACCCAGCGACAGCCAACAGTCTTCACCCTTAAAGGTAAAGAGACAAGATCCCACATATGATTATGCTGAAGAGCGTCCATCTTTGTCTGCATGGCAAGAACCCACTGGGACTCCCATATAGCCTCTAAAATGGAACGAGGAACCGGCGTATTTGATAAGGCCATACTATAAGCTCGAAATGTAGGAGACATATCATCATAAGAAACATAACTAGATATCGGATATAAAATCCTAGCGGTCCAACCATAACGAACAACTGTATGACGATCACGCCGCGGATAACGACGCCCTAAATCATCATCTTTCACTGACAACGTTTCATCAGGTAAAGTAACTAGCTCATTACCTGCAATCTCATTAGTACTAACAACAAGTGTATCAATATGCTCAACAAACTGAGAAATATTATCTGCATCGCCTGAGGTAGAGAGGGGAAATCAACAAGGGAATGAGAACGAGGGCGACGAACATAAGCAAAGGAGGTGAGACTAGTGACTCTATGGTGACAAGGACGAGTGGCTCTGGAGGAGGAAAGACTGGTGACTCTGTAGTAATAGCAACCAATGGCTCTAGCTCCTGTGGTAAGGGAAAATCAAAGGGAGTATCATCAACTGGAGGGGCAGACACAAGACTGGAAGAAAAATAAGGAATATGTTCAAGAAAGGTAACATCTAGGCTGTGATACATACGGCGCCTGAAAGGATCATAACACTAATACTCCTTAAACTGATGACAATAGCCCACAAAGACACAACGAATCGCTTTATCATCAAGCTTATGACGAGTAGGAGATTTGTCCTGAACAAAACATGTGCAGCCAAAAACACGAGGGGGGACCGAAAAAAGTGTCCGCTCAGGGAATAAGACCTGTAAGGGAACCCTATGCTAAAGAACACGACTTGGTGTACGATTGTACAGAAAGGTAGAAGTCAAAATAGCAAAATGCCAATAAGATTTTGGTACGCCCATACCTCTAAGCATACAATGTACCATCCCTATTAGACTCCTATTTTTTCTTTTAACAATTCCATTTTGCTCAGGAGTATATGGACAAGTGAGCTCCTAAAGGATACCTTGAAAAGAAATGTGAGACACTAGGACATCAGACACATTCTTTGGCATTATTCGAACAATGACATCGAATTGTGTCGTAATCATCTAGAGAAACTAAGTGATGACAGGGAGTACATCGGACTTCTTATGCAAAAAGTAGACCCCAAGTACAACGGGTATGGTCATCTATAAATGTCACATAGTATCAAGCACCTGACAAAGCAGTAATAGGAGAGGGTCCCCAAATATCATAGTGTATTAGGTCAAATGGCTTGGGTGACTGGTGCATGTAAGGAATATAACTATTCCTAACATGTTTCGATAGAGAACATATAACATAATCAAGTTTACCACCAACACAAGCATTGCTCAAAGCAGGAAATAACATACATAAATATTTAAAATTTGTATGCCAAAAACGGTCATGTCACAACTGCACTGTTTATGATGAAAAATCATAACAACAACTACTATGTAAAATACTAGCATGTAAGCTAGGAACAGATAAAGACAAAGCAGGTGCAGATACAGGTGATGTAGGTGCAGGAATTGGTAAAATTGGAGGTGGATCGCCTAGATAATATAGTCTATCTATCTCATGTCCCCTGATAATAATCCTCCTGGTACTTAGGTTCTACAAATAACACGAATCAGATAAGAACACAACCGCACAGTGAAATTTTTTGGCTAACTGATGCACAGATAATAGATTCATGGCCAACTTTAACGCATGAAAAGCCGAATGTAATGTAGAGTCATCAGGGAGGCGGACTGTACCCCTACTAACAATAGCGGCATGTGTCCCATCTGCTAGCTGAACTTGTGTATGTAACTGCTCGTCAAAAGTGGTGGATTCGCACCCAAGTCCAGCATCCAAAGGAGAGACGGACTGGCGCAAGCATAAAAAGCAGGAGGTATACTTGTAGTGGTGGTAGCAGCAGTAGTCAGGAAGTGATAGCATTTATATCACTCTGCCAAGGAGGAGCAATAGCAGGAGCAGCGGCAATAGGTGGTGGTACCTCAGCAATAGCAGCAGTACGATCGCGAGGAGGCGGCTTAAGCTCCGGATGGAGCTTCCAGCAAGTAGCCCTGAGATGTCCTGATCGGCCACAATAATCACACTGACAAGAATCTCCCCTGTCTGCGTTGATTTAGGGTGCCCTGTCGACAGGGGCGGAGTCAAAAAATTGTGTCAGGGTGGGCACAAATATTTCAACAAATTATTATTTTTTTCTTACAATAATTTATTTAATTACATCTTATTTAATATTTAAAAGTTCATTAAACCCACCATACCGAAATTTGGTAAGTTTAGTATATACAAACGATAACATTTTTTTTTACAAAATATTAATTAATTAAAATCATTTAAAATTGACTTCGGTGAATTTTTGTATTTTGAAAACGTTGTATAACAATTTTATTATTCTTTAGATATATAAATTATTTGATCGATTATGCAGTTCAATGTGCACTCTATAATTTTTACCATAATTAGCAAAAATAAATGACAAAATCACAAGTAAACTAACGAATATGTATATCATGTCTTTTTTAATCTTAGAAAATATAAAATAATTCTAGTATATTCAAAATTTATCTAGATAGGTACATAACATGCCCAAAATGTGTCAAGAAATTCATATTCATTTGATATAAATATACACTAAGAATACATTAACATTTTTGTCTTTGATTTTGGGTGGGCACAAATAATATATTATATAAATATACAATATACATACTAAGCAAACCATATAAATAATATATGGTTCTCCCTCAGTCTCATACTCAAGTCAGTGCTCTCTTGAACCGTCATATCTTCCTGTCGAGCATATGAGAGCTCCTAAGAAAGCTCATAAACACGAATTCCCCGTCCTGACTGGGAATACATCTCTGATAATGCGTTCCATTGCTTCGTAACAGAGCTATGAAACTGGTGAATCCTACAAACAGATGGCTCTATTGAGCCAAATAACCATCCAAGAATAGCGCAGTTCTCAAAGAACCACGTAGAATATTCAGAGTCGTCATCAACTGGCTTTGGGTGAGATCCCGTCAGCCAACCAAGCTTCTCTACACGGCCTAAGAAAAACTGGAATGAGCGTAACTACTCAGCAAAGTTACGACCATTCAACAACTGTGTCGTAACCTTCTGAGAGATCATACCTGGCATTGCCGATAATGCAACTGTGCCAGTAGGTACTGTATACTGGTCAAACATAAAAGTGGGAGAACCAGACGATACATTTCAGGTGGAAGTACTAACAGTAGGGGTCTCAATGGTAGGAGTCTCAACGAGAGAAGTCTCAAGTCCCTCAGTAGTAATCATATCAACAACAATACGTGGGCATCCGTAACAAAAAATACTCTAAGATAAATAGAGACAAAATAAAGGAGAACAATATACCTCAAGTTGAATAGTTGCAACAGATAAAGAAGGTCCAAAAAGCTCCCAAATAATCAGATCACGGTGCCCAGAAATCCAGTAAATATATAAGCGATTTACTACATCAAAAGCAGATTAACAGAGAAGAGGATTCAACCCCTCTTAAAAAGTTCTAGATACAACAACCCTAGGAAAAAGAAGTCAATGGCGCAAAGAGATGACGACACTGTGAAGAGCATGAAGCACGAAGGGGGGCAGCTGGGTTGGGTTTGGTGGGTTGACTGCGCTACTGGCAGTGGGTTGGGTGGGTTGCTGGGTTGGGCTGGCTGCTGGTTTGGGTAGTGGGTTGGGTTGGGCTGCTGGGTTTGGATGGTTGGTTTATGCTGTTTGTGTATGAGTTGGGATTTCGGTGTGGGTGTGGGCTGGATTGAGGTTGGGTGCTGGGTGTTGTTGTTCGGTGCTTGGCTGGATCGATTTTCTGTGGGTGTTGTTGTTGGGTGGCTGCTGGGTGTGTCAGGCAGGTTGCTGTGCAGATTTTTGGACTGTTTATGGCTGTTTCTGGGTGGTTTATGGCTGCTCTTTCTGTTGGTTTAGGTGCTGTGCTGCTGCTGTTTCGGTGGTTGGGCTGCTGGAGTGCTGCTTGTTTATGGGTGGTTTAGGGCTGTCGCTGAAGGTGGATGGAGGCTAGGGTTAGGGTTTGGCTCTGCTACCAACTTGAAATATCACACTTAGTCAACTGACTACCACTTCTCTCTGCTTCACAACCATATTATTCAACATCATCTCATCATTAAACTAGAGACCTCAAACTACTACATCCTCCATCGTCAATGCCACTCAATGTATCACCATCCTAATTTTGATAATTGTGGACTTAAAATAGCCATTGTAGTTTCATCTGGCCAGTATCTAGAGGCTATGTTCAGTCTTGACTTGCTGCTTGACAATGCCATCACCAGTTACTTGAAGGTTGTGTAAAGGGAGCTTGTATCCTAAATCGATATTGAGTGATTAGAACCATCTCAGGTGGGTTTCTATGCTTAAGAGCTCTCTCCACTAATTACCAAATGGTTTTGGGTTGAATGCTCTAACAAGTTTGACTAACTAATCACTCACCAAGTGTCCAAGTCCGCAATTATTGTCCTCCAAACTGTGGACTCATTTGAAAATTCTAACCGCTCCTTTGCAATATTGTTCCTAAGATCAGATACTAAAAAGGAACTGAACCCCTCCAGCATCCTGCAGCACTGTTCCCAAGCTTGAAATTACTATAAGGAAGAGAGCTCCATCTGCATCATACAATTTCATTCCTAAGTTCACCTCTTCAATTAAGAAAACAAACTCTCTGTGACCACCTTTTGCGGGAAAAAATAGTAGACATACTAGCAGCCATTTCACAAAGAGGTTCATGAAGAAGATATTATTATTTGTATCTTAATAGCTTTATGCAGTAAATGGCACCCTTCATAATAAAAAGAATACAAACGCAGGAAAGGATTATTTGACAGTCCCCTAGTTTGTGTTTGAATTTCACTGTCTCGTGTTTGGCCCTTTCATGGTGGGTTGTGGTTACATGCAGTTTAACGGTAGTATAAATACCTAAAGAGACACCCCCGATCCATTTAAGTATTAAAAGCAGTTGACGCTCGAACAGGAGATTCACTCTTGTAAATCTGATGAAACTCCTAATCTCCTGCCCCACTCAACCAATGTGGCATTCACCAACCGCACCAAATGAAGCAGGGATATGAATATGATCAATAAAAAGAATATATGAGAAACAGTCATATTGACCCTTTAAAAGAAAATGTATATTTAATTATACATCAACATACACAACAAGTCAACAACCAATCATATTCACCCTCTCAAAATATTTACTTAACAATATCCTTATTCATGCAGGGAAAAAATAGTTATGACGTCTAGACACAAACTTAGGACCTATATCCATATTATTTTTCATCATTAAATATCTACTCCCCACCCCAGACCTAGAAAGAAAATGCAATCCTTGACAAATGTGGCTGCGGGAATCACTTTGCTACAATCAAAGATTAACAAGCTGCTTGTTGCTCTGCAAGTCAACAATGTGGCGGCAACTCAGCTAACCACAAATTCCTAAGTTTTCCATGTGCGTGGAGTGGAAAGAAAGAAAGAAACAAGACATGAGTAGTCATTTACCTAGGCAGAGAGAGGCATAATGTCCTAGACTACAGCCGACCTTTACTAGAGATCAAACAGAAGAAAATGCAGACAGATGGCACATAGACTCATTTCATATGACCGGCCCAATAACAGGAAAATCAAATTTTTTTTTTTTGCTAGTATAAAGATAAATTAAAGCTATAGAACATATAGAACATATGTAGATTCTACTTTCCACATTCCAAATGACTCACCTCAGCTTCCTCTTGAGCTTCCTCAAGCTGATGTAACTCTTGTTGCAACTGCAGCTGCTGCTGCTTCTCTTCTTCAATCAGTTCCTGAAGCTGACTTTTTTGTTTCTCCAGAGCACTAAGCCTCTTGGTGCACTTCTTTTCCCTCTTCAAAACTTCCCGCAAAGCTTTTTCTGACTCTGATGCTCTCAACTTGAAAGCTTCTATGTCTGCCTTAATCTCCGAATTTTCAATCTTGAGCCTTCTCACAGTGTCGAAGTCAGATTCAATTTCACAAATAGCCTTTCTTAGAGATTTCTGCATCTCCATGAACTGCTTCATGCTTTTCTCCTGGAATGTTTGTTTATCAATCTTCATCTGCTCTATCTCTGCTTTCTCCATCCTCAACGTCTTAAGCTCTAAAAGAGCTTGGCTGACCTTTTTAGCTGCCTGTACCATTTTCTTTTGAGCCCACTCCCTCCTCTCCTCAACCTGTGGCTCTAGCTCTCTAATTTGTTTGATCAAACTCAATACCACTGCATCCCTCAGATCATCAGAAGTGCTTTCCTGCCACTCTTCCACTTCATCGGAACCCATCTCAAATTGCAGCAAATCAGTGTCCTCCAAATCAGGCTTTTTAGATAATTCATTATTGGCCAAAGAATTGGAAGAAGCCTTTGTTTTTACAGCTGAAGCCTTCACGTCTTGGCAATAAGCAGCTAAAATTTCAGCAACATTCTGTTTTAACCGAGATGCCAACCTTGGCGTAAGATTGACTTTATTTGGCAACCCAACATATTTCTGTGATGGTGCATCAAAATTCTTTTCAGATTGCGCATTCTTGATACTGGAAGAAGAGTCAAGACCACCGCATTCTGGATCCTTAGGAGACTTCAAATCCACAGAAGACCAATGAACAAAAATGGCTTTCTCGGTCTGATTTTCATTTTGCAAGAGTGGGGGGAAAATGGCTGTCACTGGACAAAGATATAAATCACTTTCCAACAGATGTTTCACGGCACCAGATTTCTGCAAATTGGGCAGAGCTTGTTGAATCAATTTTACCATTTCCCCTAATGAGTTCTTCACCAACTCATTGAACTCCTTAAATGATTGATTGCCTTTCCGAACAATTCTACTTTCTTTTAAACAACCGCTATCAATAATAGCAATGGAATTGTTCACAATATTACTCAAGACATTCATGTTACCATACCAATTCCCACTCATAAAAATTGCCTTTCTGGCGACTTCCAGAGAGTATCCCAAATTCTGCAACTTTTGGAAAGCTATATTGTATATCACTTCAACTTTCAAGTACAATAATATTTGATCTTCAGTGAAATCATCCCATTCACTTCCATCTACATTCAAATTTAGGTATGGGTATCCATTCTTGTCCATGGATTCCTCCAAACCCACCGAATCGTTGCTTTGTTGCTCACTCACATCAGGGGCAGAGTTGGAGGGTTCAGCTTGGCTGCTGATTTTGACAAATCTTTTTGGTGTGGATTTTCGTTTGCTCGTCATGTTTTTGACTTTGCCAAATCATTCAAAAATGAAGTCTGAATATTGCAACAAAATCAAAAGAATGAAATCAGGAACTCCATCAATATTATTTAATAGACTTACAGATTGACACACAACAAGTGCAATTTCCTATATATGTGGATTCAAAGATCAAATGAGATGGACAACTTGAAGAGGAATTAAATTTTGATAATTGTAAATCATCACTGTACAGCAGATGACATGAAACGGCGTGTGTGCAAGTCTCGATATATAACATATTACATATGGATACATGTTCATGTATACATATCTATGGATACACAAAAATATGTAATGACATTCCAAAAGAGAAAAAAAAAAAAAAAACCAGAATCAAATGAGATAAAAGGAAGTCCTAAAATTCTTTAACATTCAGGTTTACATAATTAAAAAATTGAGATTAATCAAGGGGAAAACCCCCATATGCACCATATGCAAGTAGTTTGTAGCCTTGTATGCATAATCACAAACATTTAGTCGACTGAATTAGACAAACAAATTGGTATAGAATTTATTGTGATGGAAATGAAAATGAACAATTAAACACAATGTACATATATAATTCTTCAGAAATAGGATTTACATACACTACGCAGTAAGAATCATATTTATATATGCATGCACATACAGATGCAAAAGAATCCAACACAAATATAAACGAACTCAATCAATTTTCAAGACTCCAATTAGACACAAAGAAACTCAGCAATGGAATTGAAATTTAGATGGTTTCTGGTGCGGTTTCCAGACCAATGATGTGCATGCGCTCTTCTAGAGATAGAGAAAAAGTAGAGAGAGAGAGAGAGAAAATCTAGGGAAACAGAATACAGACATTAGAAAGAGATAAACGAACTGAATCAAGATTATAAAGAAACTCACCAGTGAAATGGAAATTTAGATGGTTTCTGATGTCGGTTCCACACCAATGTGGTGTTCTTCTAGAGTAGCAAGGAAGTATAGAGAGAGAGAGAGAGAGAGAGAGAGAATCTACCCAAAAAAAAACAAATACAGACATAAGAAAACCGAACAGAGCAAAACGAAGCCAATCAAGATTCAAGGCTCGAACGAAAACATTTAAAGAAACTCACCAATGGAATGGAAATTTAGATGACTTCTGATATGTATTGAAGTCTTGCAGACCAATGATGTGCTCTTCTGGAGGTAGAGAAGAAGAAGAAGAACAAGGAAAGAGACAGAAAATCTACAGAGACAGCTAAACGAACTCAATCAAGATTCAAGAACAGAAAGAAACTCACTAATGAATGGAAATTTAGATGATTTCTGACAGGGGAATTTAGAAATCGGTACACTTTTTTAGACTTATTTAGGCAAAAGTACAACTCAAAAACTTATTTCGGGTAAAGTGCATATTTTTTAAAAATGTCATTATTGCCATCGATAAATAGCAGATGTATGAAAACCTATCATCTTCCATTCGTTTTTTTTGGCAGCAATCAAATAATGAGAGGGAAAATAGGGGGTTTAATTATCAAAATCTATCCTTTTCGGGAGAGGAATTCTATGTCCGTGGGAATGCCAGAAGTGTAATTATTCATCATCCAAAAAAAACAAAGAATACAAGTTACTGTTCATCATCCAAAAAAACAAGGAGTACGAGTTATTGTTTATTGTCCAAAAAAAAGAGAGGAATACGAGTTACTGTTCATCGTCGTCTACGATCAAGTAACTGTGTATCGTCTCCGACAACTTCTTCACCGGAAATTACAGGTGACATTCATGTTTCGTTTTTTTTGTCTTTAAAATTTTTTTTTTCCACAATCTGTGTTGTTTGATTTTGAAAAAAAAAACAAAAAAATAAAACCTTATTTTTTGTGAAATGATAATAACAAATTGCAGATTTGTAATTAAATATTGAGAACCTAATTACAAAATTTAAAGCATTTGCATATGAAAAAACATTTTGGAACAAGAATTTTTTGATTAAAAATAGTTACGTAACTGTTTTAAGTAACTATTTGTGATCACAAATTACAAACAATTAATATTTAAAAATTAATGATTGTAACTGTATTGAATAACTATTTTGTGATTTTAAGTATTTCAATCTTACATATGTTATTGGTAACTGTATTGAGTAGCTATGTTGAGTATATGTTATTAAATGGTTGTAATTGTGTTGAGTATTTGTTAAGTCGAATAGTATGTTACACGTATATATTCATGGTATGAAACTTAGTTATAGCCTACAGTTTGTGTAACTGTTTTTGTGTAACTATTTTTGGTAATTGTTTATAGTATGGATTAACTGAGATTTTCATGATTATTTTATGTAGCAAGCTAAAGTGCAACGGGACATCCCATCCGATGAAGACATCCCTCCATTTCTGATTAAGACATTAAAAAAATGAATGACGTTGTATCAATTCAAAAGAAAAAAAAAATAGTTACAGAAAACAACATAAAAAAACATTAATACAAATGACTAATTAATTAATCACATACTGGGAGAAAAATATTAAACACAAAATAATTACAATATACATGATCTACCAAAATAGACATTGGTTAGAAACTTGCATACAAGAACAGTTACATTAAAAAATAACTCTGATTTTTTCAACACAATTACACAACAGTTACTGTCTATACGAAAAATAGTTACACCCATTAAAAAACAATTACACCAATTAAAAAGCTAATCAGTCTTTTTTTTCAACACAGATACACAACAGTTACTGTCTATACGAAAAATAGTTACACCCATTAAAAACCAAAGCAGTCTTTTTTTTTTCAACACAGTTACACAACAGTTACTGTTTATACGAAAAATAGTTACACCCATTAAAAAACAATTACACCCATTAAAAACCAAACTAGTGTTTTTTCCCCTTCATCCCAACAACGAACAACATAAAACAAAATCGAAATTGCGATTTCCCAATAAAAATGACCGAATAAAAGAAGAAATATAATTATTAAAAACTTATTTTCAAGCCGATGATTGTGATCGGTATTTGCAATTTCTTTTTTCGAAGAAATCCTCTATTGATTAAGAAAAATAGACTTTGGAAGCAAACGAAAATAAACTAATCATTTTCAAAGAAAACCACCACCGGAGAAATAAATCGCCGTTGAAGAAGAATTATCAGTTGAACACGTTGAAGAAGACTTATCAGTTGAACACATACGTTTGATTCAAAAAATAAAGATAACAAATATGTAAAGATTACATATTTATTTCCTAAAATAACTGTAATAGATGCATAAATCTCTCACAAAACTGCTCATTCGAAATTCAAAAATTAAAAAGATAACAAATATGTAATCTTTACATATTCGTTTCCTAAAATAACTGTCAATCATGGCTGCATAAAATAAGGAAGGGTGTTTAAGTAAAAAATATTTTAATTCATTTGAATTTTGTACCTGAACATAAAAAGTTTTATAAAAATTGTACTTAATAGAATAAACTACTCACCCATACACTTTTGCTCAAATAAGTATTGAAAATTATACCCACACCTAAAAAACCCTTTCTAATATGGGTAGAGAAGAGAGAGAGAGATTCTTTTCATGGGAGGGCAGAGGTGTTGGGTTTGGGCCATTCAGAATCCGATTAAATTTTTATGATCCGATCCGATCCGATTATTCAAACGATTTAAAAAATTCAATATGTGTGCGAATTCATTGATTTCTGAATACCGAATTTAAAAATTAGATCTGATTCAATTATCATAAAAAATATATGTATACCAAAAAATTAATAATAAAAATTTAGATAATGAACTAAAAAAAAAGAGGAAAAATAAAAAATTAAAGTGGAAGCAAGAGGAAAAACCAGATAAGAGATGAAAACAAAATGAAAATAGAAAAAGTGGGTTTTACATTCTGATATTCCCTTCATTTTTATTTATTTTTTAGTATAAATATAATATATGTATGATATTTATTTATATAGTATATTATTTTATTCAGATCAGATTAATAACGGATCGAATTATTATAAATCTATATCTAAATCCGTTTAGACAACTCTAATCGGATTTAGATCGGATAAGAATAATTGATAGAAAATTTGATCCATACTTGTTTAAACAGATTTAGGTTGAAATCCAATCTATTGACATACATAACCATAACTTATATTTGAAGGTACAATGTAACATAAAATCTGAACACTCAAAAAATTAAATTTATTATATTAAATAGTAACATTTTTTTCTTTTCTTTTTTAATTATACGATATAAAATTAATTTATGCCCATTATTTTAAAAAATGAAATTTTTTTCTCAAAATATAGAATCTAAAAAAAATATCAATATGTATACATTATAATATATGACCAATGCCTAAAATAAAAATTATATTGAGCTACAAATTAATAAAAAATTACATGATTCAACTTGTAATATAAATTAGAAATGTGATAGAAATAGGCAAGAAAAATATGTGGGAAATAAAATTTAAAAGACCAGATAGGACATTGATTAATGTGAAAATGTACGAGTTGAGTGGGATTTTTAAGTTTAGCGGAGAAATCTTTTGAGAATAATTTTGAATTATTTGATTGAATGAATCTTAACCACTCTTATAGTAGACTAACTTAAAGAATCAAAACCTGTACTGTTTTATTGTAAAGATAACCATATTACTTGCAAATTATTCGTCGGCATTGGAATATCAAGTGTATAAAATAAAACAAAAGTCATGGCAATGAAGATTGCAAGTGGAACTTCCATTTTCTAATAGAACATTCCTAAAATTCCAAATTATTTATCAAATTTTATATATCAAATTAGTATAAGTGGATGCATAGACTATTTAATAAATTCATTTGAGATGTATAACTTTATTGACCTTCTAAACTAGAGATTTTGTAAGGGACTCTCTATTGTCACCTGGTTCTCTATTTTAAAAAATCAATTCCCTAAAGATTTGTCTCTAATAAGTTTTTCGTTTGAATTACTTAAAATAGAGATTCTAATGTAAACCTCCCGTATTTAAATGTTAAATTCGTTCACTACTTTATTTTTATTAAATAAAAAAATGATACATATACATTCTTTGTGAAACACTAATGACTACATAAATTATTTTTCCACTAGTATAATGATCTTTATTGGAGTGTCTAAAAACTTTTACTCTCCACTTTGCTCTTTATTTTTAAAAAATATTCTAAGTGCATTTATTGACTTACGTTTGTACTTAGAGTTGTATTTAATACATATGCCTCCTCGTTTAACATATATAATTTTTCTTGATTGGTTATTTATCACGAATTTAAATAAAATTCATTGATATAAATGAATTTCTCACTCATTGATGACTTGTTAAAAAACATTTATTAGAAACGATGCAGATCACCTCAAAGAAATGGATTATTTTTCTTTTCTTTTCTTTTTTAAAGGAATGGTGTGAATGGTGTGAATTTTACGGGTTTTATCTTTTTTTTTTTTTTTTTTTTTTTTACGGGTTTTATCTTAGATTATATAGAACGAGAGCAGGAACGAGGACAAAAACAAGAGTGAGAGTGCAAAGTGGTAAAATTCAAAAGAAAATTGAGAGTGGAAATGTCATATCTATACTACTTTAAAATACCAGCATACGTGAAAAATATTTTTTTTTTCCACTTTTGCCCTTTAAAACTACAACTATGTCATCTTTATCATTCAAAGTTAAGGCCACCCTAATTTTATTTTTCTCTTTTATCTTCAAACAATTATATAAAGATAATTATATCATATTTTCTAATTTAACTCTTAGACCATTCCAATTTTGGTGTTATTCATTTGTGCTTGCATTCATTCATCTGCGAAGGACCCACTGTTTTTTAGGATTTCAGTAAAAAGGTAAAAGTTGATTTGGTATTGGGGATATCTTCTCCGGCAATGTCAACTGCTATTTCTGGTGTAATCGGCAGCTGTGAATCTCTCTCTCTCTCTCTCCACAGACTCATTGAAGTCCACCCCACAGCCACCAATCGCAGCCCCACCCTACATCAAATGCAATGCACAACAGCTGTTTGTTAAAATGCCTACAGAAGTGTTATCCATTCCAAATAAGCCAAATCGAAAGTAACCAATAAATGGCTGATTTCTTTGGTTATTCTAATACAAGTACTTGAATTCATTTGTAATAGCAAAACTATTCGAAAAATGCCTGATCTCTTTGGTTAGTAATTCCTGTTCACACAGTGGCTAATAGTTGAAGTCTTCATGGACTCCAAATGATTACAAAAAAGTTGGAGCTGCCAGTTAAGATTGTGTTTCCCAGGAACTTGTTGGATGGTGTGGTTCCAGGAAATAAAGGTGTTGAGTTCATGATGCTTGGTCTTGGTGATATGGTAAAATATTTTTTAGTCTTCAGTTACTTGAAACGTCTAAACCCTCTAAAAATTTGGAAACTAGAATTCTTGTTATTGAAACTATAGTGCATTGGCATCTTTCATGATTAATCATGCATGGAGCTCTTTGTACATAGCATGCATGAGTATCATATATCAATTCATGCCACTATTTTAAACAGTTGGCAAAAGGGCTTCCCAGGGCTCTATAGATGCCCTTTCCTTGCTAATAGAATGTTTATTTATTCAATTACTTATGTCTTCATACAGATTATAGTGTGAAGAGTATCGCGTTCACTTGAGTGGTTGGAAAGTTTGGGCACCTTCTAGGAAAATGGCTATCTTAAATGTGTTCATACTCATGTTTAGGTGCTAAGTGCTAACTTGTGGATGAGTTGAGGTGTGAACCTGGAAGTGGGGTGGTGCATATGTCTTCTGATTTCCCTACTCTAATCATGCATTGATATTACTTAATTACTTTGTTGACATGTCCATACTGATGCCAACATTGCAATTTTGGGGATGTATTTGGTTTAAATTTTGTGAACAGATGTGACTCATTATACATTTATCTTTCTCTTATGTGTTCTATCCTTAGTTTCTTTCAACTTCTGCTTTGAGCCTTTGACATGTTCACTACTATTAGCAATAATTTATTGCCTTTTGTATTGTGATTCATTTCATTGATGCTTATGAATGTGCAGTACATGCCTTTTGAGGCCTTAATGCATGTCGATTGTTGGTGCGTGGATACGTGTTCTTCTCTGGTATGGAACAACTGATTTTTTCTGTAACATATTGGCTAGCTTCACATGCAAATTCTTTATTTTGAGTTGTTTAGTGTTGTCTAATGCACTCATATATTGAAAACATAGACAGAGTACAATGGTAGAGCAGGATGGAGAAGCCAATTGTAGATGGGGAAGACAATGCATTGCTGAGTCGGATAGAGTTGAAATTTGTTTATTAAGAGGTACTTGGTGTATATATATATATATATTTATGTACCAAGAAATCTATGTGAAATTTTCCCGAGCACATGAATATTTGATACTTGTGCTCATTGTGTAAGTTCTGTTTAAATGATAAAGTTGATGACAAACTTTTAAGCTTTTGTAAATTGTTTTGTGTTAGTTATGCAGGCGATTCCTTCTATTCTTTCAACAGTACTTCTATATTTTGATCACAGAAGGAGCAAGGATTCTGAAAAACCAATGAAGGTACCTTCTTTTAAAAGGCACAAATTCATTCGGTATGCCCTTTCTGGATATGCAGTTGAACTGATAGCTGCTTTAGAAGCTGACATTTTGACACACTCACCTCAACTAGTACTTTTATATCTGGTATGATGGTATGAAATTATAATTTTGTGATCTCTAATACGAAGAGAAGGAAACTTAAAAAAAAATGATAAAAAAAATCAGAAATTAAAATATTTTGATACAAAAATACCCGGGAAAAAAAAATCAACTATTAAATAATCTTTAATATGTGGGTAACAAATTGTTCACTTTAACTAAAATTTTTACTTGTTACAATTTGAAGTTAATTTTTTTTTCAATTTCTCCTTATCTTTTGTCCCCACTATGCAACATGTCTTTGTCCCACCATCTCTATCTTTTAATCAGAATGGGAGGATGATTTTGACCATGTTCTCTGATATAACATATGGGATTGGGGATTGGGGATTGGTGTACACTTTTGGTAAGGTTGAAAGTTCTATAGTTTACACTTTGTTTATTATAGCTTAGTAGAGGTCCATGTGTTTTACTTGTTTGGCACAACAATGCAAGCTGCATGCCTTTGCTGAAGTTTATATTGAGGACTTCACATTGGTTACTTAGGTGCAGTTAACTTCTAGCAGAGACTATATGAATCCCTTTGGTTTTTCTAATTCTATATGTTTTTATGATGTGAATTACATGTAGTTGAATATATGCATAGATTTGGTGTTCTTCTTTTATCTTATCTTAACAAGTTTTCTTGATCCTAGTTCTTTGGGGGGTTGTTTCGCCTTTGTTTTTGGTATTTGACATTTTATTTCTTACATTGAGTTTTGTGAGCTTTTGGTTTAGCTCTCATTAAATACTGTTCAGATTGTTCTCTTCTTGAATTTAAGTTTTATTGTACTAGGTTTTTGTCATTTTAAATCGAAGTGTCAAGTATTCTTGCTTGGTTTTGGTTTCTCATAGCTGAACTTTTTGTTTCAAATGAGTTTTGGTTTCTCGGAACTGATCTTTTTGTTTCAAATGGAGCTACTATGAGTATATCAGTTTTTTTTGTTCAAGGCATTGCAAGTAATCAAGCTTGATATGTGTTTTCTAATATGGATATTGGTATAGAATTGCTCCTCTATTCTTCATTTTGTGGATTATAGGTCTTTCACTTGGATTCTTTGTCATAAGGATACACTTACCGGTTCATTTTTCTCTACCCCTTATTTTATTGATTAACTTTATCTTCTTAATTTCCATGTTATTTCAGTTACTCTTTCCTTGGCTCGGTTGCTTTGTCTCAAATGTATGTTGATCGTTCCTTCACATCTAATGTTTGAAACAGGATCTAGGTGTTAGGAGCATTGGATTTCTTTGACATCGATTTTGTGTCATTTAATACGGGGTTGGTATTGTTTTATGTGTTGCATATTGTGTACTATGTTTCCCTTAATTGAGATTAGCTTCGGGTGTTTTTTCTTTTCTTTTTTTTTTTATTTGCTTTGCTTTGTCAGTTTTTGTGGATTATCTTTATTTTAATTATGGCTTATGGAGTTTGGTCTTGATATTTTTTTCCTTATTGAGGCTACATACAATCATATTCTTTTTTAATTTGCTTAATTTTCATCTATAGTTTTTTTTTTAAAATTGTCCAGTATATTTTGTTTTGAAATTTTTAATGCTTCAATTCTACTGAATGACAAGCAGCGAAATAAGAATCACTTGAATGACAAGATTCCCAATAAGATGTTCAAGGCCTATAAGTTCATTGATAGAAATATATATACCTATACCCATTCACAATGAAACACTCATTGCCTACACACAATATATGCCAACCGGTATCCTAAGCCCAACTGAAACATGCATTTTGCACTCAGCAAGAATGCACACATGAACTCACAGTAGCAAAACAATACACCCTATCTCTCTTTTTTTTTTTTTTTTTTTTCAGGCAGCTCACCCTCAACACACACAAACCCACCTAAAACTAGACCATAAATTATTTCAGGAAAGAGATGGACATAGAGATGAATTATATGACATCAAAAAAGAAATATATATGAAGGAAACAACTTAAGTAACAACCAAACTCATATAGACATGAGCATCGGCTTGAGGATGGATGAATAAGGAGCGAAATAAATCATTGAAAGTTGTGTTGTCATTGTTGTCACCATAGGTGCAAATTTTTTAAAAAAAAAATTTAATATGTAAAATTAAACAATTGTTGGAAAAAAAAATAATTTCCAAAAGGATAAGAAAACACTAGAAAATGTTTTAATATATGAAGCTGAAACTTTCTAAACTATTTCAGTTTCCATTTTCATTTTCTTTACGAAAACAATTGTGTTATAAAACCATGTATTATGAACTCATAGAGAAGTCTGAGTGTCTATTGAGAACCGAGCCTTAGTCTTTCAACCAAGCAATTTTTTTTTTGTGAATTCCAAGTGCCTCCTAACAACACCATAGCATATTCGAGGACAAACATGGTAATCAAAGAGGTTGTAGCCTGCAGAGAAGATATCATATGATAATTAAAGAAGGTCCAACTCTGATGCTTCTTATATTTGTTTTCTAATTGTGATTTGTTTTTACAAATTTGACACAATTGTGATAGTAGTATACAGTGTACCGCTTTTAACATTTCCAGACTATGTCTGCCCACCTTGTTATGTGATTTTAGTTTTGGTTAGTTAAACAATTCTAATGTTTGTCTGCCTACAAATCAATTGATGATTTACAAATCTGCCACACAATTCACGGCGTCCCTAGTTTATATAAAATATGGTTGATTATACTGAAGGTCCTCAAAGTATAGAATTATTTCATTTTAATCCCCAATATTTCACTTGTATTATTTTGGTCTTCGAATAATTGAATATATTTCTATGTAGTCTCTCAAGTGGACAATATCTAACGGTTTTTGATCATAAAGTTGTCATGTGATACCGAAATATAGGCAAAAAATAATTTGGGTTCCTCTTGACAAAAAATGTGTAATATGGACAACTCTTAACTAAAATTTGGATAGCTCATGATTAAAATTGTGTAATTTAAACAGCTTTTTGACCAAAATTTGGGTAAAAATTTGGTCAAAAGTTATTCAAATTATTTTTTTGTCCATATTTAAGTATTACGTGACAAGTTTATAATTAAAAATTGTTAGCAATCCAAACGTTATCTGCTGGATGGCCCATATAGAAATATATTCAATATTTCAAAGACTAAAATAATGTAATTAAAATATTGGAGACTAAAATTAGACAAACCCCATACTTTAGAAAATAAAAATAACAAAAGCTAAAAAACCTTTATATGTACATCTAGTCTCGAGGGAGTTTCATAGAAATTGTGTTCACACAGAACTTATGCATATTCAGGGTGTCCTAAACTAATCATAGAATCAAGACTTCGTATTCATTCATATGATGGGTTCTCACTGCATTGCATACAAGCAAGTTTATCTATGTTATGATTTTGAGACAAAGTCGTAAATTCATTTCCTCAAGATAGTGATTAATCCACAACGTCCATTAGTGCCACCTCTTCACAACACATAATTTACTGTAAAGGTTATAATTATAATATCAGATATCGTGCATTGCTTGAGTTACTATTACTAATATTCAAAAATTAAGAGTGTCAGAAATGGAATAACAAAAACACTAAATTTTTTTATCTGTAAGAAAATAAAATACCAACACTAATCTAAGTTTAGTGAAAAACAATTAAATAGATTTTTTAGCTGCCGTTGATTGCTTGCTGCAGTTGTATAACAAACGCTACCACTGTGATCGTAATGTCCGTTTCAATTCCACCATCAATCATCTGATAGCCCAAGCTCCATAGCTGCACATAAATGCATCCTAAATTTAACATTCATCAAGCTAATAATTTTGAAATCCAATTTCATAAAATGAAAAATTGTAACTATATTTTCAAATAGCATCTTTGAAGAGGGCCTATAGTAACGCTCATGTTTTCCAATACAAATCAAACTGCATTGGGGTAACATCTAATAAAGGAGGCAGGCGTACTAAGTCTTTACAGAGATCTTCAGTAAGTGAATTTGAAGGTTAAATGTTTAGTCGAGTAACTACCGTGTTTTTACTTTCGTGATTAATCTTCGTTTATCTCCCACTAAAGGGAAAAAAAGTACAGTGGAAGGTGGTATGAGAAGATGATACCTTTGACGTCACGTTTCCTATTTAATAATATAGTCTCTGCCTTGTCTCTTGCCTGTAGATAAAAAATATGAGAAAATACAACCAAACACAACAAATTCAATAGCAATACACAACAATTTTTTAGGGGTATATTCTCAATAAAAATTGAGCACAACTTGCTCATGCTTGTTTTGCTCCACATCAAATTCCTTTAGTATTGAAATATATTTAGGGGAAAAAACCATGGCTGAATACACAGATATAATATAGTAACACAAATGAGTTTAGGGAAGTACCTTTCGAATTTTTTCTCTACTTCCTTTTACTGTAATTCTAGGACAATAGAAACGAACAATGACCTACAATTCCAAGCATAAGTTAGACATAAACTCAACAATAAAAAAAAGGTAATCAAAAAGCTTTTCGCAAAGGGAACTAGTAAAAATAAAAATCAAACCAACCTCTTTTCTTTCACATAGGTATGGTTCATTGACATGCAGTTGTTTTGGTGAGAAATCGAAGACATCGCGAAGAAGTTCATTTACCTATTTAAACAATTAGCAATGATATTTCAACACTAGAAAATAACAGTATATCACAAGGCTAGGTATAGGACAATTGAGGAGGACAAAACTAACCAACATGTGCTCTACAAATCCATCTCCAATAAATTTCTTCACAAAGTTCAGCTATAAAGAAAGATATAATTACAAGTGTAAGATTGCTACATAAGTCTAAAAACTGAAAAAACAATTTTACAAAAGAGACAAAAAAATACCTGTAGCGATTGAGACATTGTGCATAATCTTACATTTTGGTCATCAATCTTCACTAACGTTTCCAAAAAACAATCATCCTGCAAGTCAGATGCTCTGATCAGAAACCTCAATGCTAACCCAATAAGCACATAGGTACATAAATAATGCAGCAATACCTCCAAAGCCTTCAAGACATCCCAACTGTAATAGCACGAAAGACTCCTTACTTGAGTTATTAACTTTTTCTTCAATTCTTGTCTAGATGAATGCCTATCTAGCAAATTGATCCCTTTGTAATTACCCTTAGTGTTGGAGAGGAACTTCTCAAAATTTCCCACTTCAAATATAAGGGCTAATGATTCACCAACTACCGCATGGACAGAACCATCCTTTGCCTTCAGTATATCCAAAAAGAAAGAAATAGCCCTATAGAATTGGAAAATGCATACGTATTACATGTAAGTGACACAAGGAATCAAGTCATAATATATGAGTTTTCTCATGATTAATGGCTTATTGGTTTATATGAACATGTATTGTTATATGAAATGTCTCATTATATTCATAACTTAAATAAATAGTTGTTGTTATTTGAATGGTCTGATGTTATGGAGCATCATAAAAAAGAAGGGCATCATATGTATTGCATGCGTCATGAATATTCATGATGGTGTACTTTACCCTTGCCAATGATTGTAATCGACGTCCCAACCGTACATGGTTGTCAAAAGAAATGACCAAGCAGAAATTGCAGCAGTTAGAACGGTAACTGAATATTTTCCCGCAGCCACCTGAATGAAAGGAATACATAATTTTAGGTTCCCATCAAAGATTCTAGAAGTGTTAGTTACCCAGTTCATGGGTGGAAATTATTGAATAAAGTATTGCAAATTTACGATGACTTTTTTATTTTGGAAATTCTTAGAAGTTTAAAGTCCATATTATTCACAAAATCGATACCTTGCAAGTAGATGATTAAGGAAATTGAAAAGTCATAGGATAAAAGCCTAACATCGAATTTGATAAAAGAGGCAGGAGCAAATACTTGAAATTAAAATTCCTAAGCGGCTATTGTCAAGCATTTTCTACTTAATTGTTCGAATTCTCTTGGTGAACCTTAGGAGATACTCGAAATTACATGCATTACTATTTAATAAGAGCCCATAAAATGGATGTACGCTATGCAAAGATCAAACAAATTACAGAAAAAGAGGCATAAGCATACGTACACTGAAGCCTAATTCTGAATGAATGAAGCGCCAAATTATTTGCATAGTTCTTTGAGTCTGCACAACATTACTTCGACCAACAAAAGTAACAATAGCCAAACATCCCAAGATCTACCACAAAAAATCATAATATAGGATATGAAATTGATCTGCTAAATAAAACATAAATCTAACAAGAGACAAATCGTTGACAACAAAAATAAATAATGTATTATACATACAGATGGTAACATAGATTCTGGGGAGGAATTGAGAGCTTGTGAAAGTGGATGAATTGCCACTCTGTATAATTCACAAGCATTTTCCCCACAACCAATTGTAATTGCCAACAATCCTGCATAAAAATGTCAGAGACATAAGCTGTACTAAATTTGATGGAAGAGTATGAGAAAGATGTGACATACATGGGAAAAAACAAAAACAAAACTTACCAAGGGCATGAGAAGCTAAGCCAATCTCCTTGGACGACCCATTTTCAACAGAATTTAGACATCGATAAAGTAAGGTAGCAAAACTGCAACAAGGAATCACAATATGTAAACCAATTAAAAGACCAATGCAATCATGTTCAATAGACAAATGAAACTTCATTTTTGTATAGATATGGTTACATGCCTACCAGCATGCACATCTGTGGGGGAAGAGGGAATAGAAAACAACACTTAGCATATTAGATAGTATGGTATTAGCCGATGTTACTTGTTAGTATGAAACATGAAAATGACACGAGTAATAGTTGGAGAAATTATTCTAAAGGAGTTCGGTGCAATTCTAAAATGACAGCGATGTCATAGTCATGGATGCTCACTTGGACTATTGGGAAGACCAATAACTATTTTTGAAATTGACTTGGAAAACTACTCTTGTTAACCAAGCATGACTCTTTGCCCAGTATACCGTACGTAAGTTTTAATATGAATTTTATTATATTCTCTTTATGGTTGTGTGGTCAAGTTAGTCAAAGTAGTACTTAATGATATTATAGAAGAGATAGTAAAAAAATGGGGTTGTATCTTCGGAGTATTCACTCTTTGATAAAACAAATGCGATAGAACTTCACATCCTCTTCCTTCTCCTCCTCTAGGTTGTGTACTTGATTTTAGAACCCTGTTTTTCACTTTTTTTCACCCACATCAACATTATATTTGCCATCACAACTATGGAAAGACACCAAATAGCGTGGATGCACATAGTTCTAATTATACAACACAATTTCCAAAAATTAAATCCTGCTGGTGTATTAGTGAAAAGCAATTTTGCAAGTGGTAGAATGTGCCGATCGAAAACAAGAATAAAGAAACTAGATATATTTCAGATGTTTTTATTCCATCATATGAAACACTTGCATGAATGCATCCAAGCACAAGTCATCAGAAAAGAAGTTGAATTTGCAACCAGATACTCTAGAATTATATATTAACAAACATGAGATGTAAAGACATTTCAAATTAGAACAGAACTGATTACTTTTTTTTAGCAAACTGATATTGGTAGTTGATGGTAAATTCCTCAATAATTGAAGACAATGCATTCTCCCTTGTTGATCCCCTACAAAAACATTAACACCCAGCAAAAATCAATCTCTTCAAATGTACTTTGCCAAAATAACCCATTAATGCCTAACTGATTTGACAAAGATAGAAACACCTTTTCACGAATAAGTCATCCAGAAATTGATCCATTGTACTAGCTCCCTTTGCGGGAATCCTAGTTCCCCCCTTTAAACTCATAGAATCAACACTCTTATGAAGAGGAGTATCTGGAGAAACAAGGAAACAAGTTAATTCGAAAGGTCATAACATAGGAACCAAAAATCCACGACTCCTACTCCAGTAGTTCGGGTACTTTTCGGCTAAAACTCAACAGACTATACACCACTAGACTATTCACTAAATGCGATTCCTGGTTTTCGGAAGAACGTGTGTGAACACACGCACTCACAATTAAATTTCAGGAAAAAAAAAGAATATTAATTTCTTAGCATCATAAATTAAGATATTAGGCAATAAAAACTTACTATTTTTCAGCTTTCTCATCTCGTTTCAAAGGAAAATCACGATTGTCCAAATTAAAGGACTTGAATTTCTTTATCTTCCCAGCGCCAGATACTATGTTGATTGATGTCGTGATGATCTCTCTATGTAAACCAGATTTCAATAAATACAATATTAATCAGGAGTTGAAAAAAATTGAATTTTCGGACCATCAAACAAATACAAATCATGAACAAACACTGCTAAACAAGGAACAATTAGCCCAAATCAAAGAGCTTGAATTTCTCTTCAGATACTGTGTTTATTGATGCAAGTACAAATCTCTGTATCTAGAGTAACTATCCATGTGGACAAGAACTCCTAAAATCCTTAAAAAAAACTAATAAAAAATTAATAAGAAATAAATCACTTGGAGAGTTTAGGTCAAACTTCAACATCAACACATAAATTCAATACCAGATAATGAGCAATTCCTAAGAAGAAGAATTTGCCTTTCTATTCTCAAAGCATTCCAATGAAAATAATATAAAATCCATATGGAATATAAGGAATCAAACAGATACATACATTAATACATAAATTAAAGCATAGATAATGTGAGTAATACCTGAGCTGAAGAATTTGTGTAAACACAATTTATGCCTAGCTATTACGGCACTATCTCTATATATATATAGCGGAGGAGTCCCTTGTTTTCTATTTGGTTTTAGAAACCTTGTTTAAGTTGGATAGAGTTGTCTGCTTCCATCACCGCCACAAGTAACACTTCTATTCCATTTGGGTTTGTGTTCCCAATTTAGAAATAATTCCCAAATTATAGGTGGTTGGCCTTTGAATTTGCGCCGTCTATTGATAAATGACCGACTAGATCCATTAGTGGCCGGAGTACCAAATCAAGAAAAACTTCCATGCAATTTTACCGTGAGTCTTGCCGATGCCCGAGTCGATGTCCACATAGAGTCTTGAAGTTCAGAGAGAGTTGAGTCATACTCCTTAAATGGAGGCAACAAGAGCAGGTGGTGCGTTGAGGACGAAGAAGCCGGTCTCGTCTTCGTCATCGCTGCTTCTTCTGAATCTCCTGCTCCTGCACACACGAACATAGTAGAACCCAGAAGCTTTCGATAGAGGTTTGACCGTTTGAGAGAGAGAGAGAAGGGGGCTTTAGAAAGAGAGAGAGAGAGAGAGCGAGAGAGAAAGAGAATAGGTATGGGACGGTTTCGAGGTGTAAACAATGAAGAAGACGAACCATGGAACAGTAATTTGGAGAGACTGAGAGCCTCTCCCAGGTTTTGTTCCTCTACAGCCTACATTTTTTTCTGGGTTACAACTGCTAAAGGGTCCCGTGCATGCCAATGGGCCGAGACATTAGGCAACTGTTGGTTAATGGGCCACCCAGTTGAAAAAGGACAGCCCAAAGTCTATATCCACTGGGCCAACGGTTTGTGATTAGATGGACTAGACTTGCCACATACAATGGCCTTAAGTTAAAAGGAAATTTGGAGGCCGATCCCCCTAGATGGACTTATTTGGAGATAAGTCCGACAAAAAAACTTATTGGGTTTGAAGTCCACTTTTTGGTACTTTTTACAATTTTACCCTTAATTAATGGAAAACCCTAAACGGCGTGTCAGTAGCCGTTAGTTTACGACTGAAAAACTATTCGTTTTCATATGACTCTTGGTGTGTAACCCAGTAACTGCCCCTACAATCCAGGCAACGAATCTGGAAAATTTCTCAATCTTTCTCATTCTATTTCTCCGAAAACACATACAGCCATTACCCAAAAAAATAGATTTCAAATTTCAAACTTTATTGAAACCGAAACTCGATGTTAGTTGTAAAGTTTCATTGCCGAAAAGCATAAGTCGGTGGCAACATTCTTGAAATCTTCAGAAATCTTTTGGATTGTTCAGATATTTGTGAGGTATGTGATTTTTTATGAAATTTGATGTTTGATTTAGGGTTTTAAAACAACCTATATCTTGAATATTTTGGGTTTTTGTTTTTTAAAGTTTCCGAAAGTAAAATTGATTTTTTTTTTTAGTATATAAAAGAGTTTGGTATTATGATTTTTTTTTCATTGTGTTATACATTCGAAATTGATTGGTGTGGTTTATTTGGAATTTCGAATGTTACTGTGAGAGAGCAATGTTCAAAATTTAATATGTTAATGTTTAAAATTTTGATATTGTTGATATGTATTGAGTGTCCTAAATCAATCACTAACATTGTGTTAATATTAGTTAATGACAGTAACATTATTTTTCAAATTATTTTTTAACTATCAATATTACCAAATTCGATGTTACTGTGCACAAATATGGCTTTAAGGATGGATATGATCATGTTACTGTTACTTATTCATTTGGTTGTATAATTAGATGTGCAATTTTTTTTGTTGCTTTATTGGTTGTTCAATAAATTAAAAAACCACTGGTTCAAGAGTACATTGAAACTCTTTAGGTTAATGTGTGATAATTGGAAAAAATGATTTAATATTTTCAATGTAGGGATGTGCTTGGATACTGTTGATGTTACTAACATGTTCATGTTACTGTAAACATGTTAATGTTCATTGAATAAGAGTGTTGTGGTTGTTGTTTGGTTTTGAATGTTTAATGTGAACTCATGTTACTGTGTGATTTCATAATTTCAAATGTATGGATTTGATTTGGTACTGTGGGTATTACTAAATGTTTGGTGTTACTATGAACATGTTACTGATCAACCCCTTTGTGTTTTTAAACTTTTAATGCATCTAATGGGTGTAATGTTAATATATTCTACTCAGTTATTTATATGTAACTGTCATATTATAGGTTGATGGCTCCAAAAACATCCTCATTTCACCAATTCAGGTCCAACTTCCTGCCATTGGTGAAGGTTATTAGTGAACTAAACATCAAAGATGTACACGAAGAACAGTTGAGGAGAACACCATTTTGGTATTTGTATCAGGCAATATCAAAGAATGAAGTTGATAAGGAATGGTTCAAGAAGAATGACAAAATTATTGTGGACATCATTAACACATTTGATGTTGAAACATCAAGATTTAGAATTGGTGGGAAAAATTTAAAGATACGGAAGAGTGATGTATCCCTCATTTTTGGTATTGAAAATGGTGTGGATCCAATTTTGTCCCCTCAAAGTGCAAAGAAACCGTCAGATTTTGTAAGGAGGAGATTCAATAACACACAAAGATTGAATGCACCAATTATAAAAAGCAAATTGGAGGATGCTGCCAGGAGTGATGCTAAGGATGATTGTGAAGACTTTGCTAGGCTATTCTCATTATATGTCTTAGTGACATTGTTGATTACAAATATGGGTCAAACAATTGGGTGGGGGTATGTCTCATATATTGAGAATTTAGATGAAATCAAAAGATATGACTGGTGTCAAGCAACAATTGATGCAATCATTAATTCTATACGGTTGAAGATTCACACACCGAGTGCAGTAACCGGTTGTGTAGTACTGTTACCTGTAAGTTTTTCATTGTTATTTTTCGTTAAGTGATTTTAAAAATCCTTAAACAATATATGTTCAGAATAATGTTACTAAACTTATTTTGCAGTATTTGATATGTGAACACACATCTATTGTCGTGGCCGAGAATGCGGATGCTTTCCCCCGTTGGATGAAATGGGATTTAAGAAAGCTATGGATGTATCTCGGACAAAACACACTCGCCGACATCACAGATGATCAGGTATTATTTAAAAGTTGGGTAAAATTATTTCTATTAATTGTGACAATTTGTTAATTGCATGGGAGTGTTACTTTTGTTGTTCAATGTTACTATCAAAAAATGTTGTTAATGTTGCTGTCAATTGTCCAAACCTAAATGTTTCTATGAATGTTTCTATGTGATTAATGTTACTGTGCAAGTTACTGTGTAACTCACAGACATTTGATTAAAAAATGATTGTTGAGCTTTTATTGGGTACATATTGGTTAATTGAGCTTTTAAAATATATGTTACTTTGAATGTTACTATAGTAAAATGCATGTTACTTTGGATGTTACTGTGTAATGCACATTCATTTGATTCAATTAAATGTGAACAATAATTGAATACATTTTTAAAATGTTACTAATGATGTTGTCAGGTTGTCCAAATGAGACTTAAGAAAACACGTGCTGAGAAAAGATTACAGAAAGTTAATCGAAAAAATGGCAAAGATGTACATCATAGAGTGGAGGTTCCACAACAAAACACTGTTCCATGCAAGACTGATTTAAATTCAAAATTGGAACTTGGAGGTGATGAACCTAATGTGACTGCTGATGATCATCTTGTGGTTAATGAAGATGTTCCTGAAAATGCTGATGCAGTTTCGGTCCCAACAAACGATGATGCTGTACAAAAGGAGAATGATAACAAGCAACCATTTGATGCGTTTGTTGATGTGGTCATCCGAGAATCAGCATGTTTGGAACCAGATGAAGTGGAACCTCGAGAGGAAAAATCACAACAGTCTTCCCATGACAATGAAGGTGAGTCTGGATTGATTGCTGAGAATGTGGTTCAAAAATTAACCATTCAAATGTTGACTGTTGAGAACGAAGCACTTAGAACAGTCATCAAGAATCTTGGGGGCAACCAAAGGGAGGATGAATTGAAAGAGATTGAAGACTATTCAGTGAAACTAGTTGACAGGGAAAACCAAATTTCAGAATTGAGGGTTTTGGTTGATCTCTTGGAGAGAAACAAAGAAATACAAGATGAACAAATTAAAACACTGAAATCTAGGGTGTATGAATTAGAGGAAGAGAATCATTCCCTACATGATCCTGTAGCTGATATGGCTGTTCATGCCGTTACTCAAAGGTTCACAGGGACTCCACCAAAACCTCAGCCCAGCGAAGCTGCTGAACAGACATCAATGGTGAGGAAAATCAAAAGGAAAGAAAGAAAAAGAAAGATAGATGACAAATTTGAGTATATGGTGAAAAGACAAGGAGGAAAGAAAAAAATGAAACAAGTTGAAATCCAGGATCAACCCGACAAAGTTAAAGGGAAGGAGAAGATATCAGAAAGCTACATTGATGTAGATGATTTGGATATTAAAATGCCAAGTGAAAAGCCAGAGAGTAAAAGAGTTGAAGCTAGACGATGGAAGGCATGCAAGAAATTATCCCCAAATGTGTATGCCAAATTGGTTCAAATGTTTGAGGCCGAGGGAAAAACGTAAGTAACTAAATTCCCCATTATGAAACACCTTATATATATTACTGTTTATTCTCTATGTTATTAACATTGTCATTTTTTAATTAAAAGGGCAACCTTATGGTGTGGAAGAAAGTATGGAAATACTCTTGATGTTGATGATGTGTTGAAATTCATGGACGGGGAAGAGCTGCACAACAATGTAATGTACCATGCCTCTTTTCAATTTAAACAAAATTAGGAATACTTTAATATTTGTTAATTCACAGAATCGTGTTATCACACAGGTGATTGATTGTTGGGGTGAAATTCTGATGAAGGAAGAAAATTGCAAATGTTTCTTTTTCAACAGTCTTTGCTGGGTGAGTTTGTTTTGATTTTATGTTTGAATTCTTCATTGATGAATTTTGAAAAGAAATTACGAGTATAGTAACATACATGTTACTCTAGTTACATTAACACAGTAACATTCGGGTTACTAGGAACAAAACTATTATAACATTGATGTGATTGTGTTACTATGGTAATATGTAAGAAAACAGTCTGTGCTGGGTGAGATTGTGTAATTTAGATCAATTTCTTGGTTACTGGATTAGCGAATCAGATACAGTGAGTATAGTAACATGCATGTTACTATACTACCTCAAACAAAGTAACATTTGTGTTACTTAGAATTGAATGGAATCCCCCATGCTAATATAGTAACCTGAATGTTACTGTATAAAAAATATATGTGATATTGTTATATATTGACATTGATCTATATTGACATTGATATATATATAAAATTTATAGGTTACCATTGATTACAATGTAGACATTCATAACAATTGGGGAACAAGAACCATCACGGCAAGTTGAGATAGACAACAACCTTAACATGGGGAAAGTTTGTCCATTCCTAGTGTTTCCAATGAATTCAGATGCACAGGGCACCCAAACCTCGCCATTCCACTGGACCTTGCTTGTACTAGATACAGAAGCAGGGGAATGGATCCATTTCAACTCTTTGAAACCGCGAAGTGGAATTATAGACAAGTTTTTGGAGGATGCAAAATATTGGTAAGTTATTAAAATCTGAACAACCCATATTGTTTGATATATTTTCGTTGTACAAAATTAACATCATTGTATTATGGCAGAAAGACTATGTGGAGTCGGCATCAAAAGAAGGACAAAGGAAGTCATTGAAGACAAAGGATGACATTGTTGTCCGTACACAAGACATCAAATGTCCAATATATTCATTTGAAAAATTCCCTCAACAACGAGCTGACACGTATGTAAATAATAAAAATAGTGTACATTTAATGTCTCGGAATTTAATATCATTAACGAAAAATTCATGAATGCAGGGTCGACTGCGGATTGTACGTGTGTTACTTAATGCAGCAGCTTGCTCGTGGACAGCACATAGAAGATAAATTGAAACCACCGCAACTTAATGCTCTACGGATTGATATGGTGTCTACCTTCATAAACCATAGGAATGCATGGAGTTTTGAAGACTACAAAACAAGATCAAGATTGAGAAAGAGATACCGCAAGAAATAGGCAGTTCTGTTGTGGGTGGTAGCTATTCATTTGTAGGCTGATTGTAGGATTGGTTAGACTAATTGCAAGATAGGATATAAATTTGTTGTAATTGGTTGGTGGTTGATATTAACCCTATAAATTGGTTGTAATTGTTGGGTGTTTGATATTTGGTGAGAAATTTATTGTAATTGTTGACAGGTTGATATTTGATTTTAATGGAATGTTTGCCGAACAAAGGAAACTCTGTCCACATTCTTATTGAAATAATCACCCAAACAGTAACATGTGTATTAAATTATTTAAAAATTCTCCAAAGTAAGCGATCACACAAAATACTTGTTAAAAAGTAACATTATTTCATTGCCACATGATCATTAACTAGTAACATTAGAGTAACATTAACAGTAACATGAAAGCAAATATTGAACGAGTGATGATAACATTACACTATTAAAAAATCATACTGTATAAACCATGATAATTCCAATGTGTGACATGATAAACTCAAATAACATGGAAAATAAAGTAACATCTTATTCCTAAAAAAACATACGGAATATTACAAAGGCTCGTTACAAGTCTTCTTATTATGACTACCTAAACGGCCACAATGAATTTTTCTAACAAGCTCACCCCTAGACCTAAATCTACGCTTCCTTGGACGACCTGGTTGTTTTTTTGACAATGGTGGCAACATATCAACTTCAACCGCTGAAAAGTCAGGACGACCGAGTGTTGGAATTGGGTGTATAGGCTCAGAATAACACAATTTGTAAGTAGTAACCTGATAAAAGTAATCAACAAACTCATTGATGTTTCTTCCACTCTTTTGAATTGCAGCAACAGCATGGGCACATGGTAAACCGTTGATCTGCCATTGGTGGCATGAGCACGTGCAACTCTCAATGTCTACAGTCACTGAAGGATGTGAATTAACCTCGTAAACATGACTTGATGACACCCTAACAAACCAGGAACGACACTCCGTGAAAGCAGCTTGAAGTTTGGTTTCAATATTTGGACAATTAATGCCGTTCCACTGTGACGATGCATTCAATCGGCACCCCATTTGGTTCATGATCTGCCCCCTTATTGTGTCAATCATACTTGTGACAGGTAGGTGACGTGACTTTGTGATCCAAGCATTGAATGACTCCGCCGCATTTGAAGACATCTCCCCATAACGTCGCCCCTTAAAAAAGGCATTTGTCCATTTCTCAAACGAAAGGTTTTCCAGGAACTTATCAGCAATGGCTCCTCCTTCACTTCGAAACGCATCAAGCTTTTCATTGAAAAATGCATCTGTTGGAGCATAAGCACACAATGTAAACAAAAAAACCATACGCTCGCGAAACGCATGTGTAAAGCGACCCCCACTAAACTTATCTCTCAGATTTGCTTTTAGGTGTTGTAGACAGAAAGAATGGTGCACCGTTGGGAATACCTTTGGCATTGCTTCCATTAACCCAACGTTGCGATCAGACATAATGGTTAGTTCCCTAGAATTATCAACAATCTCAGATAATTGCTCTAAAAACCAACGTCAATTACACTCATTCTCTGAATCAACAACAGCAAAAGCCAAGGGGAACAAACCTGCAATACATATACCAACACAAACAGTAACATCAACAAACAGTAACATACAATGATGATATTAAAATTTAACAGTAACATAAAATCAGTAACACCAAAAATAACCCGACAAAAATTCACCTTGGTTGCCATCTTTTGCAGTTGCAGACAAAATAATGCTTTTATACCTACCCTTTAAAAATGTACCATCAATAAACAATATGGGTCGACAGTATTTAAATCCATGTATACATGCCTTAAATGACATGAACAACCTACTAAAACGCTGTGAGTCTGAATCACCTTCCAACACAAAATGACTACCTGGATTGCTTTCATTAGCAGCCTGTACATACCACCGTAATTGCTGGTATGACAATGAATGGTCCCCAAACAGCATACCCCTTGCTTTTTCAACACTCATCCAAGCTTGATCATACGATATGGTCAGCCCATAATCTGTATGAAACATACTTTTCACATCAACTGGTCGTGTGTCAGGTTTTTGCCTGACGTTATCAACAATAAGACCTCCAACCAAATTAGAAGTCAATCTTTTGTTCTTTGCCGTACGTGCAGCCACACCACATGTGTGCTGATTGTTTAGTTTCTTAATGTAAAACCATCCATTTATCCGCTGTAGAGTAGCAACAACAAACCATTCACACCCAGCAGAATATTTCATGGCACATTCAGCCTTCACCCTTGTTTTTTCATTCTTCACATAATTAAACTGAAAACCAACCTCTATTGCAAATTTGCATAAAGCATTCCGAAACTCAACTACTCCTCCCTCAAACTTCTGACCAACCTCTACTATTCCATTCGATCATCCATCAGTCAACAAAACCTTCTCATTATGAGAACAAAAACGAGGGAGAAGATCAACCTCGCAACCAACAGGGTCAACAATAAATTCTGAACTTTCCACCACTTCCCCACCCTCAAAATCATGAACCACATTCCCTTTAACAGCAACAGTAACTTCAACAAAATTCAACTGTACAGATCGTGCAATTAAAAACATGTTTCTCACATCATGATCATTTTGCAAAACACAATTCGGATGTCCAGGAATAGCGTACGACAGTACAACACAATTAGAACTCAACCCATTCCAATTGTCACGGCAACCAACTAACACATCATCATATGTGGAATTCATTGTAATTCTTAGCACAACAGTCTCAGAACAATACTTGCAACAAACCAATATGTTATCCTCCATCTGTTAAACCCAAGAAAACCAATATAACGGTAAAATGAAAATATGAAAATAATTCTAATTTCATTATAACAGAACAGTAACATGAGAAATAGAACTTAAAAATAATTTAAAAATAAAAAACGGTTATTGAACATCACACTACATTCAATGCATAGTAACATTGAATTTCAGCAAGTACAAAGGAAAAACGAAAATTAATTAATAATAATTCCGGTAAATAACTTTCAAATGTATCTTCCTGTGAGAAATATCGAATACCGGCAATAAACTTTCATTATTCATAAATTGTGAAAGCATCAACGTTAATAACATTACGTAATCTAATAAAATTAAAATGAAAATACATCAGAAAAATCGGAACCAGTAGAATAGACAGCATTCACAGGAAAAATCGAAATCTCACTGGTATCCCTTCGAACTTCTGCTGGTATCACCTTCGAATCTCCTACAGCTTGAACTCCGGCGAAAATCCTACTGCAATAACCTTCGAAACTCCTGCCAAACACAATATGAAGTATCCGTGTGATATGGAGAAGCAGACCAGCGGTTATTTCCTGGAAAGATTAAAAAACGTTAATTGTGATTCAACGATTTTTATGTGATTCAGATTTTGAATTTGAATTTAAATTCATAATGAAATCTTATTAATCTGAATTTGAATTAAAATACCACAACTTATGCCGTGATTCAAGCCTTAACCAATGAAAAATTCAGTTTCCATAAAAACCGTTGTTTCTGTTGATATATCTATATATATATATAAAATGTAACCAGGAATGACGTTACTGTGCATGACCATAATTAACACCGTTAAGGGTGTTTTAGGGATTAAAAAAAAAAGTGGACTTACCTCATTACACATAATTTTAAAAACGGACTTAGCCCCTTATAAGTTTCCTTCCCGGACTTAAGTCCAAACAAGTCCATCTAGGGGGACTCACACCCAATTTTCACAAAAAAAAAGCCTACGGCCCAGGCTTGTCAATTGAACCGTGTCATCTCATCTTTGTGTTGGTATATTTTCGGATCATTTCATTTTTGTGTCGAATAATTTTTGGGTCATTTTTTCGCGTCGTGCCCAAAATTAAGACCTCTCTCTCTCTCTCTCTCTCTCTCTCTCTCTCTCTCTCTCTCTCTCTCTCTCTCATGTAAAGATATTAATCGAGACGAGCTACTCAAACTTTGTTCGGATAGAATTCGGCTCGAGCTTGACTCGTGTTCTAAACGAACAGAGCTTGAATAATTTCCTTAACGAACCTAAAAGACTCAGCTTAATTCGCAAAGTTCGGCTCATTTATATGTAAAATAGTCGAGCTACTCGGACTAAGTTCAGACTCGACTCATTTTCTAAACAAGTCGAATTTAAATAATTTTTTAAACTTGTTTAAAAAAAGAGCTCGACAGACTTAAGCTGGGCTCAATTAATAACCTACTGCCATGTCTTACTTGTAATATAACCTTATCAAATAAGGCCAACAGTACTGGTTACCCTTACACAACCAGCCCCAAGGTCAACTAACCTAAGGACATGGGAAAATAAAACATATTTCATTCCAATGTAAGACCAAAAAAAAAAACAACTTAGCATACCTATACTATACGTAGAAGAAACCCTTTGTTCAATAAATAAATTTAAGTTCCTAAAGCAAAACTGTGGACTTTTGAATTAGTCTATCTATATCATACAACCACGTAAGATCAAAATTATACACATCATTCTATATATATATATATTGTCAACGGTTAGGTGTGTTCAGATCTACTTACGCGCACCTCGACTAATTCACTCCCTAGTCGGTTAAAGACAGACCATCCATGTCGAAATTAGGATATTCAAAAGGGAAAAAATTTCCCTCATAATCTGATCTCAAAGGATTACCAAGATTCATTAGCAGTCAAGCTTAAACATAATGTTTCAAGTTCATCACGATTCCAAGCCCATCCCAATCATTCTTTCCAAACAAGGACTAAAACCCGAAGAATCTAGTGCTCAGCTTGGTACAGTTCATTTGCACCCTATTCTTTGAAAGGAACCTAGACCAACATGTACAAAGTCTCAACACACTGATGGAACGTGTCCTATCTGGTACCTCATATATGTAATGTAAAATCTAAGGGTAACAATTTTTTACTCGACCGTTAGCAACTTCCATCTAATACAATTTAAACGATCCGAGTGTGACATGACTCCAATTATAATATGGCATGACTCTATTGTCACCCTTAACAATTCGACACTTTTGAGTTATGTTTACGGTGGTCCACTCTATCGACACTATTACGAAAACTTAACCCTTTGACACGAATTATACCAGTAATTTAAATCTGGGTTTTTGATCATTCGTTTCATGAATCGAACCCACAACATAGGGTGGTTCTAGTACCAATTAACAAAAACCCAGATTAATATTGCAAAAATGTCAATGACTAGTGAAATGTGTCAGGTCTGGATTTGTATTATTAGATCTTAAACCACGTTAAAACAATGTTAATGTCAACATTTCTCTTGAGATAATGCACATGGAAAGATTCAAGGGGGTTCAAGATCATAGCAAATGGTATTGATAATTTCTATGAAGATCTCTTGTTCTTTAGGCAACTTGGTCCATCTACCCCCCCCCCCCCCCCCCCCCCCCCCCAATATTTTTTTTTTATCTTCCTTATTCTGATCCTAATTAGTTCCACATGGATGAGATTGCCTTCCTAATATTACTTTATAGAAAGGGAAATATAAACAAAGTTTGACTAGAGATTAGCAAGATCATAACTAGAGCAGCTTCTTTTTAAGACCATCACATCTATCACAATCAGTTGGGATTAGTCCTTGTTTGACTAAACACTAAACAATCTTTGTTTATGTGAACATGGGCACATGAATCCCATTTGATCTCATTTCCCTTGTTCCCCACCTGCCTCAATATTTTGCTCTCCTCTAATCAATCAATTTCATGGCTTCATAGAAAGAAAATATCACCCAAATGCATGAGTTTTAAGTTACTGCGACATATAGGGAAGGTCGAACGTGCATAATCTTACATTCGACTAGATAAGAGGTTATTTTCCTGACTTGAACTCGTAACGCTCTAGTCATGATGAAGCAACTCATTACTCCGCCAATGTCGTCCCTCCCTCCTCTAGTCAACCAATAAAATACTAGTTTAGGTATCTATCAGCACCTTTAGATTAGTTCCATAATATGAGGTAATGTTTTGCATTAGATATTGTTGGTGTTGCATTAGATTTTTTTTTTTTAATTCCCTCATTTAACAAATTACCCAATTACATTTAAGGCTGTCTGTGTATACAGTCAGTTATTCCCAACAAATGAACCACCCACCCACCCACCCACACACACACACACACATACATCTATATAATAAAATAGCTTACAATTCAAATTTCAAAAGATAAACAAAATGACTTTTGCTATTCGCAGTTGAGATCGCTTTAAATTTTACTTTAAAGTTAATCTAACGACTAATATTAACACCCTAAATTTAATAGGAAAAATAGGGCCCTAAGGGTGTGTTTGGAGTGATTTTTTAAAAGTACTTATAGAAATTATTTCTCATAAATACTTTAAAAAAAATAATAGTGTTTGAAACCGGCCCACTACTACTTCTACCCCCACCACCACCATCGCCGCCGCCACCACCACCACCGTTGCCACCACGGCCACCACCGCTGCCTCCGCCACCACCGCCACCCCCCACCACCACCATCGCCGCCACCACCGCCGCCACCACCATCACCGCCACCACAGTTATTGCCACCCACCACAACCATCACCGTCTCTTACCACCACTATTGTTGCCCACCACCTCTCACTCCCACTACAAACCGATGTTTAAATTTTTTTATATTTTCTCTATGTTTGTGATTTGATTTTGGATATGAATACAAATATATTTTTTATTACACTGTGCCTTCAGGTACAGACAATAACTAGTATATATATAATAAAACATAATAACGGTTTAGATCGTTTAGATCTGACGACTTATATTACTACTTATATTTTAACTTTTTAACCACAATAAAAAAAGCATGCATTGCACACGAACACCCTAGTACATATGTATGGCTTCAACCAATTAGGTTCATAATGCAAGCCTTTAAGCCATCATCACCTTTACAAGATTTTGGCGAAAAACATAACAAAACGGGAGCGTCAAATATTCCAGAAAAATATTTGGCATAACTGTTGTTCCCAATGCATTACACTATTAACGATAAAGTTATTTTATTGTGATCTGAGCGTTACGCGTTTGAATAGTAAAAACAATGTTTTGTACATAAGGGTAAAATGTTGTGCATACCATCCTCAGAACCTAAATTGGCAGGCCATCCCTTGATGCAATTTTCTAGAAGGGACGAGCATTGGCAACTAGAGATATACCTCAACCGTCTCAAGGGGAGGTATTTTCAAGCACATAGAAATTATGCTACTCTCATTAATAGTGAATGATTCACCGAAAAAAAATGTAAAAAAAAAAAAATATTGAAGAGATCTGGATCCGACTGTAAAGTTATAGATAAAAACTTAACCCTAGTTCACCAAGACACGAATGCAACTACCAATATCGAAATTTAGGGTTTTTGTCTAGTTATTGAGGCTGTCTATCATACTAATTAAATTTAAATTCAAAACAACCCACTGGATCAAATGTTGCTAAAACTAATGAATTGGTGTGAATAAACAAGTACACAAAGCCAACCATAGTGGAATATAGCAGCTGTACGTTGATTGGGCATCTTGATCATGTTCTTTGGTAGTGAGATTTAACGTGTGTGTATATATATTTAATAGATATATGCATTAAACATATCATGGTACAATGTAATTGGATATTGTTCCAATGATCTTTCCTTGCCATGGTTGTAAATGTGAAGACAAAAAGTGGTCCAACGATCGAATAATTTTTTTTTAGTGTAATATTATTTAAACCTAATTTAGTGATCATTCGATGAAAATGAGTTTCGATATTTTTATTTATCTTGTTAGGATGTGATTTTAATTAGGAATATTCTAGAGTAATTACTTGCTTAATCATGTCAATTTTTTTAAACCATAAATGCATGTTTTTTTTGTTTTTTTTTTTTCTTTTTCTTTGTGGATTGAGAATTTTTTTTTTTTTTTTTGGCACTTAGGGAGGTGATCTCTTTGTGTTTTCCTGTTTACTGCTGCTTCAGTTCAGTTGTTACACTTTACATATCCCGACACTTTAATTTGCTTTCATATTATTCAATAGTTAGCGTTATAGTTCTACTATGCTATATCATGATCACCTTCTTCTTTTTTTCTTTTTTCTTTTTTTGGACTAAAAGCACTCTTTAGACTCGTGCCGACTACATATTCTGAATGACTACAAACCGCAAGTCTCAAACAAATCGAATATGATTAAAGTTTGGGTGCTCAACATAGTAATCCTGACATCTTCCCATTCCAGCTAATGGCTCATATTGAGAGAGAGAGAGAGAGAGGCAGGCAGCTCAACAACAGCCTAACACAAGTTATGAAATTATAAAGTGCAAAACGTCGCCGTCCTCAGCGGTGTATATGTAAGGCAGGGTTTGAAT
The DNA here is from genome assembly GCA_951799425.1 of Ilex aquifolium. NCBI lineage: Eukaryota > Viridiplantae > Streptophyta > Magnoliopsida > Aquifoliales > Aquifoliaceae > Ilex > Ilex aquifolium. The sequence goes on from OX637395.1 coordinate 6,206,237, forward strand.
ACAGTTGAAGTAAACTGTAGAGAAATCATTTACTTAAATATAAATCTGAATATTTATCTATGCATCTCTTCCCAACTTTACATCTAATCTAATTCAATACTGCTGTCATCTCTTAAAGTCAACCTCCCCAATCGGTCCGGCAAACTTTCAAAATTGTACAAATTCCGCCCCTAAATTTTTGTGAAATCTAATAATGTCCCTTTCCATTCATCTTCATGACTTTTAAGCATAATTACCCAAAATTTTTTTAAAGAGATTTGGCAAAAATCGTAAATGAAGAATTACATAATCACATGGGTCATATGAGAATTTAGCATATAACATGGGGCCAAAACAATATTTTCAACATGTATTCAAACATATCAGGCTTTCCAAACTCTTCCTTGTTGCTTCCATGTTTACACAGCTTGCATAAGGCATCTAATTTTTTTTGACTTTGATTTTTTCTTTCTTTAGACTTCCACACATCTCTTTGAACATACATATATATATACATAAATACCTTGATCATACTTACCCAACCTCCCTCCAACTACAATGGCAATGGACCACAGTCCAGACCCATCCATGGATTTTCCTCAAGATTTCAGATGTCCCATTTCCATGGAGCTCATGAAGGACCCTGTCACAATCTCAACGGGCGTCTCGTATGAACGAAAGTCTATCGAAAAATGGTTCTTCATCTACAAGAAAAAGACATGCCCTGCCACAATGCAAAAAATCGAAAATTTCGATATCACCCCAAATCACACCCTCAAGAGGCTCATTCTTGCATGGCAGAATGGCCAGTCTCAGTCGTGTTCATCGCGGCCACCACCACCACCATCAATCAAGCATGACGAGGTGGTGGCGCTGCTTAACAACGTCGAGTCCACGCCATTCAAGGTCAGTTCTTTGAAAAAACTTCGATCCATTATCGAAACTAGTGATGATATAAAGGTTGTTTTTAAGAGATCTGGAGGTGTTGAAGTCCTTGTTGGGATAATTGTCCAAATCTTGATTGAAAGCTCAGATTTTGCTGCTTTTAGAGCTTGTGAGGAGGCTCTTGGTGTTTTGCGCTTGATACCAATATCTATAGGGGATGAAACTATGCAATTGCTATCAAAGCAGGAATGCACTAAATCCATGGCCATCATGCTTCAAAGAGGAAGTGCCGAGGCCCGATTTTACGCCATTTCCATATTCCAAAAGATGGGTAAAGCTGATTTTGATTGGAACTTTGTCATAAGGGACCAAGGTATTGATTTCTTCAAGTCATTGTTCGAGCTTGTCTCAGACGAAATATGTACTAAGGCGAGTTCATATGCCCTACAAGTTTTAATAGAAATATTGAGCGCATCAAAGAAAAATCGATTGAAGGCCATTGAAGCCGGGGCAGTTTGTACCCTAATTGAGCTTCTCCCGGACTCAAACCGATCAAAATGCGAGAAAATATTGTATTTGATCAAGTTATTTTGTGAATGTGCCGATGGAAGATTGGCCTTTATAGAGCATAGGTTAGGTGTTGCTGCAATTTCGAAGAAATTGTTACATGTATCCGACGCTGCGATGAAAATTGTGGTGAAAACACTATGGTTGATTTGCAGTTTTCACCCCACAGAAAGGGTTTTGGAGGAGATGCTGATTTTTGGATCAGTGAAGAAGCTTGTAACCTTGTTACATATCGATGGTCGGTCATCAACAAAGGATAGGGTTGTGAAGATCTTCAAGTTGCATGGACATTCATGGAGGAGGTACCCTTGTTTCCCTAGGGAATGGAAGGATTATTTGGGTTTAGTAAATGATTCCTCCTAAAGAAGAAGGAAAGATACAAGAAAAAGTTGTGACATATAAATGATGTACATTCAAGTTTTCAAGGAATATGTTGAATATGTAATGAATGGGTGGTGCAATTTGATTAAGTTTTCTTCCTATTGGATATGGAGGTTTTTATTTATCAAATAGCATCATCATCAATGGTATTGTTTTTGTTCTTGCACTTTCTATTTGTTGCTCACATATTACTACTACTTTTTTGTAAGAAATATTATTGCATAGAAATTAATCTGAAAGATTTGTTTCTGTTACGCATCTTGGTTGATGAATTATGTATTTTCTCGTGTTATATTTGAGGGCGGTTAATTTTTTTTATTGTAAAAAAATGGTTTCATTGATTTTGGATATACAATATTACTCATATGCGATTTTATCGATGACACCGCCTTATATAAGCTCAAAAGTCATGCGACGCAATCTGTGATTTATTCACTATCTCAAACATTGTAATATATGTAAGATTAATCAAACAATATTTTTCCTTTTTGTTTCCATTAAATGAAAGGAACACCCTCCCTCGGGCACAAAAAAAAATATAGAAAAAAAAGGAGAGTGATATAAGAGAATTTGGCAATTTCAAATCAATTTTCACAAATTGTTTCAACTATTTGGAATTTCAACTGGTTTCTCAAATCTCCAGACTCACGTAATTAGTTTCCAGTATTGATTTTTAGTGTGAAAAAGAACGTTGCAAATGCCAAGCTATGTTGGTATATCCGTCTTTTTTGAATGAGATCGCTACAACCCATTTTCTCTCCATTTTTTTTGATAAATTATCTATCACAAATTCAAGTATGACCCATTATAAATAGTGGGTCACTCCGACTCACTCACACTTTAGTTGATAAATGATTTGCCAAGAAGAAAAATAGAGAAAAAAAAATTGATTGGAGAGAGAGAGAGAGAGAGCAGTCTTCTCTGGTTTGAGTGTGGTCCCTCTTGTAGCCGGTATATCAGACCAAAATTGAAGACTAGTAGGCTTACATGCAAAGTTCAGAGAAGAATGGGACACAAGAGTTTAGTAGTTTCCAGTTAGTAAGCTGGAAACTGCAGTGCTCTTTACTTTAGTATAGTTGGAAAATGGCTCTGAAACTTGCACTATACATATAGACTTCTAGAGAAAAATACTCAGAATCTGCAGACAACTGGGCATACAATTAGCTTTTAATACTAGCCTGATTGTCTGATCTCAGTCAAGTTTCGGTTTTCGTAGATATTAATTTGAGTTATTTTGTAGTATTTGATCGTCAAAATAATAGAATAATTCAATTTTACACGTGTCACTTGTGATGAGAGAAACAAAGAAGATTCGATATCAAAAAATTATTTTCTTGAACCAAAGTCTAACAACCCTTTTGAAGTGTTCCCTTAATAAGATCAAGTTTTGAGGTTTTCACCGCTAAAGATCATTTACTATAAATTCAAGAAACATCCGTTGTATATAAATAGATCTCTTACTCATTAATCGTGAATGATCTGTCAAAAAGAATAGATAAAAAAAAAAAGTATCGGAGGAGATCTAGATCCTGCAGTCACAGATTCTTCCAAATGATATAAGCATCTTCCACCATTTTTCCTATCACAGCCTTCACCTCAAATGTTTTTAACCTTGTCTAGAGTTTATAATCATTCCACATCAAACTATACACAAACATTAAAAAGCAGCTCAGAGAATAAGACTCCAGCCATTGTGAAATTTGGAAAATGTCAAATGAACACACGCTTATTTATGCTTATGAACAGACTATATACGACCCTATTGTTGAATTTCAATTCATCACCAAAACCATCTCTAAGTATGTTCTAATTATTTCCAGATCTCAACCAATCGGAAATCCTAACTCCTTCAAAGATTACAAGTCAAGAGAACTTGACTATACTCAAATACTAAAAGACGGCTCAGTGTATAAGACTCCAGTCATAGTGAAATTTGTAAAAAATGAAATGTACGCTCGTTTATTTCTACTTATAGACAGATTATTTATGACCTTCTTGTTGAATTTCGATTCATCACCAAAACCATCTCTAAGTATATTCTAATTATTCCAGATCTCAACCAATTGGAAATCTTGGCCCCTTCAAAGGCTACAAGTCAAGAGAATTTGACCAGAGAACAGCCTAGAAAATTGTTGGTTCAACTGTCAAGTGACATCGTTTACCAAAATGCAACAGTAATGATGCAATTCAAATTTTTTTTCCACAGATCAAAGACACCAGTTATGTAATTCTTCCTAAAGGTGGCATTACATTGAGTGATGATATTACTCAACTCATTTACAACATGTATTAACAAAATAAGTACTCAACCCGCTAATGTATGAACAGTTTGTGTGGATTATGAGTAATCGGTAACGTTTATCTAAATAAAAAAACTAAGTAGTACACATCACCATACTTCGTGTAAACCTCGCTTATCTGTAACACTGTTGGTATGACAACTATCTGAATAAATACTTACACACAAAAAAATAAAAAATTATCTGAATCAATTAGAAGATCAAATGACATTAATATACTTTTTTACGTTCATTAGACCCCACTAAAAATGGAAACATAGTGTGACCTACAACCTTTTTTGTGTGTAAATTATAATCGGTTTTACGAATGAATTGCTCATTTTCCATATATAGGTTTACATAATCTCGTATGTTACTCATTTGTTTATGGTCTCGGGCATAATATGTAGAGCAATGCTACTTGGACACCATTTGCTAGCTCTATCGATCACAGTCATTGATTTACCTGCGGGTGCTAATATTGTTGAAACTCACTACCAATTCAATGGTTGTGATCAATGGAATTAGTAAACGGTATTAATATTTTAAGTCCAAATATGTAATGTCATTGTAAGTACATTGCAAAAAAGTAAACCCTTTGAAAATGACATTTCAGTAAAATTTCCACAACAGAAACTTCCCTCCCTCTTGTATTATTAATCCTTATTCTGGAAAGCTAGATGTTGTTTTTTAATAGTATTAAAAAAAGAAAACTAATTAGTAGAGGTCAGAAATAACTATAACTATCCCCAAATTGGTGATATTGATAGTCTTCAATGTCTATGTAAAGTCAACACCTGTTGTTTGTAATGTGAAGGCAATCTCTGGTAGGGGAAGTTGAATCTTAGTTTAACCACTAGACCAACCACACCACTGGTTTTTATTAGGAAAAATTTCATTCACACTCCTTCTAAATAGGTCTATCTTCAACGACACTTCCTTCATTTTCTGAAATTTCACTAACTTCTCCTGTCAGTGTTGGTCGGCTAACAGACGTGATGGAAACATATATTTTACCATTTTACCCATGAATTTTATAAAGATTTACATATTCACCAATTATTTGTCATTAAACTATATATAAATACATATTCTTATTTCATATATACGTATATGTATGCATATGTTGATAATATTGAGAGAGAGAGAGAGACCAAATGTCAACCACCTGACTGAAACCATATATTCCCGCACCCATTTCTCCCTCACCACCTGCTTCACCATCCACCAAGCCATTTTCATCTCCTCCCCCATCTCCCTCATCCCCATCCCCATCCCCTCACTTTTTCTTTCCCAACCACCAGTAACCCCCCTCCCCATGGCCACACCAGTCGTTGTTCGTGAGACAGAGAAAAAGAGAGAAATGAGATGTATACATATAACGATGGAGAGAAAGAGAAACAAACGAGTTTTTCAAGGCCATCACCACCATTGCATGCACACACCACTGCCGTATGTGCCCACTACTAGCACTACCTTTCAAATCCAGTTCGTATATAGAACATGAGCAATTTTGCATTTGTGATTAATGGGTGATGTGGATTTGGGTTTAGTTGTTTTGATTTGCATCAAAATCAAATTTTTTTGGGGGGGATTTATGGGATTAATGGTGGGTTTGTGATGGGGTGGTGGTTTGCTGGTGTGGTTTTTATGGTACTCAATTGAAGTCACATGAGTTATACAACTCACTTGGAACTCATCGGAGATGGAGGCTTTGTTAGGCACAATGATTGAAATAATTATTAATTCTTAATCATATTCACCTTCTTGAAAGTAGAGATTTGTGAAGCTTATTGATTTTGACTAGTATGTCATATTTGTAAAACTTCTTTGAATGAACCAGATCTCATATTCTTGAAATTGAGTCGTTGATTACTGGGCCATACAGAGGCCTTCGATTTCAAAATCCTTCGAGCTCCACTTTTGATTGTGCTCGGATCAAAGTTCAAGTTAGAGGATCTAAATTCAGTGGTTTACGTGAGGTCAGAACATTGATTTGGGGCATACACATACCCATTTCCGATAAGGACACTGTCAACAAATACTCAGAGCATCTCCAACCACACTCAACAAAATAGCTACTCAAAATATATTTAAATATTCAATTCACTACTTTAGCTAGCAACTTTTTAAAATTCACTCTAACCACACTCTCTATTTTAGCTAACTACTACATCCAACTTTCACTAACTTTCAATAATTTAAAAAAAGTAAAACATATATATAGAGAGAGATAGAGAGAAAAAAAGATAGAGAGATAATTTAGAGAGCTCAAATGGCTCACCACATTTGGTGAGCCATTTGGGTTAACTAGGAAATAGAGAGTGGAATAGAGAGTGGGTTGTAGAGAATTTTTTGTGTTTGTCTAGCTAAAGTAGCTAAAAGAGAAGAAATAGAGAGTGGGTTGGAGAAGCTCTCAAATCTATTGACGGGTGTACATACAAGAATCAAACTTTGAGAAGAGCAAGTACAAAGCAACTATCTCCTTCGTGTTCACAAATAGTAGCTTTTGCTTTTGTTGGCGACAATGACAAGAATGCATAATGCATATGCTGGTTTCATAACTGTGACAATGGACCAGTGGCTTGGATTCATTGCCATGGCGTTTTTTGCAGCTAGGTAATTGGGTTGTTGAGGCATGAGAGAGAGAGAGAGACAAGGGTTTCATGGGGAATGAGGGGTAAAATTGGCATTTAATAAAAAATTTGGTACGACATCAGCACTTTTCAGATGGTCAGTAACGGGTGGTTACGGTAGGGGGTCTAGGTGAAGAGGACATATAAACTAGAAGGAAGTGCAATAAAATTTTAAAAAAGATAGGGAATGTCGTTGAAGATAGACCTATTTAGAGGGAGTGTGAATGAAATTTTCCCTTTTTATTATTGCTACACATATTTGAGAATAATGAATTTTTCTAACTCACTGCTGCTCTAATCTGTTTAGTCCATGCTACTTACATCAGGACCTTTTTTTATTATTTTTATTTTTGGTGTTTAAAATTTACTTAGGGGTGATAACCGTGTTGGGTCAGATCGGGTTTATGTCATGTCATTTCGGATTCGTGTCAAACATTAGTCAACCCTAACTCAACTCGTTTAAGTTTTAACGAATCATGTCATTTCATACCAAGTTATTTATTTTCATGTTGTGTTCGCGTTGATTCATATAACCCATTAATAAAAAATTTAACGCTCAATTTTAAGTCTAAAATTTCCCACATAGACTAATTTCCCACATAGACTTCCCTTGGCAATATTTGGCTTGTAAAATTGTGAGGAGTATATTCATTGTTTTTTTCAAGGAAACTTCGGCTCGACTAATTGCTTTTATCGATATGAAATGATACAATTTGAACACGATACCATTTATGAACCAGAAAATGATGGTGCTGATTTTTCATTTAGACTTGCAAGCAGGGGTGAGGAGAGGAACTAAATTCCAATTCACTTGTGGGAAAGGCTATTATGGTAACAAAACCCCGTTTCGTGTCAAATGTTATGATCAAGTTAAATTACGATTCGTTAGGATTAAATCCTAAAACTTAGAATATAAACATATAATAGAGAATTATACCACATAATCTCGACTAGAAACATAAAACATGACCCTTAATAAGCATAATCTTGTTTCCTAAATCCTAAAACTTAGAATATAAACATATAATAGAGAATTATACCACATAATCTCGACTAGAAACATAAAACATGACCCTTAATAAGCATAATGGCGAAACAAGATTCATATAACCGACCTTCAAAATATTGTTGCAGAAACTTTAAATGTCACAAACATTCGAGAGAATTGTTCCAACCCCACAAACTTGCTACCATCTTTGGGCTACTCAATACATTAACACCAACAAACATGATTCATATCATGAATCTAGGAATTCTGCTTAGGCTTCCACTCTGTTATGAAAACACATTTGAAATGTTCATCAAAGACAGTCAGGGATGTTTCTCATTCTTGCAACTACTATTTCTTCTGAAAATTATAAAACCCCATTTTCATTCTGTAAATTCACATTTTCAGCAATAGAATTTCAACCTAAATCGTGATTCAAATCAAACTACAATTCCACAAGAGCACCAATTTATTTCTGCATTTCCAGTAGTTGCAAAGTAAGAGTAAATCGCGATGGAAATGTGAATCAATAGTACAATGAAAAATGTCCTCGGGTACCACATAATCTACACCGAGTAAGCATGCATTCTATCAGCAAACCTGTTTCTGGATCTCTACTTCATGGAAACAATATTATCTCAGGTGCCATTATTCCTACTTCTGCAGCTATAGGCTGCACTTTTACCCAATTATTTTCAATTTATTTTACAAATTTCCATTTATCTTATACTTGTACCAGTATCATATGAAAATATGTCGATATTGCCATTTTGATAATCTACTGAAGTAAACGACCTCACAAGAAAACATCGGGCATCCCAGACTGGGTTGCCTGCCAGGATCCGAAAATCACAAACCCATTTTAATTGATATTTAGAGCTTGGAAATGGCATGTGCAGGCAAGTTTGGTCTGGCAGGGAGTTTTAAATCTTCCCAATCTTCATCATCCACCTTAGAGAAGTAACGATCAACCATATTGTCACTGATTTGCTCCAGTTTAGATGGTTCCCACTGGAAAAGCAAAATAAACAACATTTAACTCAAATGACTCCTCCGACCATAGTAAAATCCACGAATTTTTGTCATTATATATTATCTAGAAGTGAAGACAAACTGAATGTCCATCTACCTTTGGGTTTTTATCCTTGTCCAACAGAATAGCCCTGCAACCCTGCAATTGTAGGTGACCTTTAGAGTCATTTACAGGAAGATGATAAAGAAACGAAGGCAGATGGTTGTCACCTCAGAAAAATCCTTGCTAACTTCTCCCCGCAAGACATGACAAACCATTCTGTACTCACGGACAAGACATTGGCCAACACCTTGCAGCCTCCCTTCTCTGATCTGGATAGACAAGCATTGCAAACAGGTTTAAACAATTCTGTAACTTTTAAACAAGATTTTCAAACTTTTGCATTTTCTTTGTCTGTAAATAAAAACGGTTTGAGGAGGAGAGGCAAGGGGCCCTATTAGTTGGTGTTGCATGTGCAAAAAGGTTGACGAATCAGCCCACCATTTGCTTCTACATTGTAATGAGGAAACGAATTGTAAAATTCGTTATTTGCATCTGTGGAGGTGCTTGGCCGGTACTGAGGACGATTGAGGCTCTCTTGAGTACTTGTAGATTTTTTTAGAGACTTTTTATTGACTTAATTGCATATACTAGGGCCTCGTTTGGTAACGTTTTCGTTTTTCGTTTTTTTTTTTATTTTTAGAGTAAACAAGAAAAAAAAACTCGTTTGGTAACCGATTTTATTTTTTTTTTCTGCCACCGTTTTGTAAACGAGGGCCGATTTTCAAAAACTAAAAAAAGTCGTTTTTGGTTTTCATTTTTCGTTTTTGAAAAACGAAAAACGAAAACGTTACCAAACGGGGCCTAGTTAACTTCTAGTGCTCCCCATTCTTTACCCCGGGTGCACACAGGTTGCATCCTCCCATTTGGCACTCTTACATAAATTTCAGAAACAAAAAGAAAAGGAAAACCTATGTTCAAGTTCTAGTTTCGCTGTTTGGTTCTTTTGTCGTGCAACACCACTCTCTTTTCATATTTTATTACTAATGAATGTTGTATGCACAAAGGGACTGAGAAGCAGTAAATACTCTTCCTCCTTGCTCAGTTTCCTATTGAGTTGTGGTGCTTTGGGTGGTGCGCTGATCAGTAATGGATTTGCTTAAATGGAGGAGAGGTTGTGCAAGGAGGCTGGTAGGGGCCTTAGTGGCGACCCCCATGCCTTTGGTGGCATCCATGGCTACAGTGCAATCGCCAACATTATCTAAATTTTGGATAGCACGATGTTTATCAAAACATGAGGCAAACTCAGCCACCTTTGACAGAACCCATGCATGATTCTTTGGACCACATTGGACCTCGTGGAATACGGTATTTTAAAAAGTCCATTTCAAAATAATTCTCGATTTCAAGCTCGCCATGATTGTTAAATAGAAGGGAACAATTTACTAGTATCCAGTTGACCAACAGATAATCTTCTAAATTATTATGTGTACCAATATCATGATTTCCTTGACTGCTGCATGGAGTAACCAATTTCAGGAACTGAAGCCCACCCTCTTAAAACTATATCAAGCAATTAACCTTTAGTATGACTGTACGGGATTAACTTTGAACAGAACCATCAAAATGGTGTTAAAAAGTTATGATTTGCCATACCGATCGAAGAGAAATTTTAAGACTTGTTGGAGATGCTTTCTTTAATGACTGAATTGTTGAAGAGATCCAATCATCCGAGTTAATTAAAGCCTCCCTCTCCTACAAAAGTGAAGAAAAGATTCTAGCCGAGTAAAACCTTACAGTTTAGTCCTCATTATAAAAACATTACAGAAGAAAAAGTAACCACGGGCATCAGACCAATTTTCCTAATATGAAACTGAAACATTTTACCCACTTACAAAGGCCAATATAATCTCTTCGCAAGTTCTTCGAGAGAAACACCTGTCAATGATATCCAACCTGTAGACAAGTAGTTACTGAATATGAATATCTGAAACATAATGCAAGGGTAAATTAGCTGGTATCCCAAAGATAACAAGCTCTTCCATACCCTAAACACGAGTACAGTTAAAAATTCAGCGATTAACAAACTTAAAGTATGCAATGGATGTTTGACACAGGCTTATACAACATAAGGTTTTTGAAGTGTTGGTTTTTTGGTAGGAAGAAACAACATAAAACAAATTGACGAATGAATTGATTGCAAGGCTCACCCTAAATCTGTAGATTATCATTATTTGTAAACATAATTGTACAGAGTTCTAAACCCATCAATTCTAGAGATATCAAGATATCTCTTCAAGCAACTTAAAGATTTTGCCTAAAAGTGAAAAGGACTACGTTTTACGTAAAGAGGGTATCAAACTAATAGAAATTGAGCCAGTAACCAGGTTGATGTTTAAGTCATGCACAAAGATTGTATAAAGGATCAAATGTCTGACAAATGCAACGACATTTGTATAATTATATTATTACGATCCCCAATCAGATCAATATGATCCTAACCCGAATAGAAAATACCGACAACACTAGCAGTAAAAGAAAAATTAAACTCACCGACGATAGACACTCTTTTCTTTCAAATTAGGCACCTGTGAGAATTCATTGATAGTGGCAGAAATGACAGCTGGATCACTTGAATCTACTTTAAGTAGTGCTTCTTCTAACGATGACAATCTCTGGCCATAGATGGATGACGCATAAGACAAGCATTCCATTAGCATTAGTGTTCCAGATGTGAAGAATATTAGAAATGCTTTCCATTATGGCAGAGGGGTTGCGAGGTGTTAGACATGACTAGTGAAAAGAGCCCAATGTGGCCAAATCGAAAAGGTGAGGCAAAAAATAAATGGCTAAAAAAATCGCACTTGAATTGTGAGAGTGTTTATGCTTAATTGTAAATTGCTCATTTGTAAAGCTCCTAGAGCTCATATTAATCATGATTTGAAGCATATACTTAAAGTACGGAATTCACAATCGTGTCGATTGAAGCCATAGAGTAGAAGGAATAAAAGAAAGGGGAAGTTGTCAAAAAGAGAATATTTAGGACACTTACTAATGGTAGCCTCTACTTAAAACCCCAGTTTACTTGGTGCATTATCATTCTGCACTCTGAGAGGGAGTCCTAGAAGCATCTTTGATGATCACAATAAGCATCTCACATTTTTATGTCAACAAAACCGTCCTTTTCTCTATCAATAAAGTTTTTGTTTCATATTGAAAAAAGCCATGCAGACGCATAACAATCTCAAAGTCGGGTTGAATTACCAAGCAAGTCATAATTCTTATTTCAATTGAGCATTTGAACAAGAATACATGTAACATACCAAAACTCAAAGTAGAATACCTCTGATGGAACGAAGTGAGTTGCAAGACCGCATGCAAGCATTTCGGCACCATCCAACCTTGACCCCGTGAGACCAAGATATTCTCCTGCCAGATATGATTAACAATAGTGAATAGATAATTACAGATGAGATCTAAAAACGACAGCTAAAAGTCAGCTATAATACTTGACATGTAACATATCCACTGTTTGCCTGAAGATAAGAACAAGAACAACAGCAGGAGCAGCAACCGCCACAGTAATAATCAGGATCAAGGAATTCATCACATCACAAGTTATATGATATAAATATAAACAGCAAGGTGACACCAAAAATGGATAAAAACACACTTCCAGCACTCATATTCTGGCCTAATATGCAATGTGATTTGTGACACATGCCGGCAAGTGTTAACCGAATCCTACACTTATGCAAGTAAGCGACATGCAAGGATCATGTAGACTGTGTTGTAACAGTGATTAATAATTTTCTGAAGAAGGTCCTGCGGATGCTTGTAAAATGGAAAAAGGCAGCTCAGAAGCATCTATCAAAGAATTTATGTGCTATCTAATTAACCTGTCTGTATACATTATAGATACTGCAAAGTGAATTTATGAATTTGGAGAAAACTTCAGTTCTAAACTTGTTTTGCCCTGCCATAGTTTGTAGGGCAGAGCCAAATTTTTTATTGTAATGCAGTTCAAAGCCTTAAAGGTCCAATGCCAACAGCAAGCCAAAACGAATTCGTAAGGTATGGACAGCTCATAAAGGAAATATGATAGCACCAACTGGCAATATTATGAACCCTTGTAAACAGAATTCCACCATTTATCTAAACCAATTTTAAGCTTCAATGACACAACTTTTCAAAAGATTTGATTTCTTATACTAGAAATCCATGAGATGCCCTTTCGCAATGCTAACCATTCCACCTCACTAGAGTAGAGACCCAAACCAAAGTTAAGCACTACTACAATTCATTGATCAATTATCAATAAGAAAATCTTAAAGAGTAATTGAATTCATTCGTTGGACTATTACAAAAGTTGATGATCCTAATCAAATTTCAAATATTTGACTGTATAATATCTTAATAGAAAACTCGGAAGCTTCAAATGGGAAAGGCTTTGTTGAGGTGAGGTGAGGTAAGGTAAGAGGTTTTGGTAATAGAGTCAACTGGGTGTTCCTTGTATATGCTTAAATGACTGCCAAAAAAGACATCAAGTTCTGAAGTTGGAACAACAAAAAAAAAAAGGTAAGTGTGGTTAAATGTTACATTGAAAAAAAAAAAGTGATTTACTTTATCTAAAAATAACACTCAAACTAGAATGACTAAAAAATTATACCCAACTCTCATGACTCCTGACAATCAGCCCACAGGTTAATGCTGGTCATCTGCAACGAGCTGAAAGTAATAATACCACAGCATTTAAATGTTCTCCCATGTATTTCTCATTATCAGAACACTATGACAAGAGTTGCATCTTTAAACTTCTTCCACACTGACACCACTCCTAGTATTTTAACTAATACCCTGTGGAGAGACCAATTAATATAATGGTAGACACATGACATGAGATGAGTTGAACTTCACGACAAGTTGCCCCTTAAAACTTCTTCCACACTAACACCACTTCAAATATTTAAACTAATGCTACATGAAGAGACCTATTAATTTAGAAGTAGACACACGATATGATTAGAACTTCCCACTCTTAATATTTCTAGCCACGTTAAACTTCATATCCAACTGTAATGAGAACTAAAAATGTAAGTCCTGTTTATATGACAATTTTGACAAAACAACATAATAAGGAATATAAGCACAGAACAATATTTTAGATGCCCACGAAAGAGAATTTAATCCATCTCCAAGTTCGGAAACCATTATTATAGGGAGAATAAATATTTGGCTATTAAACCGAGAGATGTGTAGATGAAGAAGTATGTAACTGGAATTACCAAAAAATCCGGGGAGTCTTGATAAAAAATAAGAGGCACCTACATCTGGGAAGAGTCCCAAAGCAGTTTCTGGCATTGCAAAAACCTGCAATAGACGTGAGCATAGCAACATTTTGACAAAAAAAAAAGGGAGGTGGAGGGAGGGGGGGGGGGGGGGGGGGGGGAGAGAATACTTTGCAAAAATGCAAAAAAGGAATTGAAAAGGATAAGATTGATAGCATGAGATATTGTTTGCTTTTCACAAGGAACAGGCATAGTACGCAGCATATTACTCCCATTAGCTACTACCCTAGAGTTGCCTGAAGCAAAATTCAGGCATTTGAATTGGTAATAGTTTGGTTGAAATTTTAAAAAAAAAAAAAACCAAGAAATTGGTAATAGTTTGCCATTTTCTTGACAAAACCTCTTTTCCTTGTAATTATTTATTTGGCGAAACTACTGGGAATCACCACTCCAAGGAGGATATTCCAATCCCTATGAATTGTAGGTGTTTTAACTTCTACCTAAAATAGTTGGGGTTGTCATTCCTGTCAGTCATGACTCGCAACATTATTATTTTATCTCACACCTAGAGTAGCCAGGCATTGTCAATCCTAACAATCATCTCTAAAAAACAGGCAAAAACGTCATACTCAATGTACAAGACTTCTCGCCTATGACTGAGAGAGGAAAGTAGTTGGCAGCCTTACCCCACTTTCAAAAAAGTTAATTACCGAACTCAAACCCGCGATGTATCGCTTGGGCGGATGAGCACTTGCCACTACCCAAGGTCCTATAAATCATGACTCATTGACGATAAATATATGTCCAACTTACGCCATCTAAAGTTAAAATGTCAAGATAACTTATGGAGAATGTAATTAGATTGTCACCAAGTATTGAACACAAACAATCTAGGGTCATCCGAATATCTCTTAAACAATTAAATTTCCTCACAAAATCAATATATTTTGACTTGAAAAGGTTGGCAACAATCAAAGTCTATATGAAAGGCAAAAAGAACTCATTAAAAGACTCTTGTATAAATATTTTTTTGGGAGTCCAATGCACAGAAAACGCACACTTAATTGACTTAAAGAACCATGAGAAAAAATATAAGTCTTAAACATAATGCAGCAACCAATTCATTGGTTGATGGCCTTTCCCTTACAACTATAGCATCTGTTTAGATAATATCCACAGCTATACATAACAAGCTAATAGTGTGAGCTTTGGCAATGTTCAGCATGAAAAGAAGATGAACTATGACTTAGCATAATCTACAATAATTGACTCCAAAGCCAAGGCAATAAAAGATAATTTGGAAACCAAATGAGATACAAATATAACTTCTCCAGAAAATTTTGAACAAATACACACAATCTGAAATGTAGCTGAATCAATGTAGTCCTGTAATATTTCAAGACTAAAGTAAAGGAAAGAGATATACAGAATTCTCTGTTGCAACTCGGAATCTACCATGTATCGAAGCACCTGCTCCACCTCCCATGACAATTCCATTAAGTATTGAAACCTTCAATTATGTTTGCACAGACACGTCAGGACAAAGGATGTTGAAACTAAATTGACCAAGAATTCCTCTAGTGCAAACAGTTTATATTCAAATAAATCCAACTAATACACATTTTAAGTTGATACCTGGGGTTTACTGTAAGTAGCCATCAAATAGTTCAAGCTGAATTCTTTCCCGAAATAATTTGCACCTAGTCTCCAATTACCTGATGCATACAAATAAGCAATAAGTTATAATTAAGGATGGTTGTTTAGTGTTTACGTTTAAATCTTATAAGTTCACTTGCTCCATGGTTGCATAAATTCAAGCATCTTCCAGATAAAAAGGGCGCCAGTTTCCAAGAAACCTGTACTTTAGAACAAGGGATCTAGGCCATTATGTTCACATTGCAGCAAGAATTCATAGAAAGGACAAATAGAAGTCTACCTTGACTAATATCGCGAACCACAGCTGCAACATCACCACCAGCACAGAAAGCTCTTCCTTTTGCCTAACCATAATTTCGGAAATAATATTTTAAAATTTTAGTCATTGTCCTAACAAATTGTAGTAGATATTATATCAGCCAATCCACCAATATGTGCTCAAAGAATTGGCTAAGACCAGTCAAACTCCACACAGCCCATATTGTGCCCCAATATCATTGACTAACTTTTGATGCTATTAAATGCATTCGATGCTATAGCATCAGCCTACAGGGCAAAAGAAATCAGAGCTTGTCATATATGTAACCTTTAAATTTTGTAAAGGTAAAATAGAACTCTTGATATGCATGAAATGATCAAGCACAACAATTAAAGTCTTGAAATAATTAAATATTTCTAAGCTAGGGAACCTGGAAAACGAGTGGCTCAATGTAACAGAAGTCATGTTTAGTTATTTACCTAAGTTCAAACTGTCGTGCTTTGGGGGAAAGGTTTTGCATGGACAAAACCAAATCGATCATAATAAAGTCACGGTCATAAGAATTTCAAGGATGTCATTAATGGTAGTTTATGAACCCTTAAACGGTTATTGTCATGCTAAGTGAATATTATATCATCGACTCATTAGGTTAAACCATATAGCTACACTAAAAGACTCAAATCGTAAAAACTGAGAAGACTGAGAGAAATTAAGTCAAATAACTTTCAAAATAACCTAATTGCCAGTGTAAAAGAGTAAACTGCATCAAAGAAAAGGGCGGTAAAGATGGACCATTTTTCTTTCGAAGAAAATAAAATAAGGGCATTTTGGCTCACAAAGTGGTAAAAAAAGAATGACAAAACTACTTTAAAGTTGAAATATATACTTCTACGACTATCAAAAACCTAAAAAAATGCATATCATGGTTCCAATAATGAAATTTGTAAACAAACATATGCAAACCGCTGTAGAAATAGATAAGTAAATTTTGAGTGCTCAATTTAAATAGCAGATGATTAAATTTACAGAATGTTACCAAAGAATAATATCTTCAGCTAACAAGAATGACTACGTAAATTGTTGTGTGATTCTTTATAATATGGAGTATCAAACATGAATGCTATGTTATAATAAGAATGTACCTTTAAAATTATTAGCTTGATACTACACTCCTGCTCACAGGCAAAGAAAAGATCCCGTAGCCGAGATATCTGTTTGGAGTAGGGGACAGGGGAAAGACGTTGAAGAGAGTTATCAAACTCCTGCTTTGAAGAACTCAAGTTATAGCAAAACATTCCTTCATACACATTCTAGCTCAGTGATTGAAACAGAATTTGTCTTGCACATAATATAGAAGGCCATAAGGTCTACGCTGAATATTGATGGTAAATAACATGAGAAACCAATCAAGAAAATGTAAAATTGTTCACAAACTACCAGGAGAATAAAGAACAAAGCAGAAGCTTTCAAAATACAAGCCCAAAAGTGTTCTGAAATTTAATAACATGAAAATTAAGCAACTAAGCCTCCTGATTTCACAATGCTTAAATATCATTAGACCAGAAGAATATAGAGCTCCCGAATCAGTCTCCAATATTTGTAGCATGCCCTTGCCATACCTAAAAGACACCCAAGGACATAAGCTAAGGGCATAAATCTCCAGTCTCTATGCCAGTTTTACTTGGTAAATAAGAAATTCAATGTTGCTGTTGGTGGAGCCATACTTCAATTTTGCTGTTGGCGGAGCCATACAGCAAACCAAAGGTGATGATACAGATTATGTTTCAAGTGCACTTTCTGCATTTTGTACATTACCTCAACTCACACTAGATAACCTAATCAATCACCTAGTGAGTGTGGGGAAGAGGCGAAGAGGAGGGAACAGAGGAAGGAAAGGGAAGTAAAGAGGAAGGAAATGTACTTTCTTCAGAAAGATATAATCTACGACTGCTTTGTTGATCTTTTCAAAGCTAGTTTATCCTTCAAGGGAAGACAAAAGCAATTCTACTAGAAGTGTGTCTAATTCATGGCAATTGATACTATTTAGTGCACCCAATACAAATCTTGGAATAAGATCAAATCTAAATCACAACTAACATTGATTTTACTGCATAATCAACATTGAGCATGGTAGAATTATAACATGAGAAGCAATCAAGCAACCACTAAAATGGTACATTATTCTAGATACATACAATTGTGACCTGAAGAAAATTCCCCCTTCCAACTCTCAACTTTAAAAACTTGGAAAGGCATACCAATCTTTGGGGAGAAAAAAAAACCCATGGACTCCACATGAGAATTCTATGCCTTCTATTGAGTCTCATACCCACTCTTAATTACAACATGCTATCACGTTCAACAAAAAATCTCTACAATCATTTACCTAGCAGCAAAGCAGTATTCTTAGCCTTAATGTTTTGTAAAGCAACACCCCTTTTAACCATTGGTCGAGACACTACTTCCCACTCTACCAAATTCTCTCTTCCTCATATAGTCCCTCAATTAAAAGAATAAAAAAAATATCTAGTTGATGAATATCTAATATCAATGAATATTTACACTAGATTGTGCTTAAAGAAAATCTTGTTTTTAAAAAGACTGGTAACATGTATTCTTAACTAGTGTACAAAGCTTTACAAGTCTCAAATGCCAGTTGTTGCTTGTCACTTAGATTTTTTACTTCCCATAAAAAATTTATGCAGAAGTTAAGTGTCATCACCCAATTTGTATCCCGAAGCATGGCAAGGCAAGGTATGGCATGGCATATCAGTAGCATTTCATAGGAAAGATAATATTTAAAAGCATCCAAGAAAATCCAGACACAAAATTATAGAGACAAGGTCCACAGAAAATTAAATGCATAGTCAACAATCATAATGCTTAGAATCAAGAAGTACCAACAACCCCATTGAAAAAAATACCTACAGTTCCAATGCAAATGCATTTGATGGCTGAACCACGTAACAAAACAAGATGAATCAGAGTGATCTAAAGAAAAGGTAACACTTTCAATAATTATTCATCGTACCATTTGAATTGAAAGGGCATTCAGTTGCTTAGGCCTGTTTAGTATGAACGTTCTTGCAAACGACTTCTCTTCTACCAATACCTAGCAAGCCACGAGGAATTATGTGTGAATGCAGATTAAGAAAATAAATTAACAAACTCACACTGAAAACACAACAAAAATATCCGACTTTACATTCCTCATTCTTCAGGAATTAATCTGATTCGTCAAGTCATTAGAAAATATATCAAACCACAATCCTTGGTATGGTTGCATAGAAATTTGGTAAAGCATAATGCCTAAACTCATGTTCTTTGTTGATTAGATATCTAGAGGACACAAAGGACTCACTTCAAGTAAGTCACGCAGAATGCTAGAATCACTAAGCTGGGTTTTGCATATGCATCTGCACTCTAAGGGCTCAAATAGTGAAAAATTAATTTTCAACTTCCTGTTCTTTTCATGTGACCACCCTCATTTCTTTATTTTTTATTTGTAAAACTTGTATATACTTTCTATTGTCTTATTTCCTCATGATAACTATTGAGGACTCCCTGTCCTCCCATGCACTTCCATTTTTCATCTTCTATAGTATTTTCTTGTTTACCTTTGTTTTTTTTTTTTTTTTTGAAAAAAAAAATCCTATTCTTTGCCTACAATTCAAATCAAGGACACCTGAACCAATTCATTATGTCCGGCTTATTCCTAAGAGTCAATGGAAATCATAAACCTTGGAATCTGACACTAATTACAGTGAAGATTTGAAGACTAACTATCAACATAATACGCTTTTTGTATGTATCCTTGTCAACCAACAGGGCACAAGTGAACGAATATATTACCTTCCGCTCGTTCCGGTTGTCAAAGATAATATGAAAGAAAATTAAAGAACTTGGAATCTAAGCAACAGCAAGTACACCAACTAATCCAATCTTAAAAACTCTACTTCTCTTTACTTTCTTGGCAACCAAACAGAGCATACGAGCAAAACCCAAGTGGCAAAATCTCGAAACTGAACAATTCAGAAAACCTAGCTCAGTCTTTGGGTAAAAAGATGATTTGGAAAACCCCCAAATCCCTTTTTTTTTTTATATAGACCACCCTGATAATTAGTGATATGCTACAAAAACACGTATATGTCCCAATCAACAGTGTAGAAGACGAAACGTTAGCTTGATAGAAAAAATATATATATACCTGATCGGTCTCGGTGCTCGTATAACTTACTGGCGCCATGGTTCTTCTTCTTCTTCGCTGGTAGTATGAAGATAGCCCCCAAGCTTTCAATTTCCCACTTTTCTCATTTTACCGTTTATGTATTTTTTGGGAAATTTTTGGATGACCCCTGAATTGCGCTCCTTTTTAAAAATGCCCTTTCAATTTTTTTTTTTTTTTGGTCAGTATGCCCTTTCAATTTAATTCACTTCAATTTTAACCTTAAAACTTGGGTGAATCACACTTTGAATCCCTAAAGATTTCAAACTTCGTAATTTGTATCCCGAATAATTAATTATCTCACATTATACCCTCAATATTTATAAACTAATTATAATATAGCCCTCACACCAACTTCCATTGTCAAATCTCATTATAATTAGTGTGGGGACCACATAGCAGATTTGACAAAAATTATAACAGACATTAGTGTTAGGGCTACATTGCGACTATTTTTTGACATTGAAGGTGTAATATGGTAAAACTAGTTATTGTCTGTGTCTGAAGATACGAAGTAATAAAAAAAATGATCAACAATAAACATATTTGTATTTACACCAAAAATCAAATCACAACATAGAGGAGAGAGAAAATAAATTTAAGTATCGATTGTAGTGAGGTGAGTGGTAGTGGGCAGTAGTGGTAGTGGTGGGAGACGGTGATGGATGTGTGGTGGCAGTTGTGATGAAAACGGTGATGATAGTGGTGGATTTTGGGTGATGATGGTGGTAGTGGCAGCCGTGAGTGGTGACGGTGGTGGTGGTGGGCAACGGTGATTGACAGTGGTGGTGGGTGGTGACGATGGTGATGGTGGGCGACGATGGGTACTTCTAGGCGACAGTATGATAGGTGGTAGAGAATGATGGTGGTGGTAGGTGGGTGAAAGAGGGTGGTGACAGTGGTGGCCGATGACGGGTGGGCGTGGTAGATGTGGTGGGCATGGGTGACAGTGACTGACGGCGATGGTGGGCGACGACGGGTGGTGGTGCGTTGTGGTGGTGGGGTGGCGGTGGGCAACAACGGTAGTGGTGGGTGCTAGGTGGGCTACGATGGTAGCGGGATGATGGTGGTAATGGTAATAAATATAAAAATAAGATGACGACGATGGTGTGTGGTGGCGATGGACGACGGTGGTAATAATCGGTGATGGGTGGCGATGGTGGTGGGGGTGGCGGTGGGGGGAATGACAGTGGTGGTCAGACAATGGCAGTGGTGGTGGGGTTGGCGACAGTGGTGATAGGGATGACGACAGTGGTGGTGGGGTGGCGATAGTGATGTGGTGGCGACGATGGCAATGGTGGTGGTGGTGGTGGGGTGGTGGCAGTGGCAACGGTGATGATGGTCGTGGGAGTGGTGGTGGTGGTAGGGGTGATGGTGGGACAGTGGCGATGATGGTAAGGTGCAACAGTGGTAGTGGGGATGGTGATGGTGGGGCAGTGGGGGTGGTAGGGTGGTGACAGTAGTGGTGGCGACGATAATGGTGGTGGGGGTAGTTGTGGTGGTAGTGGTGATGGTGGTAGGGCGGTGGGGGTGGTTCCAAACACTACTTTTTTTTTTTAAAGTACTTATAAGAAGTTATAAGTCCTATAAGTAATTTTAAAAAGTCACCTCAAACACACCATAGCCTATTTTTCTTATTAAATTTAGGGTGTTAATATTAACTGTCGGATTAACTTTAAAATAAAATTTAAAGAGATCTCAACTGCGAATATCAAAAGTCATTTTATTTATCTTTTAAGATTTGAATTGTATTGTACTTTATTATATAGACAACTTATTTCCCGTGCCTAAAAACACGAAGTAATAAAAAAAAAGGTCAACAATAAGCATATTTATATTCACACCCAAAATCAAATTACAAAGATAGAGAGAAAGAGAAATCAATTTAAGTACCGATTATAGTGGGGGCGAGTTGTGGTGGGCGACAGTGGTGGTGATGGGAAACGGTGATGGGTGACGACGACTGATTGTGGGCAGCCGTGGGTGGCAATGGTAATGGTAGTAGTGGTAGGGGTGATGATGGGACAGTGGTGGCGGTGGTGGTAAGGTGGCGACAGTAGTGGGGCAGTGGCGGCAGTGATGGTGGCGGCGGCGATGATGGTGGTTATTGTGGAAGAGGTGGTGGTGGGGCAGTGGTGGTGGTGGGTGGCAGCGGTGGTGGGGGCGGTGAGGGTGGTAGGGTGGCAGCAACGATGGTGATGGATAATGGTGAGGCAATGAGTGTTGTGGTAGTGGTGATGGTTGTGGTTATGGGGCAGTTGGTGATGGTGGTGGTTATGGGGCAATTGGTGTGGTGGTGGTTGTGGGGTGGCGGCAGTTGTGGCGGTGGTGGCGGTTGTTGTGGCAGAGGTGGCGGTGGTGGGTGGTAATGGTGATGGTGGTGGGGTGGTGGTAGTGGTAGTGGTGGAACAATTCTAAACACTACTTTTTTTTAAGTACTTATGAGAAGTTATAAGTCGTAGAAGTATTTTTAAAAAAGTTATCTCAAACACACCTTTAGATGCCTATTTTCTCTATTAAATTTGAGGTGTTAATATTAACCGTCGGATTAACTTTAAAGTAAAATTTAAAGAGATCTCAACATCGAAAAACAAAAATCATTTTGTTTATCTTTTAAGATTTGAATTGTATTGTACTTTATTATATATACTAGTTATTACTTGTGCCTGAAGGCACAGAGTAATAAAAAAAATGGTCAACAATAAATATATTTGTATTCACATCTAAAATTAAATCAAAAACATAGAGGAGAGAGAAATGAATTTAATTATCGGTTATAGTGAGGGTGAGCGGTGGTGGGCGACAGTGGGTGGTGGTGAGGGACGGTGATGGTTGTGGTGGGTGGCTACAATCGCGGTATGCTGGCAGCCGTGGGTGGTAACGGTGATGGTAGTGGTGGTTTTTTGGTAACGATGGTGCTAGTGGCAGTCATGGGTGATGGCGATAGTGGTGGTGGGAAAACGGTGATGGTTGTTGGCAGTGGTGGTGGTGGGGCGACAACGGTGGTGGTGGGTTGTGGGTTGTGGTGGTGGGCGGTGACGATGGTGGTGGCGGCGACGACGGGTGCTTTTGGGTGACAATCTGATGGGTGGTGGCGAATGGTGGTGGTAGTGGTAGTGGTAGTGGTAGGTGTTGTGGGGGTGGGTGACAGTGGGTGACGACAATGGTGGGCGATAACGGGTGGTGGTAGGTGTGGTGGTGGTGGGTGCTAGTGGTTGACGACGATGGTGGGTGACAACAAGTGGTGGTTGGTTGTGGTAGTGGATGGTGGTGGGTGCTAACGGTGGACGACGGTTGTAGTGGGATGATGATGATAGTGATAATAAATATAAGAATGAGATGAGGATGATGGTGGGTGGTGGCGATGGACGACGGTGGTGGGTGGCGATGGACGACGGTGGTGGGTGGCGATGGTGGTGGTAGTGATGGGGGTGGCGGTGGGCAGTGGCAGTGGTGGGGGTATGGGTGTGGTGGGACAATGACGGTGGAGGCAGCAGTGGTGGTGGTGGGGCGGTAGGGGTTGTGGTGGTTGTGGGGTGGTAGGGGTTGTGGTGGTGGTGGGGTGGCGGCAGTGGTGATGACGACGACGATGGTGGTAGTGATTGTTGTGGCAAATGTAGTGGTGGTAGTTATGATGGTGGTGGTGGGGCGATGGGGGTGGTGGCGTTAGTGGTGGTAGGGTGACGACAACTATGGTGGTGAGGGTGGGGGTAGTGGTGATGGTGGTGGCGGTGATGGTGGGTGTGGTGGTGGCGACGGTGGTGGTAGGGTGGCGGCGACGATGGTGTGGTGATAGTGGTGATGGTGGTAGGACGGTTCCAAATCCTATATTTTTTTAAAGTATTTACGAGAAGTTATAAGTTGTAAAAATACTTTTAAAAAATCACCTCAAACACACCCTTAAGAGTCTATTTTTCTTATTAAATTTGAGGTCTTAATATTAGCCGTTTGATTAATTTTAAAATAAAATTTAAAGAGATCTCAACCGCGAAAAGTAAAAGTCATTTTATTTATTTTTTGAGATTTGAATTGTATTGTACTTTATTATATATAGATTAATCATTAAGAATGTAAATTAATCAATATTTTTTTAGAAACCTATTGATATGGTCAAAAAAAAAAAAATATTGATTATCCCTTCCGTTCAATTTAACAATTTTTTTCGGTTAAAGTAACAGCAAAAAGCTTTCATGAGATTTACCAAAAAGAAATTTCTCGAGGGCAATACATAGTTATATAAAGTATATAAAAATATTATTCATTAACTATACTATTTGTTTTTTAACTAAATATAAAGTCTATTTGAGTTATCTAAAATATTTTATTTTTTATTTTAAAAAATTACTAAAGATGATATATGTTTCAAAAAAATATTCTCTAAAATAAAAAATAAAAAACTATGAGAGATGCCCAAAGTATGTTTTGACATTAAGAAATGTGAATTAAATTGATATTTTTTTTTATAATTTATTTATGATAAATTAGGAATTGATTCCTCATATTTGACTCCATTCCAATATGCAATATTTTCCCCCAAACCCCAAATGGGCCGTCACTGAAAGCAAATGACAGGCCGTTATTCTATTCACGTCTCTTTCTATCTTCACTAAGCTGCAAGCCCGCTGTAGTAGTTGAGGGGAAGAGAGAGAGAGAGAGAGAGAGAGAGAGTGAGCTGAAGCCTGACGGCATATCCTGATACACATAGACCCGAGAGAGAGGGTGATTGACAGAGAGAGAGAGGGAAAAATGGGATCGGCGTTTGATGAGAAGGATTACTTAGCATGCTGTGGAAGCACCAAATTCGCAAAAGAAATGGTCTCGGCTGGCCCTTTTTCCAGTTACGACCACTCTGTGAACGCCGCCAGAGATATCTGGTTCAACAAGGTCCCCCCCCCCCCTCGCTCTCTCTCTATATATATATATCTTCTCTGTTTCTCAATTTTAATTTGGTATCTGATTGAATTGCTAGGTTGATGTGAATGGCTGGCTCGAAGCGTTCGCGGCTCATCCTCAGATTGGTCAAAGTCCTTCCTCTAGCCACAAAACCCCCATCAGTGCCCAGTTCAGTCCTCTCTCCATCATATCTTATTTTTTGCTCTTGTTATCTTGATTAATTCTAAGACACAGTAGGGGTGTTCATAGCTTTGCGGTTTTGCTGTGTTGGAGGTGTTAAATTTGGGGCCTTGGACACGGAACTGGGAGAATTCTATCTTAGTTTTATGAATCAATTTCTCCCCAATTCCCAAAATTCGTTCATTTTACCTAGTGGGAATAGGACATAAGATGTCGTTCTATAGTGAAATTAATAGAAATACTCAGTAGCGAATTCAATGGATTATTGGGAGATTAGGAGAAAATGTTTATTCATATTAAGCTTATATCAGGATTAATCTATTTTTTTTTTTTTTTTGGTTTTGATTGTGGATGTGTTAATCAGACAGACTTAGGATGAAGTTTGGTATATGTCATTTGTTGGTTATGTATTCTTTATTATTGAAACTAAAATAGCAATCAATAAAAAAAAATATGAGCAAAACTAAAGTTGAACATATTGAATGCTATCTTTGATTAGTATAGGAACCTAAGTAGAGAAATATAGTAAAGAACAAATATCACAAAAATACCAAAAAGAGAATAATTTTGATATTTGGGGTCCAATGATTCACGTGGAAGGGGGAGGTTGGAGATAATGTTGCTCATAAAATTAAATCAAGATATATGAAATGGAGGAGTACATCTGATATATTATGTGATAAGCTGAATGGTAAATCAAATGAAACAATCATGCTTTATGACAACATATTGGCTAATTCAATAACAATACGTTCAACAATTAAGGGCGGCTAAAATACGAATGTTTTGGCCGCATGTACAGATGGATGTGTATTAAAATTAGAAACAATAGAACAAAAAGGGGTGTGTTCATGAAATGGTAGAAATAACATGAATAGGAGGTAAATTATGAGAGAATCAATTTGGGTGATTTTGGTATGTTTATAGAAGGTATATTACCATACCAGTGAGGAAGAGTGATGCAAAACATGTCTTACCTATTGTTGGTATTTCAAAGGGCAAAATAGACCTAGATTAACATTGAATATGACAGTAAAAAAAAACGGTAACTTGTCTTTTTGGCTTTTAGTAAGACATATGGTCCCATTGATAAAGTAAAAGGGCGAAACAAAATGCATGTGGCAGACCTCACATAGTTGAGATAATATTTGTTGATTTGCGTTCTTTTTCCAAAGTGATTATTGTTATTATAATTAGGACTCAACTTGATAACCAATTGCCTTGCTATGTCGCTATCACCCTTCGTCACATGTGCACTCATGCGTGCGCATCCCACCAATACTAAAATTTGAAAGAAATCCTCACTTGCTTCCTCATATGATCTCTTTTCTAATCCTTTAGACAGCCATGAGTAGTTTCATGAAGGTATATTGTAAGTGAAGTCATCTTTTATTCTTTTTGTAGGTGGAGCAAAGGAGAGCAATCAACTGCTTTGGCCACTGCTACTGATTCTAGCTTACAGGTGTTTGATAAATTAGCAAATCACTTTGAATTATGTTTTCATTTTAAAATCAAAGATACTGAAGATCCACATGGTGAAAAACATCTTATGGGGACTGGGGTGAACTGAATGGAAAACAACAAGTGACCGAGATGTAGACCCATATAATATTGACCAACTGTTTACTTAACGTTCTTCTTTATTCCCATGACCAGCATTCGCAATTATGCATGTGACCAACAAAATATTTGTTGGATTAACGAATTTCGAACAATTGTCTGTTGTTCCTAGCGATATATAACATGCTTCGTCTTTACAGGAACTATCTGATTGGAATACTCGGTATTGGCAGAAGTTTGGGTTTGTTTTTCTGATATGTGCATCTGGACGGACCACCCCTGAAATACTTGCTGAGCTCAAGGTGATATTCCAATAGTGTGTTGTTCTAGCTGGGGCTAGTCATGAATGAAACCTCCTCCCTATGTACATAGCAGTAGAATTGCACATTGATGGTATAACTATTGCTCGATAATGCTTTCTTGTTAGGGATTTTCGTTGAAATGTGTTAAATAGTCTCTGTTTATATTCTGAGACTTTCAGTTTGGTTCATTAACTAACCCATAATTCCAAGTTGATAGAAAGATAAAAATACATTATGAAATAATGTGTGTGGAAAATGTTCCAATGTGAGGTTGGCAATAACCTGGGATGCTTTCAGCTGACTTTACATCCATTCTGAGACCCAGAAAATGACCACAAATTTTTTCTTTAGTTTGATATGCAAGAAAAAATTATACAAACCTTTGCCTGACTAGAATTATGAAACTTAGTGCATCTTTTGTTAGGTCTAGTTTTTCTCTGCATTCTTGTTTTACATTTGAAGCAATGGTGATGAAAGAAGTCTTTCTTTTCCATATTTAATAGAATTTGTTCTATTGTAGAAACGTTACCTAAACAGGCCAATTCTTGAGTTTGAGATTGCAGCCCAAGAACAAATGAAAGTAACTGAGCTACGTCTTTCCAAACTCTTCTCAAATGTAACTACTGCTGCTTCAGCCAACAATGCTGAGTACAGTGAAGGTGTTTCGTCAAAGGCAGAAGGTGATTTTGCATTGGATTAGCTTTTGCACTTGTTGAAGTCTTTGCTGGTCCTTGTCTTATATAGTCAGCTTTGGTTGATTTTGTTTTCCGCCCATTTCGTTATTTTGACTTTCACAAATAGAGCCTTGCTTGCCCTGTTATCTATATGTTTCATAAATTTTAGCAGATGACCTTAGAACAGCATTTAAGTATATATCTAATTTGGATGAACTTGATCTTCCTCAAGTGAACAATTTTTATGTTTTGAGGGTGCCTTTAGCCCGTTTAACCCCTTGGACAGTTAAGATATAATTTACCCTACAATTTGATATCACTGGTCAAACAAATGTTTGGTGAAAGAATTCTTACTTCTTGAGGGATGCTGATTATGATACTTCTCCTAATATTTGAGGAAGTCCCAGATTATTTTTAGTTCCTTCATTGTGTTCATGTAACCTGTTATAATGAGTGATGCATATTTTTCACTAATTGGTAATAGTTCCCCCACTTATCCATTTTCCTGAAATGTCACATAACAAGAACATATAATTTATAGACTGTCTATATTTAGCTGTATGCATTGATGCTACATCTATATTTTTTAGACTCATGGTTTGAGAAAAGAAGTTATACTTGAGGCTCTGTCCTTCTATAGCTTAGTATTTTTTTAATGATCTTTTAAGCTCATTCGGCACATTCTCTACTTTCAATAGTTTTTAGCTCTGAACTACTCACTATTTTTCCCACTTGAGCTAAACTTCAATATCACCATTGTGTATTATATATGATGCTCTTTTGTTAATCGTAGAAGATCGAATGAGCATCATTGGAGCACATTTGACTGCTGCATCTGAAAAGCCTACTGGGAAACCATCTCAAATTCCAGCAAGGACTCGCCCTCCCATCACAACCCATGTTTTGGATGTTGCGCGTGGCTCTCCTGCTGCAGGTATTGAAGTACAGTTGGAGATGTGGAAAGGCAATCAACCCCGCCCAGTGTTTGGTGATAAAGATGTAGGCAGTTGGATATTTCGAGGGGTTTCAACTACAGACAGAGATGGACGAAGTGGCCAATTGATAAATGTGACCGATGTTGTGAACCCTGGTATATATCGAATAAGTTTCAACACGGGCAAATACTGCCCGGATGGATTTTTTCCATATGTCTCAATTGTGTTTGAAATTAGGGAGTCGCAGAAGTGGGAGCATTTTCATGTTCCTCTGCTGCTTTCTCCATTCTCCTTCTCCACATACCGTGGAAGCTAGGTTTTTTTAGGTCATTGACAAATTGTTGTAATAAGAGATGTGTATAGCTCTTATAATTCTGTGTAGATGATAGTAAGGGATTGGCTTTGTTTTATGAAGTTGTGTTATTCAATGCTATTTAGTACTGGAAAATATTCACCAAGCAAGAAAGTGCTTTAGAATGTGGTTTGTGTCAATCTGTAACTCTCCCGAACAGGCATCAATGTGTGATTTTAGTGATGTTCACTAGGAATAGAATAGTCCCATGGGAGGTGAAACCACAATGGTTGCCAGACCACTTGAGAATATGGGTCCAATGTCGAATTACTTGCCAGGTTTTATAATTGAAAGAATTGCAAAAAAGAGCATCGTGGAAATACATGGCCCTTAGTCAAAGGAAAGATAATGGATAGTTATGTGTAGGGGTCACAATCGTGTTGTGTCGTGTCGTGTCGTGTCATTACTAGTTCGTGTCAAGTACTAGTCAATTCTAATTCAACTTATTTAATTAATTGTATCGTGTTAACATAACCTGTTTATTTTCGTATCGTGTTCGTGTTGACCTATATAAACCGTGATTAAAAAATTTAACTCTAAAATTTAAGTTTAAGATTCTATTATCACTTAATTGAATTCATGCCCATACTTTTTCTATAAACTAAGAATTAAGTTAATAAACATAACAATAAAAATGACTAAAAATGTCTTTTTTGTTCAATAATTATGTCAGTTTTTGATAAACAATAACAAATAATTTGTATTTTATTCTTATAATACTAGTTAAATGTGTTAATTGTGTTAATTTCGTATCGTTCGTGTTTAACACTAACCCAACCCATTTATTATTCGTGTTAATAGGTCGTGTCATTTACGGGTTCGTGTTGAGAAATGATCAACCCTAACTCGTATCGATTTTGAATCGAGTTTTCGTGTTAAGTCAAAAATTACCATCCCTAATTATGTCATTCTGAAATGCTACTAAGCATATTAGAATTTCATGGAAGATTAAAATTTTTCATTGACATCCATTCTCTTTTTTATAGTGTGAAACTAACTAGCCAAAACCACATTAGAACACATGATCTTCTTTGATATATATATGACAAGTAGCCTAATCGAAATGGAACTCCAAAGTTTCAAAATTGATTTAGTTTTTTTATTATTTGGTTAAAGTGATTCATTATTATAATGTTCTTACTTTACTTGGTCTATTTTATTTGTATTAAGTTATCATTATATTTTGAACTAATCCATTTGCTTCATATGAGATTTTATGAAGTTCGTATAAGTTTAATTACTTTCACTTGAACTCATGACGAAGTTAATTATCCTATGGGGTAATTCAAGTGGTAATAAGGACGAGCAGTAAACTCAAACATTTTTGAGTTCGAATCTTGGCAACTCCTTGGGATCAGGCCATGAGAGATTTATCCCTCATGAATTTCCTAATCCCGGCATGGATGACCTGCTTTTGACCGAATCGGAGAAGAGATTAGTCGAGGTATACGTAAGTTGGCCCGAACATCCCTGACCATTGAACCAAAAAATAAAACTCATGACAAAGTTAGATATTTAAGATACACACAATCACTTGCAATCTATACTCATCAGATAAATCAAGATTCTTGTAAACTTAGGAGCTAAAAATAATATTCATGAAATCTTCTCATCTAAGCTAGCTCGATGTGTGATATTATTACTTTTTTATAATAGAAAATCGTTCTAAATGCATCCCTTTTGAACTTCATGCCCACATTACATGTTTAGGATGCACACAATCACTCACAATCCATATGTATCAAAGAAATCATAAATTTTTTGGCCATAAAATCTTTTCAAACAAGCTATGATCTTAAAACTAATGACTCAGTTGAGCTAAAGGTACTACCCATTGAAATTTTCAAAATTTTTGGAGTCTTTTTAAAATTTATAAAAATCTAAAGTTTTTTTAAACCTTGCCCCCAAAAAAATTTATAAAAAATTTGGGTATAGTTTGATATTTTAAAAATCAAATGGGATTATTTCATAAATTAAAAATTTAGGTCTCTTAACATAATGGATTTTAATCGGAATTTAATTTGAGTTAGTGTTCAATTAGTTAGATATGAATTGATAATTTTGATCGATTATCCAAGTTCAAATCTATTATGTCTTATTTCACGAATTTTTGATAACTTTGACCAATTATCCAAGTTTAAATCTATTATATCCTATTTCACAAATTTAAATTTTGATATAATCCGATTTATTACATTCATATATGTGGATATATGATGAAATTGAGTGTTACTTGATACAATCGAATTGAACTAAAATGTAATTTAATAAAATTCAACTCTAAATAACTCACATCTCTGCTCGAATATTTAATATTTACTTTATTTGGATATTGACTATTAAAAAAAATTCGTTGACTATGCATATCAAATTAAAAAAAATTTAAAAATTGAATTCAAATCTCTTGAAAATCGAACTGAATTCACAATTTTTTTTTATAATTGTTACATGGTTGTTCTCCTCAAACTATTAATTGCCCCTACGGTAGGATAAACTTGGCTTCGCCCCTGCATCAACTTGAGATAAACCTAAACAAATCAAAACTTAAGGTTCAACTCAAAATTTTTTTGGTGTAAATTATTCGGTGTTCGGTAGTCACAATGGGCTTCGACTAATTTGGAATCGAGCCGGGCAGGACCACAAGTGCGGCAAAACTTTCCCTACCGAGTATTTAAACGCAGCTGTATTCCCAAGTCTCGAACCAAAGATCTTGATTAAGCTAGAACAACCCCAAGCCAGTCAACTCAATTGACGGTTATGGTAGAACGACTTTGGTTAATCAAACTAATAGAGAGTCGTTGATCAAAAAAACTAATAGAGGGTCTAAATTTCACGGACTGTGACACCCCCTTGACTGATTTCACTAAACATAGTCATTGTGAATCTCTCTCTCACTCTCTCCATAAATAAAACAACTTGAGGACCCATCATTTGAATCTAAACTTGAATGTCCATTATAGTTATTACCAAAACATAGACTTCAACAAAAAGAAAATTATTTAATTCAGTAACAACTGATGGATAAGCCTCAAGTACCCTTAAACGGTTGTAAACTTGCCTAAAAGATTATATATCTTACCATTGAAATGCAAACGACTAAGAGTTAAACCATAAATCACTAATTTAGTTTGCCTTATCTCTTTGAAAGTTTTGATTACACTTAAACTTCAACCTGCTAAAAGAGTGGCCCCAACTTACCATAGATAACCCTAATATATGTTTAATCCAATAGTCATCTATAGAGGTGATAATTTTTGACACAACACGAAAACACGACTCAAAATCGATACGAAATTAGACGGTTAGGTTAGGGTTGACCATTTCTAGATACGAACCTGCATATGATATGATTCATTAACACGAATAATAAATGGATTGAGTTAGTGTCAAATAAGAAAACCAAGAAATTGACAAGTTTAAGTATTATTATAAGAATAAAATGTCAATTTTTTATATATTTTATCAAGTAGTAACATAATTCTTGTAAAAAAAAGATAATTTTACTCATTTTTATTATTATATTTATTAAATTAATTTTTGGTTTATAGAGGAAGTATGAGCATATGTTCGATTCACAAGTTATATGGGTCAATACGAACACGACACGAAAATAAATAGATTGACACGACTTGCCACGATTAATTAAACTGGTTGAGTTAGGATTGACAAGTGCTTGACACAAATTTAAAATGATACGACACAATTGTCACCTCTAGTCACCTATTTTCTACTCATCTTTATCTGTTTAATTCATTTGACTAATATTAGGGGTGACAATTTTTGACTCAACCCGACGACACGACTCGAACTCGACACGAATTTTATGACACGAACTCGATTATAACTCAACACGAACTCGAAAATGACCCGACATGCAATCACAAAATATAAATGGGTCATATTCGGGTTCAACCTGCCAAACTCGAAATTGACACGATCAACCCGTTTATTTAAAAATTGACCATTTCTCTATTTTTTCGTTTTGTATGGTAACACAATCAATACGAAATTAACACAATCAAAATGTTTAATTAGCATTATAGAAATAAAATATTAATTATTTGTAACTATTTATTAGGCATTAAATTAATTATTGTATAAAAAAGATATTTTTACTAATTATTATTATTATTATGATTATGTTTATTAAGTTAAGTTTTAGTTTGTAGAAAAAGAATGAGCATGAGTTCAATTAAGTAAAAATAGAATCTTAGCGTTAAATTTTTTATTCAAAATTTATGTGGGTCAACACGAATACAAACACGAACATGAACACGATACGATTAGTTAAATGAGTTGGGTTAGGGTTGACTAATGTTTAACACGAACCCGCAATGACCTGACACGATCCCGATACGACACGACTCGACTCGATTGTCACTCCTAACTGATATTACTTCATTCATTTATGGTGCATAAATAAATAAGTTGCTCATCTCGTTAATTTTTAAATAAGTTACCCATTTACAACGTGGATGGTCTGTTTTTGACCGGATCGGGGAGGAGATTAGTCGAGGTGCGCGTAAGCTGGTCCGTACACCCCTAATCGTTGAACCAAAAAAAAAAGATAAGCCTAACGTATGTTTAATCTAATGGTCACCTATTTCCCACTCATCTTTATCTATTTAATTCATTTGACTGATTTATTATTTCACCCATTTATGACGCAGAAATAAATAAGTTACTCATCTCGTGAATTTATATATGGGTTTGGCGAATTGATAGGGTTGCAGGATAGAATTGCCGCTCTTACTTGAAATATTTTGTAACCAGATAACCATTTATGATGCAGAAATAAATAAGTTACTCATCTCGTGAATTTATATATGAGTTGGACGAATTGACAGGGTTGCAGGATAGAATTGCCGCTCTTACTTGAAATATTTTGTAACTTATAAGGTAAGCGTCACAATTTTAAATTCACTAGAATTCAACAAGAACTAGAATCAGTCATGTATAACAGGTCAGCAATATCACGGAAACTCAAATCTATTGTCCCAAATATATATCCCTAGTTTTCAATAATAGCAAGACAATTAATGTGTACAACTAATCTACATATATCCCCTATCATTAATATTTGGTTCTCCCCAGCACTATATATTATGATGTTTGGGGGTAACAACTCCCACAGTCCAAAACAATCTAGCCCTATTTTCTCCCTTTCAGCCTCATCCCTAGCCATGACAAGAAAGAAAATAACCCTCTCATATATTCCCAATGGTTCTGAAAGGAAAGCTTCCTTCAAGAAAAGGAAGAAAGGTTTGATGAAGAAGGTGAATGAGATTAGCACCCTATGTGGTGTTGATGCTTGTGCCATCATTCTAAGTCCTTACAACCATGATCCCGAGGTTTGGCCCTCGTCGTTAGGGGTTCAAGAAGTGATTTCGAGGTTCAAGAAGTTGCCCGAATGGGATCAAGGCAGGAAAATGGAGAACCAAGAGAGTTTCACCCGCGAAAGGATCAAGAAAACCGAGGAAAAACTGAGGATACAAGAAAAGGAGAATTGGCATAAGGAGATGACTAATGCAATGTTTCAATGCTTGGCTGGTGAAAAATTGCACAATTTCAGTTTTCTCGATTTGAATGACATGGAGTGGTTGCTTGACGAATACATAGAGGACATCGCGAGGAAGATCAAGTCGCTTAAGAAAGAAAAACTTGTGAAGAATGGATCGAACAGTGGATAGAGTACTGCAGAGGCACGGGTGGCTTCAGAGACCTCCATGAATGCAAAACAAAAATTACCAATGTAACAAGGATTTCTTGCAGCCTAATGTGCAACCTTTAGGCTGGGACAGGAGTACTCTTCCACCATTTGCTTATAACAAAGATGGTCTGAGGCCTAGCTTTATCCACCCTTAAGAAGTGTTGTCTTTCTATGTATTTTGTGTTTCAGCCTTATTTGACATAGTTCATCTAGCCGCTCTCTCTCCTCTTTGATTGTGCTTTGCATCAGTTATTTCTATTTTGATTCAGTGTGTTTTCTTATTATGAAACTTAGTGTTTTTAATATGATGTTTTCAAATGAATGTTGTTCTTTAATTTGTACACAAAACACAAATTAGTGTACGTGAATGTGCGCACCAATTCACAAAATTCAACTCTATTATCCTCAAGAACTAACATGGTTAACAAGATTGCAGCATAATTTATAACAGCCTAAATAATTACTTTGCCCAAAGTTGAATTTTGGTAAAACATTTTCTTCGTAAAGTTTTTTTTTTCTTTGAAACGCAATTATAAAAATGGTTATGAAATTAATGCCTTCATGGTGAGAAGTTATTTACGTAACATAAACTAAATATGACACTTTAGTTATTGATCGTAAAATTTGTTGATGTATATTGCAATATTTTTTGTCACTTACAGATGACACACTATCTCAGTAAATAATTTCAGCGTCGCTCATGCTCCGAAGAGTATGGTGATGAATTTGTCTCAGGAATTACTTTTACGGAGAAAATTTTAAGTTTTTTGTAGAAAATATTTCCTCAGTAAAAACCTTTTCTATTGTAGTGTTGTAGGAGTCAAATCCGAATCTACTCAATTTCTTTCAAGATAAGGCGTCATGTATTCCCAACCTATGTTACCATACGTAGATATGATTTTTTTTATTTTTTATTTTTGCATCTGTTGCATTTTTTAGGAGATTTATTAATTGCATTTTACAATTATTGCTATCTAGTTATTGTGACATTTATTTCAAAATAATTTTATTTAAACTTAAAAAATTGATTTAATTTGTTGACGTAATAATATATCAAGCAATAAATCCCAATGAAGAAGTCTAACATTTACCGTGACAACAACACTATTGAACTATATCACTACCACATTATTAAATCAATAAATTTGGTCTTTTGTTTGGGTCTCAATAATATTATTCTTTACTTTAAAATACTTCATGACTCAATGATAGCAAAGTTGTAGTTAATAAGTTTCAAACCCTTTTCACATGATCACTTCCCCATGTGTACTTGATACAGGGAATCGAGTAGAAAAAAAGTTATAATGAACGAAAAAGTAAAATGAAAATAAATTGTTGATTTGTGCATAAATATTGTTTTAGATTTATACTATAGGTTTGTTGATTCATAAATAATATCAGTCTTAAAGGATTCAATAACTTTGTTGATTCATTAGAATACTAGAAGAATTGAAAAGAAAAGAGACAACTCTCTCAATTATATTCAATAATCAAAAACTGTTTTACCTTAAAGTTTACAAGACTTTAAATAGTAGTAAAAACTCTAAAGCAAGTAGGAAACTAGAATTCTAAATAAATTAGGAAACTGAATAAAATAAAATCCTAATTAAACCAAAAAAATAAAAATAAAATAATTTTTTAATTAAATTAAGAAATAAAATAAAATCTTATAGAATTCCCTAATTGAACGGAATTGACCATATTCAAATAAAACACCAAAATTTCCACCACTCGTTTTGCATCAATACTTAAAGGCTCATCCAACAATTAAACTATAACAATGCTATTTGAACTTGATATATTGACTTAATTTGTTAACCTAATGAAGTCTTGACATTAGATTGACAATGGGTTTTAGTATTAGTTAGGATCAGCTACCAATTCAATTGTTGTCATATGTAGGAAGTGAACGAATTAAGTTTAAAATAGCATTTTTCATTAAACTAAAACCCTGCAATCATTTGTCACTTACTCGGATGCCCCAAGAAAGGGTGGGCATTGATACTATAGTAGATTTGATCTATTGTGATCTCAACTTCACTGAGTTTGAATTTACATAAGTAGTCTTATCAAACGCATGATAAAATTATGTACATATTATATTTTTCAAATTTCATAAAGATGGAAGCGTCTTTCACCGTGTCGTCCATTAGGAGTACAGAATTCCAGGTCACAAAAGCATTTACTAGCGGGGACTAATCAAACACATTTGGTGTAAATTAACCACCCGACAGGACATAGTTAGGGCAACCCTAAGGGCTCATTCCAAAAACTGAAGTCATACAATGTTATCACCATTGAAATCTACACATACATATCTTTGACAAGAGCATTTGTGGAACATTAAAACTAACTTTGAGGTTTTTTGTTTCAAGGATGGTTGTTCTTCGTTTAGAAGAGCTGCCATCCCTTGCCCCTCTCTTTTCTTTGGTACATTTGTAATTGGGGTATACTTTTATTTATTTATTATTTCGTTCAATAGAAATGAATCTTACTTACCGAAAAAGAAAACTAACTTTTAAGTATCATATAATCTTCATTCGTTAGTCTTTCATTCATGTCACTTATAATTGTAGAATTATCGATGAAACTCAATATACTTGAACACACTCAGATTGTGATACAACTATATAAACACATAAGAATGCAAATATAGACACTCAAAACCTAATTTGAATAGGTGGTACATTCTAGCCATCGCATCAACAGAAGGTTCTAATATCGAGAAAAGTCCACTATCAATCATATAATCAAAATATATATTAGGTCCCTCGATTAAGGACAAATAGTATTATTGTTACTTCATAACGTAAGGATCAATGGATTATGATATTATATCATGTTGTTAGTCTGAAAATGCCTACAAAAGAAATTATTCTACTGCAAAGAAGATGGTTAAATGCTACCAAGTAATAGCATCAGATATACTTGATGCCCGAGAGATGTTTCAATTGTATGTCTTTTGAACTCATGGTTACTAAGTAAATGTGGAATGCAAGTAATTATTCACAAACCATACATAACATGGTCCACAAGAACACCAATGAACCATAAGGACAGGAAGAAAATGAAAAATATGAAAGAATTATACAATTGTCAACAAATGGACATTGAAAGAAAAATAAAGACGAGATATTTCGATATATTATTCATTAAATCCATACTTCACACTTGTTTACCAATGAACTATAAGTAATGAAGGTTAAGCCATCAAAGAGTATTGTTGTGCAATGCTCTTTCACAAACCAGATGAACAAAAGCAACCGATAAATTTAGATTCTTAACTACTTTGAACTCAAACATTGATTGCTTATTAATGCAGTAACTCCTTTTCTCATAGGTTGTGAATGAGCATCAATCATATTGTTATATATACAATTTCTCAGACTTAGATCCAAAAACATGTATAAGCTCAAATCGAGGGTGTTTTGGTCTAATCTTTTTTTTTTTTTTTAATTTCTCGATAGTGGAGTAGTTTAGTATACTCAATGTGGGTTTTACAAACACAAACGAGAACAGATGAAAATACCAAACCATTCTTATAGCTAGGATTACACATCTATCTTCTTTACCTATTTTTTGTAACTTTTTGGTAGGTAAGCTATATAGGACTTAGGCCTCACTTTGCTATACATGAAGGATAAGAAGCAATTCACACACAAATGGCAGCTCATTGAGAGACCATTGAGACACTCTGACTGTCTCCTCCTCTTGGACAAGTTCAATCACCGAATTAACAATTGAAAAGGAAGGCGGTTGTCATACACTGGAAAAATGGAGCTCAAGGCCCTACACCCAATTGTGTTATCAAAACTATCTAATCCACTTGTGGGTATCTCTTAATCTTGTCAAATATTCTTCCTTAGCTGTCTTGTCACTTAGATGAACGTTTTATTGTTCAAAATTCACACACCAGAATTAAGTAATTACAACGGAAAAGGCCCATAATGAAAGTGATAATATATCAATCTTCAAGCACATTCAAGCATAATCGAGGAAGCAAAAGGAATCATTGACTTGTGTGCCCAACATATAGTATAGCCCATAAAATAATGCATAACTCCTCCTTGTTTTGTAAATACAAAAACGAATAAAGAAAATCTATCGCTTATACCACACGAATCAACAAGACATTTTTTAGTTAGAGATAGTATAGTAGATATATTTTCGTTATAAAAATCAGATTTTTTAGATTAACAATGGTCATAAAAAAATGGCAAAATCAAAGAGACACTTTTTAACCTTGTCAAACTCTTGTAGCTATCAAATGTAGCCAATAGTAAGTTCAACATCTTGTTTGAATCGTGAAGAAAAATTGAAAACTTGATTATTTCTTTAATTGGTTAAGCTCGAGTATTTCTCCTGCTAATATGAGGACTAAGCTTCACTGCAGTCAATTACAAACTTAAAACAAAAAAAATTCAAAAATGGTTGGCTATGATCTCCAAGACTTTGTCAATGGAAGACCTTGATATATAACATTTTGAACATTGGACTACTCTCTCTCCCCCCTCCCTCTCCCTCTCCCTCTAAAAAGAATAACTTGTCTTTTTGATTATTAATTTATGACCTTGATGCCCAATGCCCTAAAATATAGAGATTGTTCATAAGGATGGCAGATAGTGCAAGTATTTCAGGATCTCGAGCAACTGGACACTATTTGTGTGGAATTTCTGAGAATGTATCTAGCTACTTATAACCCAAAAGTTTTAAGATGTAGTGATTAACAAGTATATATTTGTTTCATGACTAGCCACTTGATCTCTGAGGTGCTTTCAGAAGGAAGTTCTCTTGGAGTTCAAAGTCCCATCACATCCTATAGCATTTATTTTAAGACAAACATATCTAAAATATGAGAACCTATTGAAACAACAAAACCAGGAGAGCCTTGGAATTTTTGGCTTTCATCAACTGTGACAGAAGCTTGAGAGAGAGAGAGAGAGAGAGGGTGGGGGGATGATGGAAATGACATGTATGTATGTCTATCCATTACAGGGCAGCCAGCAAGGACATTGATATGAGTTTTTTTATTTGATATTCTATCAGATCACAAGATCACAAAGGATTCATCTTTGGGAGAGAAATCCTTAAATTTTTTACAATTTTTTTTATAAAATATTACTTTATCTGGCATCAAAATAATTTTTAAAGAGAACCCTAATATTTTTATGATGAAAGAAGATAAAGAAACAATTTATTTTAATCAAACACTTTAACTTTAGCATAGATTTCGCAAACATGTTTCTATTATTTAACCTAATCTTATCGTGCAAGTTGGTTAAAAGTAATGATCATAGGGTTGTTCTTGAAACTAAACCTAAAAATATTTTCTAATCAAAAAGGTTCTGTGAGTTCCTTCCACCAAGAGCAACAAACAAGAAAAAGGGTTTGCACAATTGAAAACACAAACTAATCTAAATTAAGAAAACACAAAAATCAGATTTTACAAGATGATGATGATTATTATCTGTTGATTCTCTAACCTTTGTGCCCTAATAGGGAAGCTGATTATTGTGCATATTCAATGGCAAGTTGAAGAAGGGAAGCCCCAAAGATGGATCAGGAAATGGGTTTCCGCCACCACCTCCGCCGCCGGAGGGCTGTGATACAGGTGGCTGAATCTGAAGTGTTTCATCTTCATCCAAAGGCAACCTCTCATAAGCCACGTTTGTAAATGAACCTGCCATAACAATCACTGGCCCTGATGCAATCAAAGCACCCACAACATTCCCTCCGACGATCTGACCTTGTCCTCCGGCCAAATATATAGTCAAACTGGTGGCTCCCGGCGGCGCTGGCGGTGGCAGAAACGAGCCCGATAATGAAAGTATTTCGAACCGCCCATGCAGTGTCGCCACCGTACCAGCCGCCGCCGGCTGTCGCAAGCTCACGTTGGTCACCGTGCCGGAGCCACTCAATACACAAATACCTCTTTGTCTCTTCCTCGCATAGGTTGCTACAGATTCAAACACATCACAGCCACTGCTAACCTCAAGAATATGTGCTCGGAGAGTGTTTGCGCTCTCTCGGGTAATGATCACTGGCGGTTTGGCCTTGTTCTTTGACCCGGGTGGTCTTCCTCTTGGACGACGACCGACGATATCGCCGGAACTGGTATTGGAGGTCACCAGTTCAAGGCCTTGAGGAGAGTTATTATCATCGTTTTCGCCGGAGAACTGGTTTAGATTGTTGTCATCGTCGGAGTCCTGCTGTCTTTGGAGGTGAAGGTCAGGCCTCTGGAACTGAGACGCAAAGCGAGATGCTGAGCCTAAGTCTAAATCCATAGACCACAACAGCAGAGAAGAGAAATGAAGAGAGAGAAAGTATGAGATGATGGTGATGATTTAGCAAACTGAAGGAAAAGTTGATTATTTTATGGTTCCTAAAGAAATGGTAGCACAAGATTACCGTGTAGTGAATAGAAAACCAAGGGACTCAAGTTCAGAGAAAGAAAAGGGATGAGGAGGGAGAGAGAGAGAGAGAGAGAGAGTGGAGGACGCCATTCCTGCAACTAAAAGTATATAATGACACCTAATCTGAATATATTTTAAGGTGGTGTATTTTATTATTCTATTTTTAATAAAATAACATTAGAATATAATGAGAAGAAAAACAATCAAGAGGTTAGTGAAAATAAGTTTGTATGCATTTTGACTTGTATGGGTAGCTCGGTAGCGTAGGATTAGTTTAAGATAAATTATAATTAACTCAAACGTCTCAGGTACAATATTTATTTTTTACTAACAACTTTAATCGATACATACAGTTGTCGGTATCTACAGGGTTCAATACCCTGTCTTGAAGAAATTCATCGTCATTAAAGAAAAATATTATATACTTAATTCTGTGCCTACCAACTTATTCGTTAACGAAGTAAGAAAGTATGGTAATGATATATATATCAAACATTGTATGCTATATGTTTTATCTAACATTAAACCTCATGATTATGTTCATCATGCAAGATTACAATAGAGTATAATTCACCTCAACAAAGAAGAAAGATAGATTTCTATAGTCGAGATAGTTGCTTCCACAACCAAAAGATGATCTCTTACGAGGTATGGAAGGAGTGAATTTCTCAACTAATACTCAAAGGGTTATTCACTATATTTGAATTTTTCAAAAACCCAAACA
The DNA here is from genome assembly GCA_951799425.1 of Ilex aquifolium. Taxonomy (NCBI): domain Eukaryota; kingdom Viridiplantae; phylum Streptophyta; class Magnoliopsida; order Aquifoliales; family Aquifoliaceae; genus Ilex; species Ilex aquifolium. Next base: position 6,248,135 of record OX637395.1, read on the forward strand.
ATCTCATATTTTACTTCTTGATTCTTGAACTCGATGTCACTTTGCATCTTAATTCTCATATAAGGATCTTTTTCCATGTTTTGCTTATGTTATTGTGTAATGGGCAGTCCATTTATTTAGAATTCATATGTATGTACAAATTAGTCTTCAAAATTGTACGGTTACGATCCATATTTTTGTAGTATAATTTATCCCCAAGTTTATAAAAATTAGTTCGAGAGCTTAAAAGAGTACTTTCTCATGACCGAGGTTAATTTTTTTCTAGTCAATTTCTAATTGCATTCAGAAAGCTCATAAAAATCTTGGGCACATATACCAACCAACCAAACCAAGTCTTATGTCCTAATTATTTGGGATCCCGTATATGAGTCCGTCTTCTTCATTATTTCGGTCATGTGCATATATATACTATAATTTTTGACAACTTTACAATAAACATGATTATGCACGTCCCGTGAGAGATTGAATAGAAAATATGTTAATATCATAGACAATGCCACCATATGTGAGAAAGAAACATTAGATTTTATAATATGGAGAAGTAATTTGACTCAAGCAGAAGGTGCTACTCATATAACAAAAAGGGCAAGGCTACCATATCGACATCGGTCCTGCACCACCATCAATCTCGGATATTGATTTTGAATTGAATAATTTGTAACTATTGACTAAAATTAAAAAAATTGTACACGTGACACATTTTTATCGGTTAAAAAGTGAAGGTATGGTATAAAAATGTTTCTCAGTATTGTAAATTGGACTCAAACAAAAGAGGAAACCAAATGCTGTTGGAGCAAAAGCATGTAATTATGTAATATTCTTCAACTTGTTATTGTGCTGAACAATGTTGGAATAGATTAGATGAGGAGCATTTAACAGGGGTATGGGTCTGCTAAAACAAAGGAAAGAAGAAATATTCTTACACCCATTCACAAGCAATTGTAGTATAGATTCCTTTTATGTTAAAAGTTTAATAATCCAAACCCATGGTTTTTATAAATGGAAAACCAGTCTGCTTATCATGCCTTATCCCTTTGTAATAGATTAGTATGAATAGGTGGATGTCAAGTAATTTTTTTTTTTTTTGGTCATTCACTTTTAAAGGGGAGACAGAGAATGCTGGGAGGAAAATCGAACATTCAATCTCCAGTTCTTCGATCTCATAGACTTTCTAGTAAGATTCGAACTTCTAAACTATTAGTATAACTCATTAGTGGTAAGGTGACTCTATTGTGGTTTGGGCGTCGGTGTTCAAATTATGAAAAATAACCGACCGCATATATGAGAACCTCTCCGAAACTCGAAATAATGAGTATTATGCAATTGACTCAAACAACAAAAGTCAGCATTTAACAGTCTTCTCATTCCAAGCTGAGCAAATATGTCAACAGAAGAGACAACTGCTACAATTGAAATCTAGTATTTTAAGATGAATGCAAAAGTTACTTCAAACTTGTTTGATTTGTGAAGGTAGACTATGCAATTTAATTGGATAAAAAATTAACCAATTAAAGTTGATGGTGTTCTTCTATCGAGGACGAGCAGAATGTATAGATGTGTGTGAGATCAAGTGTGAGTGTCTGAGCTACAGGCCCGTGCAAGTTGCTGGTAAATGCTTAAAACTGATGGAAAGAGAGATACACACAATGAAATTATAGTGGCTCACCGGCCTGGAAGCTCGGCTAGTCCACTCTTTAATGTAGGCTCTTGCTCCTGTTTTCTCATTAATTGCGTTGGGTGTATTACAGTGCAGCCTGAAGGAAATTAGGGTTTATCCTGACTCTCTAGTCTCTAAGGTTCCTCTCTCCCTCTAATTGGAGGCTTACCCTGCTTTTATAGCCTCTTGCTTACCTCTAACCCGGATTTACTTTCTATAATCATGGGATCCTTCTCCCACTCTAATTGGATTTATCCCGAGATCTTTGCCTACCATCCGTGAAATCCTCCTTGATTTTTGGAGAGGATCTCGGTTGGTTAAGGGTTCTGTGCCTTGAATTCAGCTTGGCTATTGTTTCGGAGGTGTTCGCTATCATCTTGATGTCCCCTGATCGTTTCTCATACTATCTCGCTTGGGAGAGCTTTAATTCTGGCTCGACGAGCTCTGCGTGTCTTACCTGACCTCCCGAGCTGAGCTCATTTCCTGGGCTCGTGCTTAGGGTTTATTTTAAGTATCATCAAAAATTAATCGGTTTCACATAAACCCAAAATGAACAAGTTGGTAATATAAAAAATAAATGAATTATAATTGATTAATACTCGATACAAAGTCAAAAACACGTGAAAGAAAATTGATGATGAAAAAGAGAAAGAAAACCGTTTGTCATACATCAGATCTGAAAGAGGGGTCCTTTTCTTTACTTGTTCATCATGAATCCTAAACCTAAGAAACTCTACAACAAACATAGCTAACTTCCACAAGAAACAGGGAAGGAAAGATTTAAGGACATATTACCTGCTCATGACAGCATTGTCAAGAACCAATGCCATATATTGTTTCTTGTCTCATGCCCGTTCACCAACTCTCTCTCTCTCTCTCTCTCTCTCACACACACACACACACAAACACTCTCTCTCCCACACAAACAACACACTCACTTCTCTCACCCAAGTCTCTCTCTCTCTCTCTGATACACAACTTGGAGAGGAAATGTCACGTGAGGTGTCCGAGTCAATTACAGGCAAGCAACCTCCATACCTGTTGGCCACGAGGTAGCAATCACTTTCATTGGGAATCGGTCAGACGACTGAAACCCTAAGATTGACCTTAAAGACCGGCCTTGTGGGGTCCCTCTACACGTGCTACAGCCCAAGCACATCATACTCTCTCCTGCTACTACCTCATTCCCACGCGCTACTCGTGGCTCATTATCATTTTGACAAAAGCCATTTGGCTTAATTGTCAGGGTGAATCGCATTTTGCACCTTAAAAAAAGTTTAAATTTTGTTGTTTCTTTAAAGATTCATTTTTTTATATTAAACCCCATTATTAAAAAATAGTGTGACATTAAGTCTAACTATTGTTATTGTTTCTGCTAAATTCACGTGTATTACGCGTAGTAAAATTTGATGAAAACAACAAATGAAGTTTGATGGTTACTTAAAAAAAAGGATCAAAATTTGGTTCGATATATTATTTCGGTCACCTAGAAAATGAAAATATTTTGACGTGTTTTAGAAACGTTCGATCCATTTCCAAAATGAAATAAAAAAAAATAAAAAAATATTAAGAATTAGTTTTCAAAAACATTGGTTGAAATATGCCAAAGTATCTTGAAATAGTTTGAAACATTCCAAAAAAAATTGTGCAAAAACATTGAAATATTACAAAACACCTTGAAACATCTCGAAGTATTAGAATTTCGATTTCATTTTTGATTCATTTTGGTCTTTTTAAATATAGAAACGTTTCAGACGTTTCGACCGTTTCAAAACGAAATTTTAATCCTTGCCTAGAAAGGAATAAAGGGTAGTAGTGTTATTTTTCTTCATCTCTTGTCATTATTTTATTAATTTATGAACACTATATGAAACTATGTGTGCATCCGTCTAGACTTGTTCAATTATCTGTAAACTCTTTCTCTATATCCATCCAGACCCTTGTCATACTCCCATAAATCTATAATATAAAATATGATAAGTTTTAATAAACTCATCCAACAGTTTTAAATGGACTCATCCAACCGCCACCAATATTTCTCTCAAACGATTTACATTACATCGTGATTTCAGGCACGAGTTACACCTAATTATGTATATTGTATGCATCTTCTCAACTTACAATGGGTATTGAAACCAGGGACAATGTTCTATCAAATTTTTTATGGTTTGATCAGTAAATCCCACTGGTTTTCACTAATATATCAGTTCGATGGTTATAAATATACTTAGATCATTTAATATTCAAGATTTAATAAATTTTTTGGCAAGTAGATTACTTTTGAAGCCACGCTAGTGTGATGTGTGTGGGCAGTGTTTCAGTTTGGTTTTTAAGGCAGAGAGAAGAGTAGTAGGTGCTAAAGGATGAGTCTTTTGCTTGGATTGGAGATAAAGCTGTGGCCTATGGGTTGTTTAAATCTACAAACCCTAAGAAAAGTCCCCCACAAATTTAGGGCACAAACCCAAAGGTAATATAATAGCAGTAGTTAAGCCATGAAAATCCAAACAAAGAGTGGGTGACAACTGACAGAAAAATAGAGAAAAAAATAAGTTAAAGTGCGGGAGTTGTTTACGGTACCGAAATGTAAAATTTTGGTAATTTATCGATTTTTATTATATTTATGAGTATTAAAAAATTGATAAAAAAACATTTATAACAATAGTAAAAATATCTACAAATATGGTAAATTACTTATAAAAGTGATAAATTTTTTTGTATTAAAGAAAAGTGGTAGAATTAGTTACTACAAATGTGGTAAAAATACCTACAACAGTGATAAAAATACCTACAAAAGTGGCGAATTAACCACAAAATTGATAAATTTTTTGATTGTAAAATAACTCACAAAAATTATAAAAAAATCATTTGAAGTACTAATTTTGGAGGTATGATATCAATTTTTTTTGACAGTACTGTAGTCAAGTCTTGCATTTCGTATTGGTTGACTCCAATTTCAAATCCTGTGCCCTTTTGGAAAGGAAACTCTACGGTAATGAAAAAAAAAAATTCGGTATCGGTACGGAGAGTTATCATTTTTTATAATAAAGTTATAATTTTAAAAGGAGAAGTTACGACTGCTCATGAGAAGACCGTGATCGATCACAAACACACCTGATCAATCATGAACTCTCGATATCGATCTCAACTTTCTATGATTGATTATGTCTTTAAAAATTGTAACTTATACGTCAAAAAAATTATAAATTAATTTTAAAAAGTTATAATTTTCGGTACAAATACTGTGGCCTTTCCAGGTTGGAAACATGAACAATCTTTTCTTATACATCATCCTTTCTACTTGATACATCACCTCAGCCCTCTTCCATCCCAGCTCCAAGTAGATATTTCCATAATTCCTTTAATCTATGATTTATTGATTTTTGAAAACAATATATTGGAGTTAGACTGCAAACCCCATAAAAATGCGGAAAAACAAGAAAATGTTATTTGCACCTAATTTAGGAACCTAATCGGATGAACTAATCAATTGCAAATACTAAATTGAAAGTGGACTTTATTTAATTTTGAAATTTACAACTAATCTAACGACTACTACACTAAATTAGATCCCGGAATTAAACATCTATAAAATTGCTTAGAAAAAAAATAATAAACTCAAGTTCAAATTAATTGTGGAATTGGGTAAATCCAAATTTTTGTCAGGATCGATCCAAAATTTCTATTCACACTCGTATTCAGGATCCGACTCCTCTGCTTTTCCCAAAGAACAGCAGCCCCCTGCTGTTCTTCAAAACGGCATAGTTTTGCTGCCTTTTTTTAATGCCTGATTTTGCTCCTCAAACGAGGCCGTATAATGACCTCCCCAAAGTTCGATTGGCGCTAAGAATGGCACCATTCTTGGCGCACTCATACACCAAAAAAAAATAAAAACAAAATTTGTTTATTCACAAAGGTAACGTTTGGCTTTGCGATTCGTCTCCTTCGTTCATTTCGGTTATTCTTATGTCCATTTCGAATATTTTTAAGTGGATATTTGTATAAACACACACACACACACACACACACACACACACATATATGAATATACATACACACCCACAAATTTACATTTTTATTAGTTGGATTTTTCTTGACCTAAATTTAAATTTTAAAATTTTGAACCTTCGATTCTTTTTCTGATTTCTTTGATCATTATTAAATTTTATGATATGTTTTAATTGTGATGTTTTGGTTTGTTGTTAATTTATATTGATCGTGAGTTCAAACCTCATCGCCACCTTTCCCATATAACCTACTGTTAAAAAAAAAAAAAATACATTGAACCAACAAACCAAACCAAAACATCAATAATTAAAAAAAAATAAAAAATACATTGAACCAACAAACCAAACCAAAACATCAATATAAATTAACAATAAACCAAAACATCACAATTAAAACATATCATAAAATTTAATAATGATCAAAGAAATCAACAAAAGAATTGAAGGTTCAAAATTTTAAAATTTAAATTTAGGTCAAGAAAAATCCAACTAATAAAAATGTAAATTTGTGGGTGTGTATGTATATTCATATATGTGTGTGTGTGTGTGTGTTTATACATATATTCACTTAAAAATATTCGAAATGGACATAAGAATACCCGAAATAAACGAAGGAGACGAATCGCAAAGCCAAACGTTACCTTTGTGAATAAACAAATCTTACTTTGTTTCTTGGAAAAGGTAAGGGTGATATTTGTTTTTTTTTTTTTTTGTTCCAGCTGTGCACCAAGAATATCAGGGGTTTTATTTTTGTTTTTTTTTTGGTGTATGAGTGCACCAAGAATGGTGCCATTCTTAGCGCCAATCGAACTTTTGGGAGGTCATTATACGGCACCGTTTGAGGAGCAAAATCAGGCATTAAAAAAAGGCAGCAAAACTATGCCGTTTGGAAGAACAGCAGGGGGCTGCTGTTCTTTGGGAAAAGCAGAGGAGACGGATCCCTCGTATTCATCTAAAACCAAAAACAAATTTCAATCATCCAATCATCAATTCCCAAACGATGCAAAAATAAAAATAAATGGTGGGACAAAAAGTTCAAATTAGTCTACTATAATCAACAATCTCAAGATGATATCCCAAATTTAAGAAATAATACTAGTTCAATGGAGAAAGTACAAGGTTACACTTAAAAGAGACTTCTAAACTCTCTTAGCCACAAGAATGCCCTCCAAAGTCCAAACAACAGAACGTTTTGGTAGAAAAAGATGGCCAAACTCTAAACCCTAGCTGGGCTAGCTGTGATTTTTTGTCTCCTTGTAGTTGTGCTATCTCTTTTTTACTATCAGGAAGCATAGAATGAGAATTTTTTGTCTCCTTGTAGTTGTGCCTCTGACTGCTGAACTTTTACAGTTGATACACTTATTATACTTACAAAACCCAGACCTTGGCACTAGGTAGTTAAACAAATTAGGGCAAACACTTCTTAACATAATCCATAAACTTAAGAGTAAAAACTAAGTTGCGATAGAAGTTAGGAGCTTGGCTTTCTTCTAGTTTATTTACTTAGGAAGGGAGGGATTTCTTCTATTAGGAGACTGACAAATCAGATATAGAGGATGAACCAAATTTCAACACGGTTCATCGTAGTTTGACAGGATCAATTATTCCTTTAAATATGAATAGGTATGACGGACAAGGCTACATTACTCCAAAAAAAAAAAAATTAGTACTATACCTTCAAATTTTATAAATTTTGTGGGCTGAGATTCAAAAAAAAAAATATATATACAATAAAACTTTTATGGTTCAAAATAAAACTTTTAGGGTACTTGGGTGTAAATGATCTAAAAATTTATAAATGACATCCAAAAATTATAAAAACCTTATGAATTTATAATAAAAAAACCCACAAAATGTATACATAACGAAACAATATTAATTTTTTTTGGGTACTATATTCTTCTGCAGGTATGATAATTCAGACTAACACCTGAATAACTGTTTACCATATTGATTATATCAACCCAAATCTTTTTTTTTTTTTTAGTTCAGCGGTAAAAAGTATCTTAATTAATTCTCTCATCGATCTCGTTAAAAGTAGGTCATTCATACCGAGATTAGGGTATTCATGAGGGATAAATCCCTCATGGCCTAGCCACAAGAAACTGTCAAAATTTAAATTTAAAGACGTTTAAATCTACAACTCATTTATATTACACTTGAGGTATCCGTTCGAGTTTATCCCAAATTTTCTAGAGCCAGTTGTTGATCCTCTTCACAATTTGCATAATAATTAATTAGAAAAAGTCAAAACAATTTGGCATCCTTTTCATTCCTCGAAGTAGGTGCTCAAATGGATCCTAATGACTTATTCTAATTTGTCGCCTTTCGGCTTAAAGAATAGTTTAAGACAACTTGTATTGATTATCTCGACAACAATGTCACTATCCACCAATCAAAACTGCGTCCACGGACTCAAAATTAAGCAATTAACATCCTCTAATTTATGTTTAAATCCGATGTCCCCACCATGTTTTCTTACCTAAACTTTTCTTTTTCTTTTTCTTTTTCTTTTTCTTTTTTATTATGTGTCATTTTCAGTGTTCCAACAAACTTAATTATGTCTTGTTACCAAGCAAGTCCAAGGATTTGTGTATATGAGACTAGCAATCACAATTATAAACAATTTATTAACACAACAAAACATAAAATTGATACGAGATTATCGAATTTAGATTTAGTTTACGAGGGTTTGAATAGATTAATTAGACCCGTCGAATAAATAGGTTGATATAAACCCATTTAACCATGACACGAACTTGTTAAACACGACTTATATACGACACAACGACTACCCACAATTTAGAATGGATCGAGTATGAATTAATATGCAAAATTTGACATAACACGACTTAAAAAGAACGCAAATCGAATGCGATACCACCCATTAAGAGTCCTATATATGAAAGTAATCAATATCAACCAGTTGTCAGTGGACCAGACTCACATTATAGAACAAAATATTTTTATGCCCATTAATTAATAAGTTAAGTGCATCTAATTGTAGGCTAATGGTATTTTGTCCTCGATTTTTTTAAAAAAATTATATTTTATCTTCTCAAAAGTAATAAATCTGACACTAACCCTTATTCTAAACCCTTTATTCTATTTTATGTTTTAAAAAGTTACTACCTTATCAAAAAGTCGAAGACATTTTCGAGTTTGATACTGAAGCAAGAGGTGACAAATATGCTATTACAAACATTGTTTGCATGCATTAATACATTATTGAGCTAAAAAGAAGATGTAAATTAATAAAACCCGTCATGATAGTTGGAATAGTAGTATTTCATTGTTAATTACTTCGAGTTTCTAAGTTTAGTTCGATAAATATGATTGTTGGGTGACCAACTCATCTCCAGTTTACAGAACAATCAATATTTTAAAGACGCATATATAATATATTTTTTTTTACACGGGTGGTTAGTTACCGGTTATCAGAAAGATATAGATTAAGAAATGTTTTTTATGCTGAAAATAACCACTTTTGTAAGAAAAAAAAAATTCAATTAATTAAGAAAGATTGATATGATGGAAATACCTAGACCACAGTAAGATCCTTATTTCTTCCAACAATCATTAGCACATTTTGAAAGTTTTTTGGTCTTAGTTGTGCTTTTAATTAATTGATTTAAAAATTCACAAAGTAATATTTTGGCATTTGACTGCATGGCAAAAACCTATTAAAAATGTAAAATAATATACTATGCAAATCAGCCACACAATCTCATATTATTAAATCCTAATATCAAAATTGGAAACTATAATAGTATTTTTGAAGTTAAAATTTCAAGGTCAAGTATTAATCACTAGCAATAACTCATGCCTGAAGACAGAATACAACATAAAATCCGAGCGTTGAAAAGATCGATCCAACTATATCAAATAGAAATTTATTTTCTTTCCTTTTTTTAATTATATAATTTGAAATTAATTTCTACCCATTATTTTTTAAAACAAAATCGACAATTTTTTTTAAAAAAAAATACATGATCTCAATATGTGTACACTATTGTATATGAATAATATTTGAATAAAAGCTATATTGAGCTACAAATTAATCAAAAATTAAATAATTCAACTTGTAATAGAAATGAGTGAAAATGTGATAAAAATGGGCAAAAAAAATATGTGGAGATAAAATTCAAATGCTTCTCTCCCTCAGGGCTTGTTTATTTACCGGGTTTGGGGGGTTTGGAAGGGGGGTTTTAAGAATATAGTTTGATAGATTCTCTAATTCCGTTTTTGGTTAGCACTTCTAAATTCGAAATTCACATCTCGGCTCGTAAATGGCCCGATGTATTAAACCCATATTTATGGGGTTGGGAAAACCGCGGGGGGGGGGGGGGGGGGGGGGGAAGGGGTTTCATATATACATCCTAGCCTAGGTTAACTACGCCAAATGACCCTTCTACCCCTAATAAAATATCCTATCTACCAAATCACATCCCAATCCCCCAATTACTTCTCTCTATAATTAAACAAACATGGGTATGAATTAAAATATTGGATTGACCTATTTGTAATATAGTCATTTACAAAACAAATGTGTGTTGATAAGTGTGATAAACCGTGAATTCCACATGTGTATATATTACTTACCAAACACGTATATGAATAAAATTCATATATGAATCCCATGTACACAGGTGGGAGTTGGGTTTTCTAAGGGTTTAATAAAACCAATTCAATCCCTCACCTTCAAAACATGCCTTTATTATATAGATTTGGAGGATGTTTTCCAAAAAGTTGTTTATGGAAAAAGAGAAGTAAGATTGAAAGCCAATGATAAAAAATGGTTATTGTGGCTCATTTTTAGCACAAGCATTACTGTGGTTATTATTTTTTTTAATGTTTTTTATTAGAAGTTAGAGGCCATTAGTTTATCATAATAATATATATTAATTGAAATAATCCATGACTAGATGGAAGTAATAATGGGGAAGATCAAACTTTACATGACCCTTTTTATAAGTGGTTGGTAATCAAATATATATTTTATTGGTGTGTTGGGACATAGACGTGCTAAAAATCAATATTGTACATGAATTCAAACGAGAATTGATTTATTGTTGAGAAAAAACCTTTTTAAAAAAAATAGTAAGAGAAAGTATCTGGATCCTTTTCACTGCATACAAGATTCATCATTTTACAATATCTTTTTGACTTTTATTTGTTTAAATTTTAATTATCCAGCAATGTTTTTTTCCTCCACCGGTTTATCAGCCCAAGGTTTGGTTGATTAGTGATGAGTAGTCCTGACAAATGGATCGGGTTTGTATCAGATTTTGACTGTTTCAAATTTAATTTCAAAAGTTCGATCCGATAATTTGACGGATTTTTATTTTCGGATCTATTAATAGTTCGAAATCCGATTCGATCTAAATAACTTAACTAACTAAATTTTAACAAATTATACTTAAATTTTAACTAAATTTCTTTAAATAATTACTTAATTTGTTTAATATTTATATAAAAATATATAAATAATTCGGATCGAATATAAATATATCTAAATCCGAATCCGTGAAATATAATAAGATATTAGATTTAGATTCGAGTTCGGATTATTGATAAAAAAATTAATTTATATCTAATTAATCAAATTTGAATCAAAATCCAATTCATTGACCGGTCTAATTATGAGGATTGAACCAAGCATTTCTAGGTTTCAATAAAATAAGAAGAAATGGGGAGCTTCACTAGCCCAAACTCCACCACTTTCACTTGGAGTTAGAAGGGTAGATTACTTTTTCAAATTTTGAATTCATCAAAAAGATAAAAAATAAAAAAATAAAAAAATTGTCAAATTTGAGCCCAAATTAATAAGACGTATTATGTCCTACAGAGCTACCAATAGGACGTGTCATATCATATTCGTGTTTTATGTAAGTAATATCATATCAAATTTGGGTCATTTACAACCGAGTTTGATATAATACCCAAAATATTGGCAATACGGCCTAGGGAACCATTTTGTTGGCCCAAGGGCCAGCCCTCAACATTACTAGCCTAAAAAGAACTTCCCCTCACGTCCCAAATCACTAAGGGCGTGTTTGGATTGTCCCATGAGAATTGGGCTCCACTGGATTTTGAATCCACTCTCATCCAACCCAATTCCATATGATCCGGTTTAGGTATCCGTATCCCATCCATTCATCCATTCAATGAATGTTGAAATGACCATTACACCCTTTTTCAATAAAAAGTAATCTAATCCTATGTCATCTTTGAATGGGTAAGATTGGTTTAAAAATGTTTTTGAAATAATAATAATTCTTAACGCCAAAAATTATTTCAAATATAATTTCTTTCAATTGTATTTGTTGTAAGCACATATTTTTTAAGCAAACCAACAAATTAAATTTAAAAAATGAAAATAATTAATTCATTTTATAATTCAACATTTTCTTTGTTTTTATGGTCTTCATATTAACTAATTCTGACGTTTCTTAAGTTTAATTGAAAGAAATTATAGTTGAAATTACCAAAATGCGATCCAAAGCCTTCCATGGCAAGGTGTCAAGAGGGAGTGTTTCCTTTGCTGTAAGAATGACACAGAGCATGCATGACTAAGCTGCTATGGAGTATAAGAAGAGAAGGAAAAACGGTGGAGAGGAAAGAGAGAGAAGAAAGAGAATTTTAGAGGGAGAAAGCTAGAGTTGAATTTTTGGGTTTCTTGAAGAAGCAAATTCGAGTAACAAGATGTATGCTATTAGGCTAATTTGAGGGCTTGGAATCTTCTGGTATCCTTAGAATTTCATTTAATATATTTTAGTTGCTCAAATTTATGTTTTAAGATTTTGGGTTTTACAGATTTGGTATCAGAGCATTAGGTTATTGATTCTATAGACTATCATAACTACTTAGGATGACGACTTGTAGGTGTTGGAGGAATTGATTTGTAATGAACAGTATCAAATATTTTATTTGTGGTGAATTATCTATCTGGTGTGGATTAACTTTGTTCTTTTTAGGAAATGATTTTCAGGGATAATTTGTGCATGAGCTATTTGGATTGAGGTCACACCAATACAGTTAATATTTTACTATAGTTGCGCACTGGTAGCATAGTAGAACAATCAAGTGAAAACCAAGTGAACATGATAAAAAGATGTGTATTTACGATGACAAATATAATGAGGATACGTAAGAACGTTAAGGTAAATAAAAATTTTGAATAGGTATTTTGATATTGATATATACACTTATGAATTGAGTATAGTGTAAGTAAAATTTTGAGGGCGATTTTTTTTTTTTTAAGATGAGTAGATTGTAATAACCTGGTGTTTGGAGAATTGGAACAGAACTGAGTGCGAGTATACTTAATAATAAGATGTAAAAACAGAATTGGTGAAGAGAGAATGAGCTGAGAAGTAAAATTGGACAAGTTAGGGTTAGTGCGTACTGAGAAATTAGAAGTACAGGAATAACATCTGCGGGTCAAATTGAACATCAATTTACGACCCAAAAATTTAATCTATAATTTTCTAGTACGTTATTTAATATGTGTATAGTTTTAAAACAAAAAAGAAAATATTTTTAAATCTATTTTTTTTTTTGATGCCAAGTAATTGTTTGAATCACACGACCGTTGAATACATGACTAGAATCACCTGTAAACCATGTGTATTGGTTAAACTTGGAATTTTATCAAATCAAAAATTTTGGTTAAATAGTGGCCTTATGTTTATAGTAGATGGGTTTGATTTAATTAAATTTTAATACAAAATTTGACTAAGAGATAGAATATTCTCAATGAGATAGTTAATCTCAATGATATACAAGGATAAAAAAGTCTTTTTAATGAAATTGTTAATACCTGTACACAAAAAGGGTGCGGTTATCACATTAATTGCGTTCAAATGTCAAGAACCGCGTTCAAATGTCAAGGAGTTTGTCATTTTTGAAATGTAAAAGAATGTCCGTGTAATAAAATCAAATGTCACGAGACGCTAGTGAAATTTACCTGTATAAATTCCATCCTTCCCACAAGTCCATCAATAATTTATTTTTGCATTTTAGCCTTGGAGAGATCACTCAATTATTACACTGTTCCCAAGGAAAACTTAAAAATATGAACAGTCCCATCACCTATGTAGCATGGCGATAGTAGTCACCTCTATTATTGAGCAACCACTACAATATCAATTCACAGCCTGTCACACATGCAGCCATGCTCCCCCACATCAATCCACACTGGTCCATCATATCCATAATACAAGATATCAAACATCTTTTACAGCAGCACATAGACTGGAGTATGATTCATGCATTTAGACAAGCAAACAAAGCTGCACATGAACTGGCACAATGGGGGCTGAGGAATAATTATCAGGGAACCCTTAATGTTGAAAACCTCCCCCCCTTGGTTATGACACAAATAGCCATTGATATGGACAGTGGTCATGGCTCACAGTAGCGAGTAGAAGCCGGATTAACAGTAGGAGTAGAAAATGTAAATATAGATGTTTAATTTTATTGCACTCTCTCCTTGTACGTCATCATTTCTCAACAAAAAAAAAAAAACCACTACAATATCAATATCTTAACTGCGACTTATAATCATCAATGTCCTCATCTCGTGAGTGAAATTTATGATAAATTTCATCCTTCCCATAATAATTTATTTTTAGGATTGAAGAGAATCACTCAATTACTACACACTGTTCCCAAGGAAATCTTAAAAATATGAACAGTCCCACCAAAATCGGATCTATTACACTCTCACCATAACCAGGGAAAATAATAGGATATTAAAACTTATTTTTTTAGTATGATATCAAAAAATAAAAAAAATATTTTAAATGGTAATAATTTAAAAAAAAAATGATAAAATTTACTCAAAAAGTGGAGGGTGAACCCAAAAAATGATAAGGATGCGCCCAAAAAGTTAATAACCATCACTCAAAAAATGATATAAATATTCAAAAAATGGTAAATGATAAAAAATTTGATAAATATAATATTTTCGAAAATTAAAGATCTCTTCCAAAGTATCGTTGACAAATTTTATATATATACTAGCGATAACCCGTGCCTGAAGGCACTGTACAATTGAAAAAAATTGAACACTGATTGTGAACACAAAAACATAAAGTACTGAACATGAACATGCACATTAAGCTGGAAGATACAACTATATCCTTAACACACATGCACTTTGAATTAGTGGTCAACAAAGTATGACCTATATAAAGATAGAGAAAACTCAACTTTATCATTAAAGTCCCATAAACTAATTAAACTGAAAACGCATAAAATTCATATTCTTGAAATTACATACTTAATTTGAATTGACAATAGTGTCTAGACGACCAGGTAAGCCTCGTCTGTTGCCGAAGAAATATTGGCTGCTAACCATGTATCATGATTGTCAACAGTGTCGTATACATAATTAATAAAAAATTATATATATTTTTATCGTTATAGGATATTTAAGTTTACACCGACTATTCTCTTGAACTTAGCGGCTTATCACTGTAATTTGAGTTGGATTAGAGCATGTCCTTTTAAGGACAAGAATTGGTAGTTCTTAGAAGGTATGAAAAGAGATTGAACTTGAGATTTCTGTATTACCAAATATCAAACTCAACCATTGAACCACTCATAAGAATTATTAAAAAAATAAAATTATACGTGTTAGAACTTATCTATTGCCGGGCCTTATCTAGTTATATGTTATCTAGCACTTGGATTACACCCCGTGCCAAAAAAAAGAATTTGAGATAGTACAATATACTTATCCTAGAATTAGGGGTGCACGAAATTTTTATCCCACTTATCTCATAGTCTTGAGAGAGTGTAGCTTGTTCTAGTGCCATGGAGGAGTGAGGTATCAAGAGTTCAAAATCAGATAAATAATAGTTGATAGATGTTATCCACAAGTATGTGAGAGTGGGTGTCGCAAAACTCATTCTAATAATAAAGAGATGGCAGAAAATTGAAGAGAGGTAAAATGAGAGAGAAGATGTCATAAATATCCAAATTTTTTAAATTGATTTTTTTTTTCATTTAATGTAATCAATAATCTCAATAATTAAAAGAGAGGCTAACTATGAGAAGTCAGGGCCGGCCCACTGAAAACTGGGGGTTTAAGCGAAAGTGCTAAATAGGGGCCTATCAAAATTTATCAAAAAAAAATATATTGTATGATTAAAATTTTATTTTTTTATTTTTTTGTGATGCAAAATTAGTAATCAAAATTTTATATTTGAGTTTTGCTAGTATATTTTTTCAAGGGATAATATGACTAATTCATTTAATCTTTCTTGTACTATAGTTGATCGTAAATAGAATTTTATGAGTTATAAGTTTGAAAAAACTTGACATATTTCAAACTAAAAATTCTTGTGAATAAAATATATTTTAAAATAACAAATAATTATACCAAGAGAACAATCTAATATCTTATAAAAGTCAATAAGAATTAAATACAATATCACATGATAAATAAAAATTGTATAAGCTTTAAATTGATGATTTGTTCGCCTCCCAAATCATCTACTATTTCAAACTTTCACAATAAAAAAGAATAATTGCATTAAATTAATCCTATTAATAAAAATATTAAAAAATTAAATTACTAATCAAACAAATATGTACCTTTTCAATTTAATCTAGGTTGCAAGAGAGAGATACATAATTATGCTATATGAACTTTTTTTATTTGGAGAGGGAGAGAGAGAGAGAGAGAGAGTAGACTTTTAGGCTTTAATTGTGGAAAATTAATTTTTGCATTTTTTAGAACTTTCAAGTCTTTTAAGTTTTAACAGTTGGAAAAAGTGAGAGAGATGTGAATTGGGTCATTGTTTTAGTGTAGGTCTTGTAAGAATTTTCATTAGATTGAGCCCTTTAAACCAAAATTTTTGGGCTAATTTAAATTACAGTTAAAGACTATACTTATTATTTGGGGGTCCTCTTTTTCTTTTTTGGGCCCTAAGCAGTTTCTTAAGTGACCTTTCTATTGGGCCGGCCTTGTGAGAAGTCATGTAATATTCCAAGGGCGAATTATATTTTGTATTATGAAAGATTTAAGAATTTTTACTTTGTACCCTTAAAGATAAAATTTTTCACATTATACCCTCAGTGTATAAAAAGTGTTGTAATGTGACCCTTTAGTTAGATTTTGTTATTTTTTTCCATTAGTGTCAATTGGGTGATTTTTTGACAGAAAAAATAAATGAAGATAACATAAGGGCTATATTATAACACTTTTGATTTATTAAGGGTGCAGTGTGAAAAATTTTATCTTTGAGGGTGTAAAGTGAGAATTCTTAAATTTTTCAGGGTGCAAAGTATAATTCACCCTTAGAATAACCACTTTGCTATCTAAATATAAATAGATTTGTAGATCAAATCCGCAGTCTTTTTTTCAAAAAAAAACCAAAAGCGTTGGCATAATAGAAGTATTTGTTTTAGTCAAATGAATATGTGACGAGCTTTATAAAACAGTTTTAAATTCCCTAAATATTTCTAATAATCGTGTTTTTCTTTTTTTAGACAACGAAGCGTCGTCCAAATCACGTGTCTCTTCAACTCATGAGAAAAACACAAACTCCAAATATTTGCAATCACTCACAAATTACATCCATTGCATAAATCGAGGTTCAATCGTGTGAATCGAACGTGGAAGCTCAAATTAGTAATTTCTGGAATCCTTTCATTCCATGACAGATTTTAAAAACTATGTTCGGTCCATATTTGCATATAATAACGTACTTTCTTCCTATTTTCTTTTTCTTTTTTTGGGTCTTCTCTAATTGCTTATTTATTTTGTGATAATTATGGCTGCTAGATATCAATATCTAAAAACTCCTCATCAGAGAAACCATTTTATCTAGGAAAAACAAAAAAAAAAACATTTGCTAGTCCATAGAATTATTGGGCTATTGTTGTCAGAACTACTGTCCTACATTACATAGCAAACAAAATTGGTTTGGGGATGTATCAAAAGGTTATTCACATCATTAAATTAGAGGTCAAACCAATTTAAAGGATGTCATATTCATGTCTACCAAGTTGGCAAATTGTAGACCTAGAAGTCCCTACTTTTTTGGTACAATTCATGGTACAATTCATAATACAGTGCATCTAAACAAAAAACAAGATAAGGATGACTCTACAAAAATTGTTGTAAATGTTGGGAGTTCAAAAATAAATGTTTTGAATGTGTTGTATTTCACTCTGACTTATATCAGAGCTCATATAAAAAATAATAATTTGGGGGGAAATTGTTTACGATTGTTATCCCTCCGTTAAAGTCTACTAAGGGTAACCTGTGACTGAAGGCATGGTGAAATGTAAGTAAGAAGTAATGGATTTGGGAGGAGGAAAATTCAATGTGAATGATTTTAAGGGGATGTTGATAGTCGTTGGATGAGTCTATTTGAGACCGTCGTCGGATGGGCTAATTGAAACTTGTCATATTTTATATTATAGATATTTCCCATATTTCATGACAACATTTTGACCCTCAATGTCCAAAATAAAGTAATCAATCAATTGAACCCAATTTCATTTGCATAAACACTATAATGTATGCGTGACACTAACACGAAAAAACAACAATGGGCAAAGGCAATAGAATACCTTCGGTTGGGGCATTTTTTGAAATTGCAGGTTATACTCGATCAATAGTCAACCAATGAGCTACAATGGCAATATTTAAAGGGATTTTGGCAAAGGTATTCAATAACTTGGAATACATTAGGCAGTTTGATTTAGAAATTTTATTCCCCTTAGCCTTTGATACGACCACCTTGGAAATTCGACCTTTTTCAAATCCACATCCATGAACAGTAGAACATCGGCAGCACCTGTATGTTCATCGAAAGAGGGGAGCAGAGAGAGAGACTGGCGAGGATGGCGTCGACGGTGGCTTCAGCAATACAAGACCAGTGTGACGAAGTTTTAGTGGCTTCGTTTTCTTCGTGGTCTCAAAACAAGAGTACAAGAAGGGGGAGAGAGATGGGGCTGAGAGGCTGTGGTGGACGGAAAGGGTTTGGTGGCGCAGCGCTGGGAAGAAGAGAGAGGAGAGAGAGGTGGCTGGGAAATTGGTAACCGTTAGATGAATGAATTTGAGACTGTACGATGGGCTTGTTGAAGCTTAGAACAAATTTTGTCATTGAATATTACTAGAACTCACTTATCACCATAGTTTTACTTTCTATCCGATAAAAATACTAAAATTGAAGATCATCAAATTCAAAATTAATGACTGAGATTAACAAGGTACAATAATGGTACCGGTTTTTTTTTCCAGTACCATACTGTCGGTTACCATTTTTTATGATAAAGTTAATAATTTTGAAAGAAAAAGTTACAATTGTTAAAGGAAAGATCATGATCGATCATAGACACCTATGATCGATCATGAACTCTCGATATTGATCACAACTTTCTATGATCGATCATTCCTTTTAAAGTTATAACTTACACATTAAAAAAATTATAATTTAACATTAAAAATTGTAATTTTCGGTACGATAATGTCGACGGTACCGTAGTCTTTCCCTATATAACAGATCAAACTGCAACTCTAACGAAGAAGGAAGCCATGGTTGTCAAAAGCGTTCTCCACATGAATGCAGGCATCAAAGGAGACACTAGCTATGGCAATAACTCAAGTGTTCAGGTCTCTCTCTCTCTCTCACACACACACACAAACACAGACAAAAGACACACACAAACACAGACAAAAGTGTAGGATTTTATCAATACATGCATGCATTCTATTTATCAAAAGCTTTCTACACATGGATGCTGGCAAAGGAGACACTAGCTATGCCAATAACTCAAGTGTTCAGGTCTTTCTCTCTCTCTCTCTCTCACACACACAGACAGACAGACAGACAGACAGAAAAGCATTGGATTTCATCAATACATGCATTCCATATATCCCATTTGAATTTTTTTTTAACAAAATCTATCTTACAGAGAACAATGATACTGAAGGTGCAACCTTTTCTAGATGACACAATCAAAGCTATGTTCAAAGTTGGCTTTCCCAAGTGTTTCAAAATGGCAGACTTGGGTTGTTCTTCAGGACCAAACACCCTTTTAGTCATCTCCAATATTATTGAAACCATTCAAGGGTTATTATCCAACCACAACAACAATAGCCAACCACCTGAGATTCAAATCTCCCTAAATGATCTTCCAGAGAATGATTTCAACTCTGTTTTCAAATCCTTGCCACCATTTTACAACAAGCTCAAGAGAGAGAAAGGAGAAGATGATGATCAGTTAGCACCTTGTTTTGTATCAGGAGTGCCAGGCTCCTTCTATGGAAGGCTTTTCCCAATAGAGAGTCTGCATTTTATTCATTCCTCTTACAGTCTTCATTGGCTCTCTCAGGTCAGCTTCATCTTCAACCATAATGATTCAGTCATAATATCTTTTACAGAGCCCTAATCAAAATGTGATTAGTTTCAAATCGCCCATTACAAATTTGATAGAAAGTTGTTTCATTTTTGTGCCACAACTATCTGATTGTTTTCAGTTTGCCCCGACACGTTAATAATTTCTTTCAAAAAAGGAAGTCCACGTTTGTGTTCGGGAAATGTGGAATAATTTAAGTAATTGAGAGGATAATGTGAAAAATTCAACAATTCAAGAGAAAAAAATCAAGTCTATACTGTAAAATAACAGGTGCCTGAAGGACTGGAGAATAACAAAGGCAACATATACATTGCTAAGACAAGTCCTCCTGATGTATTTGAGGCATATTCAAAGCAATTCCAGAGGGATTTCTCAAGGTTTTTGCGGTTACGCTCCAAGGAAATAATACCTGGTGGGCGTATGCTTCTAATATTCATCTGTAGGAGCATTGCAGATCCCAACTGCAACGATTGTTGCTTTGTTTGGGAACTGTTAACGAAATCACTTCTCGATATGGTGCCCGAGGTTAAACTAGCAATCAAATTCTGTTCTCTCCCCCCCCCCCCCCCTTCCTCTCCCCTGCCCCCCCCCCCCCCCCCCCCCCCCCCCCTTTCTAACTGCTAAAATTTGGTATCTTAAGCATCATTTTCTTCGATATCAGGGGCTCGTTCAAGAGGAAGACATCGATTCATTCAATATGCCTTTCTATACGCCCTACAAGGATGAAGTGAAAGGTATAATTGAAGGAGAGGGGTCCTTTACACTTGACAAGCTAGAAGTCTTTGAAGACACACACAAGGCCTTTGGTAATGACAACATTGGGAGAATTGTGGCCAAAAGCATAAGAGCTGTTGTGGAGCCTATGTTTGCTAGTCATTTTGGTGACACTATAATTGACAATCTGTTTGACAGGTTTGTGAATTATGTGGATGAGGAACTAGATGTGGTGAAGGCAAAGTATTTTGATATAGTCATTGCACTGGAAAAGAGATAAAACATTCGTCTCCGTCTCCGTCTCTGTCTTCAACTTCCCTTCAAAAGTCGTGTTTGCAAGAAAGAAACCCAAAGGAATTGACGGAGGAGGGAGGACGCACAAGCAATTGAGCAATTTTGCTCCTGAAAGTTTTATAATAAGAAAGCCAGCAGAAGTACTATAGGCATGAAATAAAACTTGGTGTATTTGCAAGACATGCTTTTTGACAAGGACATGTTTGTTCTAACTCCAAATTAGCTGGATAACTTTGACTACTTTTTAAAGAGAATTCGAAAATGAAACATTATCACGTGATATCACTATTGCATTGAATATTTATTTTCCATAGAGACCTTAGATTATATTTCCACAGAGCACCGAGTGGGGTAGTCCAGTGGGGTATCTGTCGAATTTTTCACCTTGAGGTTGGAGGTTCAAGTCTTAGAGTCCATATTGGAATTTGGTGATTGACCACTATGTTAGTCTAGTTAAGTTCGTTCTCGACAGGAGTAACGGGCGCAGTCAGATATCTCATGATTTCACCAATGAGGACGTATCAGAGTGATCTCTAGGCACTCTTTTTTGTCCCCACCCATTTTTTACTCGAGCAAAAAAAAAAAAAATAAATTATTTTCACAGCACCAAAAAGGAAAACAAGTGAACTGTATAGCCCCCTTTCCGAAAGCTAGTTCTATTAAACCTGGTCGGCTCAACGGGTTGTCAACTTGTCTCGTTTGGAGTGAGATTTCATTCAACATATTTTTTCTTAAATTTTATTTTTACTAAATCACTCATTATATATAAGTAGGGGCTGTTAATCAAATTGAACTACTCAAAATTGACTTGGATTCGACTCGTTTTCGACTCGTTCAGTCTTGACTTGTTTCTTTAAACAAGCCAAACTTGAATAATTTTTTAAGCTCGTTTGAAAAATGAGTCTGAGAGGTTTGGTTCGAATTCGACTCATTTATGTGTTAATATTCTAGCTCGGCTCGAGTTCGGCTTATTTTGAACTCGTTCAGGCTAAACTTATTTTCTAAATAAGTCGAATTTGAACATTTTTTTAAGCTCAGTTAAAAAATAATTTTTTTAAGATCGTTCGACTATCGGCCTTATATACAAATGTGTCACTCACTCATTAATAATGAATAATTAGTTGACGCCTTTTCTTAGAAGAATCATATGGAATTGAAAAATAATTTCGATAGAGTACCATCAAGTTTAATTTTTTAAGGGTTTTTACACAATATTTGGGTGTCATTTATAATAATTTGGGGGTTTTTACAATGAATGTTAGGATCGAATCCAAACACTAAAAAATTGTAACTTTACCTCTAAAATTTGTAACTTAAACCCGATAAAAGTTATAAGATTAATTACACTGGAGGTTCCCAAAGTATGAGGTTTATCTCATTTTAGTCCCCAATGTTTTAATTGCATCATTTTGGTCCCTGAAGTATTGAATATGTTTCTATATAGTCCATTAAGCTGACAGCGTCTAGCTTGCTAACGATTTTTTATCATAAACTTGTCAAGTGATACTTAAGTATGGACAAAAAATAATTTAGATAATTTTTGACCAATTTTTTACTCAAATTTTTGTTATATAGCAACCAAATTATACAGTTTTGATAATGAGCTATCTAAATTTTGGTCAAAAGTTATCCATATTACACATTTTTTGTTAAGAACTACCCAAATTTTATTTAAGAGCTATCAAAATTATTTTTTGTCCATATTTAGGTATTACGTGACAAGTTTATGATAAAAAAATCGTTAGCAATCTGGACGTTGTCTGCTTGAAGGATCATGTAGAAACATATTCAATACTTTAGGAATCAAAATGATGCAATTGAAACATTGGGGACCAAAATGAGACAAACCCCATACTTTGGGGACCTCCAATGCAATTAACCCAAAGTTATATAACATGACCACAAAAAAATAAAACTTTTTTAAGATCAATTCTAAAATGTTAGAATCGATCTTAATTTTATTATTGTAACTAGACACAAAAACTTTATATCTCAACTCACAAAAATTAAAAACTTTGTTACGGTATCTCTTTCGGTACATGCAATACGTCAATTTGACATGAATCCAATACGAAATTAACAAGTGAAAATTGACAAATTCTTGGCATGAATCAAAAAAAGAACATAATCAGGTAACACAAATAATACATGGGTTAGAATAGTGTCAAACACGATAACTTCATTTTGTCACAAGCCTATTTAACTAGTATTGTTCGGAAAAAAATATCTTTTTTTTTTTTTTTTTTGATCTGATATTGTATAAATCATTATAGAAATAGGGCATTTTTTATTAGGTATCACCAACGATCAAAATTTCGTTTCGGTGCATAGTGTCGATGAGTCCAAAAACAAAAACATTGCAATAATGTTTCAAAAACATTTCGGAAGAAAGATCAAAGCAAAGAAAATTTTAAAAATTTATTTCCACAACATTAATCGAAACACACTAAAACACAGGTCGAAACATGCCGAAACACTTCGAAACCTACCGAAACATAAGAATTTTAATATTAAATCAATGATTCGTTTCAGTTTTCATGGAAACATAAACATTTCGGACGTTTGGACCATTTTGAAACGAAATTTAGTTCCTTGGGTATCACTAGTTATTTTTAAGAGAGAAGGGGGCGGAATTTCAAATTATCATTTTATTTCATGTAGATCACCCTAAAATTATGGGGACAAAGTTGGGTGAATTGAGTTAAGTTAGTATTACGACATCTAACGTAATTCATTAAACGAGTAGAGTTAGTATTTCATTATTTATTTGATACGAGCATGACATGATATTTCCTGAGATTGACATTCCAAAATAAAATTTAAGTTCCTAAAGGGCTGGAGAATAAAGGGAATATATGCATTACAAAGACCAAACCTCCAAATGTATTTGAAGCCATTTTTAACTCGATTTCTCAAGGTTTTTGGGTTTGCTCTCTCAAAAAAATAAATAAATAATAATGCTATGCAACCCAAATTTGTATCCCAAATAATGGGGGACCATTGGATCAGTGGGTCCCATTTAAAAAAGTTGATAGAGTCCACTCATCCAATGATCCCCTTCATTTGTAATGTAAATTTATGTTATATAGTATTTCCCAAAAAGTAATACCTGGTGAGCAAGCTTAGAGAAACATGATCAATAATGGATTATTCTCTCTCTCTCTCCCCCCAAGAAAAAAATGTGGTTCCCAAGATCCATTCCCAAATCCCAATCACAATTCACATGTATACCACACTTCCAGCCTATCCCAAATATTAGTCAACTACAACACAGCTGTAGTTTGTGGACGATGACAGACAAAAACCCTAAAAAAAACCCAACACCCAACAAATAATGAGGAAGACAAATTTATCCCACACCTATGAAATACGGATATTTCGTCAAGATCGACGTATCCATATTGGATACGATATTTGCATCATATGTACCCGATAATTAATAAAATATGTGGATACTTTATAAATACTTGTTAACATAGAGCAAGATGTACAGTTTTTAATTTTAATATATACCCTATTCTTTCAAGTTCACATACAATACAAAACACCAACAAAATTCCATCTAATTTTGAAGACGCTGGATGTTTTTTAAGTATTATCTACTGTTGCATATCAAAAGAGTATAAAAAATGAGTTAGTTACACAATGATCTTAAAAATCAAATACTTGTAACCAAACCAATTTGTTAAATGTGGTTTCGATTCTTTTAATTCGTTACACTCATTTTATGGATATTATAATGTTACATATTTTTCAAGGTAAAAATTCCTAATTTTGTTTACTATTGTTAAAGAATTATTAAAAAGTATAATTTTTAAGTCGTTAATTAATAGTAATATATAAAATATTTTTTATTATAGACACCGTACCCGTATCTTTTTTTTAAGTTTTGTCGTATCACCATATCTGTTTCGTATCGTACTCATATTACGTAGCCGTAGCCGTAGCCGTATCTATATCCATAGCTGTATTCATACTTTCTAGGTATACATTTAAGGATTATTTTGAGTCATTTAGGCATACTTCATATCAAGAAATCAGTTAAGTGGAGGTCTTATATACAGCCGATAAGATAGCAACAGTAGCAAACAAGGAAGCCATGGTAGTCAAGAGCATATCGCATATGAATGCTGGCAATGGAGAAACTAGCTATGCCAAGAATTCTAGTGTTCAGGTTTCTCTCCCACACACACACACACACACACACGCAGAGAGAAGCATAGGATTCACATGAATACATACAATCTTATGTATCACATTAAACAATTGAATCAAACCTATCTTGCAGAGGGCAGTGATACTGAAGGTGCAACCTATTTTAGATGACACCATCAAAGATATGTACAATGCTGGTGGCTTCCCCGAGTGTTTTAACATTGCAGATTTGGGATGTTCTTCAGGGACAAACGCCCTTTTGGTCAACTCCAATATTATCGACACCATCCGAGGGTTGTGCAAGCATAACTATAGCAAAGCACCCGAGATTCAGGTGTCTCTAAATGATCTTCCAGAAAATGATTTCAACTCTGTATTCAAATCCCTCCCTCCATTTTATGACAATCTTAAGAATAAGGAAGGAGAAGAAGATGATCAATTCGCGCCATGTTTTGTGTCGGGAGTGCCAGGTTCTTTTTATGGAAGGCTTTTCCCAAGAAACAGCCTGCATTTTGTTCATTCCTCTTACAGTGTTCATTGGCTCTCTCAGGTTAGCATCATCTTCAAAAAAATTCACTCATCATATCATCACAATGTCACCCTGAAATTGTCCATAGCTATTTTATTTTGTATCGTTCTATGAGCTAATGTTTCAAAGCAGTTCCAGATGAAAAAGCATAACCAATTGCGTAATAGGTTCCTGAAGGCCTGCAGAATAACAAAGGGAATATTTACATCTCAAAGACAAGTCCTCCTGATGTTTATGAAGCATATTTGAAGCAATTTCAGAGAGACTTCTCAAGGTTTCTACGCTTGCGCTCTGAGGAAATAATACCTGGTGGGCGTATGGTTCTAACATTTATCGGCAGGAGCACTGTGGATCCCACCTCAGCAGGCTGCTGTTGTGGTTGGGAACTACTAACAAAATCTCTGTTCGATTTGGTGCCTGAGGTTTGGTCCATTTGCAAATCTAACCCGATTCAGCTTGTAATCAAATAATTTTTTTCTCCTTTTGAGTTGATAAAATGGAATGTTTGTCATCGTCTTATTTTATATTAGGGACTCATTCAAGAGGCAGACATCAATTCATTCAATTTGCCTCTTTATACACCCTACAAAGATGAAGTGAAGACTACAATTGAAACGGATGGTTCCTTTATTATTGATAGGCTAGAAGCCTTTGAAGCTAAACAGGATCCCTGGAACAAGGATGACGATGATGACTATGTTTTTGATAAGTGCAGCTTTGGGAGAAGTTTCGCCAAAGCCGTAAGAGCTATCGTGGAACCTATGTTGGCTAGTCAGTTTGGTAACTCTATAATGGACAATCTGTTTGAGAGGTTTGCAGTATGTGTGGCTGAACATCTAGATGTGGAGAAGACAAAGAGTATTGACATAGTTGTTGCATTGAAAAAGAGATAATTCAGAGGTTCACATGAATTCCTGAATTTTACTTCCACTTGAAAAAGATCTGATTTACTTTTATGAAAGAAGGGTTTCCTTATATTTGTATGAAGTTACCGTCTATTCATAACTCCTAAACCTAAGAAACTCTACGACGAACATAGCTAGCTTCTGCAAGAAACAGGGAGGACAGATGTAAGGACATATTAATAGCTCACACTAAGGTCAAGAAGCAGTGACATCTTGTTTCTGGTCTGGTGCCCGTTTTACTAAGTCCATATTTCTGTCTCTCACTACAAGACGCTGCTAACACTATGATGGTTTAATTTAGACATAAGTATGTTTGATACCTAAATTTAAATATTGTCAGACCCAAAAACAGAAATTGCCAATGGCAAAATATATATGTTTACAACCAGCATTACGACTTATAACACAAAATTAATGGATCTTCAAAAATAACTAATAAACAGGTCTTTACAGCATACCTATGTGACAGTATACAACAGGTGGCCATCGACATCCAGCACTGGATCATTTGTTATCTTCTTTTCCTTCCAGATGGGATAGACTTCATAGTCAACCTTTAAATCAGGGTAATCAATACAGCTTGACAGACATTTTTCCTTATAATAGTAGTGCTGCCAACATGTGGTTTGATCAAGTCATAGTGAGGCATGGGGCTTTTGTTTGGAAGACAACATTGAGAGAATTCTGACAAGTGATGAAATTGAATTCAAGGCCACATTCAGCACTTCTTCTGAACAACCTGGTCTCACTATCTTCTTCACCTGTCATAGGACATGGAACAAGCTCAAATGCAACAACTAGAACTATCAAGTCGCAAGTCTCTGGATCTAAGGATCTAGTATTTCTTGTTTGTTGAGGTATATAATACTTACGTTATAACCTCTCCAACAATTTAAACTTTCATGTGAGACAATGATTGAACATACCCTCATGGCAGGAGGTCCAACGCAATGTTACCTAGATATCGTGACTCGTGAGCCAAGTTGGCACATGGTGCAGGTACATGGTACTATACTTTCTCCAATATGTGATTCAATGGGAGTATATTTAATTTGTATGCTGTTTTGAGTTAGGATATGATTTTCAAGAAAACCATACTGACTAATATGAGTCAATAGTTGCATATTTGTTTTACGAAAAAAATTAAAATGCAACAAAAATATGACTTTAAAGAACACTAAAACTAAAGAAATACAATATTAATTAGGTTTACAGTTTAGGGGTATCTGGATCATTGGTCGATTTAGTTAGAGTTACAGTTTGGGACAGGAAGTTTATGCGATCTATGTTCCAAACCCACCACATTTTGAGATCATGCAATCTTGAATCCTAGGATGCCTAGAGTACTTTCTATCCCAGTATGCCTGGTCCTGCATTTGAATCTCGATGTAACTTTGCTGATTATAATCCTTGCGCATGCTAGCCCAAATTCAAGCCCGCACATGAGAGGTCCAGTTAAATTATGTAATATTGATGTTACACTCCATCTATCATCTTAAACTTTTAGATTTGATCATGGTCCAAATTCAAAATTATCTCAAGCTTTCTATAGCTAACAAAATGAGAGCTAAACAAAGTACACCAATTATCTAACCAGCCCTAGTCCACAATCTAAGTTAGGGGTGTTCACCCTACCCTATGGGTAGGAATTATGGTATTTCATCTTCCTATCTGATACTTTACGGATGAATTTTTTCTTGTCCTACCCTACCCGATCAAGTGTACTATTCCTACCCAAATTTCATCCAAAACAATCTGGTAAGAAGTCGGGTGAACACATATTTTTAAGTTATTAATTTTTGAATCATTTTAACAATTTAATTAAGTAACATGCACCAATTAATTAACACAATAAACCAATAACACTAAAGAAAACACAATAAATTCGATAATACATAAATAATTATAATAAAACACAACAAGAAAGCCATAAACAACAATACATCATATATAAGAAAGCCATAAATATCAATAAAACATTAGGGTTTCTAAATTTTTGGATTTTAATTTTTAAGGATTAACATATATATATATATATATATATATATATATATATATATATATATATATATATATATGCGGGTAGGGTAGGGTAGGATAGGAATACGAAAATTTTGTAGATATTCTGCATTTCTACCCGATTTTTTGCAAAATACCAAAAAATCTTTCATTGGCCTACCCGATTCTTTTGGGTAACCGATTAATAGAGTTGAGTAGGGTAAGATAGGGTTGAAATTTGCAGATAATCGAAAATTTGAACACCCCTAATCTAATCCATAGAAGCTCTTTTTGACTTCATAAATCCCTTCAGATCGAATAGACATTCGCCAATTGGAAACCAATTTTTTTTTTTTTGGTAAATTAAAAAAAATCAGTAAATAATTGGAATCCAATTATTGGAAAGGTTCAACCAGGGGTTGCAATGCCTTAGGTGAAACTTTTAAATCCCTTTATCGATCTTTAATATATAAATAAATAAATAAATCTATGGAGAAGGGTCAATTATTTCCCAGAGGGTACAAAAGGCAAAACAAAAGGATTTGGGTCAACCATTTAACATGGGCTCCTATCTGATATGACCAAGCCTGTATCTGTAATGCTAGTTTCTAGACTGGGTTTGGGTTTCATGACAATATTGGGCCACATGAGGGTTCTGAATTCAGCCCATCCAAATTACATCTCTATATTGGATCCAACACAGGGGCCCTAATGAAAGTGGGGGCCCTAGGAGACCAATAAAGTGGCCTAAGCCTACGGCCTGCCCTGGTTCAATATAGCATCGGAGATGCGTCATTGGTGACTCAGATCATTCAGTTATTCAACCAACGTGCCCATCCAAATTTACAGAAAGTTCAAGAATTAATCTTCAGGTCCCTATACTTAATTTTCAGACGGCATACACCCAATGTCTATCATTGACACTAGAAAGTTGGCAACCTGCCATATAGCAAATAGGTGTAAGTTTGATATCAGCTGATGGATCACAGTCCAGAAAAACAAGGCCCCAGATAAACCTAAGCAACAATAGCTACCTGGGCTCCTTGACATTCGGAACACGACATCTATACAGTGCTAGTTGCGAATGAACAAGTTCCCTTGGTGGATATGACCAAATTCAGTGCATATTAAAGCAGAAGAGGCAGAAAGGAAGGGGAATAAAAGGAAGTTCATGATAAAATTTAATAATTGCCTAGTTGTCAACCATCCAAAATACAGAACAGCTGTGTAATATGACCAATTTCATTGTAAACTAAAAAAGAGAAAGCAGATAGCCAACGAACAAGAATGACCTTGGTCACTAAATTACCGTATCAAGTTGACACTGCAGCTCCTTTATTCTCTCAATGTAGTCCTGGTTGTGCAAATCCAAGCCTGATTCCCAAAATTGGAGTTCAGAATTCCCGCAAAAATCCTCTGCCAATAGTATTCCATCTTCTGTATACAACATTCTGTGGTTAAACACAGAAGAAATATGCTGTCATCATGGGAGGAAGACAGTAATAACCATTGAAGCTTATTTTGATTCAAAACTAGTTGAGGCATAATTATTTTTAAAAACTTGCTCAAAAAACAATACTAGAAGAACTGTGCTCCATCTGCCCACTGGGACATTATAAGACCCCACCGTTGCACCCATCCCCACAGAAAGTAAACATAAAAGGAGGGAGATATAATTTCAACTTCAAAACAGCCATTGATAAGAATACGTGTCTTTGTTCAGTCTACTGTTTTTTTAGCTCTTGCTTTCACTAGGAAAAGCAAGGTTTGGAACCCAACTTCTAATCTTTATAGATAGGGGGTTAAATCTCTTCCTTTCCTCCTCTATTTAGCTCGTGTCCATATATTGTAGGGGGAAAAAGGCGCTCAGATGCACTTACAGTCTTCTTACTGTATCCTACCAGGAGGACTCGAGGGGCATTTTGGCGCCAGAGCCCCGTGAAAAACAAAGGACTATTCGCGGAAGCGAGAAAAGAAAAGTAGGTTTTAGATACTTCCTCTCATATATTTTTTCCCAAGGATCAACCAGGTTCACCAGAATCAGAAGAGGTTACCCGCAGTTATGGCACTTCTAGCTGGGGTATTAATCAAGAAGTTGTCTTTTTTGTTCTTTTTCTCATATAGAACCAACAAAGTCTCTCGCTAACATATCCCTCATCTTACATGATAAATCATGTCCATGAAGACAATTTGCACTTTTTCTCTTAAGAGAATCCTATCCAAACAACACCTTTTACATCCACAGGAATAAAAATTTATGGCATCAGTTGTTTTCACCAGAACCAAAGGATGCCACTGCAAAAGTAGATGGCAGTATTTAGGTGAGTTCTGAATTCATTTCAGTTTTTTCTTTTTTCCAAGGGCCAATCACCATGCATGAAACATCAACCACCAGTGACACCAAACAGACTTCCCCATTCTGTTTTCATTAATTCTTTAGACATAAGAGTCACAAGAGAGATAACCGGTGAGGGCAGCATTGAGACATCTTGGGGGCAGTGGAGCTGAAGATCCACGAAAAGGTGAAAAACAAAATGACCAATATGCCCCAATTTTATGTGTATAAACAACTTTTGGAAGGATATTTTTGGCTTTTTTTACGTATGAAGGCAAGAAACAGGTAGGCTAAAAGGGGACTCGTAGATACCAACTTGATTAAATTTAAAGGTATGTCAGGTATGCAGGCAATTGCACAATCTATAACAGGTTTAGAGAGGATTGATTTAGGTGGTCTGTACATGTGTACAGAAGACTGAAGACCTATTAAGACATTGTAGTCATGAGCAACCATAATGCAGCAACATTTTTATAACAGTGAATCTATTCTATTTGTACAATTTTCAGACATCATATAAAAATAAATGG
Source organism: Ilex aquifolium (assembly GCA_951799425.1). Lineage (NCBI taxonomy): Eukaryota > Viridiplantae > Streptophyta > Magnoliopsida > Aquifoliales > Aquifoliaceae > Ilex > Ilex aquifolium. The sequence goes on from OX637395.1 coordinate 6,279,638, forward strand.
AAAATAGTGGGAGAGAGGCATATGGACCTGATTGCTGCACATTTGTTTCTGGGAGAAGCATCCGAGACTGTGCTTGATGTTGCTGAGATGGGAACTAGAGGTCTCTCAGCTGTTACAGAAAGTGACTCTTGAATTAACAGAAAATTTGAATTATCTAGAGCAGCTGTGGCCAAATCAAATTCGGCTTGAACAGTTGATCCCTGATAACATGTGAAAAAGAAAACTTTTTGGGAAAATGCCAGAAATAGATTAGTAAGAGGTCAGAACAAGAAACTTCAAGATTTCAACTAAATACCAAAAGCATAAGATGATTGTCGGCAAGCTCACTAAATATGTCCACTCAAGGAAATGATTTACACAGAAATTTTCAAACTCGTACAAATTGAAGACTCGACACAAATAGTTTTATATGTTACAAGTGACATGACAGCAGATACCGAACACTTTGTGGCTATTCAGGTAATGGAAATCACCAGAATCACATTTCCATCTCCACTCTAGAGATTTCTGAGGGACACCCCTACATACGTACTACACTGAGGACACGGGAATAGAACTTTATCACCCAAATGCTTCAAAGAGCATGCTTTATCTGGGTAAGACAATTCACAGAAGAGGTTCTACAGTGTCAGGCACTGTGAAGTATGAAGATGAATATGATATACAAAGGTATGTAGATTGACAGAGACAGATCCAAGTTTTCGGTTTAGGAGGTACATTCTTGAATAGATTTTTTAAGGGGGGCATTTAGGAAAATACAAAGAGGTTTATAGGGGAGAACTCCTTCAAAATTGTGAAGAACACTTGAGAAATTTTATATTGAATTAGAGGATGTTCCAAACTTTGGGAGCAGGTCGACTGCGTCTGTTTGCTAAATCCATCATTTACTGACATCACAAACCCAAATAAAGTACGTCATGGCAACCAAACAAGTACTTAAACCTATTCCCTAAAGAAAAGCAGCTCATCTATCCTACAACTCACATTGAATGAACTTTTAGCAGGCGGAGTGAATACATATACACAAACATTATGGAGTTTAGAAGTTCAAATCCACATACAATGCAGAACACCAGAAAGGACTAGCTCATAAAGAAACGCCAGAGATTTTTAAGCTCTGAAATGCCCATGTTGAACATTGAACATTCTGCCATTCAAACCAATGTTCTAAAAGAAAGAATGCTAACCTGACCTATACTTCTAGGAAAATATATAAATGCATGGTAGGATCAGAAGTTCAAATTCCCATAGAGTAAAAAACACACACTTAATTTATGTGATGGAAGAACCTAAACTATGAAGAAATGATGGAGACTTGCAGGCTCTAATATTGAACAGCAAAAGCAATGCACGCATATGGAGGATATGCAGGTCCATATAATCATCCCAAGACATGATATAAAGCTTTAAAAGTATCACTTAGTCATTTTATCATACAGCTTGGATGCCCCCAATTCTAGATTATGGGTGCACATCCAAACTAAGCATACCCTTTAAAGAAATCAATACAGGCGCGCACACACACTCAGAGAGAATTCAAAATCACCTAGATTATCAAGAAATGAAGGAGACTTGCAGGCTGGATGTGCAGGTGCATATAATATCATCCCAAGATTTGACAATTTCCAGATTATGGGAACACATCCAAACCTAGCAGACCCTTCAAAGATCAATACAAGCACACGCGGAGGAGAGAATTCTAAATCCATTTACCACAGGTCCTGCGGCGAGACTCTGAGATTCGAGAGCTGAACAGGATAAACTCATTCTTCGAATCATCAATTCGACTGTTTGAAGCGACGCAGGTTCATCTCTTGCAAGTGACTGCAATTCTCCCGCTGCGATGTGGTGTTGTCTCGGCTAACGGAGAGAGACAGGCCCCACATCGATAACCGCTAGACTGTTCGATAAATTCGTTTGTGTGGGATTAATTCTTTTACGAGACAACCCACATATTAAAAATATTATTGGGCTAATCTCGTTTTGCACCCTGAAAAATGTTTTGATTTTTAATTCATCCTCTTAAATATTAAAAATATTACTTTATACCCTAAATGTTATGAATTAGCAACAATATAAACCTTGTCTATACTCTTATTCAATTTTACATTATAAATTGAAGGACGTGAGTTATAAGTGTTACGGATAAGTCTGTCAAAATTTGATACGGCACGATTAATAGACACGAATCGACACGAATTAAACGGGTTTGGATGAGATTTTAACGGGTTTGAGTGGTAAACAGGTTGACCCGCCAAAAAAAGTACATGAAAAGATTTGAGAAACCCAACCTTACTTTCTAGGGAAAAAAAAGAATAATAAAGTTTTTGCAACCAACATGAGATAATAGATCTTCATTCTTTAGCTAAGATATTGATTATCATGTTAATAAAATATGCACAAGTAAGCAAACTCCCCTTCTAATCACCTCCTGCTGGAACAACTAAAAACCATAGCTCTTGAGAAACTATATCAAACCTAAACCTTATCTCCATTCCTGGTAGCACAACTCTATCTTTCAAAAAATGGAAAACTAAGAGTAACTGAGTAACAAAACTATAATTCTCCGTAAACATGAGAATCCCATCATTATAATGTCGGGAATATAACGCGTTAAAAATCATAATCTTTAAAAATTCTTCGAACCTCAGAATGCTATACTCGGGTTTTGCAATATTTTTGATGATGTGTTCTTCGACTTGATCACGAGGCAAGTGAATTATATGGAGAAAATCACTGGTTGTTACTGTTTTACTTATTGGCCAAAAATAATTCATCAAATCTTGAATGGTATTGCCTATTCCTCTCTTGCTACTATCACCTTTTCCTGCCATGGTGATGCTAACTGATGATGCCTAAAATAAATAGACACGAGCTCAGGAAATAAGCTCAGGTCGGGAGCTCCGGTAGAATAAGCAGAGTTCATCCAGCAGTGGTCAGAGCTCATCTAGTCAGCACTAAGAGCTCCCAGCCGGGGACACATATTGAGAAATGATGAATGGACAGCAAGATGACAACGGATACAGTTATAAAGGAAGTAGAACCAATCCAAGGCATGAAACCCGTATTCAACTACGATCCCCTCCTAAAACTAAGGAGAATCCCACGAAAGAAGGCAAAGATCTCTCCATTTGAGGCCAGCCGTAAGGAGTTTAGGTAACTTCGGAATTATGGATGAAGATAGGGCACGGTCCCTTCAACATAGGAAGTAACTCCGGGATAGAGGGAAGGAGGAGGCCATAAAAGGGAAAGGCAACCTCCATCACGAGGGAGAGAGAGCAACTAGAAACCCTAATACCCTGAGTATTCTACTGTAACACATTCAATTCATCAATAAAGAAAAAGGAGCAAGAGTCTCCATTAGAGAGTGGACTAGCCGAGCTCACTAGCCGGTGAACCACTATATTTCTACCATCTTTCACACACTATACGTCGTTAAATATAGCATTCATCCACCACTTTATGGGCCTTGTAGCTCAGACACCATATCAAGCCCTATACAGATCACCCAGACAAAATACTTCGATCCCATAGCTCATTCCCGAAGGTTTACACCATCAGTTTGGCGCCGTCTGTGGGAACGACGGTTCCTTCTACAAATAAGCTGATCTTTCAGTGACTGATGGTAACGACACGAAATATGAGCAGAAGTCAAACAAACCTACCGCGAATGCAAGACCCACAGGAAGCTACCAACGGCGGACAACCCGGGAATATCCCAGAGGTTAATAACGAGTTGGAGGCCCTTCGCCTCGTCAACCAACGCTTGCTGAAAGAAAACGAAGAGCTATCAAAGCTCGTACAACGCCCACAGGAGGCACGACCGGCCCAAGAAGGCCAGAGTAATCCCCCTTACAGAGATCGGCGACACTGGGACCCCCTCAGAGAGGTCGGCGAAGGAGGAGAAAGCAGCCATACCAGGGGGTATGCTCCTTTTGTACCCCCTAGGAATGGTCATAACGACGAGGTGCAAAGTCAGAACGACGGGGGGGATAGGGATGATTTTTTCCCTTATCCCCAGGACAGGAAAGAGCAGCGCTGGGAACAACGCTTCAAAGACATCCAGCAAGAGCTCAGCCACATGAAGGAGGCTGTAAAAAGCAAGGCTCCGGTTACCATGGATATCTTGGTTCAGCAAACTGAGTCCCCATTCACCACGGGAGTGCTACACTTCCCTCTCCCACCTAAGTTCAGGATGCCTCAAGTAGAGGTCTTTGACGGAACGAAAGATCCCGTGGATCACCTCAACACTTACAAGAACCAGATGGAGTTGCATGGATACCAGGATCCTGTGCGTTGCAGGGCCTTTGCCATTACACTGAAAGGTTCTGCCCTAGCCTGGTTTAACAGGCTCCCACCAGCCTCTATCTCATCCTTCAAAGAGCTCTCCATAGCTTTCGTATCTCACTTTATAGGAGCTCGGATATACAGAAAGCCGAGCTACCACCTACTAAATGTGAAGCAGGGGCCCCAAGAAAATCTGAGGTCATACGTCCAAAGGTTTAACTCGGAGACATTGAAAGTAGACATTCCAGATGAAAAATTTGCTATAACGGCTTTCATTGCTGGATTGGGAGTGCAGTCAAAGGACTTGATGTTCTCTATATCGAAGAACCCTCAGGCAAGTATGGCTGAAGTATTAGCCAAGGCAGAGAAATATATAAATGGAGAAGAGGCACTCCTTTCTAAGGTAGGAGGTACATCTTCACGAAAGGAGAAGGAAAAAGAAGAAAAGAAAAGGGACCGGAGTCCCAGAAAGGAGAAAGGGCGGGAAAGGTCCCCAAGAAGGGATAGAGACCGCTCACCCAAGAGGAGAGGAAATGTCAGAGATCGTTTGTGTCCCATGCAGCCAGAACTACAGCCCAGATACGGACCTCAGCGATTTACCCCTCTCACTGCCGCTGTGTCACAAGTATTGTATGAGGTCCAAAACGAAAGGTTCTTGAGATGGCCACCTCGGATGAAGGCAGACCCGGCAAAGAGAGACCCCACGAAGTACTGTGATTATCACAGGGATCATGGACACCACACTGATGATTGCATTCAGTTAAAGAAGGAAATCGAGTTCTTGATCCAGCGAGGTCAGCTGCGTCGCTTTGTCGCCAACGACAACCGGAACCAAGCTCTTCCACCTCCACCACCTCGGCAGCCGGCACCTGCGCCGCACCAGCAGCCTCTAGGGAAAATAAGGGTAATATCTGGAGGGTTTGCAGGAGGTGGAGAGTCAAGCTCAGCTCGGAAGGCGCACCTCCGGCGGATCAGAGCCGAAGAAGCTTTCGAAGTGTACGCTGTATCCAAGGCACCACGCTTGAATACGGCTATCACTTTTTCAGATGCTGATTTAGAAGGGTGCCAATACCCCCATGATGATCCACTGGTGGTACGAGCTGTGGTGGCAAATAGAACCGTTCATCGGGTTCTAATTGATAACGGGAGCTCAGCAGATATTATTTTCGCACCTGCGTTCGACAGGATGGACATAGGAAGGCAGAAACTTGAGCCAGTAAGCACTCACTTACTGGGATTCTCTGGGGAAAGGGTGCTCCCCCTGGGTTCAATCCAGCTCGTGCTCACCCTGGGGGACCCACCTTGCCAAGCCACTACCACTGTCAAATTCCTAGTAGTCGATGCACCATCTGCGTACAACATCTTGCTTGGAAGGCCATCCTTAAATTCTATGAAGGCAATCCCATCTGCCTATCATTTAATCGTGAAATTCCCTACAGAAAATGGAATCGGAGTGGTCCGAGGAGACCAGCGCGTAGCACGGGAATGCTACATGGCTTCTATAAAAAGGAAGGAGGTTGAGAACATCCAACTGGATGAGCTCGACATGAGAGATGAAATGGAGACAAGACCAATGCCATCGGAGGAGCTGGAACCAGTTCAGCTTGATGAGAAGCCAGAACACCTCGTTTATGTGGGTTCCAAACTGAACGATGAGCTCAAAGGACTCCTCATCCAGTTCCTAAAAGAGAATATAGGAGTGTTCGCTTGGAAGCAGGAAGACATGGAAGGAATTGACCCATCGGTTATTACCCACAAGCTATGCGTGAACCCAACTTGCAAACCCATCAAACAGAAGAGGAGGAGCTTTGCTTCTGAAAGGCAAAAGGCAATCAATGAAGAGGTCAGCAAACTCCTCCATGCCAAGGCTATCAGGGAGGTTCATTACCCCACTTGGTTAGCAAATGTAGTTCTTGTAAAGAAAACCAATGGGAAGTGGCGATTGTGCATCGACTTCACTGATCTCAACCGAGCATGCCCCAAGGACAGTTTTCCTTTACCTCGGATTGACCTAATAGTGGATGCCACTGCAGGGCACGAGCTCCTCAGTTTCATGGACGCCTTCTCAGGCTACAACCAGATCAGGATGGATCTCAGCGATCAGGAGAAGACCTCCTTTGTGACTGAACAGGGGACATATTGTTATCAGGTCATGCCCTTCGGATTGAAGAACGCTGGAGCCACTTACCAGCGGTTAGTGAATAAAATATTCCAAAAGCAAATAGGAGCATCCATGGAAGTTTACATTGATGACATGCTAGTGAAGTCACTGAAAGCAGAGCTCCACATCGAGCACTTAGCTGAGTCATTCCGAATTCTAAAGGAGTACAAAATGAAGCTAAACCCTGCGAAGTGCGCATTTGGGGTCTCGGCAGGAAAATTTCTGGGCTTTATAGTCAGCAGCAGAGGTATTGAAGCCAATCCAGAAAAGGTTAGAGCAATGGTGGAAATGCAATCACCATCCAACACGAAAGAAGTGCAACGTTTGACAGGCAGGATAGCTGCACTGAGCCGTTTTGTGTCTAGGTCCAGCGATAAATGACAGCCATTTTTTCAGATCTTGAAGAAGGCATTCCGCTGGGATGCCAAGTGTGAAGAAGCATTCGAAGACCTAAAGAGATATATGAGCTCTCCTCCTGTTCTGGTGAGCCCTCTAGAAGGGGAAGTCCTCACCCTCTACCTAGCAGTTTCAGATTTTTCAACAAGTGCAGCGCTAGTTAGGGAGCGAGACAGAGCTCAGCAACCAGTCTACTACTGTAGCAGAGCTCTGAGGGGGGCAGAGGAGAGATATCCAAAGATGGAAAAACTCGTTCTAGCTCTGGTTACAACAGCTAGAAGACTTAGACCTTATTTCCAGGCTCATACTATCGAAGTTCCAACAGATCAGCCAATGAAGCAAGTGCTTCACAAGCCGGAGTCCTCAGGGAGGTTGGTTAAATGGGCCGTAGAGCTCAGTGAGTTTGATATCAGGTACAAGCCAAGAACTGCCATCAAAGGGCAAATTTTGGCAGATTTTATTGCAGAATTCACAGCAGCAGCGCCTATGGAAACCACGGATTTAGTACCGGACCTTCCCATATGGAAGCTTTCAGTGGATGGAGCTGCCAATGCTCAGGGAAGCGGTGCAGGAATGATCCTGACCTCTCCAGAAGGAATAGACGTCGAATATGCCCTCAGATTTGGGTTCAAAGCTTCAAATAATGAGGCAGAATATGAAGCCGTTATCGCTGGGCTTAATCTTGCCTATTCTATGGAAGCGGAGCAGCTGGAGATCTGCAGTGACTCTCAGCTGGTGGTGAAACAGATAGAAGAGTGTTACGAGGCAAGAGGCGAGAAGATGGTCTTGTACCTCAAAAAGGTACGAGAACTAATGAAACAGTTTGTGCAGGTTAAGGTCAGACACGTGCCTAGAATGGAGAACTCACGAGCAGATGCTCTGGCAAGGTTAGCAACTGCCTCGCAAGAGGATTTGGATAGGCTAATTCCAGTAGAGCACCTTCCAAAGTCCTCAGTAAGCATCGAAGAAGAGGAAATTCTATCAATTGAAGCTCAGCCGAGCTGGATGGATCCCATCGTAGAGTACCTTCAGAATGGAACTTTGCCAAGTAATGCCAAGGAGGCATCCAAGCTAAGGGCCAGGTCAGCCAGATTTTCCCTGATGCAAGGGAAACTATACAAACGTGGATTTACAATGCCTCTCCTTAAGTGCATAGGAGACAAAGATGCTAATTATATACTCAGAGAGGTACATGAGGGGATATGTGGCAATCACATAGGAGCTCGGGCCTTGGCAGGAAAAGTACTGAGGCAAGGATATTATTGGCCCACCATGCTCAAAAGCGCCACCGACTTAGTAAGAAAATGCAAAACTTGCCAAGAGCATGCTAATATGTCCCACTGTCCTCCCGAGCTCCTAACCTCGGTGGTAAGCCCATGGCCTTTTCAGCAGTGGGGGTTGGACATTCTGGGACCCCTTCCCACCGGTGTGGGGCAGTGCAAGTTTGCCATCGTAGGAGTGGATTACTTTACTAAATGGGCAGAGGTCGAACCTTTGGCAACGATCACAGAGCAAAAAGTTCAAAACTTCGTTTGGAAGTCGATAGTTTGCAGGTTTGGAGTTCCCAGAGCGTTCGTATCTGACAATGGAAAGCAGTTCGATAATTCAAAGTTCAAAAGTTTTTGTGCTGAGCTTGGAATCAAGAACTATTTCTCAGCTCCAGCCCATCCCCAGTCTAATGGGCAGGCAGAGGTCACAATAAGAACCATAAAGTCAGCTTTGAAGACCAAGCTAGAAAACCTGAAAGGCAAATGGGTGGAGTACATTCCGGAGGTATTGTGGGCCTACAGGACCACCGCCAGATCTGCGACTCAGGAAATCCCCTTTGCTTTGGCCTTTGGGACCGAGGCAGTGGCCCCAGTGGAGATAGGGCTCCAATCACCAAGGGTGGAGTTTGCAGATTCCGAGCACAATGATGAGTCTCTCTTGCTAAACCTCGATCTCTTGGATGAAAAGAGGGACAGAGCTCTGCACCGTGTCCGTACTTACCAAAGGAAAACTGCAAGGTACTATGACAGGAGGGTAAGACACAGAAGTTTCAAGGTTGGAGATTTGGTACTTAGGAGGCTTCTGCTTGCGAGAAAGGATCCCACGCATGGGAAATTGGGACCCAATTGGAAAGGGCCCTATATCGTGTCAAGGATAATCAGACCAGGGAATTACGAGTTGCAAACAGAGGAAGGAAAGGTTCTACCTCACTCGTGGAATGCCGAGCACCTTAAGAAGTTTTTTCAGTAAGTGTTACTTGTAATAGAACTACTTTTAAATAAGAAAGAGCAAGTCTTTTATTCACCCTCCAATGGTCTCCAAAGTAGCAAGATGAGCTCTTCAGCTCATAAACAAACGATAAGCTTCAAAGCTTATAAATGCAAGATGAGCTCTTCAGCTCATAAACAAACGATAAGCTTCAAAGCTTATAAATGCAAGATGAGCTCTTCAGCGCATAAACAAACGATAAGCTTCAAAGCTTATAAATGCAAGATGAGCTCTTCAGCTCATAAACGAACGATAAGCTTCAAAGCTTATAAATGCAAGATGAGCTCTTCAGCTCATAAACGAACGATAAGCTTCAAAGCTTATAAATGCAGGATGAGCTCTTCGGCTCATAAACAAACGACAAGCTTCAAAGCTTATAAATGCGAGATGAGCTCGTCGGCTCATAAACTAGCGATAAGCTTCAAAGCTTATAAATATAAGATGAGCTCTTCAGCTCATATACAAGTAATAAGCTTCCAAGCTTACCAAAAGCAAGATGAGTTCTACAGCTCCTCGGCGCGTACACGCTTCTAGGTTCGTAAAATTCAAGACTGGTCCCTTCTTGGAGACACCAACAGTTAAATTGAAGAAAGAACTCTTCTTGGAGACACCAACAGTCTTTCCCCCGCGACTAATGGTCCTTATGCACTGCCTACACCCTCGAACACCCTAAAATGTCCAGTACGGCAGAGAGCACTCACAAAGCCAGATGGGAAGTGAGGTCAGTACCAACATGATATTCTGTTTTCCATCAACGCTCGTGGTACGACCAATGGAAACCAGTTGGGAATTGGGGTCAGCACGAACATGATTTTCTGTTTTCCATCAATGTTCGTGGTCTGATCTCTGGGACTAGTCAGGAACTAAGGTCAGTGCAAGCATGATCTTCTGTTTTCCTTCTACGTTCATGTTTCAAACACAAAAAGCTCGTGTGTGGGCATGCATTCTCAAGAATGAACAAACTAGAATTCAGAATATCCAAGAAAATAAACGTGCGGAAAAGTATAAAAAAAGTCATCGTCTGGTATCGTTCAGGAAAAGAAAGAAAGATACAAGGAAACAAAGATCCTAGTCTTTCTTAAGTTCAGATCTCAGCTCAGCAACCTCTCCCTTCAGGCTAGCATTCTCTTTCTTCAGCTCATCCCTTTCTTGCTCAGCCTTGTGAAGCAAGTCAAGAAGCTTCTGACCAATGGAGGTAAGGAAGATGGTGGACAAAGAGTCAGGAGAAGGAGAGTCATCCCTCTTACGCTTCCTTGAACTCGTGACGGTGTTTCCATCCTTGTCAGAACCCCCGTCCTCATCAGAATCAGAAAAAGAGGTCCAGGAAGGGTAAGGAATAGTGGAAAACTCGAACTCAGTAGCTTCAGCCCCAAGCAAATAGAGGTTTGCGCTCGTCATCAGCTCGGAATAAGTCTTAGACTCTACAAGCAGCAACTCGTTGATATTCACCATCCCTGATAAATCCAGGTCAGGTGGATCTGCACAGCAAGGACATAATAAGAGCATATCTTTAAAAGGAGAAATACTCAAAAGAGCTCGGCTCGAGCTTACCAATGCGAGAGAAGCTCTTCCAGGACCGAGGAATCCTAGCTTTACGACAGCGATCCTCAGGAGACCTCCAAGCCTCTCCAGAAGCGAAGAAGAAACGCTTAGACCACCCTTCAGGGTTGGAGGGAAGATCTAGAACCAAAGGGCGTAAATTGAAATCCCTCCAACGGAAGAAATTGAAGCAGGGGGCATCATCTTCTTCAATCTCAAAGAAGTATAGGAACTCAGAGACAAAGGGGAACCTGCCAAGAGCATGCAGGCGGCAGAACAAGAAGAAGCTTACCATAGCACCCCATCCTCGTGGAGAAAGGCGAGAAGGGCACAGGCCATAATAGGCAAGAACTCACCCAATGGCCGGATGAATGGGAAGGCGAAGTCCCATGTCCATAGCACCTTCAAAGAAACAAACTTCCCCACGGGGGTGGTAGTTGCAAGGCTCGTCGGAAGAAGAGACTCGCAAAGGCAAGTCGAGATCAGGGAAAAACCGTTTTTTGATGTCCACCAAATCAGAAGATACAAGTATGGAAGGGAACAGATAGCGACAATGCCACTTCCATTCGATTCCAAAGGAGGATCGTTCCTGGAACAAAGAAGATGCAGAAGCAGCCATCGAAAATGCTGGTAAGGAAAAAGACGCAAGAAATCAAGAAGAAAGTCAAGAATAGGTCATGCACTTGGGAGCTTTTCAGGAAACTAAGAGCCAAGAAAGAGGGAATCAAGTGGCCTGTTTAGTTTCTTAATTATGGAAAGTGGCTACGGTTATGGAAAGTGGTTGCGGTTATGGAAAGGGGAGAGACGTGGCGGTTATGGGAAGCGGTTGAGAGAAGAAACGCGGGAAAAGAAATCAGATACTACCCCTCCTATTTGCACTCAAAACAACCAACAAAAATTCTGACCCCACCAAGTAACGTATCCTCCATATTTGAGCTCGGCCCAGTCAAAAACAGAACACTTGTATAGCAAGTCTTTAAGGCTTACAATTCTAAGAGCCCTGCTCACGTTAGAGGAGAAGAATTCATCAAAGGAACTCAACAGCCTCTGAAAGTTCATAACATTGCCTAAAGAAGGTCTGAAGCATCCCTCAAAACAAGATGGGGGAAAAAGAGAGGAAAAACGTAGAAGAAGGTCTTCTATTTTTTGGAGCAACGAAATTTATTATCTGTTCCAGAAAAGGGTCCGTTGAAAGAATCATGGAGCTCAGACAGAACCTTTAAGTTCAGACAAAAGAGCGATGAAGCTCAGAAATAAACTTTGAGATCAGACAACAGAGCCAAGTAGCTCAAAAGCGCTCTGCAGTTCATACAAAAAGATAAAGAGCTCAGTAAGAGCTTTTAGGTTCAAAAGAAGAACCGTCTTAGCTCAGCAAGAATTCATAGGCTCACAAGCACGAGCTATGCAACTCTGAAGGAGCACGCCAGTTCAGAGTTAAAGATGAGCAGCTCAGAAAGAAGAAAGAATAAGGAGTGGATCCCTAGGGTGCCAACCACCGAGCTTAAAAGGCTCAGGAGAAGCAATTGAACATAACACCAAGTCCCCTGTACTCTTCAAATCTAGTAATTTCGCTTCAAGAAGTGCACATCACCCCTCAAAGCAAAAGGGGGCAAGGGGAGTATACAAAGTTGTACATGCAAATCAAGTCAGATAAGTAAACAGTTGCGATTCGAGATCAAAATCCAAAGATACATATGTGCTGAAATTGAAAGATATATATATATATATATATATGTGCTGAGCCAACAAAAGGAAAACAAATGAAGATTGCAAAATAGTTTAAGCCAAATTACACCTCAAAAAGTTTTTACAAAGAAATTGCACATCCTAAATCTCTGAAGGGGGAGTGGACAGAAGGCCCTGCAGCTCGGCAGACACAGCATTAGCAGGAGAAGCAGAACCCAGGAGCTCCGTAAGCAAGGATTCTGATGCGGGAGGAGTAGAATTTTCGGGAACGCTGACCCCAGGAGCCTCTGCCGTATCAGGCAATGATGTCTGTTCAAGTGCCTCAGCCACCGGGTCAGCAGATGAGGGCACAGCAAGAACAGTAGAGGGAAAAGCAGAGGTATCTTGGAGTGGAGCTTCGGGAGGAAGAACTGAGGTGTCCTCCTCACCACTAGAGTCAGATTCCTCCAATTCCCCCTCTTTAGGGATGGGAAGGTTGAAGTCCAGGTCAGGATACTGCTTGGAAGCCTTACGCTGGAAAGCAATCCATCCACAAGCCCATTGAGTGGTAGCGTCATCAGTCAGCTCGGCTATCAAAGCATTCTTTTCCTCGAGTTCCTGGTGAAGAACCCCATTTGCCTCACTGATGGTCTCGTATTCTCTCTTCATGAATTCAAGAGAATTACGGGCGTCAAAGGCCTCCTGGTTAGCTTTAGCCCAGAGCTCAGTCTTGTTCTTCAACTCATCCCCCTGAATTCTTAGCTCGTCACGAGCCTTCTTTTCTCCCTCCTCAGCCTTAAGCTTGGCTGCTTTGAAACTCTTGAGGTCAGAAGATTGCTTCTCCAGTTGCTCGGTAAGGTCCTTCACTCGGTTTTTGAGATCATCATTCTCAAAGGCCTGCTCTGCAACCTTGAGCTCGTATGCCTTCAGAACTTGGGCAGAAGATTCCGAAGACCGAACCCTCTTCACGAGCCCCTTTACATGGATGGCCAGCTAAAGACACAAATACATATAGATAAGCTATAAACAACTATGATATAAGGACAAGAGGATGCCGAAAAGTGTCAATACTTACAGTGGCTGCTCCCTGAAGAGCTGATGTAAAGGATTCTTCGAGATCCATGGTAGCAGACTTCACGACGTCAGACTCAGGAAGAATGGAGGAAATAGCCCCTGCGGCGAGCTCCATGTTTTCAAAAAATGAATCCTCCTCTTCCTTCACGTCGGGGAACGACCCTTTCTTGCTCTCAGAACCCACCCGTGGGGTCTTAATGAGCTTCCCCGAAGAGCTATACTTGAACTTACCAGGTCGGATGCTTGGGATCACATCCAGAGCCCTTGCAACCTCTGACGAGGAAGGAGAGTTAGGTCCTCCCTCTGAAATAGGCAGAGGCTTTGGAGAAGAACGGGTCTTCACCACCTCAGAAGAGCCGGGGGGAGGAGCTGGGCCTTCGGCAGTAGGAGAAGAAGTTGACTCCTCCACTTTCCGAACTTTGGCCTGAGGAGCAGAGCTACTCCCAGAACCAACCTGGACTTTTCGCTTGCTACCTCGACTGCTCTTTGACAATTTGTCCACCTTTGCTTGGATTTCCTCAGGGTTGAGCTTCATAGTGGTGGGACCTGGAGGATCTGAGCTAGAACAGTTATATAAAACGAAATAAAGAGAGAGATAAAAGAACCCTTAGGAAAGGAGGGTTACCAGAAGCTTCTTCAGGACGGAGCACAGAAATAGGCAGCGGAGCCTCAATCTCAACCTCAGGAAGGCTGAACCCACTGTCCACCAAAACCTGGGGCAAAAGGAGCTCAGAATACCTTCGGGGGGTTAACTTTGCCAATATCCCCCTCACCTCTTGCTCCTCAGCACTGAGTTCGAGGCGGGTACCTGAAAAACACAACGGCAGAGCAGAGTTAGGGGCTCATGGCCCTCGAAATGTAGGACACGACCTACCCAATTAGGGACTCACCGAAGTTATCCGGGCGAGCCCAGGCTTTGGGGATACCCAATGTATCCGACCTGTCAGCAGGGTTATATTCCCAGTTGATGCCCCCGACAAAGAAGAAATATTCCTTCCAATGCTTATGGGAGGTCGGAATATGAGAAATAAGCTGTCTAACGTTGGTGCGCTTGGAGGCATACAGGAAACCTTCAGAGGTCTGTTTTACATTGAAGAATTCAAGGAATAATGGAAGGGTAGGGACTCCGAGGCCTGACTTCTTGAAGATAACCAGGAAACCCGCTAACACTCCCCAGAAGTTAGGAGAAAGTTGAGAGGGGCACACATGGAAGTACTGCAGGATGACCTTGAAGAAAGGATGCATAGGAAAACGAAGGCCGTTATCAAAGGCAGCCTCAAAAAAGCAAACTTTCTTATTAACCTGGGCAACGAAGGGAGTAAAGTCGTCTGGGCTCAAAAGCTCAACACCCTCAGGGAACCTATAACGAGTACGCAAAACATTCAACAAAAAAGGGGTGAGCTTGCTAGGGCCCACTTGCTCGGCTAACTCATAAGCAGCCCCTAAATATGTTGAGACGTCAGAAACCCCAACTCCACTAACCTTACTTTTACCCTTGTCTGACTTGGGGGGCAGGGGAGTGGGAGTTGAGGGAGGCTCTTCGGTATTTACCGCAGAATCAACGGCATCTACCCCAGGGAAGTTATCTATCTCATCACCTACCTCCCCTAATTCAGTATCCTCTTCGGCTGACTTAGGCCCTAAAAGTGAAACAGAGGAGCGAGTGGCTCCAGAGGAGGCAGACATGATAGGAAGGGAAAAGGGAAGGTGAAAGGAACGATAAAGCAAAGGAGCACGGGTTAGGCACTCTTTGATAACCCTTGGGTCAGCACAGTAACTCCCGACGGCAAGAATGTGAACTATAGAGCTCCAATCGACGAAATAAGGAAGGGGGGCTAAGCAATGGTCACGATTCCAAAAATAAAAAAATCGAAAAGCCCAAAAATGCAGCAACCACCTCGAATTCGAGGGATCCAGAGTAAAGGAAGGAAGAGGAAGGGGCAAAGGACGTACCTAACTCAGGAATAGCAGTGAACGGAAGTCTGGAGCACTATCAGGGGAAGGAGGCGATGTGAAACTTCGAAACGAGGCCTGGGAATTCGATTTCAAGCAAGAAAGCAGAAATGTTCAATGGTCCAAAATCGCAGAGAGAATAGAGACGAAGAGCAGTAGAGAAGATGAACAGTGTGAAGAAAACGGTTCATATAGCTGTTTCTGTGTATTTAAAGCTTGAAGGACGTGGGCTGAGACATGCGCGGGAATCGAGGAGAAGTCATGACTACTGCAAACCGTCAAAAATCTCCAGGTCACATATTAGCCACGTGAATATTTAACTCAGTCTGGAATGCAGGTCAGCCCTTACCTAAGCCAGCTTAAAGCAAGAGCTGGGGGGCAACTGATGATGCCTAAAATAAATAGACACGAGCTCAGGAAATAAGCTCAGGTCGGGAGCTCCGGTAGAATAAGCAGAGTTCATCCAGCAGTGGTCAGAGCTCATCTAGTCAGCACTAAGAGCTCCCAGCCGGGGACACATATTGAGAAATGATGAATGGACAGCAAGATGACAACGGATACAGTTATAAAGGAAGTAGAACCAATCCAAGGCATGAAACCCGTATTCAACTACGATCCCCTCCTAAAACTAAGGAGAATCCCACGAAAGAAGGCAAAGATCTCTCCATTTGAGGTCAGCCGTAAGGAGTTTAGGTAACTCCGGAATTATGGATGAAGATAGGGCACGGTCCCTTCAACATAGGAAGTAACTCCGGGATAGAGGGAAAGAGGAGGCCATAAAAGGGAAAGGCAACCTCCATCACGAGGGAGAGAGAGCAACTAGAAACCCTAATACCCTGAGTATTCTACTGTAACACATTCAATTCATCAATAAAGAAAAAGGAGCAAGAGTCTCCATTAGAGAGTGGACTAGCCGAGCTCACTAGCCGGTGAACCACTATATTTCTACCATCTTTCACACACTATACGTCATTAAATATAGCATTCATCCACCACTTTATGGGCCTTGTAGCTCAGACACCATATCAAGCCCTATACAGATCACCCAGACAAAATACTTCGATCCCATAGCTCATTCCCGAAGGTTTACACCATCACTAACAAACATAAAGTGAAAATTTTTTATTTTTTTGTTTGAAATTTGAGAACTCTATTATATAGTAAACGATGCGCATGCATGCTAATTAGCTAGCAATAATATAGCATTATTGCAAATTTAATTGCTTGGATTTTCTAGGAGAATAAGTATAAAAATCTTCTTTTGTTTTCCAATTATCTTCTTGTGCAAAACAATTTCTTATGAAGGTGGTGGGCAGCACCAACCATAAATGAATACAAATCAAAATTATCTTGTTGGTAAAAGCTAACATTTATTATCAAAAAAAAAAAAAAAAAAAAGCTAACATTTATTTTGGAATCGGGATAATTAGTTAGAAATACATACACGGTTTTGATTTTGTGCCACCACGAACAAATTTTAGACGGTTTATGACTCAATGAAGTCCAAAGGTTTGGGATTGATCATAGAAAGTTGAGATCAATTGATGTCAAGTTTTTTATATCAGTCCTGCTAACCACTAAGTCATAAATTATTTTATGAGTCCTAAATCGATCATATAGAATTACAATTTTTGGTATTATAACGAAAAGATCTGTAAAAAATACCCTAATTGGTTTCACGATTATTATATTGTCATTGTTATACTTTATATAGTCATTGTGCATAAATGAGTTTGTGTTGATCAAATTTATATTTATCATACTTGGTCAATGTTTAAAATCACATAAATGATACACCCATTGTCCATGATAACTTTAAGACATTGTTTTTTCTTTAATGTTTTTCCTCCTTGTCTCTTCAATGAAAAATCTTATGCTTTTAATCACATATATAACTAATAGTTATATTTTGACTTTTATTGCCACTTATTATACATTATTATAAAATCATGCTGCAAATATTATACCATTAAAAATCATTAAAAGCAACCAAATTAGTATTTTTTTTTTTAAAGTTTTCATATATTATTCATGTGGGATCTCCTGCAGTCGTCAAGTAGTTTATTTTATGAGTTTATATAATATTGGCGATGAATCCGTTCCTAAAGGTACTCTATAATATGTTAAACGTTATGAATTGTACTTTAGAAATAAGTTTTATCTATCTTGTTTTTTTTTATTAAATATGTTAAATACAGAATTCTAAATTAAAGCGAAAAATTCTAAGTGCCAATTAGTACCAATTTAATTGAATCAAACAATTCCAATTCCTGTAATTTCATTTCCAATATTCCCAAAATCTTACTTCAATTTTTCCCCAAATTTTGATTTCTGGATTTAATTCTCTAAATTTCACTCTTATCAAATTAACAATCAATTGATGAAATTGACGTTGATTACATAAACAAAGTTCGCATAATTAACTTTCAATTTCTGTAATTAACATTCAATTTCATCTAATCAACATCCAAAACATTTGATTTAATCAATTCAACATCAAGTTAACTTCCCACCTTATCAAATCATTCATGAATAACATTAAATGCAATCAAACTTTCATCAAATCAACATAACCCAAATCCACAAAACCCTACAAATTAACAGAGCACAAAGATGGTCCGACTTAACCTAGTTTTCTTTTTTTTTTTTTTACTGCAGGATATCTAGGGTTACACCGATTATTCTCTCGAACTCGAATTTGGCCCCAAAGATCTGAGCCAATTTAAACCACTATGCTGATGCATGACGGAGGGGCTGAGCTTTAAAGGGTATGAAAAATGTTGAATCTAGGACCTCTTGCTTGCAAGAGATCAGACTTAATCACTGAACCATTCCTAAGGATTCTGACCTAACGTAATTGTTGAACTTCCTCCTCACCTAATTTTAATTGTGATATTTTCTATAGGAGCACTATTCCATTTCCAAATACATCACAAACATATATAGACAAGGGGAAGTGATGCCACTAGGCAGCTGGTGTGACTATGACATTTGATGGGCCTAAGTCCAAGGGTCCAACTCATGTTATGAGCTCAGTCTGAATTAATAACTCAATTCCAAAAGATCCAGTAAGTCCAGTCCAAAATGGTCCACGCTCGGTCAAGCTCATCAAGTTTGAGAAGCCACATCAGTAAGGGAGCATGCATGGTCATCCAAGAGCCTCATCCACTCCGCCTTGGAAAGAGTCAACCCCCACGTCATCCTTTGACCGAATCCTATAGAGAGCACTATAACTACCTTATCAGTTGAGAAGAGGGTGCCAGTTCCCCTAGATTAGCCACTTAGTTACTAATAAGTCACCTCAATCTGTCGGGAGGGCGACTATAAATTGTAAGCCCCGCCAACACTTGGGGGGCAGATCATATTCAGTTGAGCACATCTATCTTATCTCTCTTAGCTTGTAACTCACTGCTCTCTCTACACAATTGAAGTAATAAAATACCTCAGCGACTCTAGCCATTCAAAGTGGACGTAGGTCACGTTGACCGAACCACTATAAATCTTGTCTTGCCTGTGTGTTTCTATCTCTCTCTACTTATTTATTGCTTTAATTACTAGTCACTTGACAGGTGGTGTGCAAAGTCAATTTATTCATCATCAACATTAAAAAAATGAAGCCCAACAACAATATGCAATTTTGAGGGGTCTTATATTGTTTAACTAATGACTATCTCAGCCATTATTTCCCAATATGCTTCCCGCCAGTTAGAACCAAAACTACAAAAAGGATTGGCCAGTTCCTATTTGGAAGGCTATAATTTATCAATTTTAGTATTTTTGCGCCAACTAATTTAAAATCCCTCGCAAATTGACTTGGGTTATAGGTATTTGTCTGACTGCACTGATAGTATTTTGTGAAGCAACTGGTTATTCCTTATATCAAAGATGAAATTAGTTATCAAGTACTAACTACAAACTTAGATGTTCTGAGTTCGAATCTTAGCAACCCGGGTTAGGTCATGGAAGATTTATTCCTCATGAATACTCTAGTCCCGAAGTGAATTGTGTCAAATATTGAATGAGATGATAAGTTCAGCCTTCCTTGTATTGAATTGTTTTTGCTTCACCTACCTTTGACCGGACCAATGTGGAGATTAATTGAGATTTTCGTAAGTTGACTCATATATCCTTGACAAAAAAAAAAAAGAGTTATCGAAAGTTAAATGAAATCCATTGAAGATTTAAGACCATATATATTTTGGAAGGGGTTCTAGTAGCTTATTTGTAAGATTGCTACAAGTTTGATTAATTAATTCTATATGGTTGAAAATTCTTGGTAGGTGCAACAAACAAGAAAGCAACAGTGTACCATAATTAAAACCATTTTATATTACATTCCTTACCTATACCTTTTAAAATAAAGAGGGTTAATTGCTTAAAATATATTTCCCTTAAGTATGGATCTAAGTGGATGAAGCCCCCTTTTCCTTCCCAAGAAGACCAATGAGTTTAAGACATGTTAGAAAAGCAACATGACTTGCACACAACTATACTCAAGTGTTTGGAAATTTGTCACTACTTGCATAAACTTTTTTGGGCGAATTACACTTTCTACCTTAAAAGATTTTAAGTTTTTCATTGTATGCCTTCAAAGATTAAAATTTTCACATTATAACTTTAATGTTTCAAAAGTATTATAATGTGATATTTCTGTTAACTTTCTGTTAATTTTTTCGTCAGCGTCAATGAGTTGATTTTTGACGAAAAAATAACGAAAACAAACAGAAGGGTCACATTACAACATTTTTAATACACTAAGGGCATGTTTGGTATGTTTTTTGGGAGAGGTTTGGATTGGATTGTCCAAATCCGGGTTTGACCCAAAGATGGGATTCAAAGATGGGATTCAACATTTAATGTTGTCCATACCCATGTTTGGTATGCGCAGGGATATATGACTATTATGATAATATATTTGTATGTAAATAACTATTGTGCCCTTTAACTAATTTAATCCAAACATGGGTATGGATATATAAGGGGTATACATGTCATTTGAATATGAAACCCCCAAACCCACGTATGAAACCCACCCCTCCAAACCCACATACCAAATAGCCCCTAAGGGTGCAATATAAAAAATTTAACCTTTCAAGGTATAAAGTGAGAAACTTAAAATTTTTTAGGGTACAAAGTGCAAATAGTCCAAATTTATTTGCTGTGGCAAGGCGGCAGCAACTGCTTTTGTACAAATTACATTTAACACCCTTTGAGTTTGTACCTGGTGTTATTTAGCCCCTTGAGTACTCTTAGTTGTAACAATCAAATTCTCAAACTTTTGGTTGTGTTTCAATCCAATGTTTGAGCAATTCTGATGGGAACGCACCACTTGCCCTGTTCAGCTGTGTACTTTGGCAAAATAGTCTTCTCGATTGTAGAAAACAAATTCTATCATCTTATCCTATCCTATCCTCTAAATACGTCCTAATTCTATAAATGATCCATTATCAATCCAACTACAATTGTATATTTGGTCAATAATTTTCGTCCAAGTAAAATTATTGATATGCATATAAAGTGTGTACGTGTACTGAGCGGGAAAAGGAATACTCTTTTATTACCAAACTTACCCCTCTATATGGGGCACATGATGCTTTTCCAGCAAAATTATTGATAAACTTGGACAGAGAACTTAATTGGAATAAAGCCAAAAGTGTGAGGATTTGATTGTTTTAATCGATAGTTGAGCCATCAAATAGAAATTAAGTACAAACTTATAGGGCAGAAAATATAAAAGAGTGAATTACACTTGGTAACCTAAAAAATTTTAAAATTTTTATTTTATACCCTCAAAAATTAAATTTTTTATATTATACTCTTAATGTATTAAAAGTGTTGTAATGTGACCCTTCAGGTTACTTTTTGTTAGTTTTTTCGCTAGTGTCAATGATATAGTTGTTGACTGAAAAAATAACGGAAGCTAATACAAGGATCACATTGTAACACTTTTGATACATTGAAAGTATAATGTGAAAAATTTAATATTTGAGAGTATAAAATGAAAATTTTGAAATCTTTTATGGTATAAAGTGCACAAAGCCCAATATAAAATGTGTCCCTTTTTTTTTTCTTGGTTTGGAGGCGTGGGGCACTCCACACACCCCCTTTCACCAACTAACTTGGATGGGTACAACAGAGGTGATTACTCACTTTCATCCATAAGCCAACCAACATTTTCTCATTGGTCAACAAATCATCATCTTTACTAAAGAAAAGCAACAATGAATCCAAAAATATAAAGTCTACTAGAAGATGAGAAAGCTAAAGTAGGTAAATTCCATTTTGTCCCTTGAAAGATTTAAAGATTTTTAATTTACCCTCGAATGATTAATTTTCTTATATTGCCCCCTCAAAGAATAAAAAAATATTGCATTAGGGTCCCATCATCTTATTTTCGTTTGGTTGTCCGTCTATTTTGTATCAAATCAACCGATCAGAAATCACAAAACAGACTGACGATCAAACGAAAATAAAACAGTGAATCACATTGCAACGTTTTTTATTCTTTGAGGGGCAATGTGAAAAAATTAATCATTTAGAGGACAAATTGATAATTTTTGTATTTTTTAAGGGATAAAATGGGATTTTTCCGCTAAAGTAATACCAAAGAAGTATATGAGAAGCCACATCTAACCTCCACTTCCCCCCTCTACTTTGCTTCCCTTCCCATCTAAGCTCTCTCTCTCTCTCTCTCTCTCTCTCTCTCTCTCTCTCTCTCTCTCTTCTGAGCCAATGTGAGATTGTAAAACATAGAAAGGCTGGTGCAAGTCCTGGTAGACATTTAGATTTGGGCATGGGGTCTATAGGCACCCCAAATCCTTGGGCACCTTATGCAAATTATATGGATTGTTCACAAGGGATTTGCAGCATATACTGCCAACAGTGGTGCAGCATAATTTTCCCTCCTCCTCCTGATCCACCAAATGACTCTGGCACCGCCTTCTCACCTCTCATAATCGCGGTCATCACTATCTTGGCAAGTGCTTTCCTTCTGGTAAGTTACTACACTGTCATCAGAAAGTATTGTAGGAGAAGAGGCAATCGAAACCCAAGTCTAGAATTTGATCCAAATCAAGATCAAGTGACTCAAAGCCAGTGGCAAGTTGGTTCAACTGGACTAGATGAATCAATTATCAAGTCCATAACTGTTTGTAAATATAAGAAAGGTGAAGGGTTGATAGAAGGGACAGATTGTGCTGTTTGTCTTAGTGAATTTCAAGAAAATGAGAGCCTAAGGTTGTTACCAAAATGTAACCATGCTTTTCACCTCCCTTGCATTGATACATGGCTCAAGTCTCATTCGAATTGCCCGTTATGTCGGTCCAATGTTGTATCTATGGTTCCATTGCCTTCACCACCTCAAAATCCACACAATTTTTCAACTCTCAACATATCTGCCCTTGAAATTCAGCAACAGAATGATCTGATTTTAGTTGTTGATGATAGTGAAACGGGTCATAGAGAAGAGGTGGTTGTTAGCCTTGTTAGTGATGATCCTCCTAAGAACAGCTTTCAAGCTTCAAGTTTGGTGCAGAATTGTGAAATTGGACAAGAGGGTGTTCAACAACAGTTTAGAAGATCAATCTCTTTGGGTTCATTTTCGAGCCAACGCCGTCTTCTGATTTCTGATATACTACAGATTGGTGAAGATGATGAGGATTTAAGAGTAGAAAACACTCAATTTTCGATTGGAATTGGTTCCTCCAAAGATCCTCCAGGGGATCATAGCAGATCAGCAATGAACAGATCAATTTCCACAGGGAGATTCATGGTCACAAGGCATGACAAAGGAAAGAATTCAGTCCTTCCCACCTGAAAACTATAATTATTGTGTAAATAATAGGGATTTCTTTGAGTTGTACATTAAGGGCTTTTTAGCAAAACATATGAAATCTACAAGCAGGGATGTTTTCTTTTCTTTCTTTTTTCAATGAACTGTGAGTTTTTCTCTTTAATTTGATCCAGATTCTAGTTTGAAAGTATGACTTCCATACCCAATGTTTTTCTCTTTCTAAATAACAAGAATTAAAATTTTGTTTCGTTACATAGTTCCAGTCAACTCAGAAATAGAAGCATTTTAATAATATTTTAGAAATATTTCGGAATCAGAATGGAAAGAAAGAAAAAAAAAATATTATAGTTTGTTTGCGAAACATTTGAATTATTGATTGAAACATACCAAAATAGCTTGAAATATAGGAATTTCAATATTCAATACATGATTTGTTTCGGTTCTTATGGAAACAAAATGTGTTGTACCTTTTTTTGGAAAGAATTTTAGTTCTTTGTTTAATTTATTTTTTTAGTCAAGGGTGTTCGAGCCAACTTACATGCACCTTGATTAATTATCTTCCCTGTCCGATAAAAAAACAGACCATCCACACCAAAACTAAGGTATTAATAAAGGATAAATCTCTCGTAACCTCAGTTCCTTGCGTAATAAGCTCAATTACATGTACACTAGTACACATGAATATATTAATTTTTTGCAAAACAATAACTAAATGTATATTTATTTTTTGAAATACAAAATAAAATCACCAAAGGGTACATATGTAAATATGTATGCTAATCTCATGGCGTCCAACTGTCCAAGTTTGGAGTACCTGACTTCTATCAACTAACGATAGAAGTCATTGTGCACTGTATTTATAAATAAAAATCTCAAAATTTCGACAAATCAACTTAGGAAAGTGCTTACTGAGTTGGTGGGTCCCATAGTCGGCTTTCATGGATAGGACCACCAAAAACTCACAAAATGGCGTTTGTGTGACAATAGTTATAGAATTACTCGACGGTATTGAAAAATAAAATTTCGATATAATATCAATTTTTATGATATTTATGAGTATTTTTATCGTTGTTATAAAATCAAAAAAAGTGATAAAAATATCAACACATCCACAAATATGATAAAATCATTTACAAAAGTGATAATTTTTTTTATATTTAAGAGAAATGATAAAAAATAGTTATCACAACAATATTAAAAATACCCACAAATGTGATAAATCACTCATAAAAGTGATAAAATTTTTTGTTATAAAATAACCCACAAAAGTTGTGGGTATTTTTAATATTCATCCAATAAATGAGTCCTATCAACTTTTTCGATGGGACCCACTCAACCAACACTCATCCAATAGATAATATGCATTTATGTTACACTTGTTTAGATTTCATTTGAATTGTATTGTATTTTCTTAAAAAAAAAAATAGTACATATCATAGTCAAGTCTATGATATTATATCTTGTTTGCATTCTCCTAACATTTAACTACGTTATATCTGGAGTGACAATCAGTTACTATCTGCAAGTGACATGTTGTAGATTCGACTCTGAAAATCAATCTTTCAAAATAGGGATTAAGTTGTCATCCACTTTTCTCTCTCGACCTCTCTACAAATGTGTTGTATAAAATATTAAAACTTACGGGGGCATGCGCCAAATTTTTAATAACTTCACAATGGACTTGATAACCCATTTATTAGACAATGATATTGGCGTGTTGAGAATGATATAGTAGGGCCAATTTTAGTTGTAACATTATTATTTTATGTTACCTAACATTGTCATTATCAATTAATGTTCTTTTTTACAAGGATTTTTTCAAAGGAGAGAGAGAGAGAGAGAGAGAGAACTAATGAAATTGACAAAAATGGACATGGGTCACAATGGGACACATGCTAACATGGTTGGTCATCCACATGATAACATGGTTGGTCATCCACATGATTAGCTAGTATTTTCTTCTCAAATGATTGCAAATTAATAATCAATGTTGTTAGGTTGTATTCATATCTATTTGGATTGTAAGTAATACATTTTAATAGTCAACCATGTAATTTCTTTTTATTGTCATTATTACCAAATGTCACCCACCCTGATGTAGGGAAACAGGTAAAAATAATAGTATAATAAACAAACATAGATAATAAAAATAAATCGTTAATTTACTCACAAATATCGATTTAAATTTTTACTCAAAGTCTGTTGATTCACAAAAAATACTAGAAGAATTGTAAATAAATGATAACCTTTTTCAATTGTATTGAATAATCAAAAGTTGCTTAACCCTAAAACTTACAAGAGTTTAAATGGTACTAAAACCCTATACTAATTAGGAAATAACTAAGTGTGACTTAATTATCATAAAAATTACGTAGTTATGCCATTAATACAAATTTTGCCAAAAAAAAAAAGAAATTTTCAAACTAATTGTACTGCCAAAAAAATACTAATCGCTTGGACTAAGACAGAATTGACGATGATCAATTATAACTTAAAACAATGAAGTTGTTTAACTATGAAATATTACTAAAAACGGTGAAAATACATTTTTTAGGCCCTAAACAAAAGAATTTGCTCGAAATTCGCACTAGGTCACGCATCCCCAATTAGGAGGTGCGATGAGTTCATTTTGTCTTGATGTTCCTGACTAGACATGGGTGTTTAGAAACTCATGTATGTAGAAGTAGCTCCGAAAAAAATCAATCTGTTTGATTGGCTCGATCCGCCTCGACATCGATCTCTACGATTCATGTCTGTGTTAAGATCCGAACTGTATCACACCATCAAAATAAATAAAAGATAAATGAGAGGCAAATACTGGATTTCCGAGCTTGATTATTATTTTTTTCACTCATAGTTCACCCAAAACTATGGATTTGGATAATTGATTAGTGTTACTTCATTTTCTGTCCTCATCATTAAAAATAAGTAATAACTAGCTTAATATATCTAATACCATGATTGCTCTCCATAGCGCTTTCGTATTGATAGGTTTTGTGTTACATCAATTTGAACTTTGTTTTTTTTTTTTGGTTGAGAAAAAAAAAAAGGTGTGGTGATAAGGAAGAGCGCCTAGTGACCAACTCGTTAGGCCATCACCGGTGGAATCATAAGGCCTCTGACCGCGCCTGGAACACCTCTCAGGACCAGACCTAACTAGGCTAACATAGCAGCCAACCACCGAGCTCACTCCCAACTTAAAAAGTAGTATGGTCTTGGTACTAATTTTTATAAACATGTTAGGTGGCTACCACTCCCAACTCCTAAGCTCATGATCATCAAATGGCCCTGATTTAGTGTATTTTCTGTATAAACATGTCGGTACTTTACCTTTTTGTTATATAAGGTTCCGCCAATATAGGATAAAAATTATTGAAAATTTTTTATTCTCTTAAATTCAAAGAAAATGATTATATCCTATTCTTAAATTTTCGATGACGTGCCACTATTTTACCTTTGTGTTATATAAGGTTCCGCCGCTATTTAATTGTACTCGAATAGTTAGATGATAAAATTCAACTTATATAATTAATTATTTAATGAATTGAATTATTTTTACATCTATTTATTTGACTTAGTTTCAATTATTTATTTGACTTAGTTTCAATTAATTTTATTCATTTTATTGAAAATAATAATTACATTGTACCGTATGAGGTTGATTATGATATATTCTATGTATGCGAAAAATTGATATTAACGATGTTATTGAAGGACCCACATTAAATAATAATATCATGTGGTCCCCTCAAGAGAAAATCGTAACTCCGCCCCTACTTGAGACTAATTGCTTATTTAGCGTTAATATTGAATTTGTCACAAAATTAAATCGAAATAACATTATTCTTATTCTAAAGCGTTGCTTTGGAATAATTTTCTAATGTCGGCCATAGCTTTTGTTTTAATCTCTTAAAGTGGACCACAGTGTATAGCCATCAACAAAATCAATTTGCATTTCTCTTTAGATGGTCAGCAAAGGTTAATAAAAAAAAGTTATTTACAACCCTCAAACTAGTTTTCAAATTGGGATCAAAATTACTTTAAAAAAAAAAAAGAAAAATTTACTCCAAAAAAGTTCCGGGGTGCTACCCCGAACCTCAAAGGGTTTGTTTGGATGAATTTTGGGGAGGGGTTTTGATTGGTTTCTCCAAATCCTTCCAAACTCAAACCTCTCTTTGTAAAGATGAGATTCAACATTTAATCCGGTTCATACCCATGTTTGGTATGCAACACATATACATGTAGGACCCACAGATATATCATAATTATTAACAACTATTTATTTTGTAAATAATTATTTTACCCTTGATCAATCCAATTCATACTCATGTTAAGAGGTATAATTGTCTTTTGGATTCTTAATACCTTACCCATCTTTTCAAACCCATCTAGGTTTAACGAAACTCATGATCATGGGTTTGATTTTCGGGCCGGGTTTGAAAACCTGAGACTGAATTTTCCACATAAACATGAGATTTTGGGAAATTTTTGACTATTTTCTCTAAACTCATCTTATCAAACTTCCTTACCAAACAGTCCCAAAGAGTCTTGTCAATAAACTCCGGGACTCGGGCATACTCCATAAACCTATGTTCACAAAATTTTTATATTCAAATTCAAAGAGTTTTATATGCCCAATCACATTTAAATCGGACTATAATAAAAGACATTTGACAAAAATGTAGGCTGTCCAACCCCAAAATTCAGTAACTACAAATACCTATTGAGAGTTGCATTTCCAGCTACAACTGATCAGGACCATGTTGATCCTTAGAAGAAGGAAAACACCATTGGAGTTGCACTTACAGCACGTGGTATCCATCCCGACAAGCAAGCTCCAGCTCCCAACTCCCAATCAAACTGTTGGGAAGGAAACCTTAGGTTGTGTGTGCTATTGTAAATATAAAACTGTGGAACCTTCTCCAGATGGTTCAGTGGTCAAAGAATAGGTGATTTATAAGCTCGTAAGTTTAAAATTTTAAAATAAAATCTAAGTTTATTGATGTATGTGACTTAGTGATGATTGTATATATTCATGTTTAAGGTACACTTACAATCATTAGTTTAAGAGTAATGTTATTTGGACTTAAAAATTTGACCTAATTTACTGACTTGATGAGATAATTTCATTAGAATTATTAAATGAAGAGTAAGTTCTAATGTTTGACGGAATCCACGATCACTGCAAAAGTTATAATGAATCAGATCAACAAATAAGATCCGATTTTTAAGTCAAAATAATATCACTCTTACTTTAAAAAACATATACCTTGGACAATTCCAACCAAGTATACATTGGTATATGCATGGTGCCATTGATGAGGGAATGGGCATAATAAATATATAATTTTTTTTTTGGGGCCAAATGTAAGTGTATAATTCTTACACACTATGTTATTATAACTTATTTATATATATATTTGGCTATAGATCCAGCCGACCGTATTCTATAAAAATAAAAGCGTGAACTTTAGGCCTCCATATAAAAAAGGCCCTAAATTTAAAAATTAATAATGTAATATAAGCTAAAAAATAAAATTTATTACAATATAGCCTAATAAAATAATTTTTGAAAGAGTAAACCAACAAAAAAATTAAAAATTTGGGCAGAAAAGTCCAGACCACCTCATACAATCACATTTATTAAAAGACAAAAAAATATTAACAAAAAAAAAAGTACTAAGAAAATCAATCTCTTTTTTCAATCGAAAGAAGTATAATAAGCATCTCTATTTAGTAAAAAAAAAAATCAAACCAAATACATTCTCTGCTTCTCTTAAATTTGTTTTTTTTCCTCACTTGAACGCAAAACAAATAAAATATAACAAAAAATTAGGTGAAAGTTACATAGATAAATAAGTAAAATTCAAAGATAGTAAAATAATTCTAAAGAAAGATAACAATGAATTTATTTATAATAAAATCAATTATTTAATACCACAGTTTCGATAAAGAACAAATAAAATAAATAAAAAGAACATAAAAATATTAATAAATTAATTAATTTTATTCCTATAAATATTTATGATCAAAAGTCATATTATTGATCAAAAAAATATATTTGCAAAATTTGAATAAAAAAATAATTATCAATTTCAAATCTCATCAAAAAGTAAAAAATAATGGATTTTAAATTGAAAAATTAAACTATTATTAAGAAAATAAAAAAATCTTATTGGCCATTGTTGTTTTTGGCCCCCAATTGCCACTCATGTATAGATCTGTAAACGATGGTCAAATAGAAAATACAACCTTGAGTGCTGCATTCCTCCATCTTTCTTCCCTCTTCACTGTTTTCTTCAGCAGGCATACTCTCTCTCTCTCTCTCTCTCTCTCTCTCGAGTGAGAATACTACCATTTCTCAACTCACTTTACAATCCAAAACCACCAAACAACAATGCCTCCGGAAACCACAAAACCATACCCCATCAAAACAGTGGTAGTTTTAGTCCAAGAAAACCGGTCATTTGATCACATACTAGGTTGGATGAAAACTCTAAACCCAGAAATCAATGGCGTCACCGGCACAGAATCAAACCCTATCTCCACCTCCGACCCCACCTCGAACCGGGTCTACTACGGAGACCGGTCCGGCTACGTCGAACCGGACCCAGGTCACTCCTTCGAAGCAACATACGAGCAAATCTTCGGCCTTCCATGGAATTCTGACTCATCATCATCTTCCCAAAATCCTCCTCCCACCATGGAAGGGTTTGCCCACCAAGCTGAAACTATAGAGAAAGGAATGTCGGAGGTGGTGATGAATGGGTTCAAACCGGGTTCAATCCCGGTTTACAGAGAGTTGGTGTCAGAGTTTGCAGTTTGCGACCGGTGGTTTTCGTCTTTACCGACGTTGACTCAACCAAACCGGTTGTATATTCACTCTGCGACGTCGTATGGCGCCATAGCTAATGACAATAAGATGTTGATTGAAGGGTATCCACAGAAGACCATTTTTGAGTCGTTGGATGAAGCTGGTTTGTCTTTTGGAATTTACAGTCAGTACCCCTCAACTATATTTTTCTACAGGTGATGACCATAACTTTTTTTCTTGCATTCTCTGGTTATTCAAATCAAGTCAGTATTTTAAGTACAAGTAACATTTTCATTTGAAATCTCTAACCACTTTATCAATAATTTTCTTACAAATTGCCAAATTTCATGCTTAATGTTGATGTGTTGTCTAAGGTTGATAATGAGTTGGGTTATCATATTCTTAAGTCGTGTTATTTTAAAATTTATTTAATCCATATTCAACCCATTAGTCATTGATTGGATACGAATTAATTATCAATCTATATATCTTCATTTTTCTATTGTAGATCTATTGGGATATGATTGAAATTTGATTAAGAGGTCAATGTTAGCTGTATTTATCCTATGGTTTATGATTAAAAAGAAAAAACTAGTTACATTAAAAAGAATTGATCAAGTTTCTCAACTGGGGATGGATGATGCCTCCACCAAGAATTCAAATATTTAAACCTAAGGTTTGACAAAAGTCGCATGCAACCTCAAGGGATAGGTGAGGAGGGTGATCAGATAAACAAATGGTAAATTCAGACGTTTGAATTTTGACAATTTTTTGAAGGGTTAGGTCAAGAGAGATTTACCTCTCATGAATACCCTAGTCTCGACATTGATGACTTGTTTTTTATTAGACTAGGAAATAGATTAGTCGAGGTACTCCTGAGTGGGACCATTGAAAAAAAAAAAAAAAAAAGTCACATGCAATGCTTGGGCCCCAGCTGACAATGCATACGCCGACCATGTGCTTGATTCAATAATTAAAATTAGTAGGTGGAATATGACCAGTATGTTAACGATAACGATGGCTTCTTTTTTAAATGCTTTTGCTGTTTGTTTTTAATGGCTGTTTTCTTATCTTTAAATCTTAACGACTGTTGTTTTTTCAATGCTTTTGATGTTAGTTTTTAATGGCTGCTTGCTTATTCTTAATCTTAGTCGTTACTGTTGATTTAGGGGTGTAATTTCGACGGGTTGGTTTGGATCCCACTCGAAAATATTCAGTACTTCAATAGTTCAATAGATTGTTTCAATACTTGGGTTGAGTTTAAATAAAAAAGATTGTAGTCCAATTTAAATTAAAAATTAGAATTGGGATTCTGTATGGATGCCTCACTTTTGCTCTGTCCCAGCTTCTCTGTATCTCTTACTACCATCCAACAC